>CM061531.1:192176901-192310570 GCA_030545055.2 Neoaliturus tenellus | reverse complement strand
ACCAACATCGGATGTAACGTCCGGTGATTGATATTCTGGATACGATGAATAATTTTATATGTCATGCGAAATTTTATTTGCTGTGTACAATATTTCTCCAAGCAATAATACCAATTCCAAAATCGTCGGAATTTTACAATACTGTAAATATTCCTATCGTCCGCGGCCGCTTTACCATGACACCTGTAATTGTCTAGTGGACCCTAAGTCGTTACAGTACTAGTTTTTTTTTTTTTTTTTTTTTTTTTTTTTTTTTTTTTTTACAGGTAAGAGTTAAAATGTAGTTTCAAAAACACCGAATTCCTACGTCAGGCCGGTACTTCATCTTACGCAAAATTTTGATTCTAGAGGAAGCTGTATAGCCTTAGAGCTAGAAGAGATTACTGAAAATGACATGATTTTGACTTAAGGACACTTTTTAGGGGCACAAATTTTGTTTACTCTCTAGTCTGTGTAATTTCCTCGACTTTGCTGAGGTTGTCAAGTTTCGTTTACATGTTCTGTGGGCAACGACCAATATAATTTGTTCAGAGTCCATGACCCTGTGGTAAACCTATGTGATATGTGGTCATGGCTGGTTGAATTATGATGTGGTGGTCATCACTGTAAGAAAAATTATGGAATATAATGAAACATCATTGGGCATATACCACCGAAAATATTTGCATTAATAAATATGTCATAGTTTTAATTTATTGGCAATTTAGTTCTGGACGAAGCCAATTTTTTCGTAACGGCGGTAACAATTTAAAAATTTTCAAATGTTGGATTAAACATTTCATTTTACACTCTAATTTTGTCTTTATAACTTAATGGAGAAATTTTGCTATCCGGATTTTGTTATATTTATAAACCTCCCTGAACACCTGAATGTGACTGCCTATGACCATGAAATCCGGGCATAATCCGATTATGGATGCTTTTCCACGCTGAACAGACATTATACTATGAAACTATATTGCATCGACAGTGAATGCCTTGGGATCTGATATACTGTATATATAACAAGAACAAAATGATTCACCACGTTTTCATATACAATTGATTGAAAAGTAAAAGAACGTGCTAAATTGTGATACGTTATTCTGCACCGGTAATCAACCACCCAGCACGCAGACCGTGCCATGGGCTGTGCTGTCGTATTCCTAACTCTTCATACACACAACATCAACCGACGGTCTTGCACTTCTTTGGTATATAATGTGTAATCGAGATATGCTGCAGTAGAGGTGGGTCGAAGTAACTGTAACGAGTACTTTGTAACGGGTACAGACCTCCAGCAAAAGTACCCGTTATTCAATGACAGAAATACCCGTTAGGGCCTACAGTTACTTCAATCAGGCGTAGATACTTGTTACGCCAAATCTACAAGAAATACCCGTTTCACTTCAGGCAGGTACAGAGTTCTCGTAACGGTGGGAGTAATCTCAAAACTGCCTGTAACGGGTACTTTTTCAGTCAAGTCTTAAAATGGATACCACCAAACACAACCTAGATATCAAATCGATGGTGACGAAGGATTTAGTAAAGTTAAGTTAGTCACTTCATTACTAATTAATTTGATTATGCCTTCTCCATACTCAATGGCATACTCAATATATATATATATATATATATATATATATATATATATATATATATATATATATATATATATATATATATAAGTAGATAGTAATATGGGGTTCCTAGCTCACTTTTGGAGACAATCAAAAATCAAACAAATTTCACAGTTTTTTAATACAATTATGCAATATTTTTGCCATTTTTTGGCCAATTTTCAGCTTTTGTCAAATTGTCATAAAAAATATGCAAATTTAATGAAATTTTTAATAAATATGCATAAATTTATATGAAATTGTTTACAGAATAAAAAGTTTTTTAAAACCAGTAAAACTATAATTTTTTATAAGGTGATTTAGTATCAATAAAATTAGCTACAAAACAGAATATTTATCAAATTTCATGAATATATCTTAAAAAATAATCAAGATATTAAGGTTTGATATTTATGGCTAGTTACCCCAAAACATGAAAATTTACTAAAATCAAGTGATTAAACATTAAAGTAACTTCTTACGAAAAATTCAAAATTATTAGATGATTTTTAGAATAAAAAAAATAATATTTAAAATAAGGGGTTAAACTACCCCTAATATAAGTCAAAACATTATTTAATATTTAATAAGAATGTGTACCAAAATTAATAAAAATTGGTTGAAAAGAATTGAAGATATATCACTTTAAGGTTTTGATACCATATTTGTACCATGATTATACCATAATTTTACCATAATTTCATTTGGTATAGGAAAATAAAACTCGCATCTTTAAACAACTTTCATTTATTTTACACAAATCAGAAATACATTGAAAGTGTGCATGCCATGCACGCTGACCTTGATATTATTTCATATTAGAGTGTGCATTTGATGCACGCTGTCCTTGAATACAGCTGTTGGTTACACAATCTAACTTTCACACCAAAATAAAGCATAGTCTTTACAATCTAACATTCGTTTAACATCAGTGTAAATCCTCCAAAAATGCTCTATTGTAATTGATAATTGTTGTAACTTTGGAAATTTATGAGCTAACACTCCTATACTTCTTAATTTTCTTCCATGACTGTCTGATATGTTAAAATTTGATTTTATATATTTTTTCCATGGAATACTTTTGTCTTTATAATTATGGAAATAAATATCTAGATAATATCCAAACTTAGTAGTTATGTAAAAAGAATAAGCTTTGTTGTTTTTTATAGTTATATTATAAGTTATCAAAAATTTATTAATTTCAGCCAAATCACTTACTTTTGGAAATATAACTTCTTTTACATTGATAGTTGGTGATAGTAATTTAACTAATAAATTATGTACTTCATCAACACTTTTAACACTTTTCTTATTTTTCAAACACATTAATAATTCACTCAAATCCTTCTTTGGTTTTTTAGGTATAACAAGTTCACCTTTTTCAACTAAATCACTTATAAGCACTTCATCCAACTCATTAATCTTTTCAATTATACTAATACATTCTAAATGATACTTATGCAATTCTTTAATTTCACTACAAATAGAATTTTCACTCTGAATTTCCATACTAAAATCTTCTTCAAAGAACATAGATGTTGCTTCCATTATATTTAACAGCCACACCCAATGTAATGAGTTGGCAATCTGTATAGCAATGCAATAACTAAACACAGGCTTGCATTTTAACTATGCAACCTAGAAACTCACTTGGAAAAAACAATATGTTATTATAACATTTAAAATAAAAACATGTTGAATCCACATCAAATTTTAATGGGCTCTTAATTGGTATCTTTTGCAAACACATATTTTTATAAAAGTCTTTTTTTTAAGTCAGCCTTTTGTCTAAACATTGTTTTGCCATTGAATTATGTTTATTAAGGTTTCTTTATTATTTTTGATCGTACAAAGACTTATAATATATGAAAATGCATTAACTTTCAATGAGCTTTTCATTGCTGATATTTATTTTCCATATAAATCAATACTTATCTTTTTATCTCAAGATTATTAATTTGATAACTCTTTTATAATCACATATTTGAGTTTTTAAATTATTTCTTATTAATTTAGGACATGTGATACATGAAATAACATTAGAATTTTATAAGGAATTCAAAAATAACATTAGTGTTATGATATCATAAATAGTTAATAAATTATTTAAGAAAATGTGGTTTTAAAAAAGTTTTTATAATTAGGTTTTGTATATATTTACTACTTCTAAGGTAAGTATTAATTAATTATTTTATCAAATTTAGTATATTTACTTTCCGCAACCTTGAAAATCCAATTTTTTATAAACTAATATTTTTAAATGAAATTTTAAAATTATTATTCTATAACTAATTTATTTCAGTAATATCATTTTTGATTATATTATATTCAAGTAATTTTTCAGATACAATAATAATATAACAATTTGTTTTACTAGTAGCTACTATATCATAATCAAAATCTGCATTAATAATAATATCATTTTTTGAACTTGAAATATTTGTTGGATTTTTTGTAGTATCAATTACATAAATTGGTCTATTTTCTAGAAATTCTGTTGGATTATAATACATTTTACTACTATTATAATAAACTTTTTTATAATCTTGATACATTTCATACATAATTCTAAATTTTTCATTGAATATATCAAAGTTTTCCAATTCATCAGGGTAATAATGACCATTTAGTTTTACTCTTATATTTTTTACATACATACTATCAAATTTAGAAGTATCATATAACTGATCATTTGTTCTTGATTTTTGAAATCCAATTATAATAAATTTTGGATTATAAATATTTCTATAGATATTTGTTATATCCAAACTTAAATTCTTTCCTGTAATATTTTTTGTTCAATGCATTGCCAATGATTAAAATGAAAATTTACTTTTTCAAATTTGCTTAGTTCATTAATTAATTGAATTTTACTTGTTGTTTTGTATTCAATTATAGGAACTCTAATAAAAAATTCATCAACTGTTATTTTACCTTCAGCTGGTAATGTTGCATTATCATAAGTTCCATCAGCCTTTTTAGTTTTCCATCTAAAAATTGCATCATTATCTTCTGATCTAATAAATGTTATATTAAAACCTCCTTTGTATATTGGAATATTTACATTTTCAAAAAATCCTAATCCAAAATGAGATAAATTACCAATTGCTTCAAATGCTTTACTAAAATTTGATTCAAAACCATTATTAATTTGATTTTTTTTCTGATTTTGAATAAGTTATAGTACCTTTAATTGTACTTAATAGACCAGGATATTCAATTTCATCAATCAATTTATTATGTTTTCTAACTTCAATTTTTGAAAATAAAAATGGAACAAAATTATCAATTAATTTTATATTAGCACCATTATCATATGCTGTTCCATCAGATTTAGTCAATTTACCAGATATATAAAATTGAAATTTAGAAGTACAAAATCCATCTCCAAAATCTATATTAAATTCAGTTTTTTTTATTAGGTTCATTTAAATGTAATTTAGATAATGGATAGAAATTTTTGTATTCAGCTCTTTCAATATCATTTATATATTTTTTGTAATCAGCCATTTATTAAGGATAATTTTTTAAATCAAAAGCTTTTTTAAAACAAGTAAAATTTTTATAATTTAATTTTTATGATTTTATAATGTCAAATTTTATTTATGTATCAATTTCATTTTTACTTTTAAAATACTCAATTTCTGTAGCATGATCAATTATAAATTTTGCTGATATTTTTTGATGTTCTAAAATTAATTCCCAATTTAATGTAAAAGCATAATCATGAATGAAATATTCAGTTAAATCTTGATATTTACAAATCAAATCAATATAATCTTTTAGTTGATAATTTATGAATTCAGTAATAAAATCTATAGTTAAATATTGATGTTGAGCAATTTTTTGCCAATTTAATTTATTTTGAAACAATCTCATCATATTAATACTCAATTCATATTTTTCAGAAATATCATCCCAATCATCTTTGTTTAATTGATTTTGGTTTCTGATAATGAATAAATCAAATGAACTGTATAGAGCCATTTATTAGGGAGAAAATTTTGTAAAACAACTTTTCTTTGAATTACAAATACAACATTTTGATTTAATTATATTTATATTTTTTAATTTTATTATCTGAATATCTTTAGAATTAGTTTTTTGTTTACATTTAAGACAATAAATCAACTCCATTTATATAAAATAAATTATTGTAATTTATCTATATCTTCTTTAATTAGTATTATTTCTGCATTTAATTCTTTTATTGATTTATTGACTCCATCAAATAGAAATTTTAGTTCTTTTTCTAATTTTTCTTCTAAATTTTCAACATGTTTTCCAATATTAATTAAAAATTCTAAAATTTTATTTAAATCTTTTTTAGTTTCTGAATAAT
Organism: Neoaliturus tenellus; assembly: GCA_030545055.2. Lineage (NCBI taxonomy): Eukaryota > Metazoa > Arthropoda > Insecta > Hemiptera > Cicadellidae > Neoaliturus > Neoaliturus tenellus. The sequence continues at coordinate 192,304,630 of CM061531.1, read as the reverse complement.
CACTACCAATTTCAATAATTGAATCTAAAACTTCATCTAATTCTGATTTAACTATAACATCATATTTATTTATACTTGGTTTTACCTTAACAATTCTTTTACCATTAATATTTATATAATTTTTTGATAAACCAATAGCATTTACTAAATTTTCAGTCTTTTTTACATGACTTTTAAAACTTTTACTAAAATTATTAAAAAATGTATTTAATTTGGAATTTATATAATCTTCTTTAATATTAATTATATGTTTTTTCTGTCTTCCAAACAGATCAAATATATTTTGTGAATCCATATTTATTAAGGATTAATTTATTTATTATGTTATCAAATTTTTTATTTTTATTTAATTCATTTAATATAAAAATACATAAATGACCACAAATTGGTGGATCATTATAATTTTGAATTTGATTATCATTATAAAATATATTATCTTTTCCTAAATATTTAACTAATTCTATTGGTGGTTTATTAACTATATTTCCATATGAATCCAAATAATATTTAATTTTATCTTTTTTATAATAACAAACCCAATGAGTTCCATTTCCATCAAATGAATCTAAATTTATAATTCCACATTCAAATTTATTAACTTTATTAGGTAATATATCTCTCATAAATACACCTCTAAAATATTTTATATTTTTACACAATTTTTCTAATTCACCTAATGTTAGTGGTTCAAAAATTTTTTATAATTTTGTTTCATATATTTTAATGTTTTTTTATCTAAACCAGATCCTTCTACATTTTTTAATTCATGATCTAACCAATCAACAAAATTTCTAAATTTAGGAATTATAGATTCTTTTACTACTTTTGCTCCCTTTCTAACATTTGGTGTATAATTTTTAACTATAGGTATATTATCAGCAAAATCTAAAATTTCTTTTAGTAATCCACCATTTTTTATTTCTTTTAATTGATTATATGAAAATTCAAATCTTAATCCTTTATTTAATTTTTTATGTTTATTTAGTTTATTAATTTGTCTTTTAGATAATAATATAATATATTTTCCATTTTCATTAAATTGATCAATATTAAATTGAATTATAACTGATCTTTTATTTTTAAATGCTAATTTTATTTTTGATTTTTGATTATCTGTCAAGTTTATATTTGTTTTTTCCATTTATTAAGAAAAAAAATTTTTAATTTTTTTATAATATAGATTAACTTAGTTAATGAAAAATTTTATTAAAATTTTAATCCTACTTCTAAACCCATACCAAATTTTCTTTTCATCCACATAGCACCTGATGTTGGTAATGCAACTAATCTTTCACCAATTCCATAATCATTTGATGTTACTATATCCCATGCTTTATCTTGTAAAATTTTATCAGCTATTTCATTTCTAGATTTTGTATCTTTATGATCTCTATAAAATAAATCATGTTCTTTAGCAGCTTTATCTAAATCATTTATTCCAGGATCACCTCTTTTTACTCTTTTATTTAATTTAGTTCCAGGCCCTAGATATTGATAACCAGGTACATGTAATTCAAAAGGTAAATTATTTATAACATCATTTAAAATACCTGATCCATCTTTTAACAATGGTGATGAAATATTTGCCAAAATTCTTTTTAAATACTTAATTCCTTCAGGTTTTTCAATTAATTCATCTAATTTATTTGATATAAAGTCTTTAATTGCTTTCTTTTCATTTAAAAAATTATTATCACCAGCTTTTTCTTGTGCATATATATAATTAATAATATTATCTAATTTATTTAAATCATCTATAAATCTATATTCAATTTTATTTTCTGTATATTTTCTGATTCCTGAACCTTCAATTTCACCTTTTAATTCCCAAATATGTTTAATTAAATTAATATATTTATCACCTTTACTAGATTTTGGTTTCTTACAATTTGGATCATTATTTATATAAATTGAATTAGTCTCCCATAAAATCTTTGAAAAATTATTTAAATCATCTTGTGTATATAAATTATTATCTGGTTTCTTTTCATAAGTTAACAATCTCCATAATCCATGTGTTCCATTATATTTTTTATCATCAATTATTAAATCATCATTATCAATTACAGTTATTTTATCACCAATCATAAATGATTTTTTATGTTTATTCCAATATAAACCAAATTTATCATCTTTTGTTCTTGGTAAATATTTTTGTGCTAATGGACCAATAATTTTATCTAATGTTTGAGGTGAAATTAAATTTGGGTCAATAAATGTCGATTCTTCTTGAATTATTGGTTGTCTGATTGGTCTAAATGGAGTACTTGAAGGTAAATTTAATTCTTCAGTTTCTGGTATTGATATATTAGCAAAATTATTAACAACAGGTACCAATTCCATTAGGTTTTTATTTTCATTTAAGACTTCACCAATTTTATTTTCAACTTTACCAATTGCTGATGTTATAGGTTCATATGCTTTTTGTTTAATTTTTTCATAATTATCTTCAATTTTAATTTGATTTTTAAATTCTTTTATTAATTTTTTCTCAATATCATCTAATTTTTTAGCTTCATTAACAGATATTTTATCCATTTATTACAAAGAAAAATTTAGGTTCAACACAAATCATGTTAACATAAACACAAATCATGTTAACACAAAAACAAATCATGTTAACACAAACACAAATCATATTAACACAAAACACAAATCATGTTAACACAAACACAAATCATGTTAACATAAACATAAACATAAATCATGTTAACACAAATACAAATCATGTTAAACACAATTTATTTTACTTTATTTCTGTAATTTTCATTAAATATATAAATACTAATGAAATAAATAATACTAATAAAATAAATATTCTATCAATTATTGACTCAAATATACAACAAGCCATTATCATTATTTAATATCAGAAAAATTTTTCATATATTTTCCATCATTTGATTTTTTCAATAAATTAATAGTTAAAAATCCATAGTCTTCTTTCCAACAATCATTACAAATAGTTTTAAATTTATCAAATTTCATATCTGATCCAACAAAATTATTATATATTTTTTCATATAATGTTCATTTTGTTTAAAAATGCATAACATATTTAAATTATTTCTAATTAATTGCATATCAACTTTTGAATAACATTGTGATAAATAAATACAAGATATATTTTTATGACTACCCATTATAAAATATTCTTTAATTTTATCTTGTTTTTCTAAAATACAATCATCAAAAACTACTAATGAATTTGGTTTACATTTATTTAGTGTAATCATATCATCACATGAAAAATAAGAAATTTGTTTGTTAATATTTGATTCTATATTTTTAAATCTTTTTTGTAATAATTTATAAGATGGTTGTTCTAATGATTTGCTAAAAATATATAAATTTGAATATGGAATTAATAATTTATAAATAAAATTTAATAATAATGTAGTTTTACCAGATCCACTTGTTCCTATAATTAATAATCTAATAGGCTGATCATTTTTATTATTTTTATCATATGATTCTAATTTTATATTATCTTTTTTTTCTAAAAATTTCTCCATTTAAATAAGATGAAATTATTTAAAATAATTGGTCATTCATCCAAACTAGAATTAAGATTAGAACATCCAATACATTTAGATGGAAAATATAGTATTGGTTTAAGTGGATTTTATTCAGATAATTTTATATCAAATATACAAAATGATTATAAAAACTGTTATGGATATTCTATTAAAGATGAAGATTATAAAATTATAGATCAATATTTTGATATAAATAAAGGAAATTATACAATTGAAGAAATAAAAAATATTTTTATAAATAGTTTAAAAGAATTTAAAAATAAATTCAATAAATTTGATGAAAATGATTTTATATTGAAAAATGATGGACCATATATTATAATAAAATCTCCAGTGAAAATTATAGTAACAACAATTATAATTGATTTATTAGGGTTAAATGATAAAATAATTGAACCAAATGTATTAACAAAAGGAATAAAACTACCAAAAATTAGACCTTTTGATGTTATTGAAATTCATTGTAATTTAGTTGAACCTAGTTTTGAAAATCATAAAGATCTTTCACATTTACATAAAGAATCAGAAATTCTATATTCATTTTATCCAATTGTTGAATATGGATCAAAAATTAGTGAAAAACCAAATGAAATTGATTTTATTCCTTTAAAAAATATAAATAAAATTCAAAATATTATAATATCTATTCAAGATAGTGATGGAAATCTAATAAATAATGAAAATATTAAAAGTATTGTATATTTAAGATTAAAACAAAATTTGTAATAATTTGTCTACATAAATAATAAAAACAACAATTGATTTAATTAACAATAATTTTGTGTTTAATAATAAATTAATTGTATTTAATAAACAAAATAATCCTTGGTTTAAAAGAAAAGATATTTGTGATATTTTAAAATATAAAAATTCTAGAAAAGTTTTAATTGATAATGTAAAAGAAAAATATATAAAACTTAAAAAATATCAAGTGTAACCAACAGTTACTCTTACATAATGATGATAAATTAATTTACATAAAAATTATAGGTGTCACAAATTAAGACACCCTAGAAATTGATGTACAAACATGTTTTCAGATGCCCTAAAACAGGGCGTCAATAAAATAGATAATAAAACAATATTTATTAATGAATCTGGTTTATATTCATTAATTTTAAAATCAAAAAAGGTAGATAAACAATAAGGATAAATATAGATGGTGATAAATTAAAATTCATAGATTTTTTAGAGGGGACAATTTGTCCCCCCTATCATATAATGAAAAACATACAAAACTTATTAAAATTAGGTAGGACCCAAAATGGGTCCCATATAAATTATAATATTTATTTTAAAAATTTTTAAAGGAGGTAACCTTATTATACAATAAAAACTTAAGGGTAACAAAACGTTACCCTCCTTAAACATTCAAAAAATATTTATAAAGGTAATAAATTATATACAAATTTGAGACCCGTCTTAAAGACGGGTCTTACTTATAATGATAATAAAGTAAAATTTATAGATATTTTTAGGTTAGATATTCAATAAATTATTGAATATATTTAAATTTATTAAAGAAAATATATTAAAATATAAAAAATTAGGGGTAGCAATATGCTATTTCAAGAAAATATTTAAAAATATACATAAATTATAGTATAAATTCAATATCATATGGTTATAAATTATTAATATAATTTTGATCATTTTCTTTAAAACTTTCTTTAACATAATTTTTTATTATATTTATAAATGGTTCTATTATAAAATTAAACTTATAATGATATACAAAATAATTTTTATATTTAAAAAGATATATTAAAAATTTATTTGATATTTTAGTTTTAAATAAATATAATTTTATATCAAAATCATTATTTATTAATTCTTTTGGAACACTTAAAATTTCCATTTATTTATAATTATTTTTATATCCCCAAGGTAATGTATCAATTTTATTTTCACAAATAAATCTTTTGTCATCTTTATTACTTAAAGCTAATTTATTTATTGTAATTGTATATAGTTCATGTTTAAAACTTCTAATACAAGTCATCTCTCTATATTGTTCTTGATCATCAAATAAACATTTCTTAAAATCGTCCATATGTAATGTTTTATCAACAACACTTTTCTTGATTCCTTTACATTTTACAGGATTTTTATTATTAAATTCATAACTATATAATTTTGATCTTAAACCACAATATTCTTCTAATATTTCACCATTTAACTCATCTTTAAATTTACCAATTATTTTTTTATTCTTTTCACTATAGCATTCATGTTCTTTCTTATAATCACTTGTATCAAATTCATTAATATTTTCTTTAATAATTTTATATGGATCCTTTTTAAATTCTATAAAATAACTGTCTGTGTCCATATATAATAACCTTATATTTTGATCAAACTTCTTTAATTTTTCATAATAAAATTGATACATATGTAATTTTGATAAATCAAGTACTGAAAATCCTATATAGATTGGTTTATCAAACTTAACCTTTTCTTTTATCATATGTGAAGCAATACAGTCTTTATCAAATATACTAAATGTTTTAAAATTAGGTTTTTTTGCTTGTTTTAATGAAAACTTTTCATCACCTAATTTAATATCACACCTATTTCTATAGTTTCCATAGTTTTTCCAAAAACACTATTATTCATCAATTTAAAAAAGTCTTTTTCAAAATCTGATGTTGATTTGGATCTTAATTTAGTATTTAATTCAATATATTTTTTCATATAATCATCTTGATCAAATGCTATAACTCTGTTGACTTTCTTTAATTTTAATCCTTTTTGTAGATAATATTTTAAGTTTCTTGAATGAATAACATAATCTTTTTTGTCAAATAATGTTGTACAAAGCTTATTATTATAATGTTCAGGTGCTAATGGTAAATCTTTATGATCATCATGTAATTCAATAGGATATTCTAAATCAACATCTAATATGTATCCATATTCAGAATTTTCATCTAATTCTAATATTGTTTCTTCCCATTCATTTAATGTATATGTATTAGGATTCATCCATGTTATATCTTTATAAGGTAATTTTTGACTTAAAGCCCATCCATATAGATTATTTGCATCTATATATAACATATAATTTTCAGGTTTTGTTTTATCATAATTTTTTGTATATTTATTGTTTGCTTTACAATATCTAGTTATACATTGTGAAATACCACCTCTAATACCTTTTTCAATCATTAAATACATATTATAATCACTTATTAATTCTAGTTTAATTTTTGTTAATTTTAACATAGAATCCCAAGCTAATGATGGTGATGTTAGATAATGTGCTGGATCTAATTGATAATTTTTCAAACAAACAGATCTAAAATTTTCAAGTATATCAGCTAATAAAAGAACATCTTGAATATTATATAAATCTGAATAATTACCTAATGTTTTTACTTTTAATTTATTCCAGACTTTTAGATAATGTTTATAATCATCATCACTTATATTTTCATTAGTTAAACAACTATAAAATTGATCTTTTTCTAATATTTTATCATAGTTTAATTTTTCAACATCATCAATAAATTCATATGGAAATATACCTTTAGAAGTTAATATTTTTAAAGTTTCATTATCATATTCAATTATATCATTTTCTTTTATAAATTTATTTATATGCTTAAATTCTTTAAGATTTTTAGCTAATTTTTCAATTGATGTAGCCATAAATCTAAATGTATCTACAAATGAAAATTTTATAAATTTTCTAGGTTTATCACCTTCAAATTCATAACCATAACCAGAATTTACTGAATAGTTTATATATTTTTCATCTGTATTAGCTAACAAATCAATTTTACCATATTTTTTAGCTAATTCTTTTATAAACAAATGTGTATCATAATTTGAACTATTATGACAGAATATAGGAATATTTTGAGGGAATTTTAGATTTAAATTACAATTTAAATGTGCAGCACCCCTAAATTTTCCTGTTAAATGGCAATGATCTCTTACTTTTATTCTTTTATCTTCATCAAAACCACTATTTTCACAAATATGACAAACATTAGTTTTTTGATAGTTTATTTCTTCTTCATTAGTTAAATTTATAGGCTTTTATTTTTTGAATTATATTTTTTAGCTATATATTTTGAGATTTCATCTAAATATTCAAATAATTTATTTGGTACATTTATTAATTCCTCTTCAGTTTGTGCTCTATAACAAATAGGTTTATACATTTTATTAGTTACTCTAGATACTAAGTAAATTGTAAATCCATATGGTTTATGTTTTTGAATTTTATTTGTATATGAGCAATTTGGATTATTTTTACAATTATCAATCTTTTCTAGTATACTTTCAAAATCCAAATAAATTACATATGGATGTTCAAACTTTTTATAATAGTTTTTAAAACTTACTGTTTGACCAGGAAATGGCATTATAGGTCTACAAGGTTCTAATGATTTACATATTTCTAAATGATTATTCAAGTCTTTATTTTTGTAGAAATGAGTCAAACATCTTCTACAAATATATTTTTTTGTTTTATGTTTTGATAATTGAGAATATACTAATTTATTTAAATCTGTTATTAATATATAATGACAATTATTACCAATTTTACCAAGGCATTGATGTCAAGAATGCCTTCAACTCGGCGAGGTGGGTCGATATGTTGGATGCGCTTCGCAACACCTTTCGTATTCCTGCATATCTGTTGCGGCTCATCGAGGATTATCTACGCTCTCGAAGCCTGATCTATGACACAAGGGACGGAACGCGGACGATGGAAGTCACTTCTGGTGCCGCACAAGGTTCAATACTCGGCCCGGATCTCTGGAACGTTGCCTATGACAGCCTCCTGAGGTCCGAGATGCCTGAGGAAACCACTTTGGTTGGGTACGCCGATGACGTCGCAGCTCTCATTGCTGCACGCAACGTTGAGCTGGCCCAACTAAAGTTGAACCGAGTTATGCGGGTTGTCAACAACTGGATGTCCGATCACGGTCTCTCGCTTGCTCTTAGTAAGACGGAGATCGTGATTCTCACGAAGAAGAGGATCGACACCGTCGTCCCGTTTAGAGTGGGAAGGGAGGTGGTCACATCAACTCGTGCCGCCAAATACCTTGGGGTAATGGTGGACACCAAGTTAAGCTGGAGGGATCAGATCTTCCGTACGGCGGACAAGGCCGCTAAGGTAGTTACTCACCTTAGTAGGCTGATGGCCAATGTCGGGGGTCCCCGATCCAGCAGAAGACGTCTGTTGATGTCCGCGGTCCAGTCCGTGCTCCTTTACGGGGCAGAGGTGTGGGCAGGCGCTCTAGATAAGGAGTGCTACAGGCTGCGACTCGCCCGGATTCAGCGTCAAGCCGCGCTCAGGGTGTGTTCCGCCTACCGGACAGTGTCCGAGCCTGCCGTCCTGGTGGTCGCCGGAGTCATCCCTGTCAAGCTCTTGGCAGGGGAGAGGAAAGCGATTTATCAGAGACAAGGCGAGATCGGCAAGGACACGGCAAGAACAGAAGAGCGCTCCCGAACCTTCCAGCAGTGGCAACACAGCTGGGAGCACGACACCCGAGGACGATGGACTGCAAGACTTATCAAGCAGGTCCAACCATGGGTGGAACGGCGGCATGGGGAGGTGGACTACTACCTGACCCAATTTTTGACAGGTCACGGCTATTTTCGGTCGTACCTGAACCGGATGGGAAAGACCGGTTCACCGGACTGCATTTATTGCCCAGGTGTTCCCGACGATGCGGAACACACATTCTTCCGATGTCCCCGTTGGGAAGGGCCCCGCCTGGAGGCCACACAAATATTTGGTGCATTTTCGGTGGACTCGGTCTGCCAAAAGATTTTGGAGGATGAGGGCAACTGGGATTGTTTGTCACAGTTCGTCCGAGGCATCCTCCTGGAAAAGAAAACCGATCTGGACCGCGAAGTGGCCCAGATCCCTTGATAGAGCGGCTGGATAAGGAGCGAGCCCGACGGGCGTAAGCCAAATTTAGGCCTAACCTGACGTAATGTGATAAACAATTCCAGGTTAGATTCCTAAAGAGTAGAGGAGGTTTTTTAGTGGGTAAACCCGTTTTTTAGGGGAGCCCCACACTACAGGCTGGCCACCTGTGTGCGTAATGCATTTTTCCGCCTCTCCCTCAAAAAAAAAAAAAAAAAAAAAAAAAAAAAAAAAAAAAAAAAAAAAATTACCAATTTTATAATATAATAAATCAATTTCTAATTTTACATTATAATGTTCAGATATTTGTAATGGCACTATTTTTTCATCTTCATCAATTCTATAAATATTTATTGACATTGATGGATAATTATATTTAGAATCGAATGATCTTTTTTCAAATAATTTAATATCTTTCAATGTTAGTGGATAATCAAAACCTTTAAAAATATTATCATTTATATATTTTTGATATTGTTTAACTCTTTCAGCATTTTTTTTTGGTTTATCAATAGCACATCTAATTGCATAAATAAAACAATATTCATCTTTATTTTTAAAATTTACACAACATTTTTTATTCTTAATTTCATTTGGTAATTCTATATATGATCCAGCATTTAATGAATTATTTTTAGATAATTTTAGATTTAATTCAACACATCTTTTTAATGACCAACCAGAGCCTTTTGATGGTTGATTTAGTTGTTCTCTAACTATTATTTTCTTAAATTGATCATCAATAAAATCATCTATATTTAAAATATCTGAACTTTTTATACAAAAATACATATTACTATTTTGAATTTCACCATTTACTAATTTTCTTTCATATTCACATTCTAAAGCCATCTGTCCTTTAATATTTTTGAATTTTTGTTTTTCTATCAATTTTTTTATTTCATTTCTTTGAGTTTCTAAATAATCATTAATATCTAAATCATCATTTGAATTTGTTAAAATATAATCTTGAAAATATCCTTTTAATGACGAAGCTTCTTGAATATTTATTATATTTTCTTTTGGAATTGGTTTATTTTTAAAATAATCATTTAATAATCCAATCAATTCTTTTCTAGTTTTATTAATAATTTTAATACTATTTTTAATTGCTAAATTTTGAATATATTTTAATGATCTATATTCTAAATTATTTGGATTTTCTTTAATTTTGTTTAATCTTTTAATTAGTTCATCTCTAGATAAATTTTCATAATTTTTGACAGATAATTTTTTTGCAATTTCATTTAATTTTTCTATATTAAATAATGAATAATTTGTAAGATCAAATGTTTCTTTAATATTTGTTAATTCATCTAAAGTTTTATTTTTATAATTATATATATTATTATTTTTACACCAATGTTTTAATTCAAATATTTTATTATCATATTTTTGTTTATTTAATAAATGTTTAGATGAGCTATAATGTCTATCATAATTTTTATATAATATATTTTTATTACAATAAGGACAATTAATATTTTTATTTGTTCGTTCCATTTATTAGGGAGAAATTCTTTATTTATTAAAAATAATTTTTACTTAAAAATAAAACTCTTAAAAATATAAGAAGTTTTTCCACTTTTTACTAAGTAATTTATAGTTTAAATCATATTTTTTTAATAAAATTTGAATTTTTTTTAAATAAGTAAAATTTTGTGTTTATTTTTGTATCATATTTTTAAATTTTCTAGTTTTGTTATATTTTTTTCATGAATTTTAGTTTCTAAATGTCTTGAATAATTTTCTGGACAAAAGAGTCCATCTTTTTTCTTTAATGGTTTTGACCAAACATATTTTGAGAAAGTATCTATCACATTTAACATATATTTATAACCATCATTTTCTTTTTCATAATTTTTCATTATAATCAAATCTGCTGCCCATAAATCATCAATACCTAATGTAATTATTTTTCTTTTTAGAAATTTCTTTCTGATTGGAGCATGAATTTCATTTGCTTCAATTTTTTGTTCATTTTTAGTTAATTCTTTTTTAATTATAGGTTTAACTTCTTTTTTTTAAATTTTACTTTTATTTGTTTTACAAAATAAACATTTAGTAGCAATTCTATATAATCCATTTTTCATTTCAACAATTTGTGGATTAATATTTTTAGTTTTTTTCTTACACTTGTGACAATGAATTGGTTCATTCATTTATATATAAAAATATTTTATACATAAATGAATTGAATCAATTCATTTATGTATAAAATATTTTTTTAATAAATGGATATGTGTTATAGATGTCATAATCAAACTAATTTTACTATTATTGGAAATTGTGTAGGATGTAATATATGTAAAAGAATTATTCATGAAAAAAAGATTAAGAGAAAAAGTAATAAGAATAAACATCTTAAACATATTTTAAGAGAATTTAACCATTTTCAACCATATAAAACACACCAATTAATTAATGAATTATATATTTTATGTATTTCCAATCATTTTGAAATAACACCTAAGAATATAAAATTATTTTTAAAACAAAGGAATTATACAAATTGGATATTTTACTATCAATTTTTAAACAAAATATACAATATTGATTTTGAATTGAATAATGAAGATAAAGAAAAAATTACACTAGTTTTTAATAAATATTTATGTTTTAAGAAAAGTAATATATCATATAAAAAATTATTACCAATGATTTTTAAATATTTAAATATGGATTTTTGTATAAAACCTAATTATGATAATAACTTTTTAACATATCTATCACAAATGAATTTGTGATATTTTTTCCCTATATAAATGGATCTGTTAGAAGAAATTAATAATATTGGAGAATTAGATTTAAAGAATATAAACCATTAAAAAGTTTAAATTTAAATGAAAAATATAAAATTGAAAAATTTGAAAGAATTAAAGATAAATATGGATATACAATTATTGTTGAATTAGAAAAATGTAAAATACATTTACCAAAAAGATTTACTAATATAATTGATGATAAAACTGTTAAAGAATTAAATAAAAAAGATTTAAATTTAATTGTCACTGCTTTTAAGACTTTTGATGATAAAGAAACTGCTTTAGTTAAATTTGAATAATTATTTTAGTATAATTGTATTGATAATAAATTTTAAATCATCTTGTAAAAAATTATAATTTTACTGGTTTTAAAAAACTTTTTATTCTGTAAACAATTTCATATAAATTCATGCATATTTATTAAAAATTTCATTAAATTTGCATATTTTTTATGACAATTTGACAAAAGCTGAAAATTGGCCAAAAAATGGCAAAAATATTGCATAATTGTATTAAAAAACTGTGAAATTTGTTTAATTTTTTATTGTCTCCAAAAGTGAGCTAGGAACCCCATATTACTATCTACTTATATATATATATATATATATATATATATATATATATATATATATATTTAAATGTGCAGAAGTTGATGGTCCTATGTAACGTTACACATTATGAAGGTCCATGGGACATACCGTTTTTAAAAAGTACAGAATAGATTCCACAGAGTATATAACACTATTCTGGGACTATAAACCCTTCTGAACTTTTATATTGACTGAAAATTGTTTATACTCTATAAATAAAATTATTACAGGATTTGTTGGTCCCTTGCGAAAACTTCGGAAGATGCTGTTCCTGTATAATATACCACGTATAATGATTCTCATCATGCTGGTCCATTGCAAATCGTGATTTTGGAGGGGATGAGGGGGAATTGAAGTATAAAAAGTGTATAATCTACGTCATCATCTTGGTCCACTTAGGTCTAAGTAACCAAGAAAGCGGTTTTATTTATAGTAATGAATACTGTCAAGCTAGTATTACCAGCAACATGAAAGTGATATTCAGCAATTAAATTACATATCTATTAATTGTTTTTTTAAGTTTAAAGTTGTTTTTTTAAGTTGTTTCATACATATTGCATGAAGCTGAAATTAAATATTTTCTAGAAATTAAACAAGTTAAAAGTGAATTAAAATTTGGCAAAATTTGTTGAGATGTATATGTTTAAAATACCATTTGTTAAAAAGCCCTGGAGGAGTAAAATATTTCTTTTATTTGTCATTTTACGTAAACACAATTTGTTGTGAGTAGATTTTAAGCGTAAAAATAAATACGCATTGAGAATAACGTGTCATATCACATGGAAATTTACCGATAAGGAAAAGTACAAACTAAAGGATTCTTTAAAATCTTAATGTTTTGTACTTATGTCTTCTAATGCTTACATTAAAAATCTCTTTAAGTAGAAAAGCATTGCCACAAACTCAACTAGAAACTAGAAGTAAAGACCCAGTCAAACACGGAGGGCGATAAAATATTGCAATAATTAAAATCCGTCAACCTTAAATACACAATAACTTCTGAAATTTTGGACATGTCTTTTATACATGGTTAACAATTTGAAGACTTTAAAAATTATTTTAATATAATGACAATACAAATGACAATTTCGCCGTAACCAACTGTAGTGGGTCGCCTTTCAACAAAATTGAGAACCCTTCATTGGCCTCTTTCACATCATTAAAAAATAAATAAAAAAAACACTTTCAATTTGGTCTGAGTACCCAATATAGATGGCAGTCTTTAAAAGGAGTCCGCTCATTACTGGATAACCGCCTGTCTGCCATCCCGGATATCCACATCGTCCATCAAAGGGGATTAGTATGGGAGGAGAAGCGGTAAATAACTTATTTTGGATGATGAACAACTTTAAAACAACAACCCTTGTAAAGGTTTTTTACAACTAAATTTTCCATTGCGAGCTGGGTAGAATGACAAATATCCCGTATAGACTCTCCGAATCGTGCGCGCACTGCCCACTAACGGCAAATACGTGCAGATCAAAAACTGCCTGAAGTTCGTTTTCCCACCTTTTTGCAAGGCGGTGGAAGGCACGGATTGTCCGGATGTCCGGAAGTAACCACGCCGTATTGGGCGAACCCAGTGCACGCACTCCCATAAGACAAGTATTACTGAATTTTTAAAATTTCCGTACCAGCCACCCGTGTATTATGTAGTACCAGTGTTTGCGTAGCAAGATGTAAGAAATGCCTGGTTTTTGTTTTAATTTTATTTTTAAACTGCAAGAGAAGAAGCATTCTAAATTCTCAAGAGGAAAGTTTGATTTTAAGTTTAATGCGTTAGCTTTCTGACGGATGCCTTTTGAAGTTGACATGCTTTTTATACTTGAATTATCTTCATTTGGTTGCTTGGGGGTATTAACATACGTTTAGAAATATTAACTTATAGATTTGTTAAGCAGTTCTTTAGTTGTGACCTACGCGATCGAATGCTAAGTTTGTGCTACACAATACAGTACCAATGTCTTTAGGAATATAACTACTGTACGAAAAATTGTCACAAGACCAATATTTAAACCATTATTCTTTAGATTTTTTAATAATAACTACGACTCTGCTACCAATGATTACAGATTGAACACAATTTTAAAGCGTTCCATGTTTTGTTTATACCTTTTACACATTTTTGTCTAAAATCAAACATTTAGACACATAAACTGATAGATTTAGACAAGCGGTTCCATAAGGTTCCTACACATAGTAGGAAATGACACGGAAAGGAAACGGACGGGACAGTTTTTGATGAATGCTCCCTGTGTTATCAAATGGAGCGGCTACACATGACAGGACGGGACACGGGCAGGACATTCTACGTGTCGGATGGATTGCGAGATGAGCATTTATTCGCCAAATGTCGTGTCCCGTCCGTATCCCGTCCTGGTATGTGTAGCCACCCCTTTCAACAGCATCAGAAAATTCTGAGGGTAGCTCTGTGTAGTGAGTGAGTGTGGTCTGGCGACCGGCAGGATAAGCGGTGTCTGACGGCTGCGCACGCAATGTCCGACCTCAGACATGTCCTGTCCGTATCTTGATATATATAGCCAATATTTTAGGTATAGTTTTGTAGATTTTCCAATATAACTTTTTTATTTACTGTATTATATTAACTTAAGAGTCTGTAGTGTCCGCCTAGTTGGATTTTTATTCCCATAAAACAAATATTAAATTTAAAACATTTACTATGCTTTAATATTGGTAAAAAAATCTCCTGTATATCATTTGAAAGGAAACTTTAATACCTAGGGCGCTATGAAATCAACAATTTTATATTATTGATTGTTTGATTAATAAACAACAAAGTAATCTTAACATTAACCGGCTTGACATGAAATATTGGTTTTTTAGCCTGAATGATTACAATCACACGTCCATAAGGATCATAGCTCGTTTTGAACATTAAGTTTTGTTTAAAATAAGCTCAAGAATATATCTTTATTTCACTTTATTTAAATTTAATGCTCATTCATTTATTAGTACCAGTTATCACAGAATTAACTTTGACGGGCTAATGTCGGGGGCCAGGATGGTTGAACTTCAACTATTACTACCCGTAATATAGCTGAGTGTAAGCTGGCTGTTTTGTTACATTCTTAAGTAAATATTGTATTTATTTAGACCTGCTTGTTATTAATAATGAACCACTTGCTAACACTGTAATACAATGCAAAAAGTATTACCTCATTTGCAGTTTTCATAATCTTGGAAATATCATGATTAAAAGAATAATTAAAATTGCAACCGAGTAAAAATATTTCAAGGTAGATGAAGTATGGGATTAAAATGTCCAACGCAAACCATTCTATTTCATAGTTCAAGACCACATGCAAAAAAAAGAACTTAACAGTGAGGATTTCCAAACATTCGAAAACAATATCAGAATCATTAAATGAAGTTAAAATTATAAACTATATCATAAAACAATAAAATTCGTAAAGTAGTATAAAACAATGAATTAATAATGGATATTTATGATTTAATCAAATTTTGCATTACGTAGTTTTCCATACAGACAATTTATTGTATATTTATAATAACGATTTCATAAGTTTTTTGGTGTTTTCTACAATATAGTTTTATTAATTTTTTTATAAAACAAAGTTCTTTAAATGCATTATTGCTTTGAGTTATTTCTTTACTACTTTTAAAACACTTAAAATTAAAAAAAAATTAAAAATATAATCCTCAAAGAATGTTTTCATTAACAACGCCTCCGTATTTTTCGATAAGCTTTTAATTATGTTATTTAATACGCTAAGGGTTTTTTATCTTTAGACTTCCTCCTACAATTTTCAGCCGATTTTCAAGTGTTTGGTGTCGTTGGATAGGGCTTGGTCTTTAGCTGTTTCCACCAAAAACTGATGGGAATCGGACTGAAAATAAAAGCACTATCCACCATTGAAATCTCAAAATTTCCCATTAAAATAACATTGGGATTGAATAAAGCATTTTAAACATCTGTTAATAATCAGCTATAAATATTGGTGTAGTTATTGGTGATTGCATATATTCACATTATTGGGTTAGTCGAAGTCGGATGTCATTGATTTAGAGCTAAAGTAACATTTGTACTGTATTAAAATAAACTGTTCGATTTCGAGCAACACATATACTAGTATCCTTAAAAATATTAATGATTTCATTCATTTCTGTTTACCACATAGTTAATTGTAATTTTTATTACTTTTTTCTTATTGGCGTATAAAAAGAACGACATGAAAATAATTTATATAACAATTATATGAATGTTACTAAAAAATACACGATAAAAGAATAAAAGGAATAAAAAGTAGCAATTACTAATTACTAGGTAACGCCCATGGTCGAAATTCGGCCAAAAATTAAGTTGATCTTGGGCCAATTAGTCTTAAAATGTTTTATAATTCAAACATATGTTCTTCCTGATTTGCTGGCATTTGTTATTACAACAGCTGTTTAATGATCCTTCTCTCATAAGATTAACATTGCAACTTTTAACGCCGGGAGGGCGTAGCCCTGGGGGCCAATAATTATAATAGGATTCTGCTCATCTACAGGACTACATTTCTGATGGTATTCGCGGGTTTCTCCTACGATGCACACAAGCTGCGAAAAAGGGATGAAAAGAAACATGCTTGCCTATTAATATCTACTAGAGATCGCCTCCTGATCGAAATTCGACCAAAATTTCAGTTGATCTGGACCCAAGAAATTTAAAAGCATCTTATAACTGAAACATCTGTCCTTCCTGTTTTGCTATCAGTTGTTTTTACAACAGCTGTTTAACGATTCAATGAATTATCCTTTCTCGATAAAATTAACATTGGAACTTTGGAAGCCTGTGGGGCGTAGCCCTGAAGTCCGATGTGAATTAGAATGGGATTCTGCTCACCTACAGGACTATGCCTTTCTAACGGTATGCGCGTATTTCTCCTGTGATGCACACGAGTTGGGAAAAAGAGAAAACGAAACATGCGTGCCTATTAATATATATATATAGAGATAGATATTTTTAAAAGTTAAGTATTAATAATAAGCAGCTTATTGAAATATATATTATTATAAATATTATATTATTATAATATTATTTAATTACGATAATAGGCCCTCTTTAAAATACTTAATCCCAGACAAGGAAGTATACAGTGAGACTGCCGTGCGCCACATGCTGCCGGCCGCGTTGAAGATTTTGTCTTGAATCTATTTTCATCAATTATAAGTCGTAAATCAATAAAAACTTTAAAAAATTCAATTGCTGCTCTCAAAATCACATATTTTGATAGGAAAGAAATTTTAATCGCCGGTTAACTTGTTTATGTAATGTATTAAAACTAGCACAAAAAAACTTTATTCTAATATTTAAGTTTTTGGAGAAAACACTAAATATTTATAACTGTACTGCCATAGTTATAATTCAATGCCCCATGCTCATGAAAAGTTAAGCATTTTTATCTCAATCTTAACTGTATTTAATTTAAACTTATTTGATCAGCAAACATTTAATGTTTTTTGAAGCAAAAATCACGATTTCGTCTTTCTGTTATCTACTGCTATGGCGGATTTGGTTTAAACTGCTTTAGTGCTTTGAAGAATCGCCTTTCACCCGTCTATTGGTCTCATATGGTTATGGCTTATAAAATCAAAAATACTTTGAAATTCGACATGCTACCCTCATATTGTGGTGGCACGGAATGGGTGGAGGTTATCGCAAGGACGGTTTTTATAGAGGATGTGCATAATGCTATGGACATCCGGCGTTAAGCTGTTTTGATAATTCACACCTTCGGCCGAAACATATCATCATCAACATCACAGAGGTGTTTTGAAATTAATGTCGACTGGGCATACAAAGAACTAAATTTTCTTTATATAAGCATTATATATTTACATAGCGTTGTCTACCTCATATTCCAAATTTTTAGAAAATATTTATTTTACATTTCAGATTCAGATATAGTTTTAAAACACAATATTATATCTAAATTAGTTGTATGTATCATACTGAAATAGTAGTTTTCATTAATAAGATAAAAAGTGAAATTTTTCCCTGCGTATTAGCGTTTTATGACTAAGGCGAAGGCAAGCTTGGATTAAGTGACTAAGCACAGAAAACGCAATTTCTGTTTGAGTGATGAACAACGTTTTCATCACATAGCAAAAATATAATAATAACTAATCTTAATATAAATAATTTACAATTTCATCATTGTAACTTACATTTTAGTAGGCTGGTTGACTTCCATCTTAGTTTAAATATTCTTAAAATTAGCTATGTAAGTGGAATGAATGAAATGCCGATATAAAGTATGTAAAATGTAGTCTGCAAGTAGGTTTTTTTTTTTTTAACATTTTAGTCTCATTCTTTTGAATTTTTACGATTTTTGATTAGACGAAAACTTTTTTCATCACACTGCACAGAACAGCCGTTTTATGGCTTGTAATTAGACCACAAATTTGGTGTTTTCTGTGACCTTTTAAAGGTACAAAAAATATGTTAATTTTTTCGTGTGCTAAAGTCAAAATTTGATATTACTTCAGCTGAAATAGTACTAATCCAAAACAAATAAGGCTAAAAAAAATAAATAAACCTTTCAGACTACAAATTAAATGCAATTTTTTTTACATTTCACATATTTCACTTATCAGCTGTCTTTAAGACATATTTAAATTCTGAAAAAAATTATTGGTTAAGAAGACCAATAAACTCAGACATCTCATTAAAATAAAAAAATATCAAAATAAATAACTCGGTGTCTTATTTTACTTGAGATTGCAGTGTATGGCGATCAAATTTTAATCCAGCAGTAGCTAGAATAAATCTCGTTCAGATTTCGATGGAGGGGGTAAGCGGGATGACGCCACACACTTCCCCTAGATTTCTCGTCATAATTCTATCAGAGACCAACATCTTCTGGTTTTACAAAATATAAAATTTACAATACCACGGATGTTGTTGGTCTACTTTAATGGCGGGCTTTGTAAAAACGGTCACATAGTGCTGGTCCACTTAAAAAACAAGATGGTGGTTTTGTAAACTTGAACATATCAAGCTGGTCGGACCTGCTTGAAATAACGGTGGACCAGGAACTGCTATCGGACCTGCTATAGTCTGCAGAGAAATAGAGGGTGGACCATCAATAGTGGGGTTTTTATATCTATATATATATATATATATATATATATATATATATATATATATATCGTATGGCATTAATAGCCAGCCACCAACTTCAGAAAAAAATAATACATTCTCTGAGGTGCTTAGCACCTGCGTCAAAAAAATTAAAAACTAAACTAAAAACATAAAGTTATGATCTCTCTTTCCAAAGCTAAATCCAGGGCGCTAAGCCATTGCAGCCCAGCTTCACTTGCGCAGTGAAGAACTCGCATACTCAATGAGAAAACTGTTTATGTTGGATTCTGTACAATTAATCTCTTAACTATTGTAACTTAGTATGTAAAAGATCAAAGTGAGAATTGGTATTTTCAAAGGTAGGTAGTCCCTTAACACCCCAAAGCCCCTAAAACTAACTAACACATTTTAGCACCAATTCGTTCCGAAACAAGCCAATATATTGTTTACAAACCCCGTCGCGCCCCATTAGCTCCGCAATTAGCGGCGCAATGTGGCCAGTAGTTGCAACACCGCGCGCGCCGAGGGTTATCCCACGGCTTGACAGTGGACCGACCCCGGACATGTTATCTGGTCTGCCCCTGCCCTCGCCCCTCGGCACTGGCGCTGGCGTAACGTTTTGGCACTGCCGTGACTTTCCGTTGTTTGTCGTGTAGCCTGTCGTTGGAAATCTGCCAATTCAGAATAGATGTAGCGTCCTCTTTTGGGGTGATAGCGCAATTCTGATACCCCCGGAAAAAGGACACCCATGAAAATAGGATCCTGCATTTTCATTTCACAAGGATGGGGGTAGTTTTTAGGCCATGAACGTTTAGAGAGAATACCTTGTTTTCTACTTCAATCGATGGTTATGCTATGTATTTGTGGAGCAATACGCCGGTGTACGCCTGTTTATCGTTTTTTCTGCTTTTCCGACTTTTCTGTGGGAAAAATAATAATTTCCAGAGACAGGACGTTATTTTACACATTTTCTTTACATGTTATTGTTTACATGTTTAGGCGAAATTACTGGATTGAGGATTAACCGTGGTTGCTTAAGGTCTATTAATTTTTTTATTTAGAGTAAAACATTTAAATAATAATTAGAGAAGTCTTCAAAAGGCAAAACCACATAGTGTATTTGGCGATAGTGGTTTGGTCACCCATCCAGAGACTAGTGCCAGACTAAAATCATAGAATGTTGCTTAAAATTTGTTGCTGTCAGCAACTGAGTGGAAACAGCCAAAAAATTAAAAACAGTGTTGCCAACAAAGTCGCCGACAGGTTTTACAGGCCGGTTTTGGACCAGGCAACTTTGTTGGCAACAGTGTTGGCAACAATGTCGCCAACTAAGGCAGAGTCGAAACCAGGCTTTATAAGTATAGTAATTGAATTAATATTTTGTAAGTTTATTAGAGCCGGAAGAAGTTCAATACCATAAGAATTTCACCACAAGCAAAATTGCTCCCAAAGGTATTTACACGGAAAACTATTCCCAGAAAACTACGCAGAAAACCAGTAATTCTACGCCCCCTCCCCCCGCCCTCACCCCACAGCAAAACCACCACCAAATTACTACCCAAAAATCTAGCTCGTGTCCTCAGTGACTGAATCGTTAAATATTGTCTTAACTAACTATAATTATTTATTTAAAAACAAATTGTGCTTCCTTATTTGTACTTATTTGTGGCATCATATACTCGTATAACCGGAGTCTTCTCAAACTTCAACGGATTCCAAAAGGAATTTTGCAAACCTGTTTAGTGAGCACCTGCCTATAAGCAAAGAGTCCATGAGTCCAAAGTCCATGAAGAATTTCAACCCGAAGGACCCATAGCAATTTTGAAGTGCTGTGGGGCGGAATCCTTTAGGAGTTTTGCTAAACTGTTCCTTAGTGAGCACCTATGAGCAAAAGCTTAACGACCGTAGAAAATTATCACACATTATAAATTATATAACCAAAATAATAGCTAAATAACCTTGCATGATAAACCATACAGGAGAAACTGTACATAGTTTAGATAATCAAACTGCTGCCGACTTCAATCGATATCACTAGTGTGTAGCATTAAGGTAGAGTATTTTATAGAATTCAGAGATAGAGATGTTCTCTCTATCTCTGAAGAACATGCATTACAAGAACAAGGCGTTAAAATAAACTAAATGCGGGTGACAATATGTATTGTCGTTTTAATTTAAATACCAGGGGGACCGAGCACTTGCTCTGTAAACTTGTGGTTTTCAATTTAGAAGCTACTTTGAAGTGTCCATATGGATATCCGGAAACAGGATTTTTCCCAGCCATGAGACCAGTTACAATTATTCTTTTTTGGTCAAAACCCCGTCGTTAAAAAACATTAAAATTCCTTGGACAGAAATAAAAATGTTCCCGTATAAACAGTACTTGTTTTTTAGTAAATAGTAAAAGGTCATCATAATGATTTATTATTCAGATAATAAATTAAATGTTCGCGTAAATAGTGGGTGATACAAAACTCCACCATGAAGCGAATAATATTAAATTATTCAATTATTACACTATGTTTACTGCAAAGATAAACAGTGATTCAATAATATTCTCCTTTTATTTTTAAAACGCTTTTCCCGACTGCAGAATAAATTATTGTTCTTTCTGAAAACATTATTTTTAATTATAAGTTTTTTGTACAGTTGAATCCAGAAGAAATTTCCGTACGCCTGTTCTTCGGTTAAAAGCTCAAGCTCCGTAAGAGCTGTTCTCAACAAATCCAGAGTGGATTTGGATTATTTACCCTTTTTATTTTCAACTGCTTGAATTTTTAAAAAAATGCTGTTCTACTATGTGGCTGATTTCCCCCTAGAGTAAGCCACAGTTCCTCCATTTCGTGTCTCGTCTACTAACTCTGCACTGGCTGCCCATTGATTGCACCAGTCCCTTGTTTACATCAAGTCCACGCACACCAACCCATGTTGACCGGTCGTCTGTAGTGAGTGATGACGATAGATCACCCGCTACATGGAGTATTGAACAGGAAGGGGTTATCGCTACCTTCTCACTACTAGGAGAAACTTCGAAATTCAAAACATCTCACACCCTATAAGCTGGCAATCAAAGTGACAATTGTCTACATTGTGACATAAAGATTTGAGTAATTTTATTTTAGATCAATTGAGGGTTTGAGAGGGGGTGGGTTACAAACGCCAGCTGGTAAGCAGCAAAATGAACTACAGTGGGTTTATCTTCCGTCCTGTGACAGCCTACATATCTTGTGGCAAATTGGTACGCCTAATTAAATACGAGCGTGCCACCATAATAATTTCTAAAGCCTTTAGATTTTTAAATTTTCCAAAGTATTTTATTAAGATTTTAAAAGGTTTTGAGAGGTCTTGACGATAGAAAATCATACTTATCCTAAAATAAAATGCAGTGTTCTTTCAAAAAGAGCAAAAAATATCAATAGGCTTGGTAAAAGTTTGGAAGAAAGTTGTTATGGGTAAAGTCAAACAATTAAATAAAACAACTAAAAATGACTGTATCTATGTATATCGGGGTGTGATATAACGGTCCGAATTGTATGTTTTTGTTGCAATTTTCACGCGTAGTAACGACTAATTCTTATTGAGCTTTTTCTGTTCTTCTTTGATGGCCCATATAAAGTAATTAAATTTTCCCTGTATATTTTTTACACTCTTTGATTAGCTTCTACCGATCTGACTTGAACCCCAGAAGATAATCTCGTCATTTGCAGCAGTCAAAAAGTATCAGGGGTAAACTTTTGGAACTCCCGGTACCGGTATATGTTAGATGGCGTGTCAGCCGCGCCATTGCCTACTCTCCAGCAGCAACTAGTGAGCTGTGAATGGCGCTGCTCCGCGTCTCTGACCTTGCCTGATAAGAAGGATGTCGCTAATTGTAATCTCAGCTGATAACAGCCGTGTGGTAGCCGTGGTGGGAGGGGGGGGGGGAGGCGGGAACGCTACAAGCAGCTGATCAGTGATCAGTCTGCGGTTAGTCAGTGAGTCGTGTACACGTCGCACACCCGCCCACCGCCAACCGCACACACGCACACACGCAAGCACGCACACTCGCACTTCAGGATAACACTCGGCCATTCAGAACGGTAAGGACAACGCAAGTGTTAATTTATATTTACTTTTTTACAACTTTATACCATTTCGATGGCTTGTCATGTATTATAATTTATTGTCTATGAAATAACAGAGACTTATATCTATAATAGTACTAAATATAATGTTAAATTATTTAGGGGGGATATTTAAAAATTAAAACACTGGATTTAAGTTTTTTACGAATTTGTGTGGCAATGCGATAAGTGTGTTGTGGCCCAATATCAACAACTGAATCTCAACAGTTTGTGATAAAAATAGAAAATGAATGAAGTTAAAATCGCATATCAATTAAATTTTGTTTGAATTATTTAGCTTTTCTGAAATCTAAAAAAATAATTCCATAATGGACTACAGTTAATAAAATAAATAAAAATATTTAGTGGTCTCTTATGTGTGGTTTCATTACTCTACCAAAAGAGATTTTTGATTTCTCATCTGTTAACTTTTACTTATTTTCAGGCATAAATCTGTGATGATAGGGCCAATATTAATATCTTGTGCTAAATCAAGGCAAAATAACTTTGCGAAAAACCGGCAAACCTGATGAGCGTGGGGTTTTTCACCATAAACTATATGAAAAATAGTTCCAAAGTATCATAAACACAGATTGTTTGTTTTTGGCTTGTATGAACAGTCATGTATGAATTATCTCTACCATCGGTGTTTATCTCACTCAATAAGTGAATCACAAATTAATGATAGTATTATGTGACTACAGTAGGCTAATGCAAATAAATTTTTATTACTTCTCACAAGTCCAAAATATTATTGGCCTAAAACAAGTTATGTACTAATAATAAACTACTCAATGTACCATTAAACATTAAGGTTCAAATTGAAGTTAGTCCTAAATTGATACACATGCAATAACTAATTAACTAGATAAAAACTGCGTGAGGAATAAATGTAATGTATTTCATTTTAAAGTATTTTTTACCTGTTGTATTTTATTATAACGTTTTCAGCTTCAGGTACTTATACGAAAACGAATGTCGATTGAAACACTTAGCTATTAGGCCTAGTATAACTTAGTTTTCTTTTAACCCATACCCACTGGTGTCCTATGCTACTGTACGTTTTTAAACATGTTTATGGAACTAGACACTATATAGAGATTTTATTCAAAGAATTAATAGTCTAGTGGTTCTGATGGGCTAAAAGCATTGCAATGACCTCTAGGAATTTTAGAATTTTAATTATCGTAACATACCAAAGTTGAAAAAGAAATGTTTTTTTGTGATTTCGAGCAATTTTAAAGCTGATAACAGTCAGGACATCAATTGAATAGTCCTCAAGTCCCAATCGCTGTGGCCTCAGCGTATGGCAGCATGGCTGGGCAGAAGAATTTCGCGTTGACTTTTTATGGACGATTTTGTAGGCTCATGTGAAAAGTAATTAAAGTAGGAAAACTGTAAAAATTTTCCTTAAATTTTAACCATTTCACGGTTTATACTTCAATACATAAAGTTATCTCAAGTGTTAAATAAATTTGTGAAATCTGGTTTTTGGCCACACGTTAAATTAAAAATCTATACATTTTATTAAAATAGAATACAAAAAAATTACTTTGCTTCTTTTTTCTTTAAATATTTTACTTTTTAACTTTGTTACTATTTTTAGCCCGTTAGGCGAAAATTCGCGATTTCAACTCTGTTTCTTAGAGTTAAAAGTTGATTATGCAAAGTTTAGTTGAACCTGGAGCCAAAGTTCGGTGTTATCAGCAACATACGTCGCCAAAGTCTTCCTTATCACTAGAGGTCATCCCAAGGCCTCGGGCAGATTATTTTTAACATCGATAGTTAATGGCATTGCCATCATTATATAAATCGATCATTTACTATTTAATGAGACATGTTCGAAAAAAATTTTCTGGCAACTTAAAGTTTTTTTCTCTCTAAAGGCTCCAATAAAGATTAAATTTACGTAAAACTTTGTTAACAAAATATTATTATGGTGAAGTAGTATGATCAGATGGTGGCTTTTATAACATGGTTTATCGAATTAGTCAGATAACTGTGGAATACACTAATAACTTCATAAATTAGTGTAATGCCGGAAAAGATGCATGTAGCCTATAGTAGGTAGGCCTATACGGAAAGAACACATTCCTCTCTTCCTCTCCTTTGACCGGGGAAACGTCATCAGTCGTAAATTTGAATATTCTGTAGTGATATTTGTTATCTTTAATGACAAAATGGCAATTTTGTATCATATTGCCCATCTATGAATTTAAGTGAATCTATGGCATTTAATTATCACAATAAATAGCCTGCTATATGGGTTTGCCAACAACAAAATCATATTTTCCTATGTAATCGACAAAAAGAAAAAGTTTTACCTCGAAATAGTTTGGAACTCTTCAAATCTATAAAAGAGGAAGTAATGTATATGTTGCCTATGGACACCGAAACCACTTGACAAATTGTTATA
Organism: Neoaliturus tenellus; assembly: GCA_030545055.2. Taxonomy (NCBI): domain Eukaryota; kingdom Metazoa; phylum Arthropoda; class Insecta; order Hemiptera; family Cicadellidae; genus Neoaliturus; species Neoaliturus tenellus. Next base: position 192,278,219 of record CM061531.1, on the reverse strand, counting down.
AAACTTTCAGGCATTATTAAATAAGCATTATTCAAGGATGGTTTGTGTGAAGTTTCGTGCAAATCGGTCCAAATGGCTCTGACACAGAGGCATACAATAGTTTGTAAAAAATCTGAAAATCTCTATTTTATCTATTTTTATTGCTTGCTAAGAAATAAATTCAATGAAAAATTCTATTTTTAGGTATTCCAGCGATTTCTTGTATATAAGGTGAGCATAACAGCGAGTGAGCGCGTCGTGAAATAGCTTAATTACCTATAAAATAAATTCAATCACGGGCGAAGCCGTGACGGGAAGGTAGTTTGTTTCATAAGCGGTTGTATATTTTTCTTGGGTGCTAGGGGCAGAAGTGAGCTCGACATAAAAAAGTGCCATTTTGTAATAGTCAGCAGAATGAAGCGAGTAAGAATGCCAGAAAGAGCATTGATAGCATTGTTAGTGAAGTTTAAATTTGTCATGAATTTGTTTAGTGGACTTCCTGACAGATTTAATTGTATTGGTCCTCTTCATTCTAAGAGCATATGCGGAGGCATATAAATATTTTTAGAAAGCTGGCAACGTTTACGGGAAGAAAACTCGTTCTGCGCATCGGAATCAAGACCATGACGAAAAAAACACAGTCACACGTAAAATAAACTTTACGCGCAGTGTCTGATTGATTTGGTGGAGTTATTAATTAAATCTAAATCTAAATTAAATCTAAATTACAATGGGATATTCGTGGAGATTGTTGCATTTATAAAGCCTTTTCGATGACGTTTCGTGACATTTCTAGGAATCGTACTTTTAAATTTGTAATCAATCATACTCTAAAAGAGTAAAATAAAAAATATGTAAATAAATATAAATAAAAACCATTACGATTTTAAGCATTATCTATGCAAATATTTACCAACTTTTAAGCAATTTTGGAAACATCTAGTTATTTGTAAAGATGCGTAGCCTGTCAATCAGGAAACACGGTACAACTTGGATGAAATTTTACACCAGTTTAAAACCTTACAAATTAAATAATATAGATTAGCCCAACAGTTATGATTCGTTTTGGACGTCAGTGCGGACAGAAGATGTGTAAAGTGCCATGCCTACTTTGCTGATTCAACCGAGCCCGTAAAAGATAGAACAATATATTATGCTGTTGGCTCTATTGAATTTCAAGATCATCAATGATACAAAGAGCATTAATCATGTTTGTCTACAAAGTGGAATACATTCGACGTCGAGAGAGAGCCATAAAAGCAATAATTATCCCAATTTAGATTCAAGACTTATCGATTAAATTGCTTGACGTTGAGATTGACGTCTTGAGCAAAGGCCACTTTTCAATCTTTAATCCGAGGGCCTTGAACCTAGATACGTTCCGTTGTTTACAACCGAAAAATAAGGCTATATTTTGAGTTATGAACATGTAAAAAGTGTCTTACTTTCAGATTGAAAGTAGCGTGTCACTTAACGGGGTCTGCGTGAATTCTGGTTTATGAAAAAAACCTGTAGGCCCTACATGTAGTTAACTGAAATTGCTAACTTAAAAATGCAAGGCATCTAAAAATAAATATTTTGTCGTTTTGATATACGAAAGCTATGTGTAGATGTGTTTAATGTTTATGAACGTTTTAAATAAACAAGTGTATATCTAGACTAAAAGTTAGTATATCCTGTAGCATGAACAAAAATATTGAACAACTTTAATTGCTAGTGCATAGTTTAACTGGTGTAGCATAAGTAATAACTTCTTGATTGGAAAATCACTTTTACCATTTCATTGTTCTACGTAGTTATGGGTAGACAATTGCCAAGGCCTCTTGAATTTAATTTCAACAATTTTACAAATAAGGCAAACCATACACATATATAACAATAAATTTTAAATTTCGATCACTTCCAGCTTTGTTGGCGTACACAATATTATTCAAGCCCCTGACCAGTGGAAGGAAGTAGGGTTATTCAGTTATAACAACTAATTTTCTAAACAGTATCTTAAAACTAGAACCAAGTGGAAATTATAAATATATCACTTCTGCATAGAATTATAGGCACTACACTGGAAGTTCTGCGAAAGTCTTACCGTCTGTGTCATACTATTTATAGTGTAGCCGATCATTATTGACGCACGATACAGCAGGCCGTGGTGTGATTGCCACCGGAACTAAATTAAACAGCTGATGTGAGGTTTCCGTCTCTGGCGAAAGTAATTGGCGCGTCGACCTTGCACCCACTTGCGTCTTCCTGGTGCGTGGCTGTGGGCTGGTCAGGCTCATGGGCCCCGCGATCAAAATAGCCAACCACTTGCGGTAGGCCCCGCCCCGCTCACTACTAACTGTACCGTACTGTTGATACTGGCCTCTCAGTAGTGCACTCGCTCGGTGCCGGTTCAACAAATATTTATCATACGGAAATAACCAATATTTATATGGTTAGGGGATGAGTTTGTACTTGTTAAGTGTGTTCATTTGACTTAAAGGGAGATCAGATATTTTTCTGTGATTACAAATGTTAGAATTCATGGCATATGTTATAGTTTTATTTCCATAAACTAATTGTTTATACTCAATAAATAAAAACATTTTACAAGTTCAAATTTAGGTTAGAAGAAGTCAAAAGTTATTAACTTTAGCACTGCATGGGCGGATATACATGCGATTGTGCTGAGAGATGCGTCGCACCATCAGGCTGTTGGATTTTTTTTTTATAAATGAAACGTAATTAGTGTGGGTTTACGTGGAAATGCTTGTTTTCTAAGTGCTGAATGCCACTTACGTCTTGAAAATTGATTTCAATTTCATCTGTTTTGTTTGTGTTGAAACAAAGAGTCGTATCGTCGGAATATTGGACAGTTTGTCCCTTTGAAATAACAGAATTCAGATCATTTACATACACCAAGAACAGGAGGGAACCGAGAGTGATCCCTGAAGTACTCCAAATCTCATCCATTAACAAGAACTTGATGAGTGCGTCCAGCAAGCTATGAACCTCATTTGTTGTAAACCCCGGATATCAGAAGACCTTAGCCTTTCAAGGAGTGAGTTGTGGTCCACACAATAAAAAGTTTTAGATAAATTCAGAAAGACGCTCAACGTAATTTTGAGTTTATACATAGGCTATTAACAATCATTTCCACTAAGCGGAGGATTGCATATCTACAATTAATTTACCCTGTTGGAAACCACTTTTTTTTACTAGGATTTGGAACTATATCTAAAAAAGTTAAGTTTTTTTGCATAAAAAGCTCTGAAAATTAGCACTCATCACATAAAAAGTAAAGTTACCATGGGCTAAAGTTAGCTGGGCCCTAAGCAAGGATAAAGATTATTTTATAAATATTCTGTCTCGAAGTTTTATGTTTATAAAGGTCTATATTCGATCGTTATATCCCCCTTGAAAAAAATGTATTGGCTAAGCTTGGCTTTAAACAATTAACCGGTCAGCATTACCATTGTATTGCAAAGAATAATGCTTTACCTAACCGTTAAAATTTCATTTATTTGTTTATTTTATGTTTTTCTCTGAATCGCTATGAACTTGAGGGTACATTTAAATATCTGGAGTGTGTAGCCCTGTTGAGTTACTCTAGAGTCGAAGACTGATCCTCTTGGTCCAAAAATTTCTTTAAAAGCCATCCGTGTTGTGTTTCTATCTACTTGACTTGATATTGGTTCATTATCAATTCTCAGCTTACCAATGAAGGCCAACGAAATAAAATATTTCTTTCTGATAAGGAAATCTAAATTGACTATATTGTTTAAAATTTAATATACCTATAGTAAGTTTCGTGTGTAAAGCGGTGGTGCGCCATAGGTAAATGGCGCGTCTCCCACAACCAAGTGATGATCAAATGGATTGCAAAACAAAGCACGATCTTTAATTAGGGTCGATTGATCAATAGCACTTATGCTTTTTAATCTATTTTAAGTGGTTCATAATTCGTACCACCTCTTCTTTAAATTGTGATAATTATTTTTTTTTCTTCTTTGTATCTACGTCATTGACATTTTTGTTAAGAGCAAGCGGCCCAAATCCCTCAAAGTCAGTGGGAATCCCAGGGATCGAACCCGTGACCTCTTGAACTGAAGTCCAAGACGCTATTAGGCTAGCAAGACACCCCCATAAATGTGCACACACTTATATTTGTTATGCCAAAGTTATGCCGCATTGCTTTGTGTATTCAAGTTTTGTATATTGTATGTACACACCTTATATTCATACATTTAATACAATTCTCATTATTTCTTTATTAAAAATAACTCATTGCAATTGTAATGCCTAATTTGCATTGTAATTGTGCATTGTCATTGTTGTGATTTCAGTAGCCTAGGTCTGGTTAAAAATATAGGCCTGTTTCTTTTACTCTGTAACAGAGTATAAAAATGTCATCCTTTTTACTTTTTTGAATTAAAAAGATAAATTATTGAGTTTTCTAGCTCTTATTATTTAATATCATACTTTGTTGTGTCCATTTGATTCCTTAAAAAGTTTTTACTAAAAGTAAAATCCATCCTTAAACGAACGGCATAGTCTCATAATCTCTAGCGTACGTTTTAGGATCGATAATAATCTCTTCACGCAAACGATTATTTAATCGATTTTTAAAACAATAGAATCAAAAGAATCGATTTAGTCGCCCGATTGCCCCATCACTACCACAACAACCGCCGTCGTATGTCACTGAGTAGACGTGGGTGTCACTGTCACTTGATCGGTCGGCCTCGGCTGCTCTCAGAGCCGCAAGGAGATCTTTGTTATCACCATTGTTTACGTCTGATAACAGCCTCTATCGCGCGCACTCGACACCAACCGTGAATGCTCGACGTTCTTTTGGCAATCGCGTGTTATTTTAAGAGATATCTTGTGTTAAACTCACAACTCAAGTGATTTCATGGAATAATTTCAAGCATTCATATAATATTTTGATTTATAAATAGGATTTTATCGCTCAAAAATAATAAAAGGGCATCGCGGAAGCGATAATGCTTAAAAATAAATAAAATTTATATAAATTTATATTAAAAGTCTTTCTGTAAAATTGAAATATTGTTCCTATGACATGTTATATTAAAGACATGCGTACGATTTCCTTAAGAATAGTAGAGCATGGTTATGTTGGAGCTGGCTCTAGGCAAATTATGCGAACACCTAGACAGAGACGAGCGCCCCCATTCGGCGAACGGCGTCAGCGATCAGCGGTTAGAAGCGCCCTCTATCGGCGAACACAAGCGTCAGCGATCAGCGGTTAGAAGCGCCCTCTATCGGCGAACACAAGCGTCAGCGATCAGCGGTTAGAAGCGCCCTCTATCAACATTTAAGAGCGTTCCTCCTATCTGCGGTAAAGGACGCCCTGATCGCGATTGAACGCTCGCCGTCGACGGGAAACGTCTCCCTCATCGGCGGTGAGGAACCCCCGTCATCGGTAGTAAAGAGCGCCCGTTTAACGCAGTAAAGAGTGTTCAATATTGGCGGGAAACAGCGCCTCCGATCGCCAGAGACGATCGTGTCTGAACGGTGGTAAAAAGCGCCCTTAATCGGCTATATTGTTTTCTGGTCTTTGATCCTGTACCTAGAGAAAAATAATATAATTTTTGTGCTACTTTTGTTGAGAAGAAATACTATGGTATAATATCAAATATTATAAAAGAAATAAATTGTTTAAAATTTTTTTATAATTGGATATTTGTAGTAGTATGAACTGTCTAAGAATTTTCATTTTATAGAAAAATCTGAATTGCCAACCTTTTAATTTTACATATTTTCGCTCTTAAGTCGAACTCAGAATGCGGAAGAACATGAGGGATTTCTTTACATAAAGAAATTGATCAGATTCAAGTTTATTGTGGTGGTAGGGGGGGGGGGGGGGGTTGCCAAATTGAGATCTTGCCATTGAATGTTTATAAAAATAAAATAAGTTAAAACTTTCGTGTTAGAGCGCTTAATCTAAAACGGAAAATTTTTGTCTGTAGTTATTATAGAAAATTAAAAAGAGTCGAAAGTAAATTTCAAAACAAATGTTCGAGAATTTATGCACAAGCCGATCACTGTACGGTACATAGTTTTTATAAGTACTAAAATTATTTCTTTAGCTATGAAATGTTCAGAAAGGACTGCCCACACAGTACAAAATTATCTTGATAATCTCTAAAATCAGTAGTCAGGTAAAACAGCCAAACATTCCGGTGTTGATTATTTCATTGATCTCCGACACCGAGAGTGTTATCTGCGGTTGTCTGAATGTCTGACTAATGGTATCGGTATTGGCCAACTTGGGCACTCGGCCTTGCATTTCAGACCTGCTCCATATATTCGTAGGGCGGCTTTCTCTGACGGGTTGCCATATCTAGATGTTCAGAGTAGCGGCCGGTTTACTGTAGGCTACCGGTTGTTGAGTTCGTCGCGAGCGTCCGTCGTGTCGCCCCCTTGGTATAGATATACCATCGGTGAACATTAATTTCAGGTTACTGCACCTAATGTAAAATACTTTGTGGTTTGCCAGGCATAAATATTAAATTGTTGATGCCACTTTGAGCTGTTTCAAATACGCTAATTCTGATTAATAGTTATAGATTTTTTAAAGCCTATCGCATTGTTGGCCAACTCTAAAACAACCGCTGATTGTATAAGCAAATTTTATCCATCCAAGGATTTTTTATTGGGCATTTGGCCACTAGGAATCGATTGGAGCTGGTCCCATGACTAGAAAATCTGGTTTACGTTCAAAATCTCTTCAAATTTCCAACGATATTTTATCTGTTCAACGATTACGTTCTGTCCAACGATATGTTGTTGCTACAAATCTCAATGGAGATTTGTTGTAGCTACTTAATGGAAAGCTGATACTATACAATAACTGTAGAAACAAATAACTTGCTACATTTTCAACATGTGGTTGATTAAATGTAAACTGGAGTACAAACCCCCGTGGCCTAGCGAGTGAGCGAAGCGATCGAGCTCGTCTTACAAATTTACCGAGCAAATGCTGGGCCCACCGGCACCACCGGTTTAGTGATTAATGCATCTAATAACTGGTTGTCGTTCCTCAACTTCCAGAGTATCTTATGTGGTATGTTAAGGAAAATATAGGGTGACAAATAAGTCTTAGGACGACTTTAAGTTTAAAAACTACAAGAGATATCACGTAATTTAGCACAAAGTTCCTGATAATAGTGTAAGCTACTTTTCTACATGGTGATCGGATATAACCTTTGGGGGATGGCTCGTTGGGAGTAAAAAGAAAATCTTTGGGAGCATAGGTTAATATGCATATAAAATTAAAGGTTTATGTTAGCAGAATACAGGGCCGCTATGTCACGCCACATAAGTTGACGAATGGCCAAAAACAGCTGGGTAGGGCGAGGGGAGGAGAGAGGGTACTTTTCCAAAAACATCGAGCTTACGTTACATGCAATTCTTTATAGAACAGCTGATTATCCAATCATTTTAACTGAATAGTAGTGAAAATTCATTCGTGGCGAGGGTCTATACGTATTTAATACGCTAAGGGTTTTTTTTGTGTTGAGAACTCCTATAATTTTCAACCTATATTCAAGTTTTTGGTGTCGTTGGATAGGGCTTGGTCTGTAGTTGTTTCCGCCAAAAATTTATGAAAATCGGACATAAAATAAGGGCGGTATACACAAATTAAATTTGAAATTTTCCCATTAGAATAACATTGGGTTTGGGTTGAACATTATAAACATATGTTAATGTACAGCTGCAAATACATGTTGTTTTTTGTTATTACTGATATTCACAATTTTAGGATTGGTTGGATGTCGTTGATTTAGAACTAAATGTTACTTTTGTATTGTGTCAAAATAAATTGCTCGATGTCGAGCAACACATGCACTAGTAATGCAATAAATCCCGATACACTCAACATTTTTTGGCGGGTTGGTGGCAAATTGCTCAGAATGCAAAGCCCTTTTCAAATTATGTAACACTTGACATAGTCCAATGAAGTTTACCTAAGACTTCCTCTAGACGTTCTAGTGGAAGTCGTCACGTATCGTATGTTTTGTTTACGGCACTTTATTCTACTAATTTAGTCCGTTAATGCGATGTGCATATTGGTTTATGCTCTCTCTAAAGATTTTATTCTTACTCACAACAGGCCGTCCCCCCAAAGGTTACATTAGACCACCGTGTACACAGAAAAGTAGCTTGCCATTACCAGTAACGGCATGCCAAATTTCGCTGTGATCTATCGTGTCGTTTAAAACTAAAAATTCATCCTAAGACTTAATTAGTTTTCGTGTCATATTTTGTCTAGTGGAGACAAACTACAGGGTTAGGCAAAAGTCTGGATACCCCCAGTTAACTTTTTAACGCGTTGCAGTAGGAAAACCAAACTCAGCACATGTTTACAACATCAAAAACTGCACTTTTTCATCAACTACACAACTTTGCCCCCTGCCCCCAAAATGGGGTATTTTGGGGGCAGCCCCAAATTTTCAAATGTAAACCCCTGTCGAGTGACCCCTCATTTTAAACGGTTTATCAAGAGAAATTAAATGGCGCAAACCGGAGGTCGATATCTCAACCCTAACCAAAATGGCAGCCATTTCAAAATTTGACATGGGCAAGCAAGTATAAGTATGGACACCCCCAATTAATTTTTTAACACGTTGCAGTAGTAAAACCAAACTCGGCACATGTTTACAACATCAAAAACTGCACTTTTTCATCAACTACACAACATTGCCCCTGCCCCCCAAAATGGGGTATTTTGGGGGCAGCCCCAAATTTTCAAATGTAAACCCCTATCGAGTGACCCCTCATTTTAAACGGTTTATCAAGAGAAATTGATTGGCACAAATCGGATGTCGATATCACATCTCTAACCAAAATGGCAGCCATTTTAAAATTCGAGAAGGGTAAATTGACTTTACATTGGCTGCCATTTTGGTTAGAGATGAGATATCTACATCCGATTTGTGCCATTCAATTTCTCTTGATAAACCGTTTAAAATGAGGGGTCACTCGATAGGGGTTTACATTTGAAAATTTGGGGCTGCCCCCAAAATACCCCATTTTGGGGGCAGGGGCAAAGTTGTGTAGTTGATGAAAAAGTGCTGTTTTTGATGTTGTAAACATGTGCCGAGTTTGGTTTTCCTACTGCAACGTGTTAAAAAATTAATTGGGGGTGTCCATACTTATACTTGCTTGCCCATGTCAAATTTTAAAATGGCTGCCATTTTGGTTAGGGGTGAGATATCGACCTCCGGTTTGCGCCATTTAATTTCTCTTGATAAACCGTTTAAAATGAGGGTCACTCGATAGGGGTTTACATTTGAAAATTTGGGGCTGCCCCCAAAATACCCCATTTTGGGGGCAGGGGCAAAATTGTGTAGTTGATGAAAAAGTGCCGTTTTTGATTTTGTAAACATGTGCCGAGTTTGGTTTTCCTACTGCAACGCGTTAAAAAGTTAACTGGGGGTATCCAGACTTTTGCCTAACCCTGTATAATATCTAGTGGAGACAAATTAGAATAGCTAGTTTGGACAAAACAGAATGTCTAGCGGAGAAGTATGACAAAATACAAAAGTTTTCAACCTATGTCCGTTTGTTTCAGGATAAGGCGACCGCGGGACCATGGCAATCAACGTGGCGACGGTACTCAAAAACCTCAACGAAGCGATCAAAGTGGCTCCGCTTAAAATCTCCGACGAGAAGAAAAAAGCCCAGGTAAGAAACGCTATGAGCCAGAACTATTGCTATTTTATCAGTAAATATTTATCTTAGAATAAACTAATATTGGATCACAATATTTAAAGCATTAATAAATGGGTGATCAGCTTTTCAAGATAGCTACCAGAACATCAATTTAAAGAAAATTTATAAGCTAACATTCAAAGATATTGTAACATGAAATCAGGACATAATATTGAAAGATAAACCCTCTAATTACAATTAAAAAATATATTTTCAATTGAAATCAATTAACTTACACAGAAATTGCAAAGGAATCTGCGATGGAGGTGGAAGCCCACGCATGAACCGTCATAATTTCGTTATAAGTTACTGAAACCATCATTGTGCGCAAAACAACTTGTTCTTATCAGGACACTCGTATCACTAGTATTCTGTACAACTCGAGATAATTTTCTATGGAATAATACACTGAGTCATTTTAATGAACTTTTACTCCTTTACTCTATAAAATTTTTTAGTAGGCCGATATGAGTTTTTACAGGTACGAAAGAGTGTAGCACTAAGTATTAAGTATTTCTGAATGGACGACCATAATTAAAATGAATGCTAACGTAACAGCAGTGAGAGCTACTCCAGGTAGATCTCAGGGACAACCATTGCCGTCATAAAGACTGTAATGAGATTGAAACCCTTGGCCATGTCCTGGGATCTTGCCCAAAAGGAGAATTGCTTATAACTATCAGACACCATAAAATACGATCAATATTGGCAGGTGCTTTTAAGAAACCAGGTTGGGAAATATTTGAAGAAATAAGTGCAACATCTTCTGACGGATCTCAAAGACGTGTCGACATTATAGCAATATTTAGAAAAGAAAACAAGGCTTTAATAATTGACCCAACATAAGGATGGAAACAGGGGAAGAGCAGGTAGAAGAAGTAAATAACGAAAAGAAGAAAATATATGAACCTTGCATCCCATACCTATCAGAAAAGTATAATATCAAAAACTGGATTGTGATTGGCATTCTAATTGGCAGTCGTGGAACCATTCCAAAATTTCTTGTTGATTTTTGTAAAAAATACGAAATACCATCAAAAATTATCGATTCAATTTGTATAAGTGTTATAAGAGACTCTATCAAAATTTTAAATCATCACTTATTCCAGCCAAATACATAACTTTTATTTTACTGTATGTAATTGAAAAATTTCTTATTGTATCACAATCAAAATTGTTTGTATTCTGGATCAACTTTGGTCAACTGGAAGTCCAGTCAGATTTGTAACTTTTAATAAAGTTAATTTCTCTCTGTATTTTGTATTTTCCTATCGCAGAAAATATACCTGAAATAATATGCTATAAAATAAACCCAAGGTTTTTTACGTTGAATTGTGATCATCAACTTCTTACATCTTAAGAGTTGGTTTTGATTTCAATGTGAGACATCGGAGTTTTAACGTTTCAGTTTGTCTTGAGCAGCGGCACATTATTGAGTATCCACCAATGTGACTCTTGATACCACATGATTCGTTCCACCTATGAAATCCTAATGGCTGCTAGCAAAGCTCCTACCCAATCTAAACATATCTAACCTTGTAATAAATATTCATTAGGGTATTAGGCTTCTCCTTTGATCTATGGTAGAATGGAAATTTGAATAGAAGGCTTTACTGCGGTGCCCAATGTGACATGTTAAGCACTTGAGTTTATTATTATTATTATATCGTATGGCTTTTAGTGGAGGGATATCAGCAATTAACTGATAGTTCTCCTCGCCTGAAATAATAATAATAATAATAATAATAATAATAATAATAATAATAAGCACTTGTGTTGATTATGTACGTATTTAAAATTTCATAACTTTTAACAAGAATTTAATTAATCCAGTGAATAATTGAATTTCTAATTTGTGATTGGTTGAATGAAAAGTTTACAATATGTCGGATTTTGCAATTGGTTGTCGTTGATTTAAATCCTTGAAAATTTGAAATAAACTTGCGATATTCAATTGACTGCAGTATACCAGTGATTCGTTTATGGTTATTTCTTTAGATACCGTATCTCAAGAAAGAAAAATGTAAATTTAAGGATGTCGAGACCACAATATGCCTGTGCGGCCGGAAATACAGAAACAACTAGGGAAAATCACTTTTTACATGAATTATAAAAACTACAAGGCATATAATATACGTGGTAATTAGAATCCGTATTTTCTGAGGGTCACTGCATTGACTGCAATCGAGTGGTGGTTGGTACTATCGGGTTAAATCATTATCGTTGTTGGGGCAGGGAAATTCCGTCTCTTTCGAAGCTCCTGAAGTACCGCAGAAATCCAAGAATTAAGTGAATTAAGATAGGACTTTCCTCGACCATCCTTATTGGTGCCAGTTTATCCGAGTCAGATTACACTATCTTACGGGTGATTTAATTATTTTCTTCGATCGTCTTTACTTTTTAAGATCTAACGAGTCGTTGCCCGTCGATACTCGACGGAAACCGCTCCATCCGTGCGATGGTGGTCGAGTTAAGCGCTAGAAAGATGGTGAAAACATGTATGAAATCTAGTTTTTAAATTGTTATTTCCTTTCAATTGATCGTCTGATTTATGTGGTTAAGTAACTTCATTGTAGGAATATTAAACAATTTAACAATTGAAACTTATTTTCTATTTATTATCCACCAACTATAAAATTGTACAATTTAAATAGTATAAAATAAATAATAATTTGTTATAATTGGAAAGTTTTATGTACTGGCCCATAATAAATCGAATTCTTACTGAGCGTTTGCTCTTAGGACAGAGATGGCGAAAATAACAAACTTTTCAACCGTACATTGAATGGACGCTTTGGGTGTGAAGTGGCACTCGGTAGGGGACGTCTGATCCGACCGTACGACCAGCAGATGGATGGATGGCCGGTGTGAACTCGCCTTAACAAACTCGCTTTATGAAAATACCCATCCAGCAGTGTAAACCCCATCAGCTCAAATAGGTTTTTTTTAAGGAAAGTACCTCCTCATTTCCCGTCAGGTTGAAACAAATCGGCGGTTTGTCCGTGACAGAGTGTGGCCTTTCAACGCAGATATCACATGTCCACTACGGTATAACAGGCGAAACGTCGCGTCGGTCGCGACACTGGATATCTCGGGCTACTAAATAAGGCGAACCCAACCCGCATGCGGTTTTGCGGTATCGTCTACTCAAATTTATAGCTTATTGGCTTGATCGCAGCCATTCATTGTTCACTCTTAATTATCTGAGGTTCCTCCTCTAAACATGGGCATAAAAATACTTTCCAACAGCACTTAAATGGAAATCATGTGTATTTTTTTCGAAATCTCATTAATGTTTTAAATTCGAATTGTACTTGCTTTTCGGTAAGTATCTTTTCCTTTATTCCAGGTCTTATCGCTTATCTGTATTCTAGCTTCAATGGGTTACCAAAACATTCACTATATGGGTAGGTGATAAACGTTCAATAACTTTTAAACATTTTCCACCACACCAGTCGCCTAAATGTTTGCCATTTATACATCCCTCAGGAAGAAACACAATTTATAATACAGTTATTTAAACAAAATTAATTCATTTTTAAATTTATCATGTCACGTTCAAATATTTATTTTACAATGTACTTGATTGATATTTGTAGTGTGAAAAGACTTTTAAGACCTTTACGAATTTTAGTTGGACGTTATATCCATTACCTAAACTACAGTTTACAATCACTCCCTTGACAAAAAGTAAAACAGTACTGTTTGTTCCACTTTCGTGCAAACTGTATTACTCTAAATACCATCCGTACGTAATAAAAATACGACAAACACAATAAAGTAAATTCGTTGTTCCACTAATTTGCCCCGGTGTTGTTCAAATGTTTGTTTAACCTTCCTCAAGTTTTTTTTAAAATTACGTCACGACACCTGCTCGAAGATTTACAGCTGATCACATTGCAAGTAATTAACAGGATTAGGAGATTAGAAGGTCTGAATGGTCCTAGCCTCCGGGCGATAAGACACCGTAGGTCGGCGTGTGATAAGAGATAAGCAATGATCTGCCGCTGCCGCTGCGTCAAGTGGCGTTGTTATCAGAACAAACAGATAACATCCGCGAACGGCAGCATCGATCGCTGCCAGCCCGACACTTATACAGGTATTGCTCTGGGAATCTTCCTTCCCGGGCACCCATTGTTGCAACTGCCTTGCGTTTAGTTGTGGCCTAAAATGTACAATGAAAATTTCAGTGCAATGTTGATGAACGTCAGCAGCGGTTTGTACAGGGGCATAGGCTACTGGGTAATTGGCGTTGAAATAGCGTTCGATGAAAAAATAAATTGGCATTATCTATCAAACGAAATAACTATAATTGCGCTGTAACCCATTGGCAGTATTTATAATATAAATACTTAAAATTTTACTCTTTACCCAAAGCGGTAGATATTGGTAATATAAGTAATAATTACACACACTATATTATAGCATTAAACAAATACTATGTGAACTTTATTCACAAATAGATAATGTGGATGTTTGAACTCTTTTAAGGTACGGTTCATGAAAAATAATTTCGTCAGCTAAAACTCTTAGGTTTGTCTTATGCGTTTAGGTGTTTTTGTGAACAAAACTCCTCCCTTATTTATCGACCATTTTTAACGTTTGGATTGTCCAAAAATTTGTTTTGGTTAGTAATTTTACTATAATCTTGGATTTGAGGTATTTCTTTTATTAAGGGTACAAACAGCACATTTAGTTGTCCACAAGGTTTACATTTAAAATACGTTTTTTTCTAAATTTCAAACTTAAAAACAGTTATTATTGACAACAGAAGGAAAACAGAAGAACACATGTCAATAGCAGAGTATAGAGTCGAACTATTGAAATGCCAACCCAATCATGCATAGGTACCCCTTGTTTGAATATAATCGAAAAGACTTAATTGTTATTTATATATTTTTAATCTTTTGCTTATTAATAATTTGATTAATTTTTCCATTCGATCATTCGTCATGCCACGAACTTAAAATTTGCTCAAACAAACCGTCAAAACCAATAAATGTTCAGATCCCAAGTTGGAATTAGAAGCACGTCTGTTTGAGGTCCTACACGGCTGTCTGAAGTAGTTTACCTTCGTCGGTTCACCAACATGGAGAGTAAAGTATCCGTGGATTACTTTATAAATAGTAGTGGCCAACGAACTTTACACCTACCGTCTGCAGAGTGTCTTTTATGACGTTACCAACAAAGTATCTGACACCGTAAGCATCAAAGAACACGAAATGTATCCCTTTTTATGGTACCAAGATTACCTTACTATGATCTATAACTATCACATTAAATCTTTTGCATAAACATCCTAGTGATGAAAACTACTATTTCAAAACTAAAAAATATAGAAGATTGCATAAATATTGGATTGCAAAATTAATATATTGTTATATTGAAAAATATAGTTGATGACGTAACGTTCAATGAAAGTTGTAATTTCAAATCATCGCATAGAGTTGTTGCTTTATCACCGCTCACGGCCAACTAATTACTCGTATTTAGCCACGATTATAACACAAAATAATAAATGGAGGCTAAATTTAGTTTAGAATTTTCCTCGCAAAATTTTTCGACTATGTTGAAATAAATGAATGGCAGTACAGATATTGAAGAGTTTTATATGAAGGAGGTTGAAGTGGGGGGGACTAGTTCGCGTCTCATAGTATTATGGTGGTTATAAGGCAATGCGGAAGTCTTTAATCACAAGCTCTTCGTTTGTGAAGGCAATCTTCATGGCGGAGATAACCCAATTTTTATAATTTTTGCTTCCAATCAGGCAATAGAAAATGGTCAGGTCATAAGTTTTCGAGAATTTGCAAAAGCCTATAGATATTCTAAGCTCTATCGTTGATTGTTGGCCTAAAGTAAACATTGGGTATAATTAGTCAAACAAAGCTATGTTTATAAACAGTTGGATTCGGTCTGGTGGAAGTCTCAGACGAACTGTCCAAAGAATGGGGAAAAAGTTTACTTTTTCTCCATATTAAATCTCCATGAGAAAAGTATTTTTCATGTTTTCCCCATTTAACGTAAATATTTTTGAAATATACAAATAAAAAACCGAAAAACCTTTGTTTTGTTATATAAATGGATGTAAATCGGTTCAGTGGGAGTCTCAGATGAACTGTTTGAAAAAGTTGACATCCCCCATGTTAAATCTCCTTAAGGAAAGTATATTTTTCATTTTTTAGCGAATTTCCTTTGGAAATAAGCTATTAGGCCTACCGTCGTTTTCATGGGAGCTGCCGTTTATACAGTTCAGGGGACACCTCTGCGATTATATACCGGTAATTTTATTTATGAAATTGTAGTTTTTTATGTGTACTTTCTGGATACGTAGTGATTATTTGTCGGAAACACATTTAAAACTGCATAAATAACGATTTAATAAAAAATTTAACATGAGCTTATATGGGAAATAGAATTTTCAATTTTTAGTGCTTGTGAACACGATAACTAGTGCAAAAATCGTCTGATCATCATGAAATTTGGTACAGGCGTGTAAAGTTAGATTCTCTTGGATGAGTTCGTTAACCAGTAAGATCGGCAGGGAAACAATTGTCTGATCATCATGAAATTTGGTACACTTAAGTAAATTTTGCCATTGGAAATTCGCTAAGTACGCAGGTCTGCTGCGACGGGGGTATTTACCCATGCAACGTAAATATTTTCGAAATAAAAAAAAAACAAAAAAATACAACTCTAAAGTGGGAACGAAACCCTTTGTTTTTGTACGACCCGCAGGTAAAATGGCCCAGTAGACGTCTCAGACGAACTGTTCAAAAATGTTTTCCTTTCAGTAATTCATCCTTGCCTGTTGAAAATTATCTTATTGTAACAAATTGTACCTGCCGGAAGGCGAGTACAATCACATAATTTATGTTATAAATCATTCCAAATATTTTGTTTTAGATTTGTGTCATCTACCTAATAATCATTAATCAGCCTTTTTGATGAGTTGCCGATGTTGAAGTCCAAGGCTATTCGTCGAGGAAGCGGTTACGCTGTAGGTTATTGTACTCGCCTACGGCTCGATGGGGGCTCCGCCCCCATGCCCCCTGAGGAGTTGCCCCCTGGTTTTGAATTAATAAAAAGTCAAGTTTGAAATAGTTTAGTTCCACACAAGATCTGGACAGCCAAGCCAGTAACAAAACTATCTAATACTCCAAATTCACAATCAATAGTAAAAAATGCTTTAATAATCTCCTATTAGTAGGTTTTAATACTCCTCCTTAGTAAATAGTTTTAAAAAATTGAGCTGTGAGATAAATATTATTTATGTAAATATTCTAGGTGTTATGCTTGATGGAGGGTCCAACCCAATAATTGGTTGCCCCAATTCCGTAAATTACTGTCAAAACCTCATACAATGAACAGGCTAGTTGAGGGCTTAACTCCAACGGCAGTAACAGAAGCCGCCAATACACACTACTCACAATAAATAATAATAAGCTTTGAAATTTGCTCACGGCTCATGGTATAATCCCACTCCCCCTTAATTCGTAAAAAAATATAATGGAGTTGTGAAATATTAATGAACTATGTAAATAGTCATGCTCAAAAGTTGTTGTGTAAAAATTTGGAGATACGATTATGATTGCACATGATTGAGGTAATAATAGCTGTATTCTGAAAAGAAGTTTATATAGAGGATCGTTGTATGTAATAGAAGAAAAACGGGACAAAATCAAGATATTTGAAATTAAAAAAAAATGTTATAGGCTAAGATGCTTCAGTTCCGCCACGGGGTGGCCAAGAAACGCAGGAATCATATATGTACCATATAGAGAAACGATAACAATTTTATCATTCAAAATCAGCAATTATTAGTTTAACAATTTTAAATGTTATATATATTAGTTCAGAAAATTAATAAAAATAGAGCCCTATTAGTATGTAATAGATCACAGGGTATTAGGTATTATAATCATGAAGTCTTAAAGTCTTTATATAGTCTTAAAATGAAGAAAGTTGCAACTTAAGAACCATAAAATCGGCGTACATTATGCATTTTCAACCAATGGTAGTAAAAAAAACCAATTGTGAAATAATAGCCAAAAAAGGATTATCGGTTAAATTAAAATATACTGAAAGAGTTACAATAATTGATAAGTATAGAATAGTTTTAAATTACAACAATAATAGGGTTAATCGAGACTTTAGGTGAGAGCACTGCATTGAGGAAGTTTGTCGGACAAAGTGGCAGCGAGAAAAATTACTATCGAGTTTAATTCAATTTGTTATTATAATATTTCTCAGCCTGATGGGTCATCAGATATGTAGATGGTTTAAAAAAAACGTCGGAAGTAGGTAAACATTAGCCAAGGTAAGAATGGAAAGTTCAATCGTTCTATAACTTGATTTGTTCAGTCGTTTCCTAAACTAAAATCTAAGCCTGATTGGACGGCAGCAAATAGGTCAAAGACCGGATGTCAAACGTGTTGGGACACGTTCAACCTTCAAAGTAAAACTGCACCAGAACTATCAACTGAAGCGCTATATTCAATCCGGGGATTCATATAGAGAGACAACATACAAATAGTAGAAAATTAAGAATAATTACTGTATTAGGGGTTTTTTTGTGCGAAACCCTACAAGAAATTTTCCAGCATGAGAAGACTAAAGTCTAGAAAATGTAGTAAGACCTAAAATATTTTTAGTAATTAATCATTTACTTTACGGGCGTTACTGCGGCAAAAAATATGCAGTACTAAAATAATATGTTTAAAGTATTCGCACAAGCTTCGTAGAGCTCACCATAGTAATGATAAAATTAATAATATAATATTGAAACAAAGTATTCCAGCACTACGCTCAATCGTCTCTCAAAAGACAAGAGTAATAGCAATAGCCAATATGAACAAATGAATTTAAATAAAACGAAACGAGAACCTCACATTTCAATCAACATTTTCGTATTACTTTAGAGTACGTGCATTAAATTTATTTCACCATCCTTAAAACAAATGTTATATTACAGTTATAGCTATATTACAATATACGGTAAACTGAAATTTGCACTAACGTAGTTTATACAACGTTTAAGATCACTGCTCTGCAAAACTGTTACGAAAACTTCATCAGGAACAGGTGTGGTTAAAAGACATAATTTAAATACAACCGATAACTGAGCGACCTTAATTTAAAGTTACTATAGAAATCAAAGCGGACATGACCTAAACGTAAATATACGCTTTCGATTCAGTAAACTTCATTTTCAATAATAACACAGCAATCAGAAGGAAAACCATACGCAAACAACTATGCACCCAATTGAGAGTAATTATCAGGAAGAGGTGTAGTTAAAAGACATCTTTTAAATACAAGCGAGAACTAAGCGACTATAATAGCGCTCCAAGCGATATCTATAAGAACCAACGTACTTCTTTACCGACACCTCGGTATTTTTATAATTTGAAAGTTGAAAATTTGTAGTTTTTGGGCATAATACTGTATATATCTAAGCGAGTATTACCCTGGTGAAATAACCCGCTCTCAATGCATCGAAACACCGTCGTCTACATAGAGATGTTTATGTTTACATGAAATACAATATTTGTATCAAACACGGGTGTAGTTGAAAGAGATCAATTAAACACGAGCGAGAACTAAACCTGCAAAGTGATCTACGTTACCCAAACGGCGATATATGCTGATACGGCTGAACTACGTTACCGACAAATCTATATTTTTTTACATTTTTTATAGTTTAAAAGTAAAAAAGTTGTAGTTTTATGATTTTCCCTAAATTGAAACATCTCAAAGAACGTCCATGCCAAATTTCAAGTCTCTAGCTTAAACGGTCGCTTCAGGACTTTAATATCATAAGTGAGTGAGTCAGTTACACATGCGGCTGTATATATTATAGACTCGCCTTCGGCTCGATGGGGGCTCCGCCCCCATGCCCCCTTAGAAGTTGCCCTAAATTTGTAGAATAATTTAAAGTAAAGTATTGAACAGGCTAGTTTCACCAACTAACTGGACAGCGAAGACAGTAACAAAACGGGCTAATACGCACTACTCACAATCAATAATAACAATAATATCCTTTGAAAATATTTCAGGGGGCTCAGCCCCCATGCCCTCTAGTTGATTTTACTAATTTCGTTAATCATTCACAAAGTCTCAAATAATGAACTGTCTAGTTCCACCAAAGTACTGAACACGCTAGTTCCATCGAAGTTTTGAAAAGCTAAGTTTTAAATTACGTGTAGCTCTACTACAAAAATGTGTGATACTAACTCCTCCATGTTACCAACCACTTGGTCTGGAACGTCAACGATTTTAGATGCGGCACAGAAAAATTTCAATGGGGCAAAATTAATCCAAATTAAGTATCTTTAAATTAAATTTTCATAGATAAAAAAAATGTAATGTGCCCACTATAGCAAAACAATAATGCTAAAAAATAGAAATAATTGATTATGTGAAAATAACTATTAAAATAATAAAATAATCAAGCTATAATAATGCATAAACTAAAGAAATTGAAAGTAACACTTAAACCAAATCTAGCATCGCCAACCACGATATTAAAAGAATCGGAAAATAAAAACTAATAAAAATCGAAGTATTGAAAAGCTAAGTTATTAATTTACTTGTAACTCTACTAAAATGTGTGATGCTAACTATTCCACGTCACCAACTACTTAGTCTGAAAAGTCAACGAGTTAACATGCGTCACATTAAAATTGCAATGGGTCAAAATTATTCCAAATTATGTATTTTTAAATGAGATTTTCGTACATTAAAAAAATGTAATATGCCCATTAGAGTAAAAGAATAATGCTAAAGAATAGAAAATAACCAATAATAAGTGTGAAAATTGCTATTAAAATAATAAAAATCAAGCTATGCTAGTTAAGAAATTAAAAATACAATTTGAACTAAATATAGTATCGCCAACCACGATATTAAAAGAATCGGCTGATACAAACTAATTAAAAATAAAAACTTGTAAATTTCAGGATATGGAAGAAAATTGTTTAAATTACTGAAATAGCAAATAACATTCAAATCAATAAGCGAAAACAAGAATTAAATAACATGAAAACAAAATCATAGGAAATAATAAAAACGGGGTAGATCCGCAAAAAACCCCTACTATTACAAACTACTAATTATAAGAATATAAAATCTAGACCTGTGAAATAATAATTTATTCATAAAAACCTCTTAGTTTTGTTCAGTAGCCGTTTAAAAATTCTTAAAACATATTTTAAGTGGGTATTAAAATAAAATATAAAACACTGAATATAAATAATGCAGAAAGATAATAATTAACTGTCTATTAAGTATCGTACTAAGTAATAGAAGTATATAACGTTAAGATCACGGCACGAGCTACACAGTAAATTCATTGAATGCGAAATTCGGCTGTGGGGTTCACATGGGGTGAATTTGAATAAGTAATCTAAAATAAATTGAAATGAAACCAGAACCTAACATTTAAATCTGTTCTTTTTGTTCAACACTTATTTAAACATTCTCAAAAACAAATTTTAAGTGTGAAAAAATCTAATATAAGACACTGAATATAAATCAAACAGAAAGATAATAATTAACTACTAAGTATTGTACAAAGTAATCGAAGTATGTTACGTTAAGATCACGCTCAAGCTTCACAGAAAATCCATCCAATGCGAAATTCGGCCGAAAGAATAATTAGGTGTGAATTTGAATAAGTAATCTAAAATAATTTGAAACAAAACGAGAACCTAACATTTAAATCTGTTAGTTCTGCTCAGCAGTTATTTAAATATTCCCTAAGACATATTTATGATGTGTGTAAAAATATAAAAGAAACGAGCTTTCAATGCAGCACAATCTCATTGCTATTTAGAAGTCAAGTGGATAACGGTTTGTTAAATATGATGGATACTAACGTTGCCAACAGCAAGAAAGCAGGTGTAGTTAAAAGACATGATTTAAATACAAGCGAAAACTAAGCGACTATTCACCCGCCATGGGTATTTAATCCATAGTAGGAGAAGAAAATACACCTTTGGTAAACATTCAAGATAGCGCATATGCTGCATTAGCTACAAATTAGGCATAATCACTGTATGTATCATAACGAATATAACACTGGGTCCCTGGTGAAAAGACCCGCTCTCAATGCAGCAAAACACTGTAATTCATATTAAATTAGAGTGTATCCATCGAACACGGGTGTAGTTGGAAAAGATCATTTAAACACGAGCGAGAACTAAACCCGCAATGTGATCTACGATACCACGCGGGGATAAATGCTGATATGGCTGAACTACGTTACCGACAAATCTATATTTTTTGCCTTTTTTATAGTTTAAAAGTAAAAAATTGCAGTTTTATGATTTTCCCTAAATTGAAACATCTCAAAGAATATCCATGCCAAATTACATCTAAAAATGAGCTAATACAACTGTAAATATCTAACACATAACATAACAATACTATGACCTGAAAATTGACGGAAGGAAATACGCCAATTTGTCGAAAAATAGGTTTTCAAATATCCATAATAGGATTAAAATTATATTCCTACGAAAACCTTTCCTTAGAAAAGCTACGCCAGAATCGTTACGAAATAGAATATTTTATATAACATCTTACTTCAAGAATGCGACAATAATTCAAACTTACTGGAGTGTAGTTAAATTTGTTCAATAATATAAGTACGAGAACTAAACCTGTTGACTGATCATCACTAAAACAGTAAATGAAAGTGTCTGTGTAAACTGTCACCCGAAATGGGAATTTCATCCATAGTAAAAGAAAATTTTCCATTGGTAAACTTTCAAGCTAGCGCACATGCTGCATTAGATACCGATTGGGCATTAGTGCTGTACAGCAACCTACCGTCGGTCAAGTTAATTAATGATTATCAGTAGTGTCAAATTGTTGGTGCTGGCCCAGTTCAAGGTCACCTGAGGGATGACGTCATCGAGGTCAATGACCTCACCGATGACGTCATCGATGACGTCATCGATTGCGTCATCGATGACGTCATCACTAATGACGTCATTTCTATGACGTCACACCCATGACGTCACAGAAATGACGTGCTGATGACGTCATCACCCCTTACGTCATCAAAATGACGTCACCGACGCCACTGAGGTCAAGGTCACGCCGAAACTTAAAATTTTTTGGCACTTTTGCCGTTTCTCGCACTACGCTCCGAGTTTCAGTCAGAGTCCCCGTGACCTTGACCACTTGGAGCGAATTTTCGACGAGAAACGGCAAAAGTGCCAAGTTAAACTCGAGTTTCTGACATGACCCTGCCTAAATGGGCAATCGGTTATCCCTCAGGTGACCTTGAACCAGCACAACACCAACAATTTGATATTACTGTGACCTTGAAAAACCTAACAACGGAGCGCCGACACCGATGCGCACCCCACGACAGCCACCGAGTGACTGACTGTCAGGCTCTGTGTACTCTAGGTATATGGGGAAGTGGAGGGGGAAATCTCAAGGTCATCCAAATGGAGTTTTAAAAAAGTTGAAGAGTAGAAAGACTACTCTTGTGCTTCCTGGGCGACCTCATCAATTTCCAACGGATCTGTAAACCAATCCGATCTGTAACGGCAGGAGTCCAGAAAACAGGTGCACCACCCATCAGGTTGTCCGTAGCACTTCCGACAATTGGTAAGATTGGAGAAATGAAATTTAATACACCGCTGCGGACAACAAGTGTAAAAGTAGTTGGATTTGTAGATTTTGAAAGTTTGTAGTACCGGTGGTGGCAGCTGTTGGTTCTTGCATCTACACCTGCAACATCCAAAGCATTCACATTGCCGGCAGGCCAGCCCGTCCACTTGCCATCTTGGTAGTAGGAAACACTTGCCCTCGCAGCAATAGGTTGTCCCTGTCTCTTCCTCCCAAAGCTTCTTTGCACAATGGACGACGCCTTGTATCTCTAAACACTTATGCTCGCAACATGAGACACGCTTAGTTTCCATACTTGATGTTGCTTTGGCGAGGGAGCAAGATGAAGTGATGCCGTGGTCAGCAGGAATGGAGCTTATATAAACTAAGGTGAGTGGAGGGGGAAAGGTCAAGGTCATCCAAATGGAGTTTTAAAAAAAGAAAAGAGTAGAAAGACTACTCTTGTGTATCTATAGCGATTTCATTGATAGTGAGTGCTTCTGTATGCCAAGTTGATCTGTACTGACAGGCTCCTAAATAATGTTTGCAAAAACCTGCAAAATGATTGTTGCACAATTTGCAGCCAGTTAGCTGTTTTAATGTGAATTCAATGCAACGTTCAGGGCAACAAGTGTACTTATGCCCTCTCATCTGGTACACATGGAATGTCTTCAACTCCGGTTTCGGCTTCTTCCAAGACTTGCACTTACACATGCATTGACCAAAAGCTTCACATTTTCTACACGCCAGGCCATCCGCAACATCAATGTCATTAGGCCATGAAAAACATTTCCGTTCGCAACAGTAGTTGAGTTGACTCTCCATGTTGCTGTGGTGAAGGTGCGCGATGAAATGATGCTGCAGTCATTGAGAGTGCACGTTAAATAAACTCGGTGGAGGGGGAAAGGTCAAGGCCATCCAAACGGAGTTTTAAAAAAGATAACTAGTCGTCCTCCTCCTCCTCCTCATCCGTTGTACTTAGAGAGCTGTCAGACGAAGAGCCCCGTGCAGGTGCTCCCCAGATGAAAAACAAATCAATTTTAAAACGAAGACCAGGATCTTGCATCATCAATTCCTTTAATTTGTCACATACTAAGTCGACCTTGTGTAAGGTGTCAACAACAAGCTTCCAATTCGTTGGTTCAATATAACTTGTAGTAGAGTCTGCCTCGCTGATAACCACATCCTCCGGCCGTATTGGAGTGTAAAGATGTGTAAAGTTCTTCGGCTGTAGCTGAGGTTCAGGCTGGCTGGAAGTAGAAGGTTGAGTGTGGACCCCTGTCGCATCGAAATCCATAGTCATTCTACATTCAATGTTGGGGTTTTCGTTTAATACATACACCAATTTCTCATGCAACATATCCACTTCTGCCGAGTCTTGCAGATGAACATTCCAGGAAAATGGCCATTCTTCATCCGTAGTGGAGTCAACTCGAGAAAGAGTGCTGTCCGCCATGATAGCTAAGCAAGGAATGATGTGAGCTACAGACTGTGGTAACAGTATTGAAAAGTAGAGGGGGTAAACCAAAAGTATGTGAAGGGGGTATTTTCAAGGTCATTTAATTTGGGTTTTAAAAAAAAGGAAATAGTGGAGGGGGAATTCTCAAGGTCATCCAATTTGGGTTTTAAAAAAAAAGGAATGAAGGTTACTCCTCTTCAGCCTCGTTGTCCCCCACATCCTCATTAGCCTCATCTTCATCGACGTCAGACTCGCCGTAAGGGTAGATCGGGGACATGGGCGAATATTGTGGTGATTGTTGACCGTTGTTATCGTCCCCTTGCATTCTGACTTGGGACCAATCATAATTTAAATTCATTTGTATTATGATTCCAGGGTTGTCCCGCAGTATTTCCTTCATCCGTTCGCAAATTGTTTCCAAATAGTGTACACTATCGATCGACAGTGTCCAACCCGTACTTGTACCGACATCAGTAGTGGAGTCAGCTTGGCTGATGGTGTTGTTGTCTGCCATGGTTGCTTGTCGGACAAGGAATGACGGTTGATGTGATGCTCATGCAGGAACATGGTGAAGTGGTGGGGGGTGTGGTGGAGTAGTGGGGGAATTTTCAAGGTCATCCAAACGGAGTTTTAAAAAAAAAGGAAAACTTACAAAGTAACATTGAAACTTTCCAATTGATGGTGGCGAGCGTTTTCTTCTGCAACCTTGCCGACACATGTGACTATGCCGTACAGTATGAAAAGTACAACCATAATAAGGCCGAACAATAAAAGATAGCCGTTGACTATCATGATATTTTCTGAGTGGATCTGTTTTCTTCTTATCGCCCTCTCCTGCATCCTCTTCTCCAACTCGTGGACGAAGTCACAACATGCGCGAGGACATCTTTCATCTGTTGGTAGGTTTGCCATTGTTGATGTTGTCGGTGTGGCTGTTGAAGATGGAATGAGGTTTCCAATTGCGATGTGCCATGTACATCAATAGTCAAGTGGTGGGGGTAACAAAGCAGTGGAGGGGGAAGTTTCAAGGTCATCCAAATTGTGTTTTAAAAAAACCTATCTTGTTACTGAGCTTATATGTCAGTAACAAGATAGGTGTTTTTGCTCTTTTACTTCTTTAATATAATGAAAAAATATACATATTCTACAATGGTTAGGACAAGAAATACAACTGCTAGTCAGCTGAAGTAGTCCAAGTTGTCTGGCTCGGTCTTCATGGACGCTGGTGAGGAAGCCGTCGAGGAGTGTCCAGGCTCTTCCTTTGACTGCCGGGTGTTCCGTATATTGCAAGCGTAAACTTGCACATTTATACGGTAGCCTCGTGCCACCATCAGCTGCAACTCCTTGTATAAGTCGTTTAGCTCCTGCTGAGTCTTGATGCTCACCTCCTCGTAACTTGCGCAACTGACGTTGAGAGACATCCTGATGTTGCTAGGTTGGCTGCTGGAGTAGAAATGAAGCCGAGGCACAGCGTTTGGAGGTACATGGAAAAGTGGTGGGGGTGATGGTGGTGGGGGTATGGAAGATGCAATTAAACACTTCTAAACTTTTTCCATTGATACAAAGGGATGGAACAAATAGCACAGGTGTCCTTGTAGTTTTCAAATCTAAACATTGGTGCTAGAAATCCAAACTGTTTTCTACCACCTTCCTGTACGAACCGTCGAAGGTCTCTGACGGCAGCATTGCCACAAGGCCTACAAAACTTTTCCCCGTCTTGGAACCTATACCAGGAGTATCCCGAATACCCTCTATTATCTTTCTTGTACTCCTCGATATCCTGCTTTACTGTTATAGGGATATTATCTCGTAAAACCGTCTGGAATAAAGATGCGTCAGTTATAACTCGTTGTAAGCAAAGCTCGTACAAGGTGCTCATCGTTTGCTAGTTGGCAACAGACTGACCGTTTTTCGCATCCAAGCAGGTTTGAATCCTAGTGCGGTAGTGGGGGTAATTACAGTAGTGGGGGTAATTGTGAAATGCAAAGGTCAAAGGTCAAGGTCACCCGCGAAGTTTAAAAAAAAAAATGCAACATATCAATACGTGAAGTCTGTCACATATTGATATGTTGCATTTTTTGTTTTTTTTTTTTATTTTTTTTTGTCTTTTATGGTTCGTTTATTTATAAAACATTACAACAACAACATATGTACAACATTAAAACTTAAATCTAACACTGCTGCTTGTCAGCGATGTGGATGGTCAACTCTGTAGAATTGCTACCCGTGCAGCCGTGGGACACCAGGTATAGACACCCGGGTTGAATAGAGCGAAGATCCTCGTTTTGTAGAAGATGGACGAATCTCTTGGGCAGGTACACCTGGAACTTTGGTTCATCCCCCGGAGTAAACGGTGCCTCGCTGAGACTGCAGCAGATGGCCTCCCCAACTGTAGTCTCCATCTTCTTCATAGCATGGATTATGTAGTGCTTCTCGTCTTTTAGTTCCGAGCACTTCTTTACAGGTAATATTGTTGACTTGGAGTGAGCATTGAACTGCTCGACCAAAGTCTGAAGGAACTGGTGAGATGCCATGGTCAGGTTACAGATCGTCTTCTTGCTCGGAGATGTTGTCGTCTCGGAATCTCGAGTAATACTCATGCCAGGTCCCTGTCTGCTCCCCACTTATATACTCTCCGTTACCCCCACCACTCCCCAATTCCCCACTTTGAAGGTAAGAGGCGAGTTTATAGGCATTTTTTAAAGCGCAATGTCTATCTTTATCATGTTCTGGGCTTTTTGTACAAATACATATGGTTTCCAGCATGTATTGATAATTCTTATCCAATTCCACATCATTAACCGGAACATGAGTAAATCCTTCGATCCATCTTTTCTTTTCCAGCCCCTTTGTGTAAATATTGGTAAACTTGTCTGAAAAGTGATGCATAATGTGATACAAGTCCGTGTAACTTGTAAAACCATCATACCAATCGATATGATGGAAGTGTTTTGAAATCCATCTGTTGGTAGTAGCGGCTTTACTAGTTAAAGACGAATAAGAACATGGTGGTTTAAATAAAAACGAATAAGGAACACTTGTATTCATGTCCAAAAACACAAGTTCTTTTATAATGAATCTATCATCATTACCACGAAACGCTTGAAACTCAATAATACCAGGCTTGGACTTTACTTGTTCTTCTTCTCCCTTGTCCATTTCGAAGGTCACACGTCTGCTCATTACGAAGTCAGGAGGTCAACTGATTTCCACACCACGGTAGGTACTACTTTTATACCAGGCCGTACAGTTGTTGGCGCGTTGGTGTATATTTAACGTGGGCACCGTCCCCAATAGGCCTAACCCCACAAAATGTTGGTTATTGTTTTAAAAAACTAACCATTGTCATTTAAGTTTCCATCTTTATATTTTCCTTATTTTCATTTTCATCACTAACACTTGATTCTTCTCCTCCATCTTCCTCTTCTTCCTGTTTTACTGATTTCTTATGTAGTTGAGCGTACTTTTCCAATTGTCTCCACATCTGTACTTCATGAGGAACTCTATTAAATATAGAAGTATCCACAGGTCCGTATAATATAGGTGCGTCCGGTTGTTTGTCCAAAGTGTCTTCCAGATAATCTTTAATAATCGAACTTGAAAACACCAGTTGTCTCAAGTATCTTGTTATAGGTTCAGTAGCACAAGTTAAAATAAAAAACTCCTCTCGATTAAGTTGAATTTTGTTATCATGTCTTGTTGTGTCTCTAAACCGTAGCTGATGATCACCACGTTGTTTAATGATATCAATTTCCACATTTGAATCCAAAAGTCCTACTCTTGTCTTTCTTCCAAACATGTTACTACTTAAATAGCATTCTAGTAGATGCAAATGTTTCATAAACGATTCCCAAGCACTGTCCGTAAACAAAATCATTTTGGGTCCATGAGTTAAAATTACAGTAGGGGAATAATCTGTAGATTTCATAACACCGATTAAAACACTTTTATCCAAACTGGAAGAGATTGGGTAAAATATTCGCAAAAATACCTCACTCAATATGTTTGGAGAAATATTATCTTCAATATCCCTTTTTCTCTTTTGTATAGTCTTTCTTCTTTTACCTTTTTCTTCAACATTATTACTGGCGTGAAGTTGTCCGCAAACGTTTTGTTCACCTCCTTCCTGGTGACCTTGAGGATCTAAAAACTCAGATATCTCCTTCTCAATATCTACCACATTTTCAGGTGTACCACTAGGAGAAGCCATATTGAATACGATGCTACCCATACAACAGTAGGCAACAAACTGATGAGGAGCGGTCTGTACGCTCTGCTTTTATACTCGCGGAATGAAACAAAACCGGTTCTTACAATACATTTTTAACAATTCCAGTTAAAGGTGTGTATGTTACGATTTTATCATGTAGAATTAAACAGTATGCAGTTGTATTAGCCGGTATAGCATCGTTGAATTCCATTTCTATTTTTATATCCACACTTGAAGACTTTACTGATTCATTTTGTTTAGAACAATCGATTACAACTATTGGGTAGGCATCGAAATATTTGTCAGGTGGTAATAAAGGTGTATTTGTTTTACCGTAATATGAACTTTGGAATCTCGCGTACATATCGTACAATATACTGTATTTCTTCTTAGTGAATGACACATTTAAATTGTCGTATGGAAAGAATTGTGAATTTAAATAAACTTTAATATTTTTTAAGTCACAATGATCAAATTGTCCTGCATGTTTAGTAATGGCGTCTCTTCTACCTGTTTGTAAACCAAATATAATATACCTGGCTCGTTCTACATAATTCGATGTTTTAACAGTCCAAGTGTGTCGATCCGTAGTAGGTAAACTGGGATGCTCATGAAATTCCCAACTTCTAAATGGAATAACAATATCACGATCGGCTTTTAATTTTCTTAAAAGTAGCATTCTATGCTCGTCAGCCAATTTAACATGTGGAACCCTCCATACAATTTTGTCTAATTTTAATTTCCATTCTAAAGTCGCATCTGTAGTAGCATCTGCAGCTTTAATAATGTCTTTATCGTTAGACGATCTCAACAAAACTAATTCTTGTTTAACGTTTAATATTATTTTCCTATAATCTTCAGCAAAACCAAGCAGCAAACGTAATGGAATATGAAAATCAAAATATCCATTTGGATTTGGAGTGATCGTGTCAATCGTAGGTAATACCCATCCGGCAGGTTTAAGTAAATTGGTTTCATTGGGTGTTATAGATGTTAATCCTTTTAAAGTTGTCGTAATACCTACTTTTTTAGTGGAATCAACTGTTACACCTGATATTTCATATCTAATTTCATCAAATAGGAAAGCCATAGGATTATTTATAAATGGAACTGTTGTACCAACAGTAGTACCGTCCTTTTTAGTAACTTGTCCTTCAATATATAAGTAACTTTCACATGGTAGTGTGTAAATGTCTTGATTTTGTATGGGAATACGAATTTCATCGTTATTGTTTAATTTCGATGAAGTGTAAGGGTTGTGGGTGTGATATTCTTTTTCCCATAGGGTTTCGTCGAATGTTGGACCCTGCGCTATATCCAGTATATCCATACTCGGTTAATTTTAATCCAATTCTCTCTAAGAAACGAATGTTCTCGCGTGTTAACTCCTCCACAGCTGAAGAGCTACTAATGCGGTTTCCCGTAGGTTGTTCGCTTTTAAATGTTAAACCCATGGTTTTGTATTAAAGTGTCGATTTTAAATGTAATCTAATCGTAATAGGCTCTTCTCTGAAGTCTACCAAGTTACCGTCTTGATCCAATACGCTCAACACGATGTCTGAAATGAAAGTGGTGTTCAACGGTAGATATACCAGGTTTTGTGGCTTTTCAACAATTTTAAATCCAGGTGGTACACTTGGGTAAAAAGTATGTATGATGTGGGTGTTAGCCCCATCCCTGTAAGCACCTTGTATAATGTTACAAGTTATGTCTATACTATTGACTTTTAATATTGTTACTGTTTTCTTACCGGAATGTGTTACATCTGGTTCTAATACAGGCCCATCGTTGGAAAATCCTAATAAATCACCAATTGAGTTTGGTTGAGTGAAATCTATATAATATTTGGAAGTAATTTCAGCTTTCATCGTATTATTATTACCTTTTAATGTTATATTGTCTTTTCCCATTTTAGTTTGCAAAAATTCATTTATATGATCAATTTCATAAGAACCTGTGGGTAACCTGCACTCTTGTAAGTCTGTAAATTTTCCACTGGCATCCTTTCCCTTATAATAATGCAATACGTTATTTTTACCTTCCGTAACATTGGGGATAGAGTTGTAAGTTGTAAAATCCAATAGTGCCGCCTCCCAAAACCTTCCTTTTTGCAAGCGTAACGCTGGAAAAAGGATACTTCGTAAAGTGGACGATTTTCCTGTTAATGATACCGTATAGGAAGACATCTCAATAGTGACTGATACTTCTAGCTAGAAATTCCAAACATAAATGGCCGCATATTGAAGTATTATCAGGTTGTTCTCTTTTATAGTTATAATATATGTTTTTAGCAGATTTAAAGTAATTTTGAAGTTCTTTTGGTGGTGGCAAATTACCGAAACTATCAAAATAATATACATTGTTATTTAGTTTCTTATAACAAACCCAATGGGTGCCAGGCCCTTCAGTATTATCCAAATTTACAATTCCAGTCTCATTTTGCCACATTTTCTTTGGTAAACTGTCTTTCATAAACACACCGCGGAAAAATGGTATTTTTAAACAGGAAATATATTTAAATAATTCAATATTGGTTAATGCTTTATGTGGTATGACCAATTGATTTCTTTCATTTAATATGCACGATAAGGTCTTAGGTAAAGACCTGCCCCGTTTTTTACCATTGACCATACGGTGGGCTTCTTCCTGCCTTTTCTTGTAGATCGTCGTCTTCTTTTTATATTTCCTCCATGTTTTCTTGTGGTTGACCTCCTTTTTACTCTCCTTCTCCTCCTCCTTCCACCTCCTACTGCTGTTTTAGCCTTCATACCTGCTGTTACTGCTAAAGCTGCTGCTTTTTCTGCTATGCTAGCGTCACTTGATTTTACTCGTTGCCAAGCTATGTCCGCAAGCTTTTTGTCAGCTATTGATCTATTTTTTGAATCGGCAAACGTGGAATATGCGATATCGTGTTCTTTACAAGCCTGATCTAACTTGTTTATGCCAGGATCGCCTCTTTCCAGTCGTTTTTTCAATTTAGTTCCTGGTCCGCAATACTGATAACCTCCTGGTATATGAAATTCGTATGGTAATGCGTCTATTGCTCTATTTACTATGGATCCTACTGGAATTTGTTTTAAAGCTTTACTTAACAGAGAAACCGCTGTGGACGTGATCCCACCTCCTTTTCTTGCAGTGTCTCGATATGGACTGATGTACTTGAACGTCATTATTGTCCTTTTATAATGGCAATGTGCAACTCATGTGTTAACTCTATGACAGGTTGCACATAAATGAAGTCATTTATTGAGTTATTTACTTAAATATCAATATCACCCCAATCTGATGATCTAAACTGTTTCGTTTTAGGGTTAATAAAGTATTTATTATAAATTTCTCGTTTAATATACTCACCTCTCATGGATTCAGCATAAGTATTATGACCTGATTTTCCTTGAAGAATATCTGGTGTAAAATGATTGTGTAAATCAAATATCGCATTACCTAAAACTTTTACAAGAAAATTAACAGTGACAGCATTATCTACATGTTCAGGGTCTTTAAGGTTTGTTATACGTTTATTATTACAATTATACACTTTACTATCCTTTAATGATGTTGTAATGGTCTGTCCTACAGTTGCAGCATCATTTGCTTCTCTTCCTTGTGCCAAGTCTCTTATCACTCTATTTTTACATGTAAACCATCTAAAATATCGATCTGGATCTAGATGTACGGTTTGTGATAAAGCAGCTGCATCTTGTTTTTCATAACCCCATCCCATATTTGATAACTTTTTATCCATGCAATCCCAAGCATCATTTTTGTATGTTAATAAATTAAACTTTTCATTACCTTGAACAAATTCATCCCCTTGCTTCGATACTACTTGATCTTGTTTTACAAAAGAGGTTGTTTCTTGTTTTAAGGTTTCCATCATTTGACCCACTGTTGCACCATCTGATGGCGCCGAACCATCTTTAACATTTGCTAAACAATTATTAAAACAATCTATAACCCCTACATCACGTATGATGCAATGATCTTTAATATATTTTAGATTTACAGCATCGTTTTCAGTTTTTGGATAGCCTATATCATTAATAACAAATTTATAAAAAGAAAATCCATCTTTTGTCTTTTCAGGTATCAAAGAATGTAAATAGCGTCTATTTACGCTGTCTTTTGCATCTTTAGGGTCATCTACGTTGGATATACGTTTATTGTTGGCACTATACGTTTTCCCATTGAATTTTAACGTATTTTTTAATTCAGATGACAAATAACCTTTGTTTATCGCATCACCATTTTCATTTGGTTTACCAACGTTGATAATTCTATGATTTTCCGCGTCATATGTGTTATTTTGTAGTTTTAATGTTGGCGATATCTTTTCCTTTAATATTTTTAGATTTATTGCATCGTTTTCATCCGAAGGATCTTTTATGTTTTTTAACCTTTTATTACTCATATCATAATCTCCATCAGGTGTTTGTGGTAAACCAGCACTTCTTTTTAAACTATTGGCATAATATAACCCATCCGAGGAGTAACGTCCGAACTTGTCGACACTCATAGTGCAACTGAATAGTATTCTAGGGAGTAACGCATTTTTATGAGATTACCCCACGGTTTCGGAGTTCATCCACTAAAGCCACCCATTCGTTTTCCAATCCAGTATGACCCGCTTCTTTAGCTTCATGTATTAGTTTCATTCTATCAACCAATTTATTGATATTATTGTAATAAATCACATTTGTGTTATACAGTTTCTTCATTAAACCTGTACCTGTAACAGACTTGTTTCTTTTTCTTGGTTCTGTAGCACTTATATCCAAAGTGGATGACACAAACCTTCGTTTTACAGGTTTTCTTGGTATTATTGGCATTGGTTGTCTTCTCGTTGTTGGTATTAACTTGGATACAAATTCTCTATATTTTAAAGACTTTGATCTAAAAACAGGTTGGTCAGCTGAATACTTCCTCCTGTATGCATTAGTTTGTTCCAAAATCTTTTTATATGCTTCCATGTCTTTTTCTTTAACTAACAATTCTAAAGGCTTATTTTCAAATAATAATTCAAATAATCCTCTTGTGCCCTTATATCTTTGATCACCAACAATAATATTATCATGTTCATCAATGTTTACCGGGCTATTACCAACCATTAAACCCTCTTCTGTTAATCTTACTCCATAACTATGGTAGTTTTTATTAGGGTTTGTTCCAGCTAACATTTTTATCATGTATTTCCTTCCTAAAGGTCCTTTGTTATGAATGTTTTCACCCAACAAGCTTATGTTTGACGGACCTTCCCTTGCTTCTTCTTTTTCCTCTTCACTAGCAGTTGATACAACTTCATGTCCTCTTTTGGCTTTTACTTCATATAATTCTCTTATTCCACTATAGTCTGGTGATTCTAGCTCTCTTTCGGGTTCTCCACCGGTAAAACCACTATATGTAGAGGATTCCGGGTCTTCATCGCTAAAATCTTCTGATTTTACATTTTCTCTTTCAAACTTTGTAATAGGTGCAATCGCATCTCCTTCCAATACAGGTTTAGCAAATTTTTTGTTTAATTGTTTCAAGGGTTCAGTAATAGGTTTAAAAGTAGATTCAAGGAATTTCTCCCTCTCGCTAATACCTAGTTTCAATGCTCTGTTTTTAGCCCGAATAGAATCACTAAGTGATTTTATTTCTTTTACTAATTTTTCTTGGTTAACCATGTTTGTAGCAAGACGTGTTGTACAACAATGAATGTGTTATACCACGTTTAATGTATTAATATAAATTTATCAAATCCTATCCTGTATCGACCATTGTTTAGCGGTTGTTCCTTCATAATTGTTAGGAACCCATACTTTTCAGCCCAAGCCTTTCCACACAACTCTTTAAATCGTTCAAATGTCATATCCGCATTTACATGATCAAAATATATATGTTTTAGGTTGGTTTCGTCCTGTTTAAATACAATTAACATGTTTGCATTGTCTCTAATGAGTTGTTTAGGTATTTTGCTGTAAGTTTGGCCAATATAAATGCTATCTATGTTGTTATGTCGACCCATAGCGAAGTAATTCCTTATTGTGTTTTGGTTTTCACAAGATACATCGTCGAATATAAACACGGAGAATGGTTTAGCTTCTTGTGGCTGCATGACACTCTCGCTTGCATTAAACTTTAAATATTTAACTTCAGGCACATTAGTCAGTATTTTTTCCAATAATTGATACTTTGGTTGTTGTAGTGATTTTGAAAATACATATAGATTGTTAAATCGTAATCCTTTAGGGTTTGTAATCAAATTGAATACTACATTAGTTTTTCCACAGTTGGAAGGTCCGGTAACCAGACAACGAACGGTGTTTGGTAACAAATTGCCATGCTTCCCACTATTGAATTCTGAATTATCCACTGTGAGTTCATCTATATTATTAATAGTAAAACTCTCTTTTTGTGGTACTATCTCCATCCTTTGTAATGGTTCAACCTAAAATGATTCTCTATCGTTATATCAAATCCTTTTTAGGTATCCAAGAATCTTCCGTCTTATTAAATCCTAACCATCGTACTTTGACCTTATCTTTTTTCCGTTGCAACACCTTTTCAACTAAATATACATCGCCTACTGTTGATTTTAACATTTCATGTCCATAAAACCCTCCTTCAAGCAATTGTCCTTTATTATCTTTTAAAATATATGTCTCAGGTACTGTAGGTTGTACTTTGAATACAGTAAAAACCTCATTGGTCCAATTTGGCAGGTATCTTTTACTGAATACACCTTTATATTTACTTATTCGCACTTTATCACCCACATTAAATTTTTTAGGCTTTAGTTTTTCAACTTTTGGTTTAGTATTCGTTTTTATACGTTTTAATACAAGGTTTTCATTTTTACTAGTTACTTGGTTTGGTTTCATCCCGATAGTCCTATGAAATTTGTTATTGTAATCGTTTATAAGTTTTGGTAACATATCAATCCATATGTGCGATCCTCTGTTGGAAAACATTTTATACATTGCACTTTTTAAAGTTCTGTTGAATCTTTCGATTATTGAGGCTTTTACTTCTGAATTGGTTGAATAATGGTTTATATTGTGTTTTTTCATTAAATTTGCAAATTCCTTATTAAAATATTCTTTTCCATCATCTGTTTGTAAATGTTTAATAGTATGTTTGTCTCTTTGTATAGCTGTTTCCATTGCTTTTGTAACACTTTTGCCACTTTTATCTTTTAGTGGTAAAGCATCTGCCATTTTTGAAAAACAGTTAATAACAGTCAATATGTATTTATATCCTTTATTTTGTTTGCTATAAGGAATCATTTCGATTAAATCCGCTTGATATAAATCATTAATTCCTTTTATCACCGTATTTCTTCGTGGAAACTTTCTTCTTGCAGGTTTATGAAGTTCGTTGACAATTTGTTGCTTCAAGTCCTTCATATTGCAGGTTTCAATGTTTGTTGTATCACATGTATAATCACAATGAATGTTGTTTTAAATATTCACATCATTTATATGGGTCAAGGTCATCCAAACTTTTGTAAAAAAAATGGGGAACACGGCGTTGGACTTGCCGTGTTCCCCATTTTTTTACGGAAGGAGAAAGGAATAAGGTCGTAGTTGTAGAAGGACGAAGAATAGGTTACTAGTTGATAGGGTTTAGAGAGTAGTGGCCAAAAGGAAGAGTGTGGATTTTGTCGGGCATAATGTATCTTTTATCATCCCGAGCTGACAACGCTTTTTTAATTTCAGTGACACTGTAGACTTGATGCTTGAAGCTTCGGATATTGTTGAATGTTGCTGATATCGTAGTATCTTCAAACAAACAAGTCTTGTAGTGGTCAAATGTCACGTGTTTTTTCAAATAAGATGTCTTCACTCCTTTTGCTTTCTTCACTGTCGGTGTGTTGTTCTCGTGGTACATCTTAAATGAATACAATTTCGCCATCAGCGCCACTATTTCTTCTAAAGGCATTCCATTTGCTTCATCTTTGAATTTTCCAATTACTTTTTTATATTTTTCATTAAAATTTGGATGGTTTTTCGGATAGTCAGAAAAATCGAAATCTTCTTTGTATGGAAAAGTCCTTAGGTCTTCATACATGTCCAAAGTCTTTATCCAGTAGATAAACGCGTCCGTATCCATGTATGCGACTCCAATGTTTTCCCTTCCGTAATATTTAACCATTTTGTTATAATGGAAATCATACATCAGGGTTTTACTTATATCCAAAATCGACATACCTATGTATAACGGACGGTCCATGACTATTGTTGTTTTCTTCATACTGACAGCGACTAGATTTTCGTTTATAATCATGGATGTTCCGAAATTTGGTTTTTGCACTAATTTTTCCAATTTCCTAGGATCACTCACTAATTTTACATTTTTGTGTTTTCTTTTGTTCTCCAAGGTCTTCCCAAAGATGGCATTGTTCATTAATTTATAGAAGTCCTTTTCAAATGCTGTTGTCGCTGCAGCTCTTCTTGCAGTGTTGGAATCAATATATGGTTTCAACCAACAAGACTGGGTGAATTCAATTGCTCTATGAATTCTCACTATACGTAGACCCAATTCAAGAGCCTGTTGAACTACCCAGTAGTGAGCCACATAGCGATCCTTATTCTCCAAGGTCATCATCAATTTTGGCCATCTTCCTGTCGGTGAAACTTCAGTCTTGGCTAGGAGAGGCAAGTCGTAGTGATGGTCATGAAGGTGCTCCGGGTATTCAAAATCACAGTCCAAAATATAGCCTTTTGGACCATCCTTTGGAATCTGTGAGATGTCTCCGATGGTGGCCGGGTCGATCCACTTGAAGTCAGCGTAGGGAAGCGGATTTGACATTGCCCAACCATAAAGGTTGTTTGCATCAAAATAGCCAAGGTAGACCGATGGTTGTTGCTCGTCGAAGCCGGGGATGTACTTGTTGTTGGCTTTGACATGACGTGTTACAGCTTGTGTCAAACAGCCCCGTACGCCAGATTCCATCATGAGCACCATATCAATATCCGTTAGAAGTTCCAGTCGACAGTTGGTTGACTTTAGCATAGCTTGCCATGCTAATCCTGGAGATGTGTACGAGTGTAGAGGGTCCAGTCCATAGGCGGAGAAGCAGGTGTTTCTGAATTCTTCCATCACATCGCACAGCAGAGTTACGTCCAATTTTATATAAAAGTCAGAATATTCCCCTAAGGTTTGAATGTTTAGTTGGTTCCAAACATTACATGCATGATTGTAGTCTTCAACGGAGATTTCACTTTCGTTTAATTTGCTGTTGAAGGCTTCAATCGGCGGTAGACTGGTTTCTTCAAATTTTTCTGTAGAAGTTATGTAATCGTAGGGGAACACTCCTTTCCGTAATACTAGGTCTAATTTATCTTCAGGTACAATTTTTCTGGTTTCTTTTAGGTCTTCTCTTCTTAGGTTCTCTGACAATTTGGCTAAACTAGATGCCATAAATCTGTAAGAGTCTACGAAGCGAAGTTTAATTTTACCTACTGTTTTTGAAAAGCTGATGTACTTTTCCAATGTTGTAGCAAGAACATCAATTTTACCGTCATCTCTTCCTAACTCCGGGATAATAAAGTGGGAGTCGTAGCCGCTAAGATTGTGTAAAACGACAGGAATAAAGTTTGGCAGTTTGTAATTTATATTGCATGAATTACAAGCAGCTCCTCTGTATAACCCTGTCAGGTGATCGTGATCTCTTACTTTTGGATTTTCTTCACTGAACATCTTCTTGCATAAATAGCATCTTGTCGCTAAGTTGTATTCTTCTTGTTGATTTTGGTTTAAAGGTTCCATAGGTACAATATTACCGAACAAGCGTTGAACCTTTCCAGCAATATCGTACAGTTGGTCTACAAAATACTTAGCGGCTTCTTCACCACGGTAGAGTATTGGAGTGGATGTTAAACCATAGTCTTGCAATTGGTTTTTAGACAAGGTTGATTTAACTAGTAAACAAAAACTGTTGGGCTGATGCAACTGATATTTTGTTCTTCTAGTCACTTCGCCGTCCGGCAGCTCCTGTGGTACTAACGTTGATTCAAAATCTGCATAGACCACTATTGGAATTCGGTATTGGTGAACTGTCTTGTTAAATTGGATACACGCTCGAGATGGTGGTGGCAGACTAATCTTCACTTCATAGTTCTCGTTGCAAAGTCTTTTATGTTCCAATAACCAGTCCAATCCTCCACGTCTTGAATCTTTCCAAGAAAAGCAGAAACATCTCTTGCAAACTGTAATCCTATTTACTCTTTTGGTCAATTGTTTTACAACTAAGGCTTCAAAGTCCTTTATCCATACATAATGGGAAATTTCACCCTTAGTTATCAATAGCAAGTCCGTGTGGTTTCTTTGCTCAACCTTTACTACCCGCAAAGGATAAACGTTGTTTGAATCATCCAGACCAAAAACATTCACTGAAACGCCAGGATTTTTCTTTTCAAATTTGTCTATGTCTTTCAATGTAACTGGGTAGGTGAGGCCTTGAAAGTTGTAGCGGTGTTCATTTTCGTAATATTCTCTACCAACTCTTTCAGGATGATCTTTAACATACTTGGTTAACATTGCATACTTAAAACATTCATTACCTTCATTTTGCACATTCCTACACGATTTAGTGTTTTGGATTTTCTTTGGTAAAGGGATAAAACTACTACCCCTTAAACCATATCCATGCTTGTGAACCCTTACATCCATACCTTCGATTGATGACAAAGTCCATCCAGATCCTCTTCCTTCATGTTCTTGAAGTTTTGTTATAAGTTCTTCCAAGCATTCTTCAATAATATCATCGATGTTGGAGGTGAAGGTAAGGGTTCGGTTTTTGGTAATGAACGCTCTCAATGCTGTTTCACCATCAGTATTGTTAAACATAGCCTCTAACACCATTCCAAATTTAATAAAATTTAGCCTTTGTAATTCTTCCCTCAACGTTTGACCAACAAGTTCCTTAGCCTGGGTTATGAATGTTTCCAATTCCAATTGAACGTTATTAATTTTGAAATGTGTTACAACTCGTCCTGGCAAGGCTGTGGTGCGCAGTTGTCTTACATCTTCCAGTTCTTCTTCTTCCATATCCTCTTCTTCGGTGTCCTCTTCTTCGGTGTCCTCTTCTTCAATAGGTCTTGTAGCAGTAGATGGTCCAGCACCAGCAAATTGAATCACACTAGGTCTTCTTCTTTGCATTTGCTGTAGATAGCTGTCGTAGTAGTCCATCTGCTTCTGGTGCTCTTCCAAAAACCGGTCAATTGAGTCTAAGTCTATTTCATCCATGGTAATATCTTCTTTTCTATCTTCGTCTTCATGTAATTCTCTGTGTATGGTGAAAAGATCTTCGTCTTGAAAGATTTCCCCACAAATGTCGCAAAGAGCCATTTCAAACAGTTTGGCTTTGAATGCACACTCTGTGAATGTCCACGCAATAATGAGCAGCGCACTCCACCGGGACCCTTTATATCCGAGGCAGATAGGTGGGGAAAGTGACGTCATATGGAAACAGGTTATCACTTATGTGCTAAATTTATCCTTTACACAACCGTTTGTAATACATTTATCAGTAGGCTTGATAAATTGATGATATTTGGTCTAGATTCAATAATTTGTACAAGTTTTTTCAAAGATGTCTGTTTGAGCAAGTTTATGTAGGTCAAGGTCATTTGGAATTATTATTTTGAGCGGGGGATAGAGCACTAAGCAGCATCATTTACTACAAAGTGCTCTATCCCCCGCTCACATTCTTTTTTAACTTTTTGTTTAAACTTTTTACAAGGGTGAAACATCACCATCAGAGTCGGAATCATCCTCATCACGGAATAGGTAGCGATGACAATACATAATTCTTCTGGCAACTAACATCCTATCCATTGGACGATGGGGAGTGTCTTGTTCTTGTTCTTCTTCTTCTTCGATTTCCAATTGGAATTCCATTTCCGACTCAGATGACGACTCTAATGTTTCGTAGGCATGCAAGTCCACCTCATTGTCCGTTGAACCAGCTTCGTCAGAGTCCGTTTCAATATCCATTATCTCTTCCTCCTCCTCTTCTTGATCAACCGCAGGTAGTTGGTCCTCTACTTCTATAATTTCTAGAGGTATAACCTCCAGAATAGAGACAATTCTGTTGCGATGGAACACGGTGTTGTCAAGTGGAGCCATGGTATGAAAGTGGTGTATCTATCCAATTGGTTTGCCCTTTTTATACCCCCACCAACTATACATTTTATGTGGGTCAAGGTCACGTAAAGATACCCTTTGAGCGGGGGATAGACCACTAAGCAGCATGCTAGTCCATTGCCGCAAAGTGATCTATCCCCCGCTCTATTCCGCAGACCACACTCAAGTCCAAGTCCACATCCAAGTCCACATCCATATGTTACACTTTATTATTACTGCCACCAAGTAATTGTCACTCGCACATTTACTTGGTTTTGATAAAGGTACTGCACAAACTCCATATTGGTTGTTTGTTCGTTATACAAATGCATCATGAAATATGCAATCTTATCGATTGCGGCATTGTCCAACGGTTCGCAATTCACAAGTTCCAATGTGCCCTGGCTGGTCTTCTCCTCTATAAGTTCCACCACTTCGTTGATGTCTTCTTCCAAGAGGATGAACTCAACACTGAAGCTCTCCATTGTTGTTGATAGTGTCTAGACAAATGCTTGACTAAATGCTTTATTCATCAGTCCTACATATATACCAATTTCCCCCTCCTATTACCCATTCCCCCTCTACCTTTATATGGGTCAAGGCCATCCAATAATACCCTTTGAGCGGGGGATAGACCACTAAGCAGCATGCTAGTCCATTGCCGCAAAGTGATCTATCCCCCGCTCTGTATTCCACACAAGTCCTAGTCTTTACACACACACACACACACACATAAGCCCCCAGTCTTTTACACTTACTCATATACTCTGTCCTCCCTGCCAATTAAGAGTTCCCCATGTTTGCCACTATTTTCAATTAACCTTTCCAAGTCCCAAAACACAATGTCCAAATTAACCAAGTTCGCTCGTCCATTTTGAAACACACTATTCCCCCCAAAGTCACTTGCTCTCACTTGTTGTCCTGTATACTGCTTCTTCTTCCACGCTACAATCACTACCCTACCTTCTTCAACAACCATTCTTTTAACGTTATCATACACCTTCTTCAACATCCCTTTACAGTTTAAATAGTTTATGGTTACATACTCCCACTCCTTACCAATGATCAGTGATCCACTCATTTTCTAGCGTTCCACTGGAAGGTTCAAAGCAGAATGAAGTCGGGATGTACAGACCCCCCTCTTTTATACCAGTTAACCGGTTGTCCTTGCTGTAACGTGGGTCAAGGTCATCCAATGCTACCCTTTGAGCGGGGGATAGACCACTAAGCAGCATGCTAGTCCATTGCCGCAAAGTAGTCTATCCCCCGCTCTGTATTCTACACACACACACACACACACACATGTCCCTGTCCAAGTCTTTCATTACATACCCAATATATATTCAGTTCCTTCATCATCACTATCACTCATCACTGCTTCCACAAACTCCACAGGATTAAAGTTAAATTGTTTCAATTGTTCTTTTAAGTTTTCAATTTGTTGATCCTTTACTTCTAAAACACTGTGAAGGTGTGATATGTAGTCCGCTGCCTCG
Source organism: Neoaliturus tenellus (assembly GCA_030545055.2). Classification (NCBI taxonomy): domain Eukaryota; kingdom Metazoa; phylum Arthropoda; class Insecta; order Hemiptera; family Cicadellidae; genus Neoaliturus; species Neoaliturus tenellus. The sequence goes on along the minus strand of CM061531.1, from coordinate 192,235,621 downwards.
TTGATGCTTGCTACTCTCGGATCGCCTAACTTCAAGCTGGGAACTACACCCTGCAGCCTGTAGTAAGCCATACGCCTTTCTTGCTCCTACCGTTGACCAGGACTGAGCAAGCCTTGCCCGTCTTGGCTCACCTCCAGCAAGGTCCGTAGCATTGGAGCTTTGCAGGCGTTTGCCCGAGCAACAGTTATGCTGTGGAATGGTCGAGCAGGTCCACGAGTAGCAGGCAGGACGTTGGCAGCACGCCTTCTTGAAGAAGAAGAGGAAGCCTGAGAGGTTTTGCAGTTGGAAGCCATGTTGAAGTGAGGTATTCAGCTAAGCGATACAAAGCAGAATAACCAAACTGCACATCAATACCCGTATATATACACTTATCAGTGGTGGGGGTACTAGCTAGCCTTGGTAAAGTGGGTCAAGGCCATCCAAAAACATTACCAGAACGGGGGATAGATCACTAAGTGGCATGTTAGTCCATTGCCACAGAGTGATCTATCCCCCGCTCTGTATTTCACATTCACGCACACATTCATACATACACACAAGTCCCAGTCCAAGTCTTTACCCACACACCTATCCACTCTCATCCTCACTATCATCACTGTCCAACAGGCTTTCACACTTCTTAATCAGTTTTTCCCATTTACTCCTAACATAAAGTAGCTCCCTGCGAGTATTCTCTAGCATTCTGTCCCTTTGCTCTATCACTTCGTCGTACCACTCGATGATGTTTGGTGGAGTCTGAGTTGCTGCATCCATCGTGGTTGGTTGAGACGCCCCGCTGCTCCGCAACTCCTTCCTCACAGGACCAAAGCCGGAGAATCGGACACGACTTCTTGACGAAGGCCCCGATCGGATTGGTCCAATGCTCGGGCTGGAGTTGGAGGCGACCGGGCCAGAGGTAGAGGCTGGGACGTTCATAGCAGACATGGTGGTGTTCAGCTTAACGGTGTAAAGCAGAATGAGAGGACGGTTGATCACCACTCCTATATATACCCATTTTTAGTGGTGGGGATAACACTGGGGGGGGGGGGGGGGTTAAAAGAAATTTTGCTTAGTCTTCCCGGTCATCAGTTTTACATACCTTTAGCACACCCATTATTTTGGTTTCTTCAATAACTTTACACACCTCAAACACCCAAGCAAACAGCTCATCTATGTTGTTATAGTTAATTTTTGTCCAGTGTTCATACTTATGAGTTTGGTTGTTTATAATACATAGATAAAATGTAGACCCGTCTTGTCTTATACAATACTCAACTTCCATTCTATGCTGGTTTAGTACTTCCCAAGCATTGTGTTGATCTATCAAGAAGTCACCACCTTTGTAATTGTACCGTGACATGTTTACACGGAGCACAGAAACTGACTGAAGCAAATGAACGGCTCATACAAGCTTAGTAAGAGCGTTAGAGTGGGGGTATCACGTGATACACAACATTAGTTGTAAGTAATTTATATGGGTTAAGGTCATTCAAACTTTGAAAAATTTTTACCTCCAAACACTTGTAGCAAGCTACAAGTGTTTGGAGGTAAGTTTTTATTTGTTAATGATTTATTTGTAACTTAGTCTTCACCCTCAAGGACACGGTTTGAGATTGTCCCAGTGACTTTACATCACCGCCAGGTTAAAGTATTATACAAGTCAAGTATTTTTTTTTTATTAGTTGACTTGTATAATACCCCTCTCCCTTACTTTAAGAGAGTTAAGACTAAATTTGGAAAAATAATTTGGAAAAAGACTTTTAAATATTGTCCAACACAACCTAACAATTTAGAATTTATTTTGGTAGGCCTACATCCTAATCCATTTCCCACACAGATTGGCATCCTTCCCTTCGTATTAGATAGCCTTTTTTATGGATGAAAAATTGTCTTTGTACCATCCGAACGGGTACTTTCATTGTATGAAGGCTGCCATCACCTTTTACAATGATTTCTACTTTGGCATCAAAAGCTCCATAAATTTGAGCAATAAAATAATATTTTTCATCCATTTTAAGTCTTCTAATATCAAGCGGTTGCGGACTGTGGGGATGTCTGGGTTGGGATGTTTTAGACCTAATGTTGTTAAGACTGTAGGGTCTTACTCTCGGAAGATTGATGTTTTTGTTCAAGTGCGTTTGGCAACGGTCTTTATCTAAAACAGCAAACTTCTGACAGCAAAGAATCCCAAAGTCTTTTGACATCCAAACGTAATCGCATTTATTACCCTTGCCAGCAGGGAGTTTAACACGCTTACGTTTTTGTGTTGGACGCTTTACTGGAGTGTTTTGGAGCTTGTCAGGTTTAGGCTGGCTAGAAGGAATGGGGGTGGGAGGTGAAGGTTTAAGTAGGTCAAAAGGTAGGCTGCAGACAATTTTGGGTGGGGTAGGTGAACGGGTTAGGTCGATTGAGGGAAGTTCGGGGGAGAAGATTGATTTACGGGGTGGTTTGGTTGGTGTAGGTGGCATGGGGGATATGGGTGAGGGACATTGGGATTTGGTGTAGGATAGGATTTTCTTAGTTCGACTGTAGGGGGTTATCCTCGACCTTGGCGCCTCTTCGAACACCGCAGACTCCGATCCCGAGTCCGATAGCAGAGAGAGTGCTGGAGAGGCTATCAGGACTCGTCCGCTGGGGTTCTTTGAAGATGCCGCAGGTGCGCCAGCCTCTTCCGAAGCCGAAGGTGCGCCAACCTCTTCCAATGTTGGTGGCAATGGTGAAAGGCTGGGCATCGAGGCAGGCTGCGGTGGCGGCGGCGGTGGCGGCATCGTCAGGCAGCTCAGAATCTGCGCTGTCATGAGGTATTCTAGGATCGGAGCGGACGACGATGAGGGCTGAGGCGTGTTGGCCGAGGTTGAAGAAGCTGGTGGGTAATTCTTGAGCTTAAGACCCATCTTGATGAAGCGAATAAATGAAGAGTAAATATGAAAAGAGTAAATATGAAAAGAAGATTGAAATAAGTAAATAAAATCTCAGGAGCGAGAGAGGACCGTCCGGTACGGGAACCTGGACAGGAATGAGAAGTGCATGCCACCCGGCCGCCTTATATCCCCGCCGGGGCTGCCACGCCCAGGATATCAGGGGTGGGGGTGGGGGTGGGGGTGGGGGTGGGGGTGGGGGTGGGGGTGGGGGTGGGGGGGGGGGTTCGCACTTTTTGTCGGGGGGGGGGGGGGGTTCGCACTTTTTGTCGGGGGGGGGGGGAGGGGGTAAATTTAAAACAATAAGCCTCACTTAAGGCGTTTATGTTAACATCGCTGAAGCCTCCAAAAAAGACACACTTATAGACGAGTCAAACCTTGTGTGTTACTTGACTTGTACATTTTTTTTAAAAGAGCTTAATATATTTACCTTGTTAATAAGACCTGACTGTTAAAGAATTTTGAAAACTTTTATATATTTAGGTCAAGGTCACGGTAAAACTTTAAAAAATTAAGCCCCACACCCCCGATGGGGGTGTGGGGCACTTGGGTTGTCATCGCTGTAGCCTCCAAAGAGACCCAACTATGACAACAAGGCAACATCCAATGTCGTGTTCCCTTCGCCACGCAAGACTTGTAAACATTTACTGCATTGTCTTTTCAATAGCTAACAAAACATTTACTTAATTTTGAGAGAGGTTGAGGACAGCCCTAGTGGCTTACGCCCTCGGTCCGAGTGCAGGGGCCACCGCAAATTGGCCACAGCTGTGGTCTGCATGTCAGCATACAAACGGACCGAGTCCCAAACCCAGCCGCAATATTGCATGCCTGAGAGGACCCATGCTAAAATTGGTTTAAAATTGTTTTACACGGGGGTCTACTCCCGTACCCTACCTTTACTATTTAACTTTATCAATGCAGTAAATTTTTATAAATCTTTGTGGGTCAAGGCCACACGGACATTAAAAAAATTTCGGCCCCCGTACATCCATGGCGAACCACGAATGTTCGGGGGCCTTGGGGACTAAAAACACAAATAGCTAACAAAGATTCATTTACATAATTTTGAGTTTCCAGAAGGGAAACAAGAGGTTGAGGACAGCCCTAGTGGCTTACGCCCTCGGTCCGAGTGCAGAGGCCACCGCAAATTGGCCACAGCTGTGGTCTGCATGTCAGCATACAAACGGACCGAGTCCCAAACCCAGCCGCAATATTGCATGCCTGAGAGGACTCATGCTAACGTTGGTATAAAGTGCTTTTACACGGGGGCCTACTCCCGTTCCCTGACTTTACAATTTACTTTGAGCATTGCAAAAGCTCAAGGGGGGATTGCTAAAACAAGCGTATACACTTTAGAAAAATATAACACACTTACAACACACAATTGAGCTCAACGTAGTCAATGCTGGAACAAGCACATACATGTTAAACACATATAACAAACAAGACACAAAGGATAAAAGACACACAGGAGACATAAGGTACAAGTAAAACACTCTCATATAAAACAATTCGCAATACCCAAACGCAAGCGCAATATCTTACAACTAATACAAGTCTTAAAGTTAGAGTAGACTTCGCTAAACACTGAAGGCGCCATTCAATGTTTAGTGATGCCTATGGCGGTCCGTCCCGATCGTTCACGTTCAACGCGCGGGAGCGGACTGCGAGCCGGCTCTGGCTGGGCCCCCTTATATCCCCACCGGGGCTGCCACGCCCAGGATATCAGGGGTGGGGGTGGGGGTGGGGGTGGGGGTGGGGGTGGGGGTGGGGGGGGGGGAGGGGGGGGGGGGGCACTTTTTGTCGGGGGGGGGGGGGGGGGCGCACTTTTTGTCGGGGGGGGGGGGTCGCACTTTTTGTCGGGGGGGGGGGGGTTCGCATTTTTGTCGGGGGGGGGGGGGGGGCTCGCACTTTTGTCGGGGGGGGGGGGGGGGGGTGAGGTATGTTATGTGGGTCAAGGTCACCCACAACACTTGTACTCTAAGTGTTGGCTATACCCCCACCACAACTGGGTCCCTAGGCTACACAACACCGCTTCGCCAGTATGTCTCCGGCTTCCATGCGGTGCGTCTCGCTGTTCTCTAGCTCTCTATATGTAAGTAATTTTACAAGTTCTGAATGTAGGTCACTACACTTTAACTCTGGGACGATATCGACTTATAGTATTTCAGTGTTTTGACTCAAGGTCATCACACTTTAACTCTAGCACATCGGTTATCGTACCAGAGGTGCTCAATAACCTAACTTGTAATGTTTAGGGTGGCGTTTTCACGCCACGTGGTATCGCCATGAGTGTCCAGTCCAAGTTTTAAGTTAAATTAATTTTACTGTAATCTTTTCCATTTCCGCTTCGTTTTGCCAAAGTATAAGGTGTCGCTTAATAAAGTGGTATTTCTCTAAAGTTATAGGAGATTGCAAGGATACAATTAGTTTATTTAGGAGACTCTTCATCTTGGAGTTTAACACAATTTCCACTTTGACTTTGCTTCCTCGGCTCTCACAGCCTAAGCTGTACAGAAATGTTTCTTCTAGTGCCAACTCGGGCCAAGAGAACAGTGTGTTGACTGTAGGACAGCTCATGGTGAAGTGATGCGATACTCCAGCGTACCACCTCACCTTCCCCCGCCACTGTGACCTTCCCCCACTCCTGCTGTTTCCCCCACCTCTTTTCCCTTGACTCATGCGCTACAAGCAGTCTCTCAGTATTGTGCGGGCTTTTGTGAGGTGAAGCCATGTCGCAGGACACTTTAGGTAAGAAACTTAGCCGTGTTAAGACTTTATTAGTTGCTCACTGTCCACCACCCAAAGTTAAGAGAGTTTCAACTTTAGCTAAGTGGCGCAAACTGTTGCGCGGACACCCTAAGTTTTATACAAAACAGACTAATGTCAGTTTTACTGATGAGGATTTGTTTAAAATATTGGATGAAATGACTTTTCCTTGCAAAATTCAGTTAGTTACTCCCATTCCTGACAGTTTAGAGTCTTAGTCTCTCAAGCCGATATACCTAGCGTACACAGAGCCTGACAGTCAGTCACTCGGTGGCTGTCGTGGGGTGCGCATCGGTGTCGGCGCTCCGTTGTTAGGTTTTTCAAGGTCACAGTAATATCAAATTGTTGGTGTTGTGCTGGTTCAAGGTCACCTGAGGGATAACCGATTGCCCATTTAGGCAGGGTCATGTCAGAAACTCGAGTTTAACTTGGCACTTTTGCCGTTTCTCGTCGAAAATTCGCTCCAAGTGGTCAAGGTCACGGGGACTCTGACTGAAACTCGGAGCGTAGTGCGAGAAACGGCAAAAGTGCCAAAAAATTTTAAGTTTCGGCGTGACCTTGACCTCAGTGGCGTCGGTGACGTCATTTTGATGACGTAAGGGGTGATGACGTCATCAACACGTCATTTCTGTGACGTCATGGGTGTGACGTCATAGAAATGACGTCATTAGTGATGACGTCATCGATGACGCAATCGATGACGTCATCGATGACGTCATCGGTGAGGTCATTGACCTCGATGACGTCATCCCTCAGGTGACCTTGAACTGGGCCAGCACCAACAATTTGACACTACTATTATCATTCAAGGAATACGTTGATGGTATCAAGCACGGGTGTAGTTGAAAGAAATCATCAAAAACGAGCGAGAACTAATTCTGCAAAGTGATCTACGATACCACGCGGTGATGTACGCCGATACGGCTGAACTACGTTACCGACAAATCTATATTTTTTACCTTTTTATAGTTTTAAAGTAGAAAAAATTGTAGTTTTATGATTTTCCCTAAATTGAAACATCTCAAAGAATGTACATGCCAAATTTCAAGTCTCTATCTTAAAAGGTCGCTTCAGGACTTTAAGATCATCAGTGAGTCAGTCAGTTACACATGCGGCTGTATATATTATAGACTCGCCTACGGCTCGATGGGGGCTCCGCCCCCATGCCCCCTTAGGGGTTGCCCCAAATTCTTTAACTTTTGTAAAAGTCGCACATAATTAGCAGACTTCATATAAATATGAGAGTTGAGAGTTAGTATCCTTAGCCACGACAGAACCGGCTCGTAAACACTGTTCACAAGCAATTAAAAATGTTCATTAGCAATTGTTAAAAAAAATGTTGTGATTGTAATGGGTGGAGATAATTTAAAACACAAAATAAATGAGTTTGTTAGTAATGAAAATATAATGGCCTACTCTTCGTTTTCAGAGGCTCTTTTCCCAAACCCCCTTCCTAATTCCCCCGAATTCTATAAAGGTTAATGGAGTTGTGAATAAATTTAACATGTAGGTATCATATAGGTATTTACTTAAAGTTGATAAACTTATCTGTAAATAAGTTTCGCATAATAAGTAAGGTATTGAGTAAGATTAGTGTCGACTTAAGTCGTAGGATAGTAATAATTAATACAATAATACAATATTGTACCTTAGGAGTTGTGGCAGGAATTTGATTGGTTTGAAAGTATTAGTTATCATTGAAGTAGATTGTAATGAAGGTGTTGAAATGGGAAGAATACGTGTAATTTATTGTATTTAACGGAAAATTATAAAATAAACATAAGAAATTTGATGAAAAAATTAAAAGGATAAACTGAATAAAAAATTTTCATTAGACCATCGAAAACAACGAAAAATTCCATTAAAACCAAATAATTTGAAAACTATTAAAAATAAAATACTATTCAGTTACCATCCTTCAATTGGTTGTATTGAAATTCCGGGGAATAACATAGCAATCCGTTAATATTGAACGTACATTGATAAAAACATAATGTGATATTGGCATTCATTACGATTCCTTCATTTCAGTTTTTAGTGAATGGTGTTAAACTTCTACATTTACCTAATTTCCTTTTAAGTTACTGTCAAGGCAAATAAAAAAAAAATTCAATCTTTTCAATACAAAAATACAGTAGTTACTAACAAAATAATGTTAAATATTGGTTAAAATTCCAAATTTACCATAAACATCAAAGGCCCTATCTTTTAGCTGTAGGACCAGGACATTAAATAACAATCAAAGTATAGCAATCAGTTGCTTGATATAGTGATTCGTTCCACCTAACTTATAGTAGTTATAAAACTATAGATCACGGGGTAATAGGTACTATAATCATGAAGCCCTTATAAAGTCTTAAAATGAAGAAAGTTGCAACTTAAGAACCATAAAGTCGGCGTAGAGTATGCATTTTCAACCTATAGTGTCAAAAAACCAATTGTGAAATAATAGCCAAAAAAGGATTATTTGTTAAATTAAAATATACTGAATGAGTTTTAATAATTGAAAAGCATCGAATAGTTTTAAATTACAACAATAATAAAGGTAATCGAGACTTTAGGTGAGAGCACTACATTGAGGAATTTTGACGGACAAAGTGACAGCGAAAAAAATACTATTGAGTTTAACTAAAATCTAAGCCTTATTGGATAGCAGCAAATAGGTTAAAGACGGGATGTCAAACATGTGGGACACGTTTAAATTAAAACTGCACCAGAACCATCAACTGAAGCATTATATTCAATCTGGGGATCCATATAGAGGGACAGCATACAAATAGTAGAAAATTAAGTTCTAATTACTGTATAAGTTAATTTTTTGTGCGAAAACCTACAAGAAATTTTCCAGCATTAGTTCGGCCGAAAGCGTAATCCGAGGTGAATTTGAATAAGTAATCTAAAATAAATTGAAAATGAAACGAGAATCCAACATTTAAATCTGATCTTATTGTTCAATACTTATTTAAACATTCTCAAAAACATATTTTAAGTGTGTAAAAGAATCTAATATAAGACACTGAATATAAATCAAACAGAAAGATAACAATTAACAGTCCAATAAGTAGTGTACAAAGTAATCGAAGTACATTATGTTAAGATCACGGCTCGAGCTTCACAGTGAATTCATTTAATGTGAAATTCGGCCGGAATAATCACTTTGTGTGAATTTGAATATGTAGTCTAAAATAATTGAAAACGAGACGAGAACCTAACTTTTAAATCAGTTATTACGTTCAATAGTTATTTAAAAATTCTCAAAAACATATTTATAGTGTTTAAATATAATAAGAAACACGCTTTCAATGCAGCACAATCTCTTTGCTGTTGAAGTCAGATGGAAAACGATTTGTTAAAAACGAGGAAGAATCACGTGTTCAACATCAAGAACGCAGGTGTAGTTAAAAGACATAATTTAAATACAAGCGAGAACCAATCGACTATAATAAATAGCGCTCCAAGCGACATCTTTAAGAAAGTTGATAGTTTGTAGTTTTTGGGCATTGATGCTGTATAAATCAAAGCGAGGTTTACCCTGGTGAAATAACCCGCTCTCAATACATCGAAATACCGTCTCCTAACCAAGACGTTCATGTTTATGTAGAATATAATATTTGTATCAAACACGGGTGTAGTTAAAAGACATCATTTAAACACGACCGAGAACTAAACCTGCAAAGTGATCTACGATACCACGACCACGTGGTGATATACGCTGATACGGCTGAACTACGTTACCGACAAATCTATATTTTTTACCCTTTTTATAGTTTTAAAGTAAAAAAATGGTAGTTTTATGATTTTTCCTAAATTGTAACATCTCAAAGAATGTCCATGCCAAATTTCAAGTCTCTATCTTTAACGGTCGCTTCAGGAATTTAAGATCATCAGTGAGTCAGTCAGTTACACATGGGGCTGTATATATTATAGACTCGCCTACGGCTCGATGGGGGCTCCGCCCCCATGCCCCCTTAGGGGTTGCCCCAAATTCTTTAACTTTTGTAAAAGTCGCACATAATTAGCAGACTTCATATAAATATGAGAGTTGAGAGTTAGTATCCTTAGCCACGACAGAACCGGCTCGTAAACACTGTTCACAAGCAATTAAAATTGTTCATTAGCAATTGTTAAAAAAATGTTGTGATTGTAATGGGTGGAGATAATTTAAAACACAAAATAAATGAGTTTGTTAGTAATGAAAATATAATGGCCTACTCTTCGTTTTCAGAGGCTCTTTTCCCAAACCCCCTTCCTAATTCCCCCGAATTCTATAAAGGTTAATGGAGTTGTGAATAAATTTAACATGTAGGTATTATATAGGTATTTACTTAAAGTTGATAAACTTATCTGTAAATAAGTTTCGCATAATAAGTAAGGTATTGAGTAAGATTAGTGTCGACTTAAGTCGTAGGATAGTAATAATTAATACAATAATACAATATTGTACCTTAGGAGTTGTGGCAGGAATTTGATTGGTTTGAAAGTATTAGTTATCATTGAAGTAGATTGTAATGAAGGTGTTGAAATGGGAAGAATACGTGTAATTTATTGTATTTAACGGAAAATTATAAAATAAACATAAGAAATTTGATGAAAAAATTAAAAGGATAAACTGAATAAAAAATTTTCATTAGACCATCGAAAACAACGAAAAATTCCATTAAAACCAAATAATTTGAAAACTATTAAAAATAAAATACTATTCAGTTACCATCCTTCAATTGGTTGTATTGAAATTCCGGGGAATAACATAGCAATCCGTTAATATTGAACGTACATTGATAAAAACATAATGTGATATTGGCATTCATTACGATTCCTTCATTTCAGTTTTTAGTGAATGGTGTTAAACTTCTACATTTACCTAATTTCCTTGTAAGTTACTGTCAAGGCAAATAAAAAAAAATTCAATCTTTTCAATACAAAAGTACAGTAGTTACTAACAAAATAATGTTAAATATTGGTTAAAATTCCAAATTTACCATAAACATCAAAGGCCCTATCTTTTAGCTGTAGGACCAGGACATTAAATAACAATCAAAGTATAGCAATCAGTTGCTTGATATAGTGATTCGTTCCACCTAACTTATAGTAGTTATAAAACTATAGATCACGGGGTAATAGGTACTATAATCATGAAGCCCTTATAAAGTCTTAAAATGAAGAAAGTTGCAACTTAAGAACCATAAAGTCGGCGTAGAGTATGCATTTTCAACCTATAGTGTCAAAAAACCAATTGTGAAATAATAGCCAAAAAAGGATTATTTGTTAAATTAAAATATACTGAATGAGTTTTAATAATTGAAAAGCATCGAATAGTTTTAAATTACAACAATAATAAAGGTAATCGAGACTTTAGGTGAGAGCACTACATTGAGGAATTTTGACGGACAAAGTGACAGCGAAAAAAATACTATTGAGTTTAACTAAAATCTAAGCCTTATTGGATAGCAGCAAATAGGTTAAAGACGGGATGTCAAACATGTGGGACACGTTTAAATTAAAACTGCACCAGAACCATCAACTGAAGCATTATATTCAATCTGGGGATCCATATAGAGGGACAGCATACAAATAGTAGAAAATTAAGTTCTAATTACTGTATAAGTTAATTTTTTGTGCGAAAACCTACAAGAAATTTTCCAGCATTAGTTCGGCCGAAAGCGTAATCCGAGGTGAATTTGAATAAGTAATCTAAAATAAATTGAAAATGAAACGAGAATCCAACATTTAAATCTGATCTTATTGTTCAATACTTATTTAAACATTCTCAAAAACATATTTTAAGTGTGTAAAAGAATCTAATATAAGACACTGAATATAAATCAAACAGAAAGATAACAATTAACAGTCCAATAAGTAGTGTACAAAGTAATCGAAGTACATTATGTTAAGATCACGGCTCGAGCTTCACAGTGAATTCATTTAATGTGAAATTCGGCCGGAATAATCACTTTGTGTGAATTTGAATATGTAGTCTAAAATAATTGAAAACGAGACGAGAACCTAACTTTTAAATCAGTTATTACGTTCAATAGTTATTTAAAAATTCTCAAAAACATATTTATAGTGTTTAAATATAATAAGAAACACGCTTTCAATGCAGCACAATCTCTTTGCTGTTGAAGTCAGATGGAAAACGATTTGTTAAAAACGAGGAAGAATCACGTGTTCAACATCAAGAACGCAGGTGTAGTTAAAAGACATAATTTAAATACAAGCGAGAACCAATCGACTATAATAAATAGCGCTCCAAGCGACATCTTTAAGAAAGTTGATAGTTTGTAGTTTTTGGGCATTGATGCTGTATAAATCAAAGCGAGGTTTACCCTGGTGAAATAACCCGCTCTCAATACATCGAAATACCGTCTCCTAACCAAGACGTTCATGTTTATGTAGAATATAATATTTGTATCAAACACGGGTGTAGTTAAAAGACATCATTTAAACACGACCGAGAACTAAACCTGCAAAGTGATCTACGATACCACGACCACGTGGTGATATACGCTGATACGGCTGAACTACGTTACCGACAAATCTATATTTTTTACCCTTTTTATAGTTTTAAAGTAAAAAAATGGTAGTTTTATGATTTTTCCTAAATTGTAACATCTCAAAGAATGTCCATGCCAAATTTCAAGTCTCTATCTTTAACGGTCGCTTCAGGAATTTAAGATCATCAGTGAGTCAGTCAGTTACACATGGGGCTGTATATATTATAGACTCGCCTACGGCTCGATGGGGGCTCCGCCCCCATGCCCCCTCAGGAGTTGCCCCCTAGTTTGAATTGATAAAAAGTCAAGTTTGAAATAGTTTAGTTCCACACAAGATCTGAACAGCCAAGACAGTAACAAAACCATCTAATACTCTAAATTCACAATCAATAGTAAAAAAAGCTTTAATAATCTCATATTAGTAGGTTTTAATACCCCTCCTTAGTAAATAGTTTTAAAAATTGAGCTGTGAAATAAATATTATTTATGTAAATATTCTAGGTGTTAAGCTTGTTTGAGGGTCCAACCCAATATATGGTTGCCCCAATTCCGTATTCCGTAAATTGCTGTCAAAACCTCATACAATGAACAGGCTAGTTGAGGGCTCAACTCCAACAACAGTAACAGAAGCCGCCAATACACACTACTCACAATAAATAATAAGCTTTGAAATTTGCCCACGGCTCACAGTTTAATCCCACTCCCTAGTTCCCCTTAATTCGTTAAAAAATATAAAGGAGTTGTGAAATATTAATGAACTATGTAAATAGTCATGCTCAAAAGTTGTTGTGTAAAAATTTGGAGATACGATTATGATTGCACATCATTGAGGTAATAGCTGTATTCTGAAAAGATAAAAGTGGAATAAAATTATAAATTTATATAAAGAATCGTTGTATGTAATGGAAGAAAAAAGGGACAAAATCAAGATATTTGAAATAAAAAAAATATATGGTATAGGCTAAGATTCTTCAGTTCCGCCACGGTGTGGCGAAGAAACGCAGGAATCATATATGTACCATATAGAGAAACGATAACAATTTTATCATTCAAAATCAGCAATTATTAATTTAACAATTAATTTTAAATGTTATATATATTAGTTCAGAAAATTAATAAAAATAGAGCCCTAGTAGTATGTAATAGATCACAGGGTATTAGGTACTATAATCATGAAGTCTTAAAGTCTTTATATAGTCTTAAAATGAAGAAAGTTGCAACTTAAGAACCATAAAATCGGCGTACATTATGCATTTTCAACCAATGGTAGTAAAAAAACCAATTGTGAAATAATAGCCAAAAAAAGATTATTGGTTACATTAAAATATACTGAAAAAGTTACAATAATTGATAAGCATAGAATAGTTTTCAATTACAACAATAAGAAGGTTAATCTAGACTTAAGGTGAGAGCACTGCATTGAGGAAGTTTGATGGACAAAGTTGCAGCGAGAAAAATTACTATTGAGTTTAATTCAATTGATTATTATAATATTTCTCAGCCTGATGGATCATCAGATATGTAGATGGTCTTAAAAAAAACGTCGGAAATAGGTAAACGTTAGCGAAGGTAAGAATGGAAAGTTCAATCTTCTAAAACTTAATATGTTCAATCGTTTCCTAAACTAAAATCTAAGCCTGATTGGACAGCAGCAAATAGGTCAAAGACTGGATGTCAAACGTGTTGGGACACGTTCAACTCTTCAAAGTAAAACTGCACCAGAACTATCAACTTAAGCGCTATATTCAATCTAGGGATTTATATAGAGAGACAGCATATAGTAGAAAATTAAGTTATAATCCTGTATAAGGTAATTTTTTGTGCGAAAACCTACAAGAAATTTTCCAGCATGAGAAAACTAAAGTCTAGAAAATGACCTAAAATATTTTTAGCAATTAATATAGAAATCAAAGCGGACATCACCTGAATGTATAGATACGCTTTCGATTCAGTAAACTTAATTTTAAATAATAACACAGCAATCAGAGAGAAAACCATACGCAAACAACTATGCGTCCATTTGAGAATAATTGTAGGTAAGAGGTGTAGTTAAAAGATATCATTTAAATACAAGCGAGAACTAAGCGACTATAATAGCGCTCCAAGCGACATCTTTAAGAACCAACGTACTTCCCTCGTACACCTCGTCCTTTTAGAAATTTTTATAATTTGAAAGTTGAAAATATGTAGTTTTTGGGCATTTATACTGCTTTAATCAGAGCGAATAATACCCTGGTGAAATAAACCGCTCTCTATGCATAGAAACTCCGTGGTCTACATAAGACGTTTATGTTAATCAGGAAACAATATTTGTATCAAATACGGGTGTAGTTGAAAGAGTTCATCTAAACACAAGCGAGAACTAAAAACCTGCAAAGTGATCTACTATACCACGCGGTGATATACGCTGATACGGCTGAACTACGTTACCGACAGATATATATTTTTTACCTTTTTTATAATTTAAAAGTAAAAAAGTTGTAGTTTTATGATTTTCCCTAAATTGAAACATCTCAAAGAATGTCTATGCCAAATTTCAAGTCTCTATCTTAAAAGGTCGCTTCAGGAATTTAAGATCATCAGTGAGTCAGTCAGTTACACATGGGGCTGTATATATTATAGACTCGCCTACGGCTCGATGGGGCTTCGCCCCATGCCCCTTAGGGGTTTCCCTAAATTGGTAAATTAATAAGAAGTCAAGTTGTTAAACAGGTTAGTTCCAACCGAAGAACGGGTCAGCCGAGACAGTAACAAAACTATCTAATACTCTAAATTCACAATCGATAGTAAAAAAAGCTTTAATAATCTCCTATTAGTAGGTTTTAATACTCCTCCTTAGTAAATAGTTTTAAAAAAAAATTGAGCTGTGAGATAAATATTATTTATGTAAATTTTCTAGGTGTTATGCTTGATGGAGGGTCCAACCCAATAATTGGTTGCCCCAATTCCTTATATTACTGTCAAAACCTCATACAATGAACAGGCTAGTTGAGGGCTCAACTCCAACGGCAGTAACAGAAGCCGCCAATACAAACTACTCACAATAAATAATAATAAGCTTTGAAATTTGCTCACGGCTCATGGTATAATCCCACTCCCCCCTTAATTCGTAAAAAATATAATGGAGTTGTGAAATATTAATGAACTATGTAAATAGTCATGCTCAAAAGTTGTGTAAAAATTTGGAGATACGATTATGATTGCACATGATTGAGGTAATAATAGCTGTATTCTGAAAAGATAAAAGTGGAATAAAATTATAAGTTTATATAGAGTATCGTTGTATGTAATAGAAGAAAAACGGGACAAAATGAAGATATATGAAATTATAAAAAAAAGTGGTAGGCCTATAGGCTAAGATGCTTCAGTTCCGCCACGGGGTGGCCAAGAAACGCAGGAATCATATATGTACCATATAGAGAAACGATAACAATTTTATCATTCAAAATCAGAAATTATTAGTTTAACAATTTTAAATGTTATATATATATATATATATATATATATATATATATTAGTTCAGAACATTAATAAAAATAGAGCCCTAGTAGTATGTAATAGATCACATGGTATTAGGTACTATAATCATGAAGTCTTTAAGTCTTTATATAGTCTTAAAATAAAGAAAGTTGCAACTTAAGAACCATAAAATCGGCGTACATTATGCATTTTCAACCAATGGTAGTAAAAAAAAACCAATTGTGAAATAATAGCCAAAAAAGGATTATCGGTTAAATTAAAATATACTGAAAGAGTTACAATAATTGATAAGTATAGAATAGTTTTAAATTACAACAATAATAGGGTTAATCGAGACTTTAGGTGAGAGCACTGCATTGAGGAAGTTTGACGGACAAAGTGGCAGCGAGAAAAATTACTATTGAGTTTAATTCAATTGGTTATTATAATATTTCTCAGCCCGATGGGTCATCAGATATGTAGATGGTTTAAAAAAAACGTCGGAAGTAGGTAAACATTAGCCAAGGTAAGAATGGAAAGTTCAATCGTTCTATAACTTGATATGTTCAATCGTTTCCTAAACTAAAATCTAAGCCTGATTGGACGGCAGCAAATAGGTCAAAGACCGGATGTCAAACGTGTTGGGACACGTTCAACCTTCAAAGTAAAACTGCACCAGAACTATCAACTGAAGCGCTATATTCAATCTGGGGATTCATATAGAGAGACAGCATACAAATAGTAGAAAATTAAGAATAATTACTGTATTAGGGTTTTTTTTTGTGCGAAAACCTACAAGAAATTTTCCAGCATGAGAAGACTAAAGTCTAGAAAATGTAGTAAGACCTACAATATTTTTAGCAATTAATCATTTACTTTACGGGCGTTACTCCGGCAAAAAATATGCAGTACTAGAATAATATGTTTAAAGTATTCGCACAAGCTTCGTAGAGCTCACCATAGTAATGATAAAATTAATAATATAATATTGTAACAAAGTATTCCAGCACTACGCTCAATCGTCTCTCAAAAGACAAGAGTAATAGCAATAGCCAATATGAACAAATGAATTTAAATAAAACGAAACGAGAACCTCACATTTCAATCAACATTTTCGTATTACTTTAGAGTACGTGCATTAAATTTATTTCACCATCCTTAAAACAAATGCTATATTACAGTTACAGCTATATTACAATATACTGTAAACTGAAATTTACACTAACGTAGTTTATACAACGCTTAAGATCACTGCTCAGCAAAACTGTCACGAAAACTTCATCAGGAACAGGTGTGGTTAAAAGACATAATTTAAATACAACCGAGAATTAAGCGACCTTAATTTAAAGTTACTATAGAAATCATAGCGGACATCACCTAAATGTAAATATACGCTTTCGATTCAGTAAACTTCATTTTCAATAATAACACAACAATCAGAAGGAAAACCATACGCAAACAACTATGCACCCAATTGAGAGTAATTATCAGGAAGAGGTGTAGTTAAAAGACATCATTTAAATACAAGCGAGAACTAAGCGACTATAATAGCGCTCCAAGCGATATCTTTAAGAACCAACCTACTTCCTTACCGACACCTCGGTATTTTTATAATTTGAAAGTTGAAAATTTGTAGTTTTTGGGCATAATAAAATCAAAGCTAGTATTACCCTGGTGAAATAACCCGCTCTCAATGCATCGAATCACCGTCGTGTACATGAAGATGTTCATGTTCGTATGAAATACAATATTTCTATCAAACACGGGTGTAGTTGTAAGAGATCAATTAAACACGAGCGAGAACTAAACCTGCAAGATCTACGTTACCCAAACGGTGATATATGCTCACACGGCTGAACTACGTTACCGACAAATCTATATTTTTTACCTTTTTTATAGTTTAAAAGTAAAAAAATCGTAGTTTTATGATTTTCCCTAAATTGAAACATCTCAAAGAATGTCCATGCCAAATTTCAAGTCTCTATCTTAAACGATCGCTTCAGGACATTACTATCATCAGTGAGTCAGTCAGTTACACATAGGGCTGTATATATTATAGACTCGCCTACGGCTCGATGGGGGCTCCGCCCCCATGCCCCCTCAGGAGTTGCCCCCTAGTTTGAATTGATAAAAAGTCAAGTTTGAAATAGTTTAGTTCCACACAAGATCTGAACAGCCAAGACAGTAACAAAACCATCTAATACTCTAAATTCACAATCAATAGTAAAAAAAGCTTTAATAATCTCATATTAGTAGGTTTTAATACCCCTCCTTAGTAAATAGTTTTAAAAATTGAGCTGTGAAATAAATATTATTTATGTAAATATTCTAGGTGTTAAGCTTGTTTGAGGGTCCAACCCAATATATGGTTGCCCCAATTCCGTATTCCGTAAATTGCTGTCAAAACCTCATACAATGAACAGGCTAGTTGAGGGCTCAACTCCAACAACAGTAACAGAAGCCGCCAATACACACTACTCACAATAAATAATAAGCTTTGAAATTTGCCCACGGCTCACAGTTTAATCCCACTCCCTAGTTCCCCTTAATTCGTTAAAAAATATAAAGGAGTTGTGAAATATTAATGAACTATGTAAATAGTCATGCTCAAAAGTTGTTGTGTAAAAATTTGGAGATACGATTATGATTGCACATCATTGAGGTAATAGCTGTATTCTGAAAAGATAAAAGTGGAATAAAATTATAAATTTATATAAAGAATCGTTGTATGTAATGGAAGAAAAAAGGGACAAAATCAAGATATTTGAAATAAAAAAAATATATGGTATAGGCTAAGATTCTTCAGTTCCGCCACGGTGTGGCGAAGAAACGCAGGAATCATATATGTACCATATAGAGAAACGATAACAATTTTATCATTCAAAATCAGCAATTATTAATTTAACAATTAATTTTAAATGTTATATATATTAGTTCAGAAAATTAATAAAAATAGAGCCCTAGTAGTATGTAATAGATCACAGGGTATTAGGTACTATAATCATGAAGTCTTAAAGTCTTTATATAGTCTTAAAATGAAGAAAGTTGCAACTTAAGAACCATAAAATCGGCGTACATTATGCATTTTCAACCAATGGTAGTAAAAAAACCAATTGTGAAATAATAGCCAAAAAAAGATTATTGGTTACATTAAAATATACTGAAAAAGTTACAATAATTGATAAGCATAGAATAGTTTTCAATTACAACAATAAGAAGGTTAATCTAGACTTAAGGTGAGAGCACTGCATTGAGGAAGTTTGACGGACAAAGTGGCAGCGAGAAAAATTACTATTGAGTTTAATTCAATTGATTATTATAATATTTCTCAGCCTGATGGATCATCAGATATGTAGATGGTCTTAAAAAAAACGTCGGAAATAGGTAAACGTTAGCGAAGGTAAGAATGGAAAGTTCAATCGTTCTAAAACTTAATATGTTCAATCGTTTCCTAAACTAAAATCTAAGCCTGATTGGACAGCAGCAAATAGGTCAAAGACTGGATGTCAAACGTGTTGGGACACGTTCAACTCTTCAAAGTAAAACTGCACCAGAACTATCAACTTAAGCGCTATATTCAATCTAGGGATTTATATAGAGAGACAGCATATAAATAGTAGAAAATTAAGTTATAATCCTGTATAAGGTAATTTTTTGTGCGAAAACCTACAAGAAATTTTCCAGCATGAGAAAACTAAAGTCTAGAAAATGTAATAAGACCTAAAATATTTTTAGCAATTAATATAGAAATCAAAGCGGACATCACCTGAATGTATAGATACGCTTTCGATTCAGTAAACTTAATTTTAAATAATAACACAGCAATCAGAGAGAAAACCATACGCAAACAACTATGCGTCCATTTGAGAATAATTGTAGGTAAGAGGTGTAGTTAAAAGATATCATTTAAATACAAGCGAGAACTAAGCGACTATAATAGCGCTCCAAGCGACATCTTTAAGAACCAACGTACTTCCCTCGTACACCTCGTCCTTTTAGAAATTTTTATAATTTGAAAGTTGAAAATATGTAGTTTTTGGGCATTTATACTGCTTTAATCAGAGCGAATAATACCCTGGTGAAATAAACCGCTCTCTATGCATAGAAACTCCGTGGTCTACATAAGACGTTTATGTTAATCAGGAAACAATATTTGTATCAAATACGGGTGTAGTTGAAAGAGTTCATCTAAACACAAGCGAGAACTAAAAACCTGCAAAGTGATCTACTATACCACGCGGTGATATACGCTGATACGGCTGAACTACGTTACCGACAGATATATATTTTTTACCTTTTTTATAATTTAAAAGTAAAAAAGTTGTAGTTTTATGATTTTCCCTAAATTGAAACATCTCAAAGAATGTCTATGCCAAATTTCAAGTCTCTATCTTAAAAGGTCGCTTCAGGAATTTAAGATCATCAGTGAGTCAGTCAGTTACACATGGGGCTGTATATATTATAGACTCGCCTACGGCTCGATGGGGGCTCCGCCCCCATGCCCCCTTAGGAGTTGCCCTAAATTTGTAGAATAATTTAAAGTCAAGTATTGAACAGGCTAGTTCCACCAACTAACTGGACAGCGAAGACAGTAACAAAACGGGCTAATACGCACTACTCACAATCAATAATAATAATAACAATAATATCCTTTGAAAATATTTCACGGGGCTCAGCCCCCATGCCCCCTAGTTGATTTTATTAATTTCGTTAATCATTCACAAAGTCTCAAATAATGAACTGTCTAGTTCCACCAAAGTACTGAACAGGTTAGTTCCATCGAAGTTTTGAAAAGCTAAGTTTTAAATTACGTGTAATTCTACAAAAATGTGTGATACTAACTCCTCCACGTTACCAACCACTTGGTCTGGAACGTCAACGATTTTAGATGCGGCACAGAAAAATTGCAATGGGGCAAAATTAATCCAAATTAAGTATCTTTAAATTAAATTTTCATAGATAAAAAAATGTAATGTGCCCACTATAGCAAAACAATAATGCTAAAAAATAGAAAATAATTGATTATGTGAAAATAACTATTAAAATAATAAAATAATCAAGCCATAATAATGCATAAACTAAAGAAATTGAAAGTAACACTTAAAGCAAATCTAGCATCGCCAACCACGATATTAATAGAATCGGAAAATAAAAACTAATAAAAATCGAAGTTTGGAAAAGCTAAGTTATTAATTTACTTGTAAATCTACTAAAAAATGTGATGCTAACTATTCCACGTTACCAACTACTTAGTCTGAAACGTCAACGAGTTAACATGCTTTACATTAAAATTGCAATTGGTCAAAATTATTCCAAATTAAGTATTTTTAAATGAGATTTTCGTACATTTTAAAAATAATGTAATTTGCCCATTCGAGTAAAACAATAATGCTAAAAATAGAAAATAACCAATAATAAGTGTGAAAATTAGCCTACTATTAAAATAATAAAAAAATCAAGCTATGCTAGTTAGCAAACTTAGGAAATTAAAAATACAATTTGTACTAAATATAGTATCGCCAACCACGATATTAAAAGAATCGGCTGATACAAACTAATTAAAAATAAAAACTTGTAAATTTCAGTATATAGAAGAAAAACGTTTTAATTACTGAAATAGCAAATAACATTCAAATCAATAAGCAAAAAAAGGAATTAAATAACATGAAAACAAAATTATAGGAAATAATAAAAACGGGGTAGATCCGCAAAAAACCCCTACTATTACAAACTACTAATTATAAGAATATAAAATATAGTCCTGTGAAATAATAATTTATTCATAAAAACCTGTTAGTTTTGTTCAATAGCCGTTTAAAAATTCTTAAAAACATATTTTAAGTGTGTATTAAAATAAAATATAAAAAACTGAATATAAATAATGCAGAAAAATAATAATTAACTGTCTATTAAGTATAGTACTAAGTAATAGAAGTATATAACGTTAAGATCACGGCACGAGCTACACAGAAAATTCATTGAATGCGGAATTCGGCTGATAGGTTCACATGGGGTGAATTTGAATAAGTAATCCAAAATAAATTGAAATGAAACGAGAACCTAACATTTAAATCTGTTCTTTTTGTTCAACACTTATTTAAAAATTCTCAAAACAAATTTTAAGTGTTAAAAAAATCTAATATAAGACACTGAATATAAATCAAACAGAAAGATAATAATTAACTGTCTATTAAGTATTGTACAAAGTAATCGAAGTATGTTACATTAAGATCTCGGCTCAAGCTTCACAGAAAATCCATTCAATGCGAAATTCGGCCGGATGAATAATACCGTGTGAATTTGAATAAGTAATCTAAAATAAATTGAAACAAAACGAGAACCTAACATTTTAATCTGTTATTTCTGCTCAACAGTTATTTAAAAATTCCCTGAGACATATTTATGATGTGTGTAAAAATATAAAAGAAACGAGCTTTCAATGCAGCACAATCTCATTGCTATTTTGAAGTCAAGTGGATAACGGTTTGTTAAATATGAGGGATACTAACGTTGCCAACAGCAAGAAAGCAGGTGTAGTTAAAAGACATGATTTAAATACAAGCGAGAACTAAGCGACTATTCACCCGCCATGGGAATTTAATCCATAGTAGGAGAAGAAAATTCACCTTTGGTAAACATTCAAGATAGCGCATATGCTGCATTAGCTACAAACTAGGCATCATCACTGTATATATCATAACAAGTATAACCCTGGGTCAATGGTGAAATGACCCGCTCTCAATGCAGCAAACCACCGTAGTTAATATTACATTAGGGTCTATCCATCGAGGGATACACTGTTTGTATCACACACGGGTGTAGTTGAAAGAGATCATTTAAACACAAGCGAGAACTAAACCTGAAGAGTGATCTACGATACCACGCGGCGATATACGCTGATACGGCTGAACTACGTTACCGACAAATCTATATTTTTTACCTTTTTTATAGTTTTAAAGTAAAAAAAATGGTAATTTTATGATTTTTCCTAAATTGTAACATCTCAAAGAATGTCCATGCCAAATTTCAAGTCTCTATCTTAAAAGGTCGCTTCAGGAATTTAAGATCATAAGTGAGTGAGTGAGTGAGTGAGTCAGTTACACATGCGGCTGTATATATTATAGACTCGCCTGCGGCTCGATGGGGGCTCCGCCCCCATGCCCCCTTATAGGGTTGCCCCAAATTTGTTAATTGCTCTTAGTCTCAAGTACCGAACAGGCTAGACCCCCCCCCCCGCTAGGGGTTGCCCTAAATTCGTAAATTAATAAAAAGTCGAGTTTAAAATACGTTACTTCCACGGAAGAACTGCACAGTCAAGACAGTAACAAAACCGTCAAATACACAAAATTCACAATTAATAGTAAACAAAGCTTTTAAAAAAACTCATATGAATCGGTTTTAAAACCCCTTCGTAATTAGAATTCGTTTAATAGTTTTGAGCTGTGAATTTATAATTATTTAAGTAAATATTTTAGGTGTTATGCTGGTAAAAATATATACTTTAGATTAGACGATTGTTGTTGTGTTAGTTGAAAATAAATTTCAATTAAAAGAGTTATAGTTGTTGTTGTTGCTATCATTATATTTAATAGTAGTAGTTATGGTAACAAATATTTCTCTGATCGGTAGCTAAATATAAAGTTTTAAATTTCTATAAATTTTGTGTATCATATCCTATAATATAATACGAGATATGTCTGAAGGGATGTGTGTTCCACGATCTCGAAATGCAGCTTTTAGATTTTGCTTAAACTTTGCGCTTAAGAGTGTTTTGGCCCAAAATTAAGTTTAGAAACAGCCTCAGTCACAGGAAAAATCGAAGTTGGTCTAAATTTAAGTTTAAAAATCGTTATTTTTAACATTGGTCTTATAGGTTGCTATTTTGGTAACGAAATAACAACTAAAAGTAAACAAACATAAAGGAACATAAATTTTAAGCAGTTTTTTAACAGCTGTTAGCTGTGAAGAGTCTGGTGTAGATTTAATAGCTTGATTACATTGACACTATAACAAAAGTCAATTAAAACCAACCAGCAGGGCTCGGTTAACCTGGTACTAAATAGAGATACAATTATGGAAAAATTGACATAATCCCATGCCTCACCCAACTCAAATAAAAACTTGTAAATTTCAGGAGATAGAAGAAAAACGTTTAAATCACTGAAATAGCGTATAACATTCAAATCAATTAGCGAAAACAAGAATTAAAGAACATGAAAACAAAATAATAGGAAAGAATAAAAACGGGGTTGATCCGCAAAAAAACCCTACTACTACAAACTACCAATTATAAGAATATAAAATCGAGACTTGTAAAATAATAATTTATTCATAAAAACCTGTTTGTTTTGATCAAAGGTCATTTAAAAATTCTCAAAAACATATTTTAAGTGTGTATTAAAATATAATGTCAAACACTGAATATAATTACAACAGAAAGATAATAATTAACTGTCTATTAATTATTGTACAAAGTAATAGAAGTATATTACGCTAAGATCACGGCACGAACTACGCAGTAAATTCATTGAATGCGAAATTTGACCGAAA
This sequence comes from Neoaliturus tenellus, assembly GCA_030545055.2. Lineage (NCBI taxonomy): Eukaryota > Metazoa > Arthropoda > Insecta > Hemiptera > Cicadellidae > Neoaliturus > Neoaliturus tenellus. The sequence goes on along the minus strand of CM061531.1, from coordinate 192,211,452 downwards.
GTGTAACCTGGGGTGAATCTGAATTAGTAATCTAAAATAAGGGAAAAATGAAACGAGAACCTAACATTTAAATCCGTTCTTTTTGTTCAATACTCATTTAAACATTCTCAAAAACATATTTTAAGTGTGTATTGAAATATAATGTAAAATACTGAATATAAATAAAACAGAAAGATAATAACTAACTGTCTATTAATTATTGTACAAAGTAATAGAAGTATATTACGTTAAGATCACGGCTCGAACTACACCGTAAATTCATTGAATGCGAAATTCGGCCGAAAGCGTAACATGGGGTGAATTTGAATTAGTAATCTAAAATGAGGTGAAAATGAAACGAGAACCTAACATTGAAATCGGTTCTTTTTGTTCAATACTTATTTGAACATTCTCAAAATCATATTTTTAAGTGTGTAAAAAAATCTAATATAGGACACTGAATACAAATCAAACATAAAGATAATAATTAACTGTCTATTAAGTATTGTACAAATTAATCAAAAAATGTTTCGTTAAGATCACAGCTCAAGCTTCACAGAAAAATTCATGTAGTGCGAAATTCGGCCGAAAGGATACTCTAGTGTGTATTTGAATAAATAATCGAAAATATATTGAATACAAGACGAGAACCTAACATAAATACCTATATGTTTTGATCATCAGTTGTTAAAAATTCTCAAAAACATAATCGTTCATAAAAAGACCTTCATATCTGTAAGAAATACAATGCTAGTATCAAACACGGGTGTAGTTGAAAGAGATCATACAAATTAATCAAAAAATGTTTCGTTAAGATCACAGCTCAAGCTTCACAGCAAAACTCATGTAGTGCGAAATTCGGCGAAAGGATACTCTAGTGTGAATTTGAATAAATGATCTAAAATAAATTGAATACAAAACGAGAACCTAACTTAAATATCTGTTTGTTATGATCATTAGTTGTTAAAGATTCTCAAAAACATAATCATTCATTAAAAGACGTTCATATCTGTAAGACATACAATGCTAGTATCAAACACGGGTGTAGTTGAAAGAGATCATTTAAACACGAGCGAGAACTAAACCTGCAAAGTGATCTACGATACCACGCGGTGATATACGCCGATACGGCTGAACTACTTTACCGACAAATCTATATTTTTTTAGATTTTTTATAGTTTAAAAGTAAAATAGTTGTAGTTTTATAATTTTCCCTAAATTGAAACATCTCAAAGAATGTCCATGCCAAATTTCAAGTGTCTAGCTTCAACGATGGCTTCAGGTCTTTCCTATCATCAGTGAGTGAGTGAGTCAGTTACACATGGGGCTGTATATATTATAGACTCGCCTACGGCTCGATGGGGGCTCCGCCCCCATGCCCCCTTAGGGGTTGCCCCAAATTCTTTAACTTTTGTAAAAGTCGCACATAATTAGCAGACTTCATATAAATATGAGAGTTGAGAGTTAGTATCCTTAGCCACGACAGAACCGGCTCGTAAACACTGTTCACAAGCAATTAAAATTGTTCATTAGCAATTGTTAAAAAAATGTTGTGATTGTAATGGGTGGAGATAATTTAAAACACAAAATAAATGAGTTTGTTAGTAATGAAAATATAATGGCCTACTCTTCGTTTTCAGAGGCTCTTTTCCAAACCCCCTTCCTAATTCCCCCGAATTCTATAAAGGTTAATGGAGTTGTGAATAAATTTAACATGTAGGTATTATATAGGTATTTACTTAAAGTTGATAAACTTATCTGTAAATAAGTTTCGCATAATAAGTAAGGTATTGAGTAAGATTAGTGTCGACTTAAGTCGTAGGATAGTAATAATTAATACAATAATACAATATTGTACCTTAGGAGTTGTGGCAGGAATTTGATTGGTTTGAAAGTATTAGTTATCATTGAAGTAGATTGTAATGAAGGTGTTGAAATGGGAAGAATACGTGTAATTTATTGTATTTAACGGAAAATTATAAAATAAACATAAGAAATTTGATGAAAAAATTAAAAGGATAAACTGAATAAAAATTTTCATTAGACCATCGAAAACAACGAAAAATTCCATTAAAACCAAATAATTTGAAAACTATTAAAAATAAAATACTATTCAGTTACCATCCTTCAATTGGTTGTATTGAAATTCCGGGGAATAACATAGCAATCCGTTAATATTGAACGTACATTGATAAAAACATAATGTGATATTGGCATTCATTACGATTCCTTCATTTCAGTTTTTAGTGAATGGTGTTAAACTTCTACATTTACCTAATTTCCTTTTAAGTTACTGTCAAGGCAAATAAAAAAAAATTCAATCTTTTCAATACAAAAATACAGTAGTTACTAACAAAATAATGTTAAATATTGGTTAAAATTCCAAATTTACCATAAACATCAAAGGCCCTATCTTTTAGCTGTAGGACCAGGACATTAAATAACAATCAAAGTATAGCAATCAGTTGCTTGATATAGTGATTCGTTCCACCTAACTTATAGTAGTTATAAAACTATAGATCACGGGGTAATAGGTACTATAATCATGAAGCCCTTATAAAGTCTTAAAATGAAGAAAGTTGCAACTTAAGAACCATAAAGTCGGCGTAGAGTATGCATTTTCAACCTATAGTGTCAAAAAACCAATTGTGAAATAATAGCCAAAAAAGGATTATTTGTTAAATTAAAATATATACTGAATGAGTTTTAATAATTGAAAAGCATCGAATAGTTTTAAATTACAACAATAATAAAGGTAATCGAGACTTTAGGTGAGAGCACTACATTGAGGAATTTTGACGGACAAAGTGACAGCGAAAAAAAATACTATTGAGTTTAACTAAAATCTAAGCCTTATTGGATAGCAGCAAATAGGTTAAAGACGGGATGTCAAACATGTGGGACACGTTTAAATTAAAACTGCACCAGAACCATCAACTGAAGCATTATATTCAATCTGGGGATCCATATAGAGGGACAGCATACAAATAGTAGAAAATTAAGTTCTAATTACTGTATAAGTTAATTTTTTGTGCGAAAACCTACAAGAAATTTTCCAGCATTAGTTCGGCCGAAAGCGTAATCCGAGGTGAATTTGAATAAGTAATCTAAAATAAATTGAAAATGAAACGAGAATCCAACATTTAAATCTGATCTTATTGTTCAATACTTATTTAAACATTCTCAAAAACATATTTAAGTGTGTAAAAGAATCTAATATAAGACACTGAATATAAATCAAACAGAAAGATAACAATTAACAGTCCAATAAGTAGTGTACAAAGTAATCGAAGTACATTATGTTAAGATCACGGCTCGAGCTTCACAGTGAATTCATTTAATGTGAAATTCGGCCGAAATAATCACTTTGTGTGAATTTGAATATGTAGTCTAAAATAATTGAAAACGAGACGAGAACCTAACTTTTAAATCAGTTATTACGTTCAATAGTTATTTAAAAATTCTCAAAAACATATTTATAGTGTTTAAATATAATAAGAAACACGCTTTCAATGCAGCACAATCTCTTTGCTGTTGAAGTCAGATGGAAAACGATTTGTTAAAACGAGGAAGAATCACGTGTTCAACATCAAGAACGCAGGTGTAGTTAAAAGACATAATTTAAATACAAGCGAGAACCAATCGACTATAATAAATAGCGCTCCAAGCGACATCTTTAAGAAAGTTGATAGTTTGTAGTTTTTGGGCATTGATGCTGTATAAATCAAAGCGAGGTTTACCCTGGTGAAATAACCCGCTCTCAATACATCGAAATACCGTCTCCTAACCAAGACGTTCATGTTTATGTAGAATATAATATTTGTATCAAACACGGGTGTAGTTAAAAGACATCATTTAAACACGACCGAGAACTAAACCTGCAAAGTGATCTACGATACCACGACCACGTGGTGATATACGCTGATACGGCTGAACTACGTTACCGACAAATCTATATTTTTTACCCTTTTTATAGTTTTAAAGTAAAAAAATGGTAGTTTTATGATTTTTCCTAAATTGTAACATCTCAAAGAATGTCCATGCCAAATTTCAAGTCTCTATCTTTAACGGTCGCTTCAGGAATTTAAGATCATCAGTGAGTCAGTCAGTTACACATGGGGCTGTATATATTATAGACTCGCCTACGGCTCGATGGGGGCTCCGCCCCATGCCCCCTTAGGGGTTGCCCCAAATTCTTTAACTTTTGTAAAAGTCGCACATAATTAGCAGACTTCATATAAATATGAGAGTTGAGAGTTAGTATCCTTAGCCACGACAGAACCGGCTCGTAAACACTGTTCACAAGCAATTAAAATTGTTCATTAGCAATTGTTAAAAAAATGTTGTGATTGTAATGGGTGGAGATAATTTAAAACACAAAATAAATGAGTTTGTTAGTAATGAAAATATAATGGCCTACTCTTCGTTTTCAGAGGCTCTTTTCCCAAACCCCCTTCCTAATTCCCCGAATTCTATAAAGGTTAATAGAGTTGTGAATAAATTTAACATGTAGGTATTATATAGGTATTTACTTAAAGTTGATAAACTTATCTGTAAATAAGTTTCGCATAATAAGTAAGGTATTGAGTAAGATTAGTGTCGACTTAAGTCGTAGGATAGTAATAATTAATACAATAATACAATATTGTACCTTAGGAGTTGTGGCAGGAATTTGATTGGTTTGAAAGTATTAGTTATCATTGAAGTAGATTGTAATGAAGGTGTTGAAATGGGAAGAATACGTGTAATTTATTGTATTTAACGGAAAATTATAAAATAAACATAAGAAATTTGATGAAAAAATTAAAAGGATAAACTGAATAAAAAATTTTCATTAGACCATCGAAAACAACGAAAAATTCCATTAAAACCAAATAATTTGAAAACTATTAAAAATAAAATACTATTCAGTTACCATCCTTCAATTGGTTGTATTGAAATTCCGGGGAATAACATAGCAATCCGTTAATATTGAACGTACATTGATAAAAACATAATGTGATATTGGCATTCATTACGATTCCTTCATTTCAGTTTTTAGTGAATGGTGTTAAACTTCTACATTTACCTAATTTCCTTGTAAGTTACTGTCAAGGCAAATAAAAAAAAATTCAATCTTTTCAATACAAAAGTACAGTAGTTACTAACAAAATAATGTTAAATATTGGTTAAAATTCCAAATTTACCATAAACATCAAAGGCCCTATCTTTTAGCTGTAGGACCAGGACATTAAATAACAATCAAAGTATAGCAATCAGTTGCTTGATATAGTGATTCGTTCCACCTAACTTATAGTAGTTATAAAACTATAGATCACGGGGTAATAGGTACTATAATCATGAAGCCCTTATAAAGTCTTAAAATGAAGAAAGTTGCAACTTAAGAACCATAAAGTCGGCGTAGAGTATGCATTTTCAACCTATAGTGTCAAAAAACCAATTGTGAAATAATAGCCAAAAAAGGATTATTTGTTAAATTAAAATATACTGAATGAGTTTTAATAATTGAAAAGCATCGAATAGTTTTAAATTACAACAATAATAAAGGTAATCGAGACTTTAGGTGAGAGCACTACATTGAGGAATTTTGACGGACAAAGTGACAGCGAAAAAAATACTATTGAGTTTAACTAAAATCTAAGCCTTATTGGATAGCAGCAAATAGGTAAAGACGGGATGTCAAACATGTGGGACACGTTTAAATTAAAACTGCACCAGAACCATCAACTGAAGCATTATATTCAATCTGGGGATCCATATAGAGGGACAGCATACAAATAGTAGAAAATTAAGTTCTAATTACTGTATAAGTTAATTTTTTGTGCGAAAACCTACAAGAAATTTTCCAGCATTAGTTCGGCCGAAAGCGTAATCCGAGGTGAATTTGAATAAGTAATCTAAAATAAATTGAAAATGAAACGAGAATCCAACATTTAAATCTGATCTTATTGTTCAATACTTATTTAAACATTCTCAAAAACATATTTTAAGTGTGTAAAAGAATCTAATATAAGACACTGAATATAAATCAAACAGAAAGATAACAATTAACAGTCCAATAAGTAGTGTACAAAGTAATCGAAGTACATTATGTTAAGATCACGGCTCGAGCTTCACAGTGAATTCATTAATGTGAAATTCGGCCGGAATAATCACTTTGTGTGAATTTGAATATGTAGTCTAAAATAATTGAAAACGAGACGAGAACCTAACTTTTAAATCAGTTATTACGTTCAATAGTTATTTAAAAATTCTCAAAAACATATTTATAGTGTTTAAATATAATAAGAAACACGCTTTCAATGCAGCACAATCTCTTTGCTGTTGAAGTCAGATGGAAAACGATTTGTTAAAAACGAGGAAGAATCACGTGTTCAACATCAAGAACGCAGGTGTAGTTAAAAGACATAATTTAAATACAAGCGAGAACCAATCGACTATAATAAATAGCGCTCCAAGCGACATCTTTAAGAAAGTTGATAGTTTGTAGTTTTTGGGCATTGATGCTGTATAAATCAAAGCGAGGTTTACCCTGGTGAAATAACCCGCTCTCAATACATCGAAATACCGTCTCCTAACCAAGACGTTCATGTTTATGTAGAATATAATATTTGTATCAAGCACGGGTGTAGTTGAAAGAAATCATCAAAAACGAGCGAGAACTAATTCTGCAAAGTGATCTACGATACCACGCGGTGATGTACGCCGATACGGCTGAACTACGTTACCGACAAATCTATATTTTTTACCTTTTTATAGTTTTAAAGTAGAAAAAATTGTAGTTTTATGATTTTCCCTAAATTGAAACATCTCAAAGAATGTACATGCCAATTTCAAGTCTCTATCTTCTTAAAAGGTCGCTTCAGGACTTTAAGATCATCAGTGAGTCAGTCAGTTACACATGCGGCTGTATATATTATAGACTCGCCTACGGCTCGATGGGGGCTCCGCCCCCATGCCCCCTCAGGAGTTGCCCCCTAGTTTGAATTGATAAAAAGTCAAGTTTGAAATAGTTTAGTTCCACACAAGATCTGAACAGCCAAGACAGTAACAAAACCATCTAATACTCTAAATTCACAATCAATAGTAAAAAAAGCTTTAATAATCTCATATTAGTAGGTTTTAATACCCCTCCTTAGTAAATAGTTTTAAAAATTGAGCTGTGAAATAAATATTATTTATGTAAATATTCTAGGTGTTAAGCTTGTTTGAGGGTCCAACCCAATATATGGTTGCCCCAATTCCGTATTCCGTAAATTGCTGTCAAAACCTCATACAATGAACAGGCTAGTTGAGGGCTCAACTCCAACAACAGTAACAGAAGCCGCCAATACACACTACTCACAATAAATAATAAGCTTTGAAATTTGCCCACGGCTCACAGTTTAATCCCACTCCCTAGTTCCCCTTAATTCGTTAAAAAATATAAAGGAGTTGTGAAATATTAATGAACTATGTAAATAGTCATGCTCAAAAGTTGTTGTGTAAAAATTTGGAGATACGATTATGATTGCACATCATTGAGGTAATAGCTGTATTCTGAAAAGATAAAAGTGGAATAAAATTATAAATTTATATAAAGAATCGTTGTATGTAATGGAAGAAAAAAGGGACAAAATCAAGATATTTGAAATAAAAAAAATATATGGTATAGGCTAAGATTCTTCAGTTCCGCCACGGTGTGGCGAAGAAACGCAGGAATCATATATGTACCATATAGAGAAACGATAACAATTTTATCATTCAAAATCAGCAATTATTAATTTAACAATTAATTTTAAATGTTATATATATTAGTTCAGAAAATTAATAAAAATAGAGCCCTAGTAGTATGTAATAGATCACAGGGTATTAGGTACTATAATCATGAAGTCTTAAAGTCTTTATATAGTCTTAAAATGAAGAAAGTTGCAACTTAAGAACCATAAAATCGGCGTACATTATGCATTTTCAACCAATGGTAGTAAAAAAACCAATTGTGAAATAATAGCCAAAAAAAGATTATTGGTTACATTAAAATATACTGAAAAAGTTACAATAATTGATAAGCATAGAATAGTTTTCAATTACAACAATAAGAAGGTTAATCTAGACTTAAGGTGAGAGCACTGCATTGAGGAAGTTTGATGGACAAAGTTGCAGCGAGAAAAATTACTATTGAGTTTAATTCAATTGATTATTATAATATTTCTCAGCCTGATGGATCATCAGATATGTAGATGGTCTTAAAAAAAACGTCGGAAATAGGTAAACGTTAGCGAAGGTAAGAATGGAAAGTTCAATCTTCTAAAACTTAATATGTTCAATCGTTTCCTAAACTAAAATCTAAGCCTGATTGGACAGCAGCAAATAGGTCAAAGACTGGATGTCAAACGTGTTGGGACACGTTCAACTCTTCAAAGTAAAACTGCACCAGAACTATCAACTTAAGCGCTATATTCAATCTAGGGATTTATATAGAGAGACAGCATATAGTAGAAAATTAAGTTATAATCCTGTATAAGGTAATTTTTTGTGCGAAAACCTACAAGAAATTTTCCAGCATGAGAAAACTAAAGTCTAGAAAATGACCTAAAATATTTTTAGCAATTAATATAGAAATCAAAGCGGACATCACCTGAATGTATAGATACGCTTTCGATTCAGTAAACTTAATTTTAAATAATAACACAGCAATCAGAGAGAAAACCATACGCAAACAACTATGCGTCCATTTGAGAATAATTGTAGGTAAGAGGTGTAGTTAAAAGATATCATTTAAATACAAGCGAGAACTAAGCGACTATAATAGCGCTCCAAGCGACATCTTTAAGAACCAACGTACTTCCCTCGTACACCTCGTCCTTTTAGAAATTTTTATAATTTGAAAGTTGAAAATATGTAGTTTTTGGGCATTTATACTGCTTTAATCAGAGCGAATAATACCCTGGTGAAATAAACCGCTCTCTATGCATAGAAACTCCGTGGTCTACATAAGACGTTTATGTTAATCAGGAAACAATATTTGTATCAAATACGGGTGTAGTTGAAAGAGTTCATCTAAACACAAGCGAGAACTAAAAACCTGCAAAGTGATCTACTATACCACGCGGTGATATACGCTGATACGGCTGAACTACGTTACCGACAGATATATATTTTTTACCTTTTTTATAATTTAAAAGTAAAAAAGTTGTAGTTTTATGATTTTCCCTAAATTGAAACATCTCAAAGAATGTCTATGCCAAATTTCAAGTCTCTATCTTAAAAGGTCGCTTCAGGAATTTAAGATCATCAGTGAGTCAGTCAGTTACACATGGGGCTGTATATATTATAGACTCGCCTACGGCTCGATGGGGCTTCGCCCCATGCCCCTTAGGGGTTTCCCTAAATTGGTAAATTAATAAGAAGTCAAGTTGTTAAACAGGTTAGTTCCAACCGAAGAACGGGTCAGCCGAGACAGTAACAAAACTATCTAATACTCTAAATTCACAATCGATAGTAAAAAAAGCTTTAATAATCTCCTATTAGTAGGTTTTAATACTCCTCCTTAGTAAATAGTTTTAAAAAAAAATTGAGCTGCGAGATAAATATTATTTATGTAAATTTTCTAGGTGTTATGCTTGATGGAGGGTCCAACCCAATAATTGGTTGCCCCAATTCCTTAAATTACTGTCAAAACCTCATACAATGAACAGGCTAGTTGAGGGCTCAACTCCAACGGCAGTAACAGAAGCCGCCAATACAAACTACTCACAATAAATAATAATAAGCTTTGAAATTTGCTCACGGCTCATGGTATAATCCCACTCCCCCCTTAATTCGTAAAAAATATAATGGAGTTGTGAAATATTAATGAACTATGTAAATAGTCATGCTCAAAAGTTGTGTAAAAATTTGGAGATACGATTATGATTGCACATGATTGAGGTAATAATAGCTGTATTCTGAAAAGATAAAAGTGGAATAAAATTATAAGTTTATATAGAGTATCGTTGTATGTAATAGAAGAAAAACGGGACAAAATGAAGATATATGAAATTATAAAAAAAAGTGGTAGGCCTATAGGCTAAGATGCTTCAGTTCCGCCACGGGGTGGCCAAGAAACGCATGAATCATATATGTACCATATAGAGAAACGATAACAATTTTATCATTCAAAATCAGAAATTATTAGTTTAACAATTTTAAATGTTATATATATATATATATATATATATATATATATATATATATATATTAGTTCAGAACATTAATAAAAATAGAGCCCTAGTAGTATGTAATAGATCACATGGTATTAGGTACTATAATCATGAAGTCTTTAAGTCTTTATATAGTCTTAAAATAAAGAAAGTTGCAACTTAAGAACCATAAAATCGGCGTACATTATGCATTTTCAACCAATGGTAGTAAAAAAAACCAATTGTGAAATAATAGCCAAAAAAGGATTATCGGTTAAATTAAAATATACTGAAAGAGTTACAATAATTGATAAGTATAGAATAGTTTTAAATTACAACAATAATAGGGTTAATCGAGACTTTAGGTGAGAGCACTGCATTGAGGAAGTTTGACGGACAAAGTGGCAGCGAGAAAAATTACTATTGAGTTTAATTCAATTGGTTATTATAATATTTCTCAGCCCGATGGGTCATCAGATATGTAGATGGTTTAAAAAAAACGTCGGAAGTAGGTAAACATTAGCCAAGGTAAGAATGGAAAGTTCAATCGTTCTATAACTTGATATGTTCAATCGTTTCCTAAACTAAAATCTAAGCCTGATTGGACGGCAGCAAATAGGTCAAAGACCGGATGTCAAACGTGTTGGGACACGTTCAACCTTCAAAGTAAAACTGCACCAGAACTATCAACTGAAGCGCTATATTCAATCTGGGGATTCATATAGAGAGACAGCATACAAATAGTAGAAAATTAAGAATAATTACTGTATTAGGGTTTTTTTTTGTGCGAAAACCTACAAGAAATTTTCCAGCATGAGAAGACTAAAGTCTAGAAAATGTAGTAAGACCTACAATATTTTTAGCAATTAATCATTTACTTTACGGGCGTTACTGCGGCAAAAAATATGCAGTACTAGAATAATATGTTTAAAGTATTCGCACAAGCTTCGTAGAGCTCACCATAGTAATGATAAAATTAATAATATAATATTGTAACAAAGTATTCCAGCACTACGCTCAATCGTCTCTCAAAAGACAAGAGTAATAGCAATAGCCAATATGAACAAATGAATTTAAATAAAACGAAACGAGAACCTCACATTTCAATCAACATTTTCGTATTACTTTAGAGTACGTGCATTAAATTTATTTCACCATCCTTAAAACAAATGCTATATTACAGTTACAGCTATATTACAATATACTGTAAACTGAAATTTACACTAACGTAGTTTATACAACGCTTAAGATCACTGCTCAGCAAAACTGTCACGAAAACTTCATCAGGAACAGGTGTGGTTAAAAGACATAATTTAAATACAACCGAGAATTAAGCGACCTTAATTTAAAGTTACTATAGAAATCATAGCGGACATCACCTAAATGTAAATATACGCTTTCGATTCAGTAAACTTCATTTTCAATAATAACACAACAATCAGAAGGAAAACCATACGCAAACAACTATGCACCCAATTGAGAGTAATTATCAGGAAGAGGTGTAGTTAAAAGACATCATTTAAATACAAGCGAGAACTAAGCGACTATAATAGCGCTCCAAGCGATATCTTTAAGAACCAACCTACTTCCTTACCGACACCTCGGTATTTTTATAATTTGAAAGTTGAAAATTTGTAGTTTTTGGGCATAATAAAATCAAAGCTAGTATTACCCTGGTGAAATAACCCGCTCTCAATGCATCGAATCACCGTCGTGTACATGAAGATGTTCATGTTCGTATGAAATACAATATTTCTATCAAACACGGGTGTAGTTGTAAGAGATCAATTAAACACGAGCGAGAACTAAACCTGCAAGATCTACGTTACCCAAACGGTGATATATGCTCACACGGCTGAACTACGTTACCGACAAATCTATATTTTTTACCTTTTTTATAGTTTAAAAGTAAAAAAATCGTAGTTTTATGATTTTCCCTAAATTGAAACATCTCAAAGAATGTCCATGCCAAATTTCAAGTCTCTATCTTAAACGATCGCTTCAGGACATTACTATTATCAGTGAGTCAGTCAGTTACACATGGGGCTGTATATATTATAGACTCGCCTACGGCTCGATGGGGGCTCCGCCCCCATGCCCCCTCAGGAGTTGCCCCCTAGTTTGAATTGATAAAAAGTCAAGTTTGAAATAGTTTAGTTCCACACAAGATCTGAACAGCCAAGACAGTAACAAAACCATCTAATACTCTAAATTCACAATCAATAGTAAAAAAAGCTTTAATAATCTCATATTAGTAGGTTTTAATACCCCTCCTTAGTAAATAGTTTTAAAAATTGAGCTGTGAAATAAATATTATTTATGTAAATATTCTAGGTGTTAAGCTTGTTTGAGGGTCCAACCCAATATATGGTTGCCCCAATTCCGTATTCCGTAAATTGCTGTCAAAACCTCATACAATGAACAGGCTAGTTGAGGGCTCAACTCCAACAACAGTAACAGAAGCCGCCAATACACACTACTCACAATAAATAATAAGCTTTGAAATTTGCCCACGGCTCACAGTTTAATCCCACTCCCTAGTTCCCCTTAATTCGTTAAAAAATATAAAGGAGTTGTGAAATATTAATGAACTATGTAAATAGTCATGCTCAAAAGTTGTTGTGTAAAAATTTGGAGATACGATTATGATTGCACATCATTGAGGTAATAGCTGTATTCTGAAAAGATAAAAGTGGAATAAAATTATAAATTTATATAAAGAATCGTTGTATGTAATGGAAGAAAAAAGGGACAAAATCAAGATATTTGAAATAAAAAAAATATATGGTATAGGCTAAGATTCTTCAGTTCCGCCACGGTGTGGCGAAGAAACGCAGGAATCATATATGTACCATATAGAGAAACGATAACAATTTTATCATTCAAAATCAGCAATTATTAATTTAACAATTAATTTTAAATGTTATATATATTAGTTCAGAAAATTAATAAAAATAGAGCCCTAGTAGTATGTAATAGATCACAGGGTATTAGGTACTATAATCATGAAGTCTTAAAGTCTTTATATAGTCTTAAAATGAAGAAAGTTGCAACTTAAGAACCATAAAATCGGCGTACATTATGCATTTTCAACCAATGGTAGTAAAAAAACCAATTGTGAAATAATAGCCAAAAAAAGATTATTGGTTACATTAAAATATACTGAAAAAGTTACAATAATTGATAAGCATAGAATAGTTTTCAATTACAACAATAAGAAGGTTAATCTAGACTTAAGGTGAGAGCACTGCATTGAGGAAGTTTGACGGACAAAGTGGCAGCGATAAAAATTACTATTGAGTTTAATTCAATTGATTATTATAATATTTCTCAGCCTGATGGATCATCAGATATGTAGATGGTCTTAAAAAAACGTCGGAAATAGGTAAACGTTAGCGAAGGTAAGAATGGAAAGTTCAATCGTTCTAAAACTTAATATGTTCAATCGTTTCCTAAACTAAAATCTAAGCCTGATTGGACAGCAGCAAATAGGTCAAAGACTGGATGTCAAACGTGTTGGGACACGTTCAACTCTTCAAAGTAAAACTGCACCAGAACTATCAACTTAAGCGCTATATTCAATCTAGGGATTTATATAGAGAGACAGCATATAAATAGTAGAAAATTAAGTTATAATCCTGTATAAGGTAATTTTTTGTGCGAAAACCTACAAGAAATTTTCCAGCATGAGAAAACTAAAGTCTAGAAAATGTAATAAGACCTAAAATATTTTTAGCAATTAATATAGAAATCAAAGCGGACATCACCTGAATGTATAGATACGCTTTCGATTCAGTAAACTTAATTTTAAATAATAACACAGCAATCAGAGAGAAAACCATACGCAAACAACTATGCGTCCATTTGAGAATAATTGTAGGTAAGAGGTGTAGTTAAAAGATATCATTTAAATACAAGCGAGAACTAAGCGACTATAATAGCGCTCCAAGCGACATCTTTAAGAACCAACGTACTTCCCTCGTACACCTCGTCCTTTTAGAAATTTTTATAATTTGAAAGTTGAAAATATGTAGTTTTTGGGCATTTATACTGCTTTAATCAGAGCGAATAATACCCTGGTGAAATAAACCGCTCTCTATGCATAGAAACTCCGTGGTCTACATAAGACGTTTATGTTAATCAGGAAACAATATTTGTATCAAATACGGGTGTAGTTGAAAGAGTTCATCTAAACACAAGCGAGAACTAAAAACCTGCAAAGTGATCTACTATACCACGCGGTGATATACGCTGATACGGCTGAACTACGTTACCGACAGATATATATTTTTTACCTTTTTTATAATTTAAAAGTAAAAAAGTTGTAGTTTTATGATTTTCCCTAAATTGAAACATCTCAAAGAATGTCTATGCCAAATTTCAAGTCTCTATCTTAAAAGGTCGCTTCAGGAATTTAAGATCATCAGTGAGTCAGTCAGTTACACATGGGGCTGTATATATTATAGACTCGCCTACGGCTCGATGGGGGCTCCGCCCCCATGCCCCCTTAGGAGTTGCCCTAAATTTGTAGAATAATTTAAAGTCAAGTATTGAACAGGCTAGTTCCACCAACTAACTGGACAGCGAAGACAGTAACAAAACGGGCTAATACGCACTACTCACAATCAATAATAATAATAACAATAATATCCTTTGAAAATATTTCACGGGGCTCAGCCCCCATGCCCCCTAGTTGATTTTATTAATTTCGTTAATCATTCACAAAGTCTCAAATAATGAACTGTCTAGTTCCACCAAAGTACTGAACAGGTTAGTTCCATCGAAGTTTTGAAAAGCTAAGTTTTAAATTACGTGTAATTCTACAAAAATGTGTGATACTAACTCCTCCACGTTACCAACCACTTGGTCTGGAACGTCAACGATTTTAGATGCGGCACAGAAAAATTGCAATGGGGCAAAATTAATCCAAATTAAGTATCTTTAAATTAAATTTTCATACATAAAAAAATGTAATGTGCCCACTATAGCAAAACAATAATGCTAAAAAATAGAAAATAATTGATTATGTGAAAATAACTATTAAAATAATAAAATAATCAAGCCATAATAATGCATAAACTAAAGAAATTGAAAGTAACACTTAAAGCAAATCTAGCATCGCCAACCACGATATTAATAGAATCGGAAAATAAAAACTAATAAAAATCGAAGTTTGGAAAAGCTAAGTTATTAATTTACTTGTAAATCTACTAAAAAATGTGATGCTAACTATTCCACGTTACCAACTACTTAGTCTGAAACGTCAACGAGTTAACATGCTTTACATTAAAATTGCAATTGGTCAAAATTATTCCAAATTAAGTATTTTTAAATGAGATTTTCGTACATTTTAAAAATAATGTAATTTGCCCATTCGAGTAAAACAATAATGCTAAAAATAGAAAATAACCAATAATAAGTGTGAAAATTAGCCTACTATTAAAATAATAAAAAAATCAAGCTATGCTAGTTAGCAAACTTAGGAAATTAAAAATACAATTTGTACTAAATATAGTATCGCCAACCACGATATTAAAAGAATCGGCTGATACAAACTAATTAAAAATAAAAACTTGTAAATTTCAGTATATAGAAGAAAAACGTTTTAATTACTGAAATAGCAAATAACATTCAAATCAATAAGCAAAAAAAGGAATTAAATAACATGAAAACAAAATTATAGGAAATAATAAAAACGGGGTAGATCCGCAAAAAACCCCTACTATTACAAACTACTAATTATAAGAATATAAAATATAGTCCTGTGAAATAATAATTTATTCATAAAAACCTGTTAGTTTTGTTCAATAGCCGTTTAAAAATTCTTAAAAACATATTTTAAGTGTGTATTAAAATAAAATATAAAAAACTGAATATAAATAATGCAGAAAAATAATAATTAACTGTCTATTAAGTATAGTACTAAGTAATAGAAGTATATAACGTTAAGATCACGGCACGAGCTACACAGAAAATTCATTGAATGCGGAATTCGGCTGATAGGTTCACATGGGGTGAATTTGAATAAGTAATCCAAAATAAATTGAAATGAAACGAGAACCTAACATTTAAATCTGTTCTTTTTGTTCAACACTTATTTAAAAATTCTCAAAACAAATTTTAAGTGTTAAAAAAATCTAATATAAGACACTGAATATAAATCAAACAGAAAGATAATAATTAACTGTCTATTAAGTATTGTACAAAGTAATCGAAGTATGTTACATTAAGATCTCGGCTCAAGCTTCACAGAAAATCCATTCAATGCGAAATTCGGCCGGATGAATAATACCGTGTGAATTTGAATAAGTAATCTAAAATAAATTGAAACAAAACGAGAACCTAACATTTTAATCTGTTATTTCTGCTCAACAGTTATTTAAAAATTCCCTGAGACATATTTATGATGTGTGTAAAAATATAAAAGAAACGAGCTTTCAATGCAGCACAATCTCATTGCTATTTTGAAGTCAAGTGGATAACGGTTTGTTAAATATGAGGGATACTAACGTTGCCAACAGCAAGAAAGCAGGTGTAGTTAAAAGACATGATTTAAATACAAGCGAGAACTAAGCGACTATTCACCCGCCATGGGAATTTAATCCATAGTAGGAGAAGAAAATTCACCTTTGGTAAACATTCAAGATAGCGCATATGCTGCATTAGCTACAAACTAGGCATCATCACTGTATATATCATAACAAGTATAACCCTGGGTCAATGGTGAAATGACCCGCTCTCAATGCAGCAAACCACCGTAGTTAATATTACATTAGGGTCTATCCATCGAGGGATACACTGTTTGTATCACACACGGGTGTAGTTGAAAGAGATCATTTAAACACAAGCGAGAACTAAACCTGAAGAGTGATCTACGATACCACGCGGCGATATACGCTGATACGGCTGAACTACGTTACCGACAAATCTATATTTTTTACCTTTTTATAGTTTTAAAGTAAAAAAAATGGTAATTTTATGATTTTTCCTAAATTGTAACATCTCAAAGAATGTCCATGCCAAATTTCAAGTCTCTATCTTAAAAGGTCGCTTCAGGAATTTAAGATCATAAGTGAGTGAGTGAGTGAGTGAGTCAGTTACACATGCGGCTGTATATATTATAGACTCGCCTGCGGCTCGATGGGGGCTCCGCCCCCATGCCCCCTTATAGGGTTGCCCCAAATTTGTTAATTGCTCTTAGTCTCAAGTACCGAACAGGCTAGACCCCCCCCCCCCGCTAGGGGTTGCCCTAAATTCGTAAATTAATAAAAAGTCGAGTTTAAAATACGTTACTTCCACGGAAGAACTGCACAGTCAAGACAGTAACAAAACCGTCAAATACACAAAATTCACAATTAATAGTAAACAAAGCTTTTAAAAAAACTCATATGAATCGGTTTTAAAACCCCTTCGTAATTAGAATTCGTTTAATAGTTTTGAGCTGTGAATTTATAATTATTTAAGTAAATATTTTAGGTGTTATGCTGGTAAAAATATATACTTTAGATTAGACGATTGTTGTTGTGTTAGTTGAAAATAAATTTCAATTAAAAGAGTTATAGTTGTTGTTGTTGCTATCATTATATTTAATAGTAGTAGTTATGGTAACAAATATTTCTCTGATCGGTAGCTAAATATAAAGTTTTAAATTTCTATAAATTTTGTGTATCATATCCTATAATATAATACGAGATATGTCTGAAGGGATGTGTGTTCCACGATCTCGAAATGCAGCTTTTAGATTTTGCTTAAACTTTGCGCTTAAGAGTGTTTTGGCCCAAAATTAAGTTTAGAAACAGCCTCAGTCACAGGAAAAATCGAAGTTGGTCTAAATTTAAGTTTAAAAATCGTTATTTTTAACATTGGTCTTATAGGTTGCTATTTTGGTAACGAAATAACAACTAAAAGTAAACAAACATAAAGGAACATAAATTTTAAGCAGTTTTTTAACAGCTGTTAGCTGTGAAGAGTCTGGTGTAGATTTAATAGCTTGATTACATTGACACTATAACAAAAGTCAATTAAAACCAACCAGCAGGGCTCGGTTAACCTGGTACTAAATAGAGATACAATTATGGAAAAATTGACATAATCCCATGCCTCACCCAACTCAAATAAAAACTTGTAAATTTCAGGAGATAGAAGAAAAACGTTTAAATCACTGAAATAGCGTATAACATTCAAATCAATTAGCGAAAACAAGAATTAAAGAACATGAAAACAAAATAATAGGAAAGAATAAAAACGGGGTTGATCCGCAAAAAAACCCTACTACTACAAACTACCAATTATAAGAATATAAAATCGAGACTTGTAAAATAATAATTTATTCATAAAAACCTGTTTGTTTTGATCAAAGGTCATTTAAAAATTCTCAAAAACATATTTTAAGTGTGTATTAAAATATAATGTCAAACACTGAATATAATTACAACAGAAAGATAATAATTAACTGTCTATTAATTATTGTACAAAGTAATAGAAGTATATTACGCTAAGATCACGGCACGAACTACACAGTAAATTCATTGAATGCGAAATTTGACCGAAAGTGTAACCTGGGGTGAATCTGAATTAGTAATCTAAAATAAGGGAAAAATGAAACGAGAACCTAACATTTAAATCCGTTCTTTTTGTTCAATACTCATTTAAACATTCTCAAAAACATATTTTAAGTGTGTATTGAAATATAATGTAAAATACTGAATATAAATAAAACAGAAAGATAATAATTAACTGTCTATTAATTATTGTACAAAGTAATAGAAGTATATTACGTTAAGATCACGGCTCGAACTACACCGTAAATTCATTGAATGCGAAATTCGGCCGAAAGCGTAACATGGGGTGAATTTGAATTAGTAATCTAAAATGAGGTGAAAATGAAACGAGAACCTAACATTGAAATCGGTTCTTTTTGTTCAATACTTATTTGAACATTCTCAAAATCATATTTTTAAGTGTGTAAAAAAATCTAATATAGGACACTGAATACAAATCAAACATAAAGATAATAATTAACTGTCTATTAAGTATTGTACAAATTAATCAAAAAATGTTTCGTTAAGATCACAGCTCAAGCTTCACAGAAAAATTCATGTAGTGCGAAATTCGGCCGAAAGGATACTCTAGTGTGTATTTGAATAAATAATCGAAAATATATTGAATACAAGACGAGAACCTAACATAAATACCTATATGTTTTGATCATCAGTTGTTAAAAATTCTCAAAAACATAATCGTTCATAAAAAGACCTTCATATCTGTAAGAAATACAATGCTAGTATCAAACACGGGTGTAGTTGAAAGAGATCATACAAATTAATCAAAAAATGTTTCGTTAAGATCACAGCTCAAGCTTCACAGCAAAACTCATGTAGTGCGAAATTCGGCCGAAAGGATACTCTAGTGTGAATTTGAATAAATGATCTAAAATAAATTGAATACAAAACGAGAACCTAACTTAAATATCTGTTTGTTATGATCATTAGTTGTTAAAGATTCTCAAAAACATAATCATTCATTAAAAGACGTTCATATCTGTAAGACATACAATGCTAGTATCAAACACGGGTGTAGTTGAAAGAGATCATTTAAACACGAGCGAGAACTAAACCTGCAAAGTGATCTACGATACCACGCGGTGATATACGCCGATACGGCTGAACTACTTTACCGACAAATCTATATTTTTTTAGATTTTTTATAGTTTAAAAGTAAAATAGTTGTAGTTTTATAATTTTCCCTAAATTGAAACATCTCAAAGAATGTCCATGCCAAATTTCAAGTGTCTAGCTTCAACGATGGCTTCAGGTCTTTCCTATCATCAGTGAGTGAGTGAGTCAGTTACACATGGGGCTGTATATATTATAGACTCGCCTACGGCTCGATGGGGGCTCCGCCCCCATGCCCCCTTAGGGGTTGCCCCAAATTCTTTAACTTTTGTAAAAGTCGCACATAATTAGCAGACTTCATATAAATATGAGAGTTGAGAGTTAGTATCCTTAGCCACGACAGAACCGGCTCGTAAACACTGTTCACAAGCAATTAAAATTGTTCATTAGCAATTGTTAAAAAAATGTTGTGATTGTAATGGGTGGAGATAATTTAAAACACAAAATAAATGAGTTTGTTAGTAATGAAAATATAATGGCCTACTCTTCGTTTTCAGAGGCTCTTTTCCCAAACCCCCTTCCTAATTCCCCCGAATTCTATAAAGGTTAATGGAGTTGTGAATAAATTTAACATGTAGGTATTATATAGGTATTTACTTAAAGTTGATAAACTTATCTGTAAATAAGTTTCGCATAATAAGTAAGGTATTGAGTAAGATTAGTGTCGACTTAAGTCGTAGGATAGTAATAATTAATACAATAATACAATATTGTACCTTAGGAGTTGTGGCAGGAATTTGATTGGTTTGAAAGTATTAGTTATCATTGAAGTAGATTGTAATGAAGGTGTTGAAATGGGAAGAATACGTGTAATTTATTGTATTTAACGGAAAATTATAAAATAAACATAAGAAATTTGATGAAAAAATTAAAAGGATAAACTGAATAAAAAATTTTCATTAGACCATCGAAAACAACGAAAAATTCCATTAAAACCAAATAATTTGAAAACTATTAAAAATAAAATACTATTCAGTTACCATCCTTCAATTGGTTGTATTGAAATTCCGGGGAATAACATAGCAATCCGTTAATATTGAACGTACATTGATAAAAACATAATGTGATATTGGCATTCATTACGATTCCTTCATTTCAGTTTTTAGTGAATGGTGTTAAACTTCTACATTTACCTAATTTCCTTTTAAGTTACTGTCAAGGCAAATAAAAAAAAAATTCAATCTTTTCAATACAAAAATACAGTAGTTACTAACAAAATAATGTTAAATATTGGTTAAAATTCCAAATTTACCATAAACATCAAAGGCCCTATCTTTTAGCTGTAGGACCAGGACATTAAATAACAATCAAAGTATAGCAATCAGTTGCTTGATATAGTGATTCGTTCCACCTAACTTATAGTAGTTATAAAACTATAGATCACGGGGTAATAGGTACTATAATCATGAAGCCCTTATAAAGTCTTAAAATGAAGAAAGTTGCAACTTAAGAACCATAAAGTCGGCGTAGAGTATGCATTTTCAACCTATAGTGTCAAAAAACCAATTGTGAAATAATAGCCAAAAAAGGATTATTTGTTAAATTAAAATATACTGAATGAGTTTTAATAATTGAAAAGCATCGAATAGTTTTAAATTACAACAATAATAAAGGTAATCGAGACTTTAGGTGAGAGCACTACATTGAGGAATTTTGACGGACAAAGTGACAGCGAAAAAAATACTATTGAGTTTAACTAAAATCTAAGCCTTATTGGATAGCAGCAAATAGGTTAAAGACGGGATGTCAAACATGTGGGACACGTTTAAATTAAAACTGCACCAGAACCATCAACTGAAGCATTATATTCAATCTGGGGATCCATATAGAGGGACAGCATACAAATAGTAGAAAATTAAGTTCTAATTACTGTATAAGTTAATTTTTTGTGCGAAAACCTACAAGAAATTTTCCAGCATTAGTTCGGCCGAAAGCGTAATCCGAGGTGAATTTGAATAAGTAATCTAAAATAAATTGAAAATGAAACGAGAATCCAACATTTAAATCTGATCTTATTGTTCAATACTTATTTAAACATTCTCAAAAACATATTTTAAGTGTGTAAAAGAATCTAATATAAGACACTGAATATAAATCAAACAGAAAGATAACAATTAACAGTCCAATAAGTAGTGTACAAAGTAATCGAAGTACATTATGTTAAGATCACGGCTCGAGCTTCACAGTGAATTCATTTAATGTGAAATTCGGCCGGAATAATCACTTTGTGTGAATTTGAATATGTAGTCTAAAATAATTGAAAACGAGACGAGAACCTAACTTTTAAATCAGTTATTACGTTCAATAGTTATTTAAAAATTCTCAAAAACATATTTATAGTGTTTAAATATAATAAGAAACACGCTTTCAATGCAGCACAATCTCTTTGCTGTTGAAGTCAGATGGAAAACGATTTGTTAAAAACGAGGAATAATCACGTGTTCAACATCAAGAACGCAGGTGTAGTTAAAAGACATAATTTAAATACAAGCGAGAACCAATCGACTATAATAAATAGCGCTCCAAGCGACATCTTTAAGAAAGTTGATAGTTTGTAGTTTTTGGGCATTGATGCTGTATAAATCAAAGCGAGGTTTACCCTGGTGAAATAACCCGCTCTCAATACATCGAAATACCGTCTCCTAACCAAGACGTTCATGTTTATGTAGAATATAATATTTGTATCAAACACGGGTGTAGTTAAAAGACATCATTTAAACACGACCGAGAACTAAACCTGCAAAGTGATCTACGATACCACGACCACGTGGTGATATACGCTGATACGGCTGAACTACGTTACCGACAAATCTATATTTTTTACCTTTTTTATAGTTTTAAAGTAAAAAAATGGTAGTTTTATGATTTTTCCTAAATTGTAACATCTCAAAGAATGTCCATGCCAAATTTCAAGTCTCTATCTTTAACGGTCGCTTCAGGAATTTAAGATCATCAGTGAGTCAGTCAGTTACACATGGGGCTGTATATATTATAGACTCGCCTACGGCTCGATGGGGGCTCCGCCCCCATGCCCCCTTAGGGGTTGCCCCAAATTCTTTAACTTTTGTAAAAGTCGCACATAATTAGCAGACTTCATATAAATATGAGAGTTGAGAGTTAGTATCCTTAGCCACGACAGAAATGGCTCGTAAACACTGTTCACAAGCAATTAAAATTGTTCATTAGCAATTGTTAAAAAAATGTTGTGATTGTAATGGGTGGAGATAATTTAAAACACAAAATAAATGAGTTTGTTAGTAATGAAAATATAATGGCCTACTCTTCGTTTTCAGAGGCTCTTTTCCCAAACCCCCTTCCTAATTCCCCCGAATTCTATAAAGGTTAATGGAGTTGTGAATAAATTTAACATGTAGGTATTATATAGGTATTTACTTAAAGTTGATAAACTTATCTGTAAATAAGTTTCGCATAATAAGTAAGGTATTGAGTAAGATTAGTGTCGACTTAAGTCGTAGGATAGTAATAATTAATACAATAATACAATATTGTACCTTAGGAGTTGTGGCAGGAATTTGATTGGTTTGAAAGTATTAGTTATCATTGAAGTAGATTGTAATGAAGGTGTTGAAATGGGAAGAATACGTGTAATTTATTGTATTTAACGGAAAATTATAAAATAAACATAAGAAATTTGATGAAAAAATTAAAAGGATAAACTGAATAAAAAATTTTCATTAGACCATCGAAAACAACGAAAAATTCCATTAAAACCAAATAATTTGAAAACTATTAAAAATAAAATACTATTCAGTTACCATCCTTCAATTGGTTGTATTGAAATTCCGGGGAATAACATAGCAATCCGTTAATATTGAACGTACATTGATAAAAACATAATGTGATATTGGCATTCATTACGATTCCTTCATTTCAGTTTTTAGTGAATGGTGTTAAACTTCTACATTTACCTAATTTCCTTTTAAGTTACTGTCAAGGCAAATAAAAAAAAAATCAATCTTTTCAATACAAAAATACAGTAGTTACTAACAAAATAATGTTAAATATTGGTTAAAATTCCAAATTTACCATAAACATCAAAGGCCCTATCTTTTAGCTGTAGGACCAGGACATTAAATAACAATCAAAGTATAGCAATCAGTTGCTTGATATAGTGATTCGTTCCACCTAACTTATAGTAGTTATAAAACTATAGATCACGGGGTAATAGGTACTATAATCATGAAGCCCTTATAAAGTCTTAAAATGAAGAAAGTTGCAACTTAAGAACCATAAAGTCGGCGTAGAGTATGCATTTTCAACCTATAGTGTCAAAAAACCAATTGTGAAATAATAGCCAAAAAAGGATTATTTGTTAAATTAAAATATACTGAATGAGTTTTAATAATTGAAAAGCATCGAATAGTTTTAAATTACAACAATAATAAAGGTAATCGAGACTTTAGGTGAGAGCACTACATTGAGGAATTTTGACGGACAAAGTGACAGCAAAAAAAAAAAACTATTGAGTTTAACTAAAATCTAAGCCTTATTGGATAGCAGCAAATAGGTTAAAGACGGGATGTCAAACATGTGGGACACGTTTAAATTAAAACTGCACCAGAACCATCAACTGAAGCATTATATTCAATCTGGGGATCCATATAGAGGGACAGCATACAAATAGTAGAAAATTAAGTTCTAATTACTGTATAAGTTAATTTTTTGTGCGAAAACCTACAAGAAATTTTCCAGCATTAGTTCGGCCGAAAGCGTAATCCGAGGTGAATTTGAATAAGTAATCTAAAATAAATTGAAAATGAAACGAGAATCCAACATTTAAATCTGATCTTATTGTTCAATACTTATTTAAACATTCTCAAAAACATATTTTAAGTGTGTAAAAGAATCTAATATAAGACACTGAATATAAATCAAACAGAAAGATAACAATTAACAGTCCAATAAGTAGTGTACAAAGTAATCGAAGTACATTATGTTAAGATCACGGCTCGAGCTTCACAGTGAATTCATTTAATGTGAAATTCGGCCGGAATAATCACTTTGTGTGAATTTGAATATGTAGTCTAAAATAATTGAAAACGAGACGAGAACCTAACTTTTAAATCAGTTATTACGTTCAATAGTTATTTAAAAATTCTCAAAAACATATTTATAGTGTTTAAATATAATAAGAAACACGCTTTCAATGCAGCACAATCTCTTTGCTGTTGAAGTCAGATGGAAAACGATTTGTTAAAAACGAGGAAGAATCACGTGTTCAACATCAAGAACGCAGGTGTAGTTAAAAGACATAATTTAAATACAAGCGAGAACCAATCGACTATAATAAATAGCGCTCCAAGCGACATCTTTAAGAAAGTTGATAGTTTGTAGTTTTTGGGCATTGATGCTGTATAAATCAAAGCGAGGTTTACCCTGGTGAAATAACCCGCTCTCAATACATCGAAATACCGTCTCCTAACCAAGACGTTCATGTTTATGTAGAATATAATATTTGTATCAAACACGGGTGTAGTTAAAAGACATCATTTAAACACGACCGAGAACTAAACCTGCAAAGTGATCTACGATACCACGACCACGTGGTGATATACGCTGATACGGCTGAACTACGTTACCGACAAATCTATATTTTTTACCTTTTTTATAGTTTTAAAGTAAAAAAATGGTAGTTTTATGATTTTTCCTAAATTGTAACATCTCAAAGAATGTCCATGCCAAATTTCAAGTCTCTATCTTTAACGGTCGCTTCAGGAATTTAAGATCATCAGTGAGTCAGTCAGTTACACATGGGGCTGTATATATTATAGACTCGCCTACGGCTCGATGGGGGCTCCGCCCCCATGCCCCCTTTGGAGGTTGCCCCGAATATGTTGAATAATTTAAAGTCAAGTATTGAATAGGCTAGTTCCACCAACTAACTGGACAGCGAAGACAGTAACAAAACGGGCGAATACGCACTCTTCACAATCAATAATAATAATAACAATAACAATAATATCCTTTGAAAATATTTCACGGGGCTCAGCCCCCATGCCCCCTAGTTGATTTTACTAATTTCGTTAATCATTCACAAAGTCTCAAATAATGAACTTTCTAGTTCCACTAAAGTACTGAACAGGCTAGTTCCATCGAAGTTTTGAAAAGCTAAGTTTTAAATTACGTGTAACTCTACTACAAAAGTGTGTGATACTAACTCCTCCACGTTACCAACCACTTGGTCTGGAACGTCAACGATTTTAGATGCGGCACAGAAAAATTGCAATGGGGCAAAATTAATCCAAATTAAGTATCTTTAAATAAAATTTTCATTGATAAAAAAATGTAATGTGCCCACTATAGCAAAACAATAATGCTAAAAAATAGAAAATAATTGACTATGTGAAAATAACTATTAAAATAATAAAATAATCAAACTATAATAATGCATAAACTAAAGAAATTGAAAGTAACACTTAAACCAAATCTAGCATCGCCAACCACGATATTAAAATAATCGGAAAATAAAAACTAATAAAAATTGAAGTTTTTAAAAGCTAAGTTATTAATTTACTTGTAACTCTACTAAAATGTGTGATGCTAACTATTCCACGTTACCAACTACTTAGTCTGAAACGTCAACGAGTTAACATGCGTCACATT
The DNA here is from genome assembly GCA_030545055.2 of Neoaliturus tenellus. NCBI lineage: Eukaryota > Metazoa > Arthropoda > Insecta > Hemiptera > Cicadellidae > Neoaliturus > Neoaliturus tenellus. Next base: position 192,185,015 of record CM061531.1, on the reverse strand, counting down.
AAAATTGCAATGGATCAAAATTATTCCAAATTAAGTATTTTTAAATGAGATTTTCGTAAATTTTAAAAATAATGTAATATGCCCATTAGAGTAAAACAATAATGCTAAAAAATAGAAAATAACCAATAGTAAGTTTGAATATTACTATTAAAATAATAAAAAAAAATCAAGCTATGCTAGTTAATAAACTTAAGAAATTAAAAATACAATTTGAACTAAATATAGTATCGCCAACCACGATATTAAAAGAATCTGCTGATACATACTAATTAAAAATAAAAACTTGTATATTTCAGGATATAGAAGAAAAACGTTTAAATTACTGAAATAGCAAATAACATTCAAATCAATAAGCGAAAACAAGAATTAAATAACATGAAAACAAAATCATAGGAAATAATAAAAACGGGGTAGATCCGCAAAAAACCCCTACTATTACAAACTACTACTAATTATAAGAATATAAAATCTAGACCTGTGAAATAATAATTTATCCATAAAAACCTGTTAGTTTTGTTCAATAGCCGTTTAAAAATTCTTAAAAACATATTTTAAGTGTGTATTAAAATAAAATATAAAACACTGATTATAAACAATGCAGAAAGATAATACTTAACTGTCTATTAAGTATCGTACTAAGTAATAGGAGTATATAACGTTAAGATCACGGCACGAGATACACAGAAAATTCATTGAATGCGTAATTCGGCTGAGGGGTTCACATAGGGTGAATTTGAATAAGTAATCTAAAATAAATTGAAATTAAACGAGAACCTAACATTTAAATCTATTACTTTTGCTCAACACTTATTTAAACATTCTCAAAAACAAATTTTAAGTGTGAAAAATTCGAATATAAGACACTAAATATAAATCAAACAGAAAGATAATAATAAACTGTCTATTAAGTATTGTACAAAGTAATCGAAGTATGTTACGTTAAGATCACGGCTCAAGCTTCACAGAAAATCCATTCAATGCGAAGTTCAGCGGAGAATAATCCCGTGTGAATTTGAATAAGTAATCTAAAATAAATTGAAACAAAACGAGAACCTACATTTAAATCTGTTAGTTCAGCTAAACAGTTATTTAAAAATTCCCTAAAACATACGATATTTATGATGTGTGTAATATATAAAGGAAACGAGCTTTCAATGCAGCATAATCTCATTGCTATTTTGAAGTCAAATGGATAACGGTTTGTTATATATGAGGGATACTAACGTTGCCAACAGCAAGGAAGCAGGTGTAGTTAAAAGACATGATTTAAATACAAGCGAGAACTAAGCGACTATTCACCCGCCATGGGAAATTAATTCATAATAGGAGAAGAAAATTCACCTTTGGTAAACATTCAAGATAGCGCATATGCTGCATAAGCTACAAATTAGGGAATTATCACTGTATATATTATCTAGTATAACCCTGGGTCCCTGGTGAAATAACCCGCTCTCAATACAAAATAACGCCGTAGTTTACAATATATATTAGAGTCTATCCATCGAAGGATACAATGAGTATATCAAACACGGGTGTAGTTGAAAGAGATCATTTAAACGCGAGCGAGAACTAAACCTGAAGTGTGATCTACGATACCACGCGGTGATATACGCTGATACGGCTGAACTACGTTACCGACAAATCTATATTTATTACCTTTTTTATAGTTTAAAAGTAAAAAAGTTGTAGTTTTATGATTTTTCCTAAATTGAAACATCTCAATGAATGTCCATGCCAAATTTCAAGTCTCTATCTTAAACGGTCGCTTCAGGAATTTAAGATCATCAGTGAGTCAGTCAGTTACACATGGGGCTGTATATATTATAGACTCGCCTACGGCTCGATGGGGGCTCCGCCCCCATACCCCCAGGCCGGTTCCGCCGAACTATTAGTAGTTGATAAATAGAATCGAGGCCCATAGAAAAATGTTGTTAGTAGTTTAGAGGAAAATTGAAATATACGTAGAAAGGATGAATAAATAAATCAAGTTTGAGTAATAATGGAGTAAGGAACGAGGAATAGTGGGTGATAAATAGGTTTAAGTAGTAATTGTAGTTTAGTTTAAGTACAGTTGGTTAAACTAGTAAGGTAGTTAACATAGTTAAGGTGAATTATAGTTTAATTAAAGTTTGTTAGTTAAAGTAGTAAGGTTGTGGGTGATAGTTAAGGTATAGTTGGTGAAAGTTTAGTTTAAGTAGTAGTTGAAGTAGTTTAATTGTAGTAGTTGGTATAGGTAAAATAAAAAAATAAAACTGCATTTTGTATAGTTAATTTGTTTCCCTGTCAGTTAGCCAGAACCTATTATTAGTTCGGCGTATCCAGTCTCGCCACGGGGAGGCCGGGAAACCAGAGACCATATGTACAATATTTACAAATCCTTAATCTAAAACACACCGGGCAGGTTGACACGCAGTTACCCTCGCCTCTGCGAAATAAGTTCAAATCTTAAATCTAAAAACACACCGGGTAGTATGTTAAGCAGTTCCACTTGTCTCTGCTGCATACCCAAAAACAAATCAAACACACAATTCAAAACAAAAATAAAAACAGCAGGGACTTTTGATGAGGCAGGCCCCTTATCGTACTGCCGTAGTCAAAATCCGACGGGGAAGTTTTGATAAAGCAGACCCCCTAGCCTACTGCTTAGTCAAATCTGGGACTAACGAAGAAGTTCGTCAAACACGATGTTCTTCGTGTAGGCGACTCCTTCCGATACCCTTTCAGGGTGGACAAGAACAACGATGTCGTCAGGGCTGCGAACCCTACTGAGCAGGACGTACAATTGGCCGTGTGTGAAACAGTCACTGCGAAGGTCGACTCCGACACGGTCGATAGTCTGACCTTGACTTTTATGGCCGGTCATAGAGTATGCCAGCATCAGAGGGAACTGACGTCGACGGACGTATAACGGCGAGCCTTCCACTAACGGAAATCTAAAGACGATCCGGGGAATGCCGATAGGTACCGTGTCGTGGGGGCGTCTAACAGTAATCAGACGGTTTGAGATTGCCGTCACGATTACTTTAGTGCCGTTAACCAATCCGTCGGCGATATTCAAGTTCCTCATGATGAGACACACTGATCCGACCTTAAGACGCAGGACGTGATCAGGGACACCCTTGCTTGTAGCCTGGTTCAGCAGGGGGACTTCGACGCCGAGCTCGTCATCGTTCTCCCTATCCACTGTGTCGGCGCTTCGCAACTCATGAAGGCGACCTTCAACCGAATTCAAAACTATGTTGTTTATCTCAGTGACGTTCTCGTTCAGAGTTGAGATGACCGCACGACGAGAACACTGATCGGGATCGCAGAGTACGTCGAGTGGGAAGATGTTTTCAATCAAAGCATCCAGAGACGTAAGAAACCTCACCCCTGTCAAGGGGATAAGGTTATCGCACAGTCTGCCCTCCCCGAAAGTTTTAGACGGAACAGTTCCGTTTCCTACACGAAGGAGGAATTCCGAATATTTGCTGGAACTGCTCGTCCTGTGCGGTGTCGTCAGCGTAAAAACTCGGAACGATCTCCACAGACGCGAAGCCCGAAGAGAAACGCACACTACGTCGGATGGCGTACGTGCTTTAACAACAACGGGCGCGATCTGACGAAAATCCCCAGAACACAGAAATATCTTTCCCCCGAATGGCTCGTCACAGTTCATGAGATCCCGAAGAGATCGGTCGAGGATCTCGAAAATGTAACGGTGGGCCATCGGGGCCTCGTCAAAGACGATGAGCTGTGAAGCTCTGATCAGTTCTGCGCGCTGGGAACCGTTGGAGATGTTCCAAACGCCAGTACCGTCACCGAGGTCGAGCGGAAGCCGGAACATGCTATGCGCGGTTGAACCACCCGGCATGTTACTGGCGGCGATACCCGAACTGGCGACGGCAAGAGCGACGTGACGACAACTTCGCACATACGCGAGTATAGCACGGAGGAGGGAGGTCTTGCCATAACCTCCGGGACCATCGAGGAAGATGGCCCTTGAGGATTGGCGGGCACCTTGTCTGTGAAGAAGGGAACGTACGTATTGAAGAACACGGCTCTGGTCTTCTGAGAGTCGCGGTTCCCATTCTTCGACAATCGCCCGCTGTTGGTTCTCGCCGAATTCCAACAGCTCCCTTCCCAATTCCGTCGTGTCATCCCTCACATCCGGGAGTCCGCAATCGACCAAACATAATCCCTGTCGACGTAAACCACGATCGATGTCGATCATTGCCAGTTTGTAGGCCAATTCAGGGTCAGCTGGGTTCCTGTCTAAGTGGTCCTCGCAAAGGGAGTTCTTGAAGGCCTCCCACAGAATAGCTGCAGGAGCCCCCATGTTGCAGAGGAGCACGAAGAAGGAACGGAGCCTCCGACCAACCATGAAACTAGAGGCTTCGCGCAGCGCTTCGCGGTACTCTTGTTCGTCTTCCACCAGGCCGAGACGCCGACAGACTTCCTGGAATGTGCGGCATTCAGGTCCGCCGCGAGAAAGGAGGTCATTATAGCCTCGGCAAGGTGTCGACATCAAGAGCATCCGAAGGTAGTAGAGCTCCCCGCGATTCGGCGGGATCCAAAACAACCTACACACCTTCTCTCCACGCTGGTGAGCCGTGACGAAGTGCTTTCCGTCAGGGTGGTCGTACACTGGTTGAATGGTTGGACGTTTGGCGTGTATGATATAGTTCTCATAGAAAGACTGGTACGTAACAGAGTCAAACATCTCGCCGGGAGGTCTGTTGAAGTACAATATCAACTTGGAGCTCGCTCTACTGATCGCGTCTACCAAGTCGTCCGGTCGAAAACAGACGTGTTGCTTCCCTTCAAGATGAACGGGTAGACACTCGACAGTGGGTTCTGACTTGGAGATTGGAAAGTCCAAGAGACGCCAACAGGCGTCGCTTGCACCAACCATTCGCTTAGTCACGTAGTGCTCTACCTCGTCCTCCTGTCCTCCTAAAGGAGTGATGGCGACGTTTTGAAGGGAACCACCTTTCATCATGTACTTGAACAGGTACTTAATGACGCGACGAGTAGAAGCAAGCTCCAGGTTAATGTGGGCCTCGTATTTTAGTAACAACGCCGCATTGTACGGGACCACCCATCCGTCGTGGACCGTAACAGACCTTCTGCGAGATGTTATGACACCAGTATTTCTATAGTCCCGTCTGTACTGGACGAAACCTCTGTCGTCAACGAAAGTGGTCTGGCAGCAAGGTTTGGGGAAGAACTTGGTGCAGTAACCCTTTGCAGAATCCCAGCACGGGAAGTCGGTGCGATAGTCGGTGCCGCAAGGACCATGAATCATGTGTTGCAGCACCAACTTCCTGAGCCTTCCACCGGCTTCCTCCTCCGAGGGGATGTCTGCGCGAATCACGGAGTCGATTTCGTGCGCTTGAACTGGACCGTCTCCGTCAATCTTGAAAACAATATGAGCGTGAGGAAGCCCCCTCATTTGCATCTCGATGACGTAGACGATATAGCTCGTGCGCCCGAACATCGCTCCGCTGCGCAGATCTCGGAGAAGTTCAAGAAGTTTGATCTGGAAAATTCTGCAAGCCGTGCTAGGGTCACTGCGCCCAGTTCCGTGGGGACAGGCTTTCTTATTTTCCTCCCAAGTCGCGCTGTACGTAAAAGTAAGAAAATACGTCGGTGAGCCCAGGCGCGAGACCAGAGCCATTGAATTCTCATAGTGAATTTTCATGTACCTAGGCCCACCGGTAAACGTACTTGGGAGGTAAATCTTTCCAGGCTGCGCCCCACCTTCGCCCTGGATGGTTTCGTCACGGCCGATGTCATCCATGACCTGCCTTCCTGCTAGACCTCCATGTTGTGCCTCGACGAGTTCGTCCAGTTGCCCTATCCGCATTGCATTTCGGGCTGACGATTTAGTTTGACAAAATTTAATAAATCGGAGTCGTTCCTCTTCAAATCTCGCAAACATCTCGACCTGCCAAGCTTGCGAAAGACGGCCGAGGTGAGAGAAACGAGGGTTGGATAACAGAAGACAACGCGAATAATTGTACTGCGATAGCTTTTTCCCTTTGTTATCCAACATTCCTATGTGCCAGCCCAAAGTACCTTGCGGATAGAGCAGTGGGTACTGGAAGGGTTCCACAAGAGGACTAAAGAGGTCGATTGTGGAAGGCCTTTCAGAACCCACTTTCCAGATAGTGAGTCTCCTTGGTTGTATGTCCGCCTCGTCAGTGCTAAGCACGGCGTGCACTTCAACGCCAGTTTCCCTGTCGCCAAGAACAGGGCCATGAGTAGCTCGACTTGTCACTTGGAATTCCAAACGAGCATTCACCGATTCCTCATTGCTTAATCGCCTAAACTCATTAATGTAAGGGTTTAAGGAGTATAAGTACTCAGTAATGGAGTCGATGATGCTGGAGTCAAGCGACCTACCCAATGCAATGTTCCGGCGCTCTTCGCCGTCGTCAATATAGAGGCGGCACCGGTTTACAAGTTGGACGACACCTTCATCAGTTTTGAACTTTTGGCCGGGAGCGTCCAAACTGTACACCTGGTGGTACATTCTACCTTCAATTTTAAAGAAAGAAAGTCCTTTAGGATGCCGGTATCCGCCAGAAATTTCGAGGGCGCAGAAAGCAAACAGGTCGTTGTAGGCACGCGCTCTGTCAAGAAATAATCGGTTGGAGTAAAATGGTGCATTTAGAGGGGGTAATCGCAATACATTGTATGCACCCTCGCCGCAACACCATTTTTTCCGATCCTCTTCTTCCTCGAACAGAAGTGCTTGGCAGTGAGGACAGATAAATACATCGTCACTCCAGAGACTGATCTTTTTCAATTTATAAGCGATTATTTGATTCAATAGATCGCCGTTCCAATGTGCCATAGGGCCGTTAGTGATGATACGTCGAGCAAGTGAGGCAGGCAAGTGACGGAGCTCAATGAGCTTTGGGTTTTTAAGGCGAAACAACGTTTGCCTTTGGTTGGATGCACCAGTGTTTGATTCGCCATAACGTTGCACAGCAACCCTGTGGACCTCAGGATGCTGTTGGCTGTAGCGCTGAACAGCATCTTTGTGGACTTCAGGATGCCGTTGGCTGTAACGTTTAACAGCATCTCTATTGACCTCAGGGTGTTCTGCTACGTATCGGCGAACGGCGTCACGGTTGATTTTAGGGTTTCGTCGCTTGTAACGCCTTTGCGCCTCTCTCAATTGCTCGTCTCTTGTGGTAGTTAAGACTTTAGGGCGTCCGCGCTTAACCTTTTTTGGCCTTCCAATGGCTTTGCGTTTTATTATACTTTTCAGAGGAGATAAAATCACTCTAGGACTTACATTTAATTTAGAGTCTAAAAAGTTGTTTCCCTTACGTGACCTCGGCGGTGTATTCGTAACAGGCGGTAAGATATCCAAAGCCCTTGGGACCTGTGTGATGTTTTTTCTTAGGATCAGCCGAGTAATGGAGTATTGTCTCGCAATTCCATCAAGAGCCGCGTTTGACAACAACAACGAGGCCAGTGATGAATAACTGAAGCATTCAAACAGCCGTGCCAGGTTGTTGTTGTCATTCGCGATGTCATATTGACGGCTCTCGTTCACTGGGTGGGGATCAAACAGGTACAGCTGGGAGCCGGAACGCCAAAACGCAACTGTAACTGTTTGTCCAGTGAACAGAAACCCCATTTCTCGGCTATCCTCGGCCATTAGGCCTTCTAACGCATTGGCAAGAGACATCACGGCAACCCCAACATCACCCGCTGTCACTGGGTAAAGTGCGTCGTGTGCAATTGAATTTTCTACAACATCGACGAACTGTCCCCGAATAGAGAATTCCTGGGGAAGTTCGTCGGTTGCCAAGTACAGCCCGTCGCCAATACGATTCTCATCTCTTAATGTCCTGTAAACAAGATCACCAGTTATGAGAATCGTATCGATGCCCGCTGTAGATAATTCTAACTCAAGGGTCTTCCAAGCAAGGGCACAAGCAGAGATCGCAGTACATTGAGTGTTCCTGCTGGTTGGAAACCTCCGCTCGTCCCCCTGATGGAAAGATCCCTGGGCGACACATGAGAAAGACATTTGCAAATTATTAAGCTTAATCGATGAATAATCCATAGAATGGCTAATTGACTTACAGCAGTCGCAAAGAAAGACCGTAGTA
>CM061531.1:192137731-192176801 GCA_030545055.2 Neoaliturus tenellus | reverse complement strand
TAGACTTTTGAATGACAAAAAGTGGCTCGAGAACGTTTTTAAACGCACCACCAAATGCAATGATACCAAATGATAGCAAGGACTGAACATAGGCGTAATAAGCAGTTTTAATTTCTTTTTCATTTAAAACATCACTTATTTGTCTAAAAGCATAAATGTATTTCCGTAGTTTATTCTTTAGGAACTCAATATGTTCAGACCATTTCACATTTGAATCAAAAACAACTCCTAAATATTTGTATGACAAAACTTTTTCTATTTGTTCGCAAGAGCAAGAGTTGCCGAAACGATTGCCACAGACATGAATTACCAAATTGTCAAGCTGATAATCCGTGGTGTTCCGTAACGAAATCGGCATAAACTTTGTCTTTGAAACGTTGAGCGATAATATATTTTGGTCAAGCCATTTTTTAAGCAAAGACAAATCGTGTTCTACCTTATTTCTTACCTCCGCCCATGTATTTCCAGTTACAAAAATGAGTGTATCATCAGCAAACAAAGTTAATTTTCCGTTGGTGTGAAGTTTTGAAATATTATTTATATGAATTAGAAAGAGGGCAGGGCTAAGGGTCGATCCTTGGACCACTCTGTAATCAATCGGTAAAACTTCACTTAACACCCCGCCGATAGAGACAGTCTGCAGTCTCTCAGAGAGATAACTGCTAAACCAAGCGAGGGCGCTGCCACGCACCCCAATAAAATGTAATTTTTGTAACAAAAGGTTTCTATCCACTGAATCAAAAGCTTTCTTTAAATCCAAAAAAATTAAAATTGAACGTTTATTAGAGGAAATAGCGTCATTTATGTCTTTATTAATGTCGAAAAGAGCGTCCGATATATTTTTGTCATTTCTGAACCCATACTGAGATTCACAAATAATATGAAATTTTTGGAGGTAAGAAACAAGTTGGTCCTTGACGATTTTCTCAATAATCTTGGCAATGACACTTAACATGGAGATCGGGCGAAAATTGTTCATGTCTGCGAAATCGTTCGATTTATGCCAGGGAATAACTTTGGCTAATTTTAATACGTCAGGAAAAAACCCCGAGGATAGACTGAGATTCGCTATATGATGAAGAGGAGTTGAAACGAAATGGATATTATCCTTCAGGACCGAGGCCGAGATGCCATCATGCCCAGGCGCCGACCCGCCGCGTAGACCCCGGACATAACGTACAATGTCGCGTTCTGTAACAGGAGTAAAAGTGAATGTGAAGTTACTTTGCTAACCTGTTTACTCTTGGGAATAGATGGAATCGGAATCTGCAAAAGTTTCTATTCAACCTTGACACAATTATATACAAGAAAAAAAATCAGGCTGTACAAATACACCATAGGTTAAAGTTCTATGAGAAAAGGACGTCATATGCTGGAGCAAAATTTTTAAAAAAGATACCTCAGCAAATCTTAAATGAAAAAAATTCCATCAAATTCAAAAAACAGCTCAAAGAGTATCTTATAAATGCCACTCTGTATTCACTGGAAGAATTTTTCCACCTCCCGGCCGTTTAATTGTAATAAAGATGGAAACAATTATTGTGTTATTACTAACTATATTAGCCAATAGAATAAAAGTCTGTTACATTTAAGGCAGGCATGTAATATTAATATTTTTATGTATTTTTCCTGACACTGTTCAAATGTTGTACTCTGTACTTCTTCATGAATAAAGAAATTTGGATTTGAATCGAGAATCGGGAATCAATTTGCAAGAATCGGAATCGGAATCAATAAAAAGTGGAATCGACCCATCCCTATTCTATATGGAGGCCCATTCTATATGGAGGGTAATATCACCCCGTTTGATATTATTTTTAACTCACTCGTATGAAAGCTTCTATATAAAGTCCATTGTTGGGCAAACTATCAACGGATTGTCACGTTAAAAATACCACCTAAGCGCATTAGAATGCAGGAGCATAGAATGGACTTTACTGTATTTACAAGATGACTAATGATGTGAAAACTACGTCTGTTGGCCTGGAATGTATTGGATCATAAGTTTTTAGGTTGAGTCTACATTTTAACAGACAAACAAAACATCGACACCTTACGAAAATTAATGATAAAGTTAAACCTAAATATTAAGATAAAATTACAATGATTTAATAACTTGTTAATATTGTCTGTAACACGTTAAACTTCATATATTATTGAATAAAATAGGCAAAAAAGTTAGAAAAGACAATATGTAAAGGCCTAATCATTTTACAGTGCAACCGAATATTTAATGGCAACAAGATATATAAGGAGAATTTGAGGAATTGTTGGTCAGTAGACGCCCGGCCACTTACCCCAGAGAAGTAGGTGTCGATCATCTGGAGCACCTTGTGGTAGATGTGCTCGTTCTCGTGGGTCTGCAGCGCCTCCAGCTTGTCCAGGCCTCCGCACTCCTCAATCACTACGGCCACACCCGTCACCTCGCCCATCTTCTCTGCTGCCTACATTGTCATGTCATCGTGTAATGTAAGCTCCCATTTTATCGAAAACATACTATTAGTTGGCACTTCACAAACAAAGCAAAAAAATTAAATATAATAAAAGATTAACTTTTTGAGTGTCAGAAAAATGCTTAAATTAGTTAAAAACATACCAAGGTTTCCATGCAAGCACACTAGGAAAAAATGAAATTATAAACCCAAATGTACAAGACGATGATATTTTGTGTCTCAATTGTATAGAGACTTGATTGGAATCATTGGTATTAAAAAATAACAAATAGACAACCGATACTACAGATTCCGTCAGCAGTACTGACAGCACACGAAAACTTACAAAGCCGGGGGATCTTAACATAAAGCTCTTTTTGGATGAAACAAACACCAAAAAATATTGTTTCAAGGCACTTTTAAGGAAAACAAGCGACTACGATTTATCATTACAGGTCATTCAAAGGGTTAAAATACTTCAGACTGTTTAAGACGAAAAATGCTGCTCTATGTAAACATTGCAAACCACTTTTCTCAGAAGTACACAAAGCCATACAGTAGACTCCTTCTTAACCGGTTACCTTTTAGTCGGTCTCCGCTTTCACCGGCCTAACCTGACACAAAAACAACATAGTTTTAACCGGCCACTTTTTATTTCAACATCACTTTAACCGGCCATGTTAATGGAAATCGTTGTTTTTTTATAGGGGCCTGCGTTACAACAATTTCAGGTCGGTACAGTTCGGTACGGTACAATTTTTGTGTACCTCAATTCTGGGTACGAAATCAGTATGGTACGCGTTCTCAATATAGGTCTAGCGGTCCCTAATTACCTCATTTACCATGTTTTGCTGGGTTACAACTTTAATAGGAAAAATACCAAAATCACTTAAGTTTAAAGCCCCGTTTACACACTCCGATATATCAGAGCGATCTGATTGCACCAACATATCGTTGCGATAAATTGGAGATTGATGTTCCGTTTACACGCAGCGATTTTTTGCCCCAAATTTCTTTGCAATTTGTTGGCCTTGTCTCAGTTTTGTGATCAACATGGAAGAGATTCTGTTGTGGTCCATGTATGTGATCTGTTTGTCAAGATTAGCAAGAAAGAGACACAAACCAAGAAGTAAGTGGCGTCGTTCTTGGCTTCTCAAGAGAGACAAAATCTTCGCATGTGAGACTACTGAGAGAATTGAGGGATGAACCATTTTACTTGCCAGAGACAAGGGAAACTCCTATATAATTCTATAAAATCTGTTAAAAACTCACGAATTCACCCATAATGAACTCCTTGCTTCACTCTGACCAGGGAGAACTGTTTGTTTACTGTTTTGATCGCACCGACAAGTTGGAGCGCTGTTTACACGTTCCAACCATCGAAGTATATAATAAACTGGAACGCGCTCTTAGGTGCCTAACATATGACTATTGGTATATCTTTTGGTGAAGTAATATGATTTTTAAATAATTTTACATAAAGTACCTACCTCTTGTTTATGGTATAAATTTATACAATTGCAATAAATTGTATTACTATAAACTAAAAATTTTATTTAGCACATCTTTTTACTTTGTTTTAACTAGCGTTCATAAGGTATCCTATTAACTGATAGACCTTCGAACTGTCAACTTGAGTGAACATAAGTTAAAGTTACTGTACTGAACGCAAGGTACGCATAGTTTTACGAAATTTTTCTGTAGTATACTGTAGGGCACAGTTAAAATTTGGTTGAATATTTTTCATTTTAGCTTTCTTCTTTTGTTGAATTACATTGAATGGACAGTATATTTTTATAAATGATATTAAATGGCGTCATTATGACTAAACTATTAAATGATAAATTTATATCCATTCTGCAGTCTTAAAAAGGTTGACTTGGGTCATCTGCACTGTTCAATTGAATGTGTATACTGTTAATCTAGAGAATATGAAATCTGATATTTATCTATTTAGACAGATACAGAAAGAACGGTCTCAAAACTATTTACAAACCAATTAAAGTTGCAGTAAACAATTTTTGCTAAGGTCAATTGAAATTTATCATTAGCCCCTAAGATTAACATGGGTTAAACTTTCATATCATGTATCCGAAGACATTTGGTAACTTAAAAATTTAAAAGACAAAAAATGCCTTAAATTACACATAAAGAACATTTCTTTATAATGACATAAAATTCCACAGATTTTCTTGTCCGCGATATTGGAAAATAGGTTTATTTATGCGTAAAAGATAACTATTACGAGCCAAATGTTTTTAAAACGTAATTTCAAGTATATATTTTTTTATTCTTTAGCGCTATTTGACTGAATGGTTTCATAGATTCAGACAGTAAAAGTTTTCCCCATGTTAATCTTACGAGACAAAATTTAACTTCAATTACCACTAGCTCCCTAATTGTTAGTTTCAGAAAAAACCAACGAATAAAAATGTCTTAAAATTATTTACACAATTCTAAATTAACCTACAGTTACTGTGGTGGGGCAGAGTTCATTACGCTTTAAACATTTGAAGTTGGCCGCTGTATTGGGAAAATAGCGTATAAAATAACCATTTACAATTATATAACGTACATCATTTAGAGTCAATGCTAAAACCAACTTTTGCGAACAATTAAAATTACAAGGATTTTGGTTTGTTCATAAATTTTCAGTATTGGAACAATACTGAAAATGGAACAATATTTTGTAAATGGAACAATATAAAAACCACTAATTTTATGTTAGTAAAACTATGATAAATAAATTAATAAATTGCAACATTAGCATATTTAATTAATTGAGGTTCTGAACGAAAAACAGCGCGAAACGCTATGCTGGTAAGTGCGGAGCTACTGTTTCTTGCCAACTTCAAAGATGGCGGCCCGGCCGGCCAGCGGACCGTTTGCTCGACACGCAGCGCTCGTTCCAGTTTATTATATACTTTGATGATTCCAACCTGTCGCTCCAACCTTGCAATATCGTTGTCAATCCAGCCAGGAAAACGAAATTTTCATTTTTCGTCCAACCCCGATATATCGCTACAATCTCCCGTTTACACGCTCCGATTATCGCTACGATATGGTTAGTACCGATCACATCGGTGCGATATATCGGAGCGTGTAAACGGGGCTTAAGTCTTTGTACTTCACACCTGTGCATGTATGCTGGTGATATCAGTTTAATTCTAAGTAGTAAAAATGAACACGAAGTGAGTAGCAGCATCACAACAATAATTGAAAACATGGATTTATTTTTGGCTGATAAAAACTTGCAAACATAAATAGAGATTTTCAAAAGAAAGCCCATAGCCTACATGCTGTATCAGTCTTTTTTCAATTCGTCGCCTAAATATAAAAAAGAACAAACAAAGTTTAAACTTAAAGAAAAAAAATTTAAAGCAGAACTCAAAAACTATTTTTAGCAGCTTGCTTTCGTAGCCGCAGAAGGGTAGGCCTATTGTAGAAGCGGCAGATACCATCATTAATCCGGGTCACTTCTCTCGTTTCCCTGATACGTCAAAGCTTCAAACTTCTAAATTGTGTGTTTTTTTAGATAAATCCAGTGGTGAATATCAAAATTTTACCAAGTAGGGCCTACTGGTGAAAAATCAAAAATTAAATTTTTGTCTCAAAAAGCAAAATTTAAATGTATATGTACATATAAATGTATATATATATATATATATATATATATATATATATATATAAATTTTAATGACTATTATTTTTTGTCTCTGGGCACCTCAAACGAAAAATTAACATGGTCCATGGCTTCTAGGTCTTACCATGAGACCTACGGTAATAGCTTGTTCCCTATGGGAAATTCGCTAATACAAACAAAGAGAAAATGACAAAATATTAATTAATTCTGTTTTTTAAATTTTTTTTTAGTCAAATATAAGTACTAGATACATTAATATTTTTAACATTTGTAATCTGTATTGAACCGATGATGGTATTTCGCCTTGTACCGTACCTGTACAGAATTTTTGGAGCACCACAGACCCCTATTTTCTTATCTATCATTCAATTCAAAGTTATATCATATTGAGTTCTCAAACTATTCAAATGTGCTTTCCAGGACGGAAGCGAATGCCACTGGAAGTGATTGTGTTTGGACCTGCTACCCAGTAGACCACAATAAAGAAACAAATGATTATTAGTTCAGTTTTGTCGAAGATTTCATGAGTTTCAGTTGTTACCTATAAATTATATACAGTAATACATTTAGTTTTTTTTTTTCAAGTCATAATTGCATTTAGGTCATATGAAATTGAAAGTTGGTGTTTTTACATGCACATTGGTGAATTTAACCGGCCAATTCATTATACAGCCGTGGCCTGATCCAAAGATGGCCAGTTAAGAGGGAGTCTACTGTAAATAAATTTGCATAAAATATATGAGAAAATCTTTAAAGATGTATTTTTCCTAGTGATTCATTTCACTAGTTCAGTTTACTTTCTAGAGATCTGTAATTATAAATAATATTAATAATAGAACATTATATAAAACTTAAAAAAGGCGTTAAAAAGTAATAAGTAGGAAAGCACAATCTAGCTCCTTCATACGTAACAGAGAAAAATTACAAAATAGTCAAAAGTAAAACAATTACAAAATTAATCCTAAAATATTTCTTTTATACTTTCTAAAGAAGAGTTAAGACAAAATTTTACCTAAAATTTACTGCATTTCAATAGTAGAGACTAAGGATGTGTGGGCACCAAAACTTCAAAGTACCAAATATTCATATTTTGACGAGATTAATATGATAGAAAATATGAAAAATATTTGTACATTGAGGTAATATTTCCAAAGTAGAGAGAATTTATAAACAATTAAAAATAATGATCGTTCCTAACTTTGCTATTTTTTTAACACTATTGATGGTACAGGCAAACTCTTGAAAAAATATTTTATGAAAATTTTGGACACACATATAACACAAGGTTTAAAAATAATTTCCAGTGTCCGAGACACCGTTTGAAGTTGGTAGAGAAAACACCAGCTAACATGGGGAAAAACTTTTTTAATAAATTAAACTTACCTTCAGTACAAAAAATTTAATCCATTCAAGTTAATTTAAAAGCAGCCTCACCGAATTTCTACTAAAATTTATTACAGTGTAAATGATTACTTGAATGATAAATCACTAGGCTAAATTTTATTAGTTGATTTTTTTTACAAGATTTGACAACCAGTCATTATACTGTCATGGAACAAAAACCTGTCTTTTTTAAGCTAACGTTATCTTGGTACTTATTAGGTACCACCGATTCTTGGCAAAAGTACCGGTACCGAGAACCGGCTTTAGGTACCGACACATCCCTAGTAGAGACCTAGTACTCACAGCCAGGATGTTGGTGAGGCCGTCGAGAACAACATTGATGGTCTTGGTGTCCTTGCTATCCAGGAGACTGCACAGTCCGGGAATGACGTCCATCTGAACCAGCAGAGCAATCTGCTCAACGGACCCTCCGCTGGTGTAGTTGGTCACAGCCCACGCCGCCTCCTTCTGCGACTTGTAGTCACCCTGTCACGACAACACGGCCCGCGTTAGCTACCGGCTGGTGATACAACACTATTCAAAATCCATCAGGGTATAGACTAATGATTTTATGTTTTATTTAATTAATATGAGAAAATTACACAGTAAAAAAAAGAATTGTTTTTGTACAATTGCTTTTGAATTTTAACATTTTGCACTAAATCTTATCGCTGGTGGTTCTGTCATGACCTTTCACCAGATGTCAAACAATAAATCGAGGAAGGAATAGATCATTGCCATTTGATGAGTTAATTGTCATTTCTTTCTGATACTAGATACAGTGAAACACAACAAATCTTTGGTAATCAGCCATGTTTGTCAATCTGACATCATGGTCCAGTAACTGAATGTTGCAGTACAGTAAAACCCCATAAACTCGACTGCCGATAATTTAACACTCCAATTAACTTGCTGTCATGACCAATAGCGCTCGACCATGCACCTCAAGACTTGCAATTAATATTGCAATGTTTTTGCAGCCCAATTGTAGATATTTAACCGAAATTACGGACGCGATTCCATTGCTACTGCGGCCAATACAACCTTCATAGGCAGAATATATTACAATGTTTGATCTATGTTTTCAGATATTTAATGTGGTTCTATTGCTAGAAACTGCTTTTCCATGTTCTGATCGTCGTGAGCCCTTATTACCTGGTTTGATTGAGTAAGTGTCAGCCGTCTTATCGGCTTCATAAAACTTGAAAGTCATCAAATTTGACTCGGACTAAGTCCATATTGTTGAGTCGAGTTTGTGTTGTTTTACTGCATAGGAAATTCAACTGTGGAGAACCACAAAATAAATTAAAGTTCAGACTCGTAATGTTAGACTCACCGCTTTCAGTATATGGATGAGCGGCGGGAGGATGCCTGCGGAGATCACCTCCTGTATCTGATCAACGTTGCCAGCCGTGATGTTGGACACAGTCCAGGCCGCCTCTTTGACGATGTTGGGCCGAGTGCTTTGCAGCAGCGTGCCGAGGTGGGTCAGGCCACCCCCCTGGATGATGGAGTCCGTCTATGAAACACAAACCTTTCGGTTAACACACAGACACAACATTCAATATTTCAATTACCTCAATTGATTCATATCTAAGATTAATAAATTAGGAAGAAGACAATGATTGTGAAACTTTTGGCTGTAGGAATAGTTGTAACAGTAATTAGGATATGATTGTAAAATCACAAGGCTTAAGACAAATCAGGTGATAAAAAGAATAAACACATTTAAGTGTGATAAGTATCATTTTATTAATGATGGACGGGACCCGAAATTTCGGGAAAATATTTGGGAGCAAATTTGTCCCGATCATCGGGCGGGATTTTTTTTTTACTCGGGAATTTATCGGGTCGGGAACTACCGAACGGCGCGGAGGCCGCGATCGCGGCCGGCGATCTCGCTAACGAGGAACGGCACAAATACACGCGGCCACATTCCACGGACGCCACGCCGGAGACGATCTATTGTTCAGCTTATCTATTGTTCGACCTCCGGCAGTAATTTATTCAAGACGGGTGTTTTTTGCTCCTAGTACCAAATGCTACTTTCTGAACCAATTGTCGTAGAAAACTAAGGGATGGCTCGTTTGATTCGTCTTATTCCTAAAAATTAAACAAAATGTCAACCAAAGTTGTGTGACTTTCCAATCAAAGGGAAAATGGCAAAGTAGGCCTATTGTTAAATAAATAAATTTGTAATTGAATTACTGTTTTATAATGTTAAAAGTATCTTATTATAATTTAATATAATTTTTTAATGAAAAACTTCAAATCCCATAAATTTGTTTTTATTGAACATTACAAATACATTTGTTAGATTTTGAGGTTCATAACTTTAAACTTTCATTGTTTTTTATTGATTTTTTCATCATTCACTCCTTTTTTAAATAGCAAAAAATAAAAATAGCTAAATGAATACATAGAAATAAAAAAAAATAAGGTCTAATGGTGTATATTTTCAATGTTCAATTTTTATGATAATCTCTAAGTAAGAACCTATCTCCGTTAAATCAATAAGTATAAAAAATGAAAAAATAAACATTTCTTGGGGTTATAAATGGCGTTGGTTTGTTGAACCACTTCATTCCTTAATAACCACAATAATCATTCCTTGGTGTGAATATTTATTATAATTTCAATTTGTTGTTTTTTTTATTGAGCAGGCCTTAGGCCTATTTATGTAATACAGTTTTGTTTTCTTTACAATTTTCCCAATTGTTTTAATCTATATTTTTATGTACATAATTTTTCTTTTCATTCTTTATAGAAAACGTTTAATATTTCATTCAACAAAACTTTTATAAATTTTTATTGGACTTTTTTTATATGTATATTGGTTAGTGATTTGATTTAAAGTTTTTTGGTTACAAGAAAATTTATATTTTATTCTTATCTCATTTTATACTGCAAATATAAAAATTAGATATTTAAATCTTTTCAACAAAGGGAGGTTCATTGTAACTTATACAAAAACAAGTGGAACAATTTGGAAACAGAACCAGTTGATATTTAACATTAAGTACCAGGTTAACCGAGCCTTGCTCGTTGGTTTTTATTCACTTTTGTTATAGTGTCATGGCAATCAAACTTTCCAGACTCTTCACAGATAACAGCTGTTAAAAAACTGCTTTACATTCATTTTAATTCATTTTTGTTTACTTTTAGTTGTTATTTCGTTACCAAAATAGCAACCCATAAGACCAATGCTAAAAATTATGATTTTTAAACTTAAATTCAGACCAAATTCGATTTTTTCTGTGATTAAGGCGGTTTCTAAACTTATTTTTGGGCCAAAACACCCTTAAATGCAAAGTTCAAGCAAAATCTAACAGCTAGATTTCGAGATTATGGAACACACATCCCTTCAGAAATTCCTCGTATTATAGTATAGGATTTGTCTTTATACGACATTCAGATAAAAGTCTAAACGAATATTTCCCGATAGCATCGAGAAGAGCAATCCCGTCCCGTCCCCGTCCCGAAATTGCATGGGAAATAAAAATTCCCGTCCCGAACTAAAAATCCATTCCCGTCCATCCCTACATTTTATAATATATTTTAGGAAGATGTCATTCTATAATTGTATCATTTGATGTAACAGTTGTAATTGTGTAATTTTACAAATTTTATGAATAAAGTTTAATTGAATTGAATCACTGTACTTTAGCTGTAGGTAAGGAGACCCCGGTCGAACTTTTAACCAAGCTTGCCTCTAACGGAAATCGTGTGCAAGCCCAAAAGGACAGTATTATTAATGTAATATTTGAATAATTTATTGTTCAGCTACATGTGTACCTAACATGCATGTTTATGTTTTTTACTTTGGAGTAAAAAAGGGCTTGGATCTAAAGAGATATCAACCTCTTAAGACTTATACTGAGTTTAAAATTTTGTATGTAGACCCTAGAAGTTTGATCGTGCCTGCATTGATAGAATAATTTTTTATTGGTGTACGCCGACACAAATTTTCTTCAAAATTGTCTTATATGTATCTCATTATTGTGCTTTTTCTGATTAAATATGGTACTTTAGGTTTGGACAAAATTCCATGAATGTCAAATTTCAAAATCTCAACACACCACTAACTTTTTTTTCAAAGATATCGAACAAAATGTTTATGACAATAACTAAAAAAACAAGCGCTCCGGATTTTTTACGCAAGAACCTTTTTGGTCTTTGTAACGGGTTGGGTGTGAGGGTTAACTTTATTACCTGAAGATCGTTGCCGGTGACGATGTTCCCGACTGTACGCAGGGCAGGGGTGAGCACTTTAACGTCAGGGTTTGCCAGAAGCTCGACGAGCCGTGGCACAATCCCAGTGTCCACCACCGCCTGTATTTTGTCATTGCTGCCGTCGGTCAGGTACGACAATGCCCAGCATGTGTCAGCTGGCAACAAGATGAGTATTTATCTATCTATACAATACATAGATCTATACAGCTTAATGGTGTGCCTGGCCACAATAATCAAGTTTCAATTCCAATTCACAAGGTGGCATTTATTTTATTTTCAAAACAACCTCAATTTTACTTTTTTGTCTTATGAAAACCTCCAAGCAATTTAACATGTTTGCTGCAGACATAATGAAAACTTTCATATGAAGATATATGAGTGGCTTTTGGGACCAGGTCATAAATGAAGCATATCGATTAATGTGGTACATTGTAGCTTGCAATGCTATAAAATCTCTTCTACTGTAGGTAAGTTATATATGAATCGAAAAATCGGAAATCTAGTTCGGATGACTCCATTGGTCTGAAATGACTGGCATACCACAATTGAATTCTCAGTTGTGTTAGAACAGCAGCTATTTTAAGAAAACGGCTGGCTCAAATGTGTGTTGAAACCTGGAACTGGACTGTGTTGACAGAACCGACCTGGGGTATATTTTGTAAAAAATGTCCAACCTCTCAGTGGCAAACATTTTGATAAAATAATGTTAATGGTGATTACCTAGGACATCAACATCGGAGTAGTGAAGAAGCTTGCTGAAGGCAATCAAGCATGGTCTGACACTCTCAAAGCTAGGGGGTGGGTTCTTGTTTCTGCAGAGGTTTGACAATGTCCATACAATGTTGCGGAGGAACGGGAGCTAAAAACATGAAAATTTAACTGAAAACAAATATTTAAAAATTAAATGGAAAATAGCATTAAAATAAGTAATAAAGTATCAGCTGCATACTTTATTTAGCAGCTTAAAGACAGGGTGTTTATAAAATAATGCCAAGATTTTGAGCTGGCACTATTAAACAAGTTTATACGAGACTTTTTTACGACACTACTGTAAGTTTTTTTTTTTTTTTTATACAGTGTAATACGTTTTAATGTGAGCTCCATTTCTTGCTCTACAGACAGCAAAGAGGGTATTCACTTTCTTGCCAAGTGTTTTGCAGCATCTTAGGTGTTACATTCATGATCGCTGTTGAAATTCTCTCACGCAAATATCTCAAATCTGGAATTTTTCTTGAATACACAACGTTTTTTATGTAACCCAAGAAAAAAAGTCCAAAGGAATCAAACCTGGACCCGAGAGGCCAGGGAATATGCACGGCCACATCCCTCCCTATCAACCATTCGGAAATCTATTGTTTTGTGTGTCGCACACCTCAAGTTCAACGTTTGTCATTTAATCCCATACAATACGGTTAACAAAACTTACTTGTTTTAATTTCAGATTGACGTTTAAATCGTTTAGTTATCTTAAAGTCTTTCAGTAGCACCCATTCAAAATCTCAATATTTTTTTATAATCACCCTAGCTATATTAGCTACATATACTGTATATTTTTAGAATATGATCTAGGTGTGTTAACTTGTCATTCGATTTTCAAATATTGTATGCCTACTTCTTTTTAGGAGTGTTAAAAATGCACATGGACACCATGGAATTGAATTGACATACCATCGCAATGAAATATATAGCGGTAGCGGATTAACCGAGCCTTGCTTGTTGGTTTTAAATAACTTTTGTTTTTGTTATATTATCATGATAAACAGGTTTTGAAGTTTACGCCAACTATACCTTTTCACAGGTGACAGCGATTTCAAAACCAATGCTTAAAAGTAGCATTCTTTTATTTTTGTTTATCTTTCGTTATTTTTGTTATTTATTATTATTTTTATTAATTTTTTTCCTTGACGGCAACCCATAAGACCAATGATAAAAATTTTTAATTTTTAACTTAGTTAATAAAAAAACATTTTTCCTGGGGTTGAGACTGAGACTGTTTCTAACAGCTTATTTTTGGACCAAAATGTTCTCATATGCAAAGTTGAAGCAAAATCTACCCGCTAGACTAGATTGATGGAAAATTTAATACCACCTTCTTTCATTGAACTACTTCAAATTGTTTTAGACAATTTAAAACTCCTAAAAAATTAGACAATTCCTCCTAAATTGAAGCGATTTTATAAGGAACCTTTTAAAAACTATATAATGTCAGTACCTTCTAAGGCCTACAAAACGGTATAAAATTTCTAGACCATATTAATCCCGCTCAAGTGTGAATGTCGTGTCTTTCTGGTATTATAGTTAAATTTAAATACTTACTAATTCTGTAAAGAAAATAAATCAACTGTGGGATGATGATGAATATATAATGTAATGTAAATATAGAAATATTATGAGAGTGTAAAAAATATTGTGACTTTAATTATAAAAATAAATGTAGTCTATCCAGTGAGAAACATCTTAAACTCTTAGATCAATTATTGTGAACTGACACTTTTCAACGTACCTTACATTTGATACTATGATGAAACCTCCATTATACGTAACCCTCAGGGCTGGTAATATCTATACTTATTTAATACGCTAAGGGTTTTTTTGTCTTGGAAACTCCTCCTACAATTTTCAACCGATTTTCAAGATTTTTGTGTCGTTGGATAGGGCTTGGTCTGTAGTTGTTTCCGCCAAAAATTGATGAGAATTGGACTGAAAATAAAGGTGCTATCCACCATTGAAATCTCAAAATTTCCCATTTAAATAACATTGGGATTGAATAAAGCATTTTAAACATCTGTAATTAATCAGCTGTAAATACGTGAAGATTTTGGTGATTAAAGATATTCACAATATTGGATTGGTCGAGGTCGAATGTCATTGATTTAGAGCTAAAAGTAAAATCTTTATTGTATTATAATAGGCCTAAATTGCTCGATTTCGAGCAAAACGTATACTAGTATGAAGTTAATAGCCAGAAAAGAGAAATTTAATTATGAACCTGTATTGTAAGTAAAATTCAAAGGTTTTTCAAGAAATTAAAAACCTTATATAAGGGGTCAATATATGAATTTAAATTATTACCTCATAGTCATTGAAATTACATTTAATCATACGCACAGACTCAATTAAGGCACATTAAAAGTGTCATAATTTGCATTTTACGCAGTAGTATTGGAAAACCAAGAGTGGTGGTTAATAGAGGTTCAATTGTGTATGGATAAAGTGAGTTTGAATAATTGAGCCGTAGTGATGTGGTGTTGTAGAACTACGTACGGGCGTGTCAGGGGTGACCAGCTGCAGCAGCGCCTCCACTGTGTTGAGGCTGAGCACGAGGTCGCGTGCAACCGGCCCATCGCCCGCCACGTTGCCCAGTGCCCACACGGCCTGCTCGGCGACATGAGCATACGGTGACCGCAGTAGCGCTACCAGACGTGGCACCGCGCCGCCCTTGATCACCGCGTTGGTCTGCTCCGACGTGCCTGACGCCACGTTTGTCAGTGCCCACGCCGCCTCAAACTGCAGGTTAGGGCTGCGACAGACAATGGCCATCATCAAAAACAGTTGAACCTAAAGAGTCAGTTATTGGCAACACCCATTTAAATGTGTTTGTCTACAACTGTGTTGCAATATTTAACAAAAATTATATGACACAAGAAGAAACAGGATGTCTACTGAACTCAAAACTGAAAATCCCAGGACAATTCCCGTACCTTTAAGGACATATACAAAATATTGAAGGATTTTTATATGGTTTTTAAGGATGTTTACCAAAATTATTTTAATTATTTTTTTTAGTTAATGGCTTTGTAGTTGGACTTAACGGTAACGTGAGCTAAGTAGAACAGCTGACTTTTCATCTCTATCTAGGGTTGTGTTGTAAAGAAAAAATAAATATTTAGCAATCTGGAAAAAATTCTCATGATCTTAGTAAACAAGAAACAATAAATGAAAGGAACTAGGCCAAATTGAATATTTTACCAATCAAATTAGGGCTAATCCTCAAACACATAACAACTGTTTAAGAAACAAAACATTTTTACTTTAAATAAGATTAAAGAAATAAACAATAAGAAAAGAAAAATATAGCCTAAGGAAATTTGTTTAGTCCCTTATCATGTTGCAGTGCAACCCAATGCAACTTGCAACGTGCTTACAATACCGCCTTAAAAATTTTAGAACATGAGCTAAATTTCCAAAAAAATTATTACTTTTCCCAAACATTTCATGGCACAAAGAAATTTTAGTACAATTTCCTGTTTTCCAGGATTTTATATGTATAAAAATCCATTTATTTTTATATATGATGTACCTATATTATAGCAACATAGACCACAAATTAATTGCAATGTTGGTATTTGATGCTGAATCAAGTTATGATTTTATATATAGGCCTATAGCTTTATATCACCAGATTTATATAGCCTAAGGAAATTTGTTTAGTCCCTTATCATATTACAGTGCAACCCAATGCAACTTGCAACGTGCTTACAATACCGCCTTAAAAATTTTAGAACATGAGCTAAATTTCCAAAAAAATTATTACTTTTCCCAAACATTTCATGGCGCAAAGAAATTTTAGTACAATTTCCTGTTTTCCAGGATTTTATAGGTATAAAAATCCATTTATTTTTATATATGATGTACCTATATTATAGCAACATAGACCAAAAATTAATTGCAATGATGGTATTTGATGCTGAATCAAGTTATGATTATATATATATATATATAGCTTTTTATCACCAGATTTATAGAAAATACCATCATATACCAACATTAACTACTGATTTTGAAATTTTTGCTATAAGTTGCTACCATATAGGTACATTAAATTTAAAAAATTGGATTTTGATACCTTGTCCCACCAGAGATATTATGCTCCAAACTTTGGAAAAATAGAAAAATTCCGATTACCATAAAACATTAAGGGGACTTACTGCAAACTTCATATTACAACATATGTAAATATTTTACAATAACTTATACTATAAAACATTAATAGCATTTCAATTAGGAAGGATTAATAGTATTTCAATCCTTCATTGTAAAACTACGCTTTAAAAAGAGGACTTTATACAAAATTTGTTTCAAAATAAGATGGCAGTTTTCAAGCATTAGTGCTTGTTTTAGAGAAAACGTAAGTACGTTATTTAAACAGGGGTGCAGAAAATGTCTTACTCCTAAAATTTCCCCCAGTTGAAATGTAACGGATCAAAGATTTCCCTTAAAATACGCGACATTTATGACTTTGCCTTACTCAACAGCTAACAATGGGGCAGTGAAATGATAACAAATTTTTTTATTTTAGTTTATTATATTAATTAAAACACAAGTAATTAAAATCAAATAAAAAACTTACCAGCTATTACTTACATCTATCATAACTAAATTAAAATCTTGATTGGACGCTCAGTTTTAACTTCAATTAGGCCTGTTAAGAAAGAGAAAATCATATTCACAATTTTTTCAAAATTTCCCCAGACACCTTGAAATTTCTCCTGATTCTAGATCGCCGGATCGGACATATTCTGCACCCCTGTATTTATAGAGGAGATTTCAAAGAAAATAATGGTGCAAGTTGCATTACTCTATCTACTCTGTACAAGGATATTTAATTTACTGCTGATGCCCTAACCCAAAAATGCCGTACTTAATAAAAATGGCAGCTCACCTAACGGAAAAAGCTAGATAAAAATATTTAAAAAATTGTTTTCAATTTCCCATCATAAGGGTAATAACATATAAAGATTTTCAAAATAAAAAATGTTCAGGCAACCCTCATTGGATCACTTCAAATGGATTGACCCAAAGTTAATTTTAAAAAATTAACCACGTTATTCATTATATCACATTTATTAATGTTAATGACTAGATTTCTTTTGAAATAAGCTAGATTTCTCAATTTGAATTATAATTTAACATGACTAGATGAAAAATAATACTCACTTGTGGAAGTTGGAGAGGAACTCAATGCACCGTGGAACAAGACCCAATTTGATCATGTCATCGATTGGTGGGTTGCGTTCTCTGCTGAGGGTCTTGCGAGCCGCAACGGTTGCCTTTAGTTGGGCATCTTCATCAGAACTTTTCATGCCTGGCGGGACAGTAAAAATCGTTGACACACTGATTAAATCAAGCTGAATATTATTTCATTACTGTAAATTCATTTTTGTGGTCGCAAAACAGCAGTTAAACATAGTAAGATAAAATACATACTGTTTTGAGTATATTTCATTGAATTTGCTGATGAGAATTATTTAGGTTATCCTACTATTGAAATATGTCTTTACATAACACTCATAAAACTATACCCACTATGGGTGGGGTTCATAACTTCCAGGGATCACAACTACCAGGTCGCTATTTATTTATAAATTTTTACAATATCATAACTTCCAGGTGTCAGTTCTACCAGGTCTGTTTAGTTTAATATAAATTATATTCACTTCATAACTTCCAGCTATTTTAACTTCCAGTTTCACAACTACCAGGTCTGTAAAATCAAATAATAATGTGAGCGAAATAACTTCCAGGCCTCACAACTTCCAGGTATCGTCTCAACCAAAAGTTGTAGTGCGGTTTGCCGCATCCTGACTGAAGGCATTAGCCAGCTCCGCAACGCTCGGCGCGCCGATCGTCACGAATAAATCCAAGGAACCTGCTTTGTGCTTAGGTCATTTATTAATTGTCAAGGTGTATAAAAGTATATCAACAACACCATTCATAAATGTGAATGTGAGTTCACATTCCAATGTTATAGTAAGCTCACATAAAGAGAAATACTTGTTTCGTAATGTTCTTAACACGAAAAAGCTGAGATCATGGTGATTTCAAAGTGGGAAATGAAATTAACTTTCCACAAAAATCTGTTTATATAAAAATCAATGTTAAATATACTTCCGCTATTATTTATTTATTTTTATTTTTCGTTATCAAGCCGTGTTTACACTAGTCAAGTTACTTGATTCAAGTTGATTTTAATGTTATATAAACATTCAAGTAAAATTGGCTGTTTGTTTTCTATTTTGACTTGAATGAAGTAGGCTATAAATAAGTTATGATTTGCCGATAGGATCATCTGAATATGAAACAAACAATGTAAAAAGACTATTTTTTAAACCAATTTAAATGTAAATTCATAGTCTCTTAAAATCTAACTGTAAATTGTATACAGTAAAAACTATGCCTATTGTTTTATGTTACGACTAAACTTATTGTACATTGGTAATTTATCTTTTATTATTAATTTCGTAGTTTACATCTGAAATATTTATTAGACCAAATCATTGTTATGGACATAAATTGTTTATTTGGGCATTAAGTACATAAATATTCATAACTTATACATTGAGGTACTAGGCTACATAAGTATTATTGAGTTTGGCCTAAAAAGTAATTAGCCACAGGTAAATCAAATTTTCATAAGGACAGACGTTCTTTTTTTTAAATGGTTATCTAATGAGCCACATTTTAGCGACAATTCTTAAGTCTACCTGTAGTATGGCTTATTCAACTAGTCATAAAATAGAAAAAAATCATTGAGAATTCCTTTAAATATTTATTTTACATAAGAATGTTCTGTTATCAAGCGGAGTTGTCCCATCTCACGCCCCTTTACCCACAACCATTTATTTATATATATAGAAGAAGTGTATAGTACCCTTTGAGTGCTTGGAAAATTGTGAGTTGAAGAAGATATACTATTAGACGTAAAAGCGAACTATTGAGCGACTGGCTGTATAAATTTATCAAACTACCCTTTGAAGGCTTGGCTTATACTTTATACGTACTCAAGACTTTTTAAGTTCTTGGCATTCGCGCGCTTTTGTTTTGTTTTTGTAAGGCCTCTTTTATGCACGGCGCGGCGTCGGGCGACGGATGCCTGGCGCGCGTCATTGTGATGTTAATTGAATACAATCCACACCGCTATAGATAAAGCAAATACTCCACAACCCAAGCGCACTAGTTGAAAGTAGAATAGAATCAATCAAGATTATATAAATCTAAATATAAATCTAATTAATGTTGCGCTTTGTGCTGCGTTGGTAACCCTTGTATTTTAATAGAAGTTAATACACCTTACTAATTGTATTATACTTTTTTAATAATAAATAGGAATCATGTTAGGAATCATATTTTTACATAAATAAAACAGATTATTATGTATATGCCTAAATGTGTTAAATGTATGTGCCTGCTAGTCTGAAATTTTTTTCACCTTATGATAGTAAGCATGAACCCCGTGGTGTTCAATGTAAGAAAATGGTTTAAGGGGACGCTCTATTTATACTTTTTTACTAGACGCAAAACATACATTGAAAAAAACTAATATTAGTTGTTGTATTTCGCTGATAAAAAATCACGGTTTTAGTTATTAAAAAATGAAAACGTTGATAAACATAATCATACGTGCTGTCATAATAGTGAATAAACAAATTTAATGTTTCAATGATAGACTTTGATTGCATTATTTGTTCTTAAAAACGATTAAACCCATAGTATAGTTTACAGTTCTACAGAGCCTTATGAAAAGTTCTATATAAAATTGGCATTCGGCCAGATAAAGACTGCGGTAAATGTGTGGTAATAGAAAGGTTTGTTTTTAATTAATATTTAGTCTTAGTTCCAAACTAATTTTTACAAGAGAAGGAATAAGATAAAGACAATATTTCTATACCATACCATAGTTATTTTATTCCCGAGGATTTAAGTAGTCGGAATGTCTCATAAAGAGTTAAAAACTAAATCAGAAATTAATTAAAGACTGAAGATTGTAGACTACTTGATCGCTACAGATAACCACGACTACAGATGACGACTACAATCGTGTTTTTATTTCCGATACACAATTATTGAACATTAAATTCTTGGAATGAGAACATCGTCGTTGTTGGGCGCGCCGTATATTGTTCCTGCTCAGATAAAACTTTTGTCACTGTCTGTCTAATGTCTATCCAGGTATATTCTTGTCCGGAAATTCCCAATTGTTAAACATTCCTGACATTTTAATGTAATATAAGTTAAGTCCGATGATACCGAACGTGGTACCGTACCGTGAGGTGTACAACTATTTCTGTCAATGGTACAACTATGTCTTTCTAGTTATAATAAACTGTCTGTGTTTTATATAAAGTTTTGATTTGACAAATCAAAAGATCAGTGGCGAAGAATACCGAAAGCGTAAAAGAAAAGACGAAGAAAATAACCTCTCCGGTCTACCTGAGCCCGAATGCCGCCTCGCGGCCGCGGCCGTAGCGCTAAGCGAGTTTTATGGATGCAGAGGTTTACGGGAATCGTGTTTCAAAATTAACTTATTAAGTTAGAGATTGACTCTTAACTTATTCTAAAAGTAGAAAGAAGGATCTCGTCTTCTATAGTTTTACAATTTTTAAATAAAATTTCTAATTTCAGTTATTATAACTGTCTAAAATCGGCTGATTTTCTCTAGTGGCAAGTTTTATAGATGCAGAGGTTTACAGGGATCGTGTTTTAAAAGTAACCAATTAAGATAGAGATTGGCTGTTAACTTTTTCTAAAATTAAAAAGACTGATCTCGTCGGCTCTGTTTTTAGAATTTTTAAATACAATTTCTACGTTCAGCTATAACTGTCTAAAATCATCTATTTTTCTCGATGCAAATACAAGGGATTTTTAGAACCCTGTTATCTTCTGCTAAATGCAGCCTAGAGCTATAACTAAGGTGTCATATTAAAGAAGAATAACGGTGCTAAATTTATTTTCTTACAATTTGGTAATCTCACTTTGGTAGTTTCATCAAAACTAAGGGAAAACTTCAGTTAAAAATCGAGAAAAACGAATGATTTTAGACAGTTATAGCTGAAATTAGAAATTTGATTTTAAAATTCTAAAAACAGAGCCGACGAGATCTGTCTTTTTACTTTTAGAAAAAGTTAAGGTCAAATCTCTATCTTAATTGGATAGTTTTAAAACACGATCCCCGTAAACCTCTGCAGCCATCAAACTCGCCTAGCCAGCGCTACGGCCGCGAGGCTGCATTCGGTAACGTCGTTGGTGCTAAACTCTTGAAAATTAATTATTTAAAAATAAATATTTTCCAACATATTACGAGATTGCATGTGAATTTGGGGCGAAGCGCGCACGTAAGTGTCATTCTTATCATGTGTTACTAAAAAGGGAGCAGGGTCTGGTGATTGGGTGGGTTGGGGGGGGGGGGGGGGGGTGTTCGTCGATAGCATGGTTTTGGAAAGCGATGGGAGGCGGCAAATTTGGTCTTTGCACGGGCGCTAAAAAACTCACGAGCCGCCCCTGAGTGCGCTAATATTATATTCTAGGTGACTTTTTATTTCGTCCCATGTTTTGGTTAACATTTTTTTAGTAATGGACGTCACTGCATTTATTATTCTCTCTCTTGTCTCAAAAGTAGGAACTGGAGTAGAGTACACTTGACAAACCCTTAAATAAAATAATACAGAGGGGTCACGTCTGGTGACCGAGGCCATTTAGGACCGAGGATTGTGTTGAAATGTTTGACGTACAGCATCAACTGTGCGTTGATCAAGATTAAAATGCTGAATAAAATGACACCACTCGCATCTCTGAGAAAACTGCCGTTAGAATATAATAGAATTCTAATTTATAATAGAATAAATTATTCGGATCGAAATAATCAGTTTCCATCAAATATTATATCGGTACTAAATATAAGCCTCCTTGATTACGAACACAGGACGCCATATTTAAAAATTGAGGTTATATGAAACAATAACAAACTTTTATCACAGCTAACTCATTAAATTTTGCTTAACAATTCAAATTTTAGTCTTCCATGAGAAATGCATTGACCCAAACTTTTGAAGAGTTGTAGGGTGTAACCCCAAGGGTAATCATACACTTAAAAGAGATTCTGCAAATCTACGCATTATTACCTTTAATTTGAGAGTTAAATCATGAGACTTAAATCAGTAGTTGCTGAAAACGTAGCGTTACAACCGCGTATTTAATATATAGAATACCACAGTAAGTAACCCTACAGGAAGAACAGAATCAGACATTGATTTAAACAATTAGTGTACATTTTTAAACAATAACGTATTTTATGCTTGGAGTGGTAGACAGTAAAACAACAATTTTAGTAATACAGTAATTCATGAAATAATATAAACTGGAAGAGCTTGAATATATCTGGTGTACGAGCTTATAATGCATAGGCTTTGTCTCAAAATGAAACATCCTAATAAATAACTTAATATATGACAGGACTTATCAATAAATTATATCATACTAGTATACGTGTTGCTCGAAATCGAGCAATTTATTTAAATACAGTACAAATGTTACTTTAGCTCTAAATCAATGACATCCGACCAATCCAATAATGTGAATATCTTCAATCGCCAATAACTACACGTATTTACAGCTGATTATTAACAGATGTTTCAAATGCTTTATTCAGTCCCAATCCTATACTATAATTGAATTTTTTACTATATGGAACATAGAGTATAAAAATTCTTTTAGATCGACTTTAAATTTCTCTTAGGCGAATTTTTGACCCCCAAAAGGCTTTTTTATTACTAATTTGATTTCAATAAAATTCTCAAATTAGATTTTAAGTATTTTAAACTAGGTAATAAACTATAATCGAGCAATTATTTTCAAGTATTAAAAAAGCTTATTTTCCGTAATTTTTGACAGAACTTTAGTTGTTTAGGCTACATGGTTTGACTAATGTAGTTGCTATGATCAGTTTATTTTCCCCCATCTCAGCTGAGTTGTCGCTGTATGCTGAAAACAACATAACATAACCTTTTCTTGTTTATATTTGCTCGCCGTTATGTTACGTTTTTAAATAAAATTTAATTGATATTTTGACAGACCTGTTTGTTAAATCAAATAGATCAACACTGATGTTTACTTGTTGAAGTTATAAATTATAGTCTACCAAAAGATAGGCATGTTGATGTGGAATGAATTGGTGTCGTACGGAATTATGCGATTAACTAATTTATGGGATACAACTAATATCTATTTGGGAGAAAGATTTAAATTGAACAACTAATTAGAATGTGCTGTGCCATTGTAGCCTATGTCTCAGGTAACAAAATATGCATTAAGTGTTAAGTAAGCGTAATTCTACAATACTTAAATTACTTGATTTTTATTAATTTTGATTAATTAATCATGGATTTTAAATTGTATTGTTTTTTTCGCTCTACAATCTATTTACCTTTAATATTGTAAGCATAATTATTATTAAGTTACTTGCTTGTTTTGAGATCTTAGCTAAAATCATTCTTTGTGTGTATTTATTTGTAGGCTAGGCCTAGGATGTACGCCTGTTGACTTCGGACGGTTAGATGACGTTCCACTCTTCACATTCGAGGAAATGGAAACCTCCGTTCTCTCCCTAAAGAGCAACAAGGCTCCTGACCCGGACGGGATTCCCAGCGAGGCTTTAAAGAAAGTATTTTCAATTAATGCTGACTTGTTGTTGAGAATGTACAACGCCTGTTTGGTAGAAGGGATGTTTCCGGCTCCCTATGGAAAACCGCAAGACTTGTACTGATCAGCAAGGGCAAAGGTGATCCCGAGCTGTCGTCGTCCCACAGGCCTTTCTACACGTTGGACACGGCTGGGAAGCTGTTCGAGAAGCTGATCCGTTCCCGCCTGACCTCTGCCGTGGAAGCTGCCGGGGACTCATGCCCCCGTCAGTATGGCTTCAGAAAGGGACGGTCAACGATTGACGCTATCACCGAAGTCCATGGAGAGCTGTGAAGAGAGTCGAGAGCCACAACCATTTCCCTCGCTGAGTAGTGCTTCTTGTTACGCTTATGTCAAGAATGCCTTTAACTCGGCGAGGTGGGTCGATATGTTGGATGCGCTTCGCAACACCTTTCGCGTTCCTGCATATCTGTTGCGACTCATTGAGGATTATCTCCGCTCTCAAAGCCTTATTTACGACACAAGGGACGGAACGTGTACGAGTGGAAGTCACTTCTGGTCCGCGCAAGATTCAATACTCGGCCAGGATCTATGGAATGTTGCCTATGACAGCCTCCTGAGGTCGGAGATGCCTGAGGAAACCTCTTTGGTTGGGTACGCCAATAATGTCGCAGCTCTCATTGTCGCACGCAACGTTGAGCTGGCCCAACTAAAGTTGAACCGAGTCATGCGTGTGGTCAACACATGGATGTCCGATCACGGTCTCTCACTTGCTCTCCGTAAGACGGAGATTGTGATATTTACGAAGAAGAGGATAGACACCGTCATTCTGTTCCGAGTGGGAAGGGAGGTGGTCCAATCAATTCATGCTGCTAAGTACTTCGGGATTATGGTGGACACCAAGTTAAGCTGGAGGGATCAGATATTCCGTACGGCGGACAAGGCCGCTAAGGTAGTCACTTACCTTAGTAGGCTGATGGCCAGTGTCGGGGTTCCACGATCCAGCAGAAGACGTCTGTTGATGTCCGCGGTTCAGTTCGTGCTTCTTTATGGAGCAGAGGTGTGGGCAGACGCTCTCGATAAAGAGTAGTACAGGTTGCGACTCGCCCGAGTTCAACGTCGAGCGGCGCTCGTAGTGTGTTCCGCCTACCGGACAGTGTCCGAGCCTGCCGTCCTGGTGGTCGCCGGAGTGTCAAGCTCTTGGCAGGAGAGAGAAAGGCAATTTATCAGAGACAAGTCGAGATTGGCAAGGACACGGCAAGAACAGCAGAGCGCTCCCGAACCTTCCAGCAGTGGCAACACAGCTGGGAGCACGACACCCGAGGACGATGGACTGCGCGACTTATCAAGCACGTCCAACCATGGGTGGAACGGCGGCCAATTCTTTATTTATTGCTCGGGCGTTCCCGACGATGCGGAACACACATTTTTCCGCTGCCCATGCTTGGAGGATGAGGGCAACTGGGATTGTTTATCACAGTTCGTGCGGGGCATCCTCCTGGAAAAGAAACATGATCTGGACCGCGAAGTGGCCCAGATCCCTTGATCGAGTGGCTGGATAAGGAGTGAACCCCACGGGCATAAGCCAAATTTAGGCCTAGCCCTACGTAATGTGATAAACAACTCCAGGTTAGAATCCTAAAGAGTAGAGGCGAGGTTTTTTAGTGGGTAAACCCGTTTTTAGGGGAGTCCCACACTACAGGCTTGCCACCTGTGTGCGTAATGCATTTTTCTTACCTCTCCCTCAAAAAAAAAAAAAAAAAAAAAAAAAAAAAACATAAAAAGCGTCACCTAATAACTCAAAAAGTGAGTAAAAAATTCTTGTACGGGACGGACATCGGAGCGTATTCCTAGTACGAGGAATTTCTGAAGGGATGTGTGTTCCACGATCTCGAAATCTAGCTGTTAGATTTTGCTTAAACTTAGCATTTAAGAGTGTTTTGGCCCAAAAATAAGTTTAGAGACAGCCTCAACCCCAGGAAAAATCAAATTTGCTTTAAATTTAAGTTTAAAAATCGTAATTTTTAACATTGGTCTTATGGGTTGCTATTTTGGTAACGAAATAACAACGAAAGGTAAACAAAAATAGAGGAACATACATGTTAAGCAGTCTTTTTAAAACAGCTGTTAACTGTGAAGAGGTATAGTTGGTTGTTGGTGGATATTTAATAGCTTTATTACCATTACACTACATTAAAAGTGAATTAAAACCAACGAGCAAGACTCGGTTAACCTGGTACTGTTATTTAAATAGGAAATTTTGAGATTTCGATGGTGGATATCGCCTTTATTTTCAGTCCGATTCTCATCAATTTTTGGCGGAAACAACTGCAGACCAAGCCCTATCCAACGACACCAAAAACTTGAAAATCGGTTGAAAATTGTAGGAGTTCTCAAGACAAAAAAACCCTTAGCGTATTAAATAAGTATAGATAGTTTGTATATTTTCTTGCCGAAGAACCCCTGACAAAAATATCTACAGTTGTAGTATGTTGGGGCAGAGATATTTGATGACACCTATACCATGCTCCATTAGCTGGACGATAAATGCCTAGGCCTAATAGGAGGGAGACCCTAGGTCTGGGAACTACGTTGGGGGCAGGATATGACGACAAACAGCTTTTCTTCTAGTAATATAAAGAAAATGAATTTGCAAAACTTCAATGGGGACCTACTTGTGGCATAAGACCCACCATGTAGTAAGTGCACTACGTAGAGTAATACCAAGCACTTTCGTGGTAACTTTCGGTAACAGGACATTTCAAATGCGTGAGGTTGGCAACACCTCTAACGTGTAAGAATGCAGATCTGGGCTGGCGCGGTAGGGAGGAAAAAAGTGCCGATCGCCCCTCCACGCCCCTCCCTACAGCATTACTTTAAATAACTGGT
Organism: Neoaliturus tenellus; assembly: GCA_030545055.2. Lineage (NCBI taxonomy): Eukaryota > Metazoa > Arthropoda > Insecta > Hemiptera > Cicadellidae > Neoaliturus > Neoaliturus tenellus. Next base: position 192,149,807 of record CM061531.1, on the reverse strand, counting down.
CTAGTGATAGCGTTTTTAATGGGATAATATAATTTTCAAACTTTATATTTAAGTTTTATTTGTTGGAAACAATTTAAATTAATATAATGTAATGTAATATGGTCCTAAACAAAGCAATACTCGTAAGAAAGAAAGGTAAAAAACGAGTATTCATGTGAATAATAAAATACCTTGGCAAAATAGAGTCAAGTTCTATTCAACTACAGTTTTATTTTTATTTTTTTCCTTACATACTTTTTGTGAAACGCATGTATTATCGTTAATAATACGTGTATTAGCGTCGATAATACTGATAATACCCTATAATGCTAGTTAGCTTGCTTCTTTTATCATGATTTATACAGAAACCAAAACACCTTTCCAATTTATTTTTCGTTTTTCATAATATGTAGAACAAATTAGCCAACAGTGCATCATTTTAAGATTTTTTACTGGAGTAGGAATTGATTCTGTGCGAGCTTTGAGAATCCATCGCCTAGCTATCCGTGGGACTTGATCAGTGAGATAGTGCTTATCTCCAAGGTCATAATCCAGGGCAGCGTACGTGGTGTGATGGCACGAGCCGCCTGGACAACTTCCTGCCTCCCCCCCCTCCCCCCCCCTCCTCACCGCCTCCACCACTGCCAACATCTGATTATGAGTTTTATCAATGTGTCTCATTTCAATCACCAAATTTATTCCGTAATTTCTAGCTATAGCCTTCCATTCTCTGCACCAATAAATATTTTTACTGATTATTATCTGGGCAATCTTAAAAGGTACGGTAAGCGGTTCTGCGGTAAGGACAGAACACGTGAAATATATCCTAAATGCACATTTAATGTATAAATATATTCCTCGTCAAGACCAGTTTCCAGATATAGGGAGTAGTTCGGTATGTTACTGGTCAAACCAAAAATTCTTTTTATGAAAAGTATAAGAACACCATTTACATAATCACCCTCCCATAGACCCCAAATCTAGCATCCATAACATAGAATAGCTCTTACTATTATACAAAGTAACATATAAACTTTCTGCTCAGGGGTACATTATTTTGGTTCATGAAATTTCTCCAAATCGAGTTTATTGCCAATTTTGCCGAAGCGCATTTTTCTTTTAAGTGAGTCTCCCAAGTTAATTTCGAGTTTAAATTAAGACCTAAGTATCTATAACTAGTAACCACTTCAACTATTTTACCTCCAAAGTACCATTTGTCATTTTTACTTAGTTTCCCTCCGTTTCTAAAAACCATGATCTTAGACTTATTTAAATTTACTTTTAAATTCCAAAGCTGACAATAGTTTTCTACGTCATTCATCATTAATTGTAGGCTAGTGGCAGTTGGAGCGATCATAACAATATCATCTGCATAAAGCAATGCTTTTATTCTAATGACTCCAAAAATACACCCTCCTCTCAATGAGTCCACAATATCGTTTACAAATAAACTGAATAACAAAGGAGACAAAATACAACCTTGTTTTAAGCCTACATCTGTTTCAAAATAATGCGTTGTTCCATCTTTGCACCACACGGACGCTAAAGTTTTATCATACAAATCACTCAGCACACGTATCATGTGTGTGGATATTCCAAGGCAAGATAGTTTATAAAACAGTGCTTTTCGGTCAATTGTATCAAAAGCGGCTGTAAAATCAATGAAAAATATATGTAGTTTTCACCTTTTCTTATTTAAACTTAATTTTACAAAATTCGAAAGAATAAACACACTGTCAATAGTGGAATAGCCTTTCCTGAAACCAGCTTGGTACTGACATAATAATTCTTTGTCCGACAGCCATTTTATTAAGGGTGCGCTCTACCTCGGCGTCAAAATCGTCGAGCGAGACTGTTAACTGCCGCTGTACGCGGAATGTCACATTTTGGAAAATATATGACGGGTGATTTTAAATTTGCTTACTTTAATGCTTTTTTTCGTTTCAGTGCGAAATAGATAGGTGGTCTAACGATGTTCTTGAAATTGACCTTTCGCATCTCCCTTCTTGCATCGTTATCTATACACTTTTTACCAATCTTATTGCAGATTCTTGTTCTTAAGATTATATTGTACTCACGTATCGTCTTATTTTTTCTAAAAAAATTGTTTTTAATACGTTAAAACTTGATACAAAAACGCTTATTTCAACATTATTAGCAAGCACCCTGCTTAGTAATTTTAATTAATATCGAAATTTTAAGACGATAGCGGAGTACAAAATTATATTACGAAAATAATGACACCAAAATATTTTAAATCGGTTTACAACTGGGGCGACAAACACGGAGATTCGAAACCATTGCATCCGCCCGCGGCAGATGGGTAGAGCGCACCTTTAAGAGTCTGCAGTACCTCCGCATTTTGTATTTGGTATTTTGTCCCATAAAAACAATGTTAAATAAAAAACACTACAGTGAGTTTGTTTTTCGTCCGAAAATTTCAAACTAGATGTCATTTTAAGTGTTACCATAGTATCTTTCATTTGAGGTGATATAAAATTGATAAAAAATATCGATTTAAATTACTAATAAAATATAAATATATATTAACACCATTTTAAAACAATGTTAAACCATTTGTAGTAGGTTTATTGAAAATTTATCCACGTCATATGAACCGCCATACCACTATGGTGAACATATTTTTGATTCACGAGAATCCAAAGCAAGATTATCGAGATAAAGTAGACACCTAACAGTAATATTTTTAACTCAACATTTTTCTTATGGTACTAAAAATCCAAGATGGCTGGGGTACTGCAGACTCTTAATTTCTTATCAATACTACACGAACATTATTTTAATTTAATTGCCAATAAATTCACACACGCTCAACAAGAAAATGTCTGAAACTTGACATTCCGCAGCTCCAACTAACTAAAACTGTAACATCATACCTTGTAAATTGTATACATTTTTTATATAAAATCGGCCGGTCAGCCCTGGACACTACACTTACCAATTTTAAAAATAAGGTAATAAAATGGCTGTAACCAAATCCATTTGATTCTTCTTCTGGATTTATGAACAGTAATTTAGATATAGCGTTTTGAGTTCTGTGCAATATTAATATAAGTATTTAAGTATTTCAATTTTGACGTATTTTTTGTATGACAATGCCCATTTCTTGTAAAGGATCAAAGGCAAATAAATTATATCAATTTAATTTGACTCCTCAAACGTTAAAATCCGTCAAAAAAACTAACTATGGAGAACGAAAGAAACCCCAACGTCTATTTTTAAATAGATAACTTGTTACTGCTCTGTATTTAAATTTAATTTAAAATATTTATTTTCTAAAAAATAAAACAAAAAACAATCTAACAAATAATCTCATACCACAAAACCTACTCATAAACATTTGTATGAATATCGTAATACTTTAAACTATTAACGAAATCTAAGACAAAGTGATTACCCCAGTCAATAACTTCATAATGTATAATATTGCAATTAAACTGTAATTGAACTTCAATTCAAGTTAATGTAATTAACTGATTTGTTTTATTGATCTAGAGATTTAAAGTTCAAGCTAAAGTTGAAATATGATTAGAAGTGCGCGGCGGTGACGACTGCCGCGGAAGCGCCTGCAACGTGAGCGAGGCAACCTACCTACGCGCATCATGCAGGTTTTGACTCAGACTGTACACCTGGTAGTTGTGAGGCCTGGTAGAAGTGAGGCGCTCGCTTTATTTATATCAAAGACCTGGTAGTTGTGATCCCTGGAAGTTTTGATGCCTGGAAGTTATGATTTCTTATAATTTTGTATTGAAATAATCAGACCTGGAGAAGTGATACCTGGTAGTAGTGAGGTTGTTAATATTTATTAAATTTTAGCGACCTGGAAGTTATGAAACCTGGAAGTAATGAAACGCTCCCCCCACTATGAGGCAATCACTTAAAAAAATTAAACGGAAACATAAAATCTTAACAATATATAAATTTAACAAATTTCAACGACAAAATGTAAATCAGACCGTAGCCAACAACAATAGTTGCAGTCCGCTTTTACTTTTGAACCCAGCATGATTAGACTGTCAAACAGACGATCACTGAGACTCATTGATGTTGTTATAGAGGAGATTTCAAAGAAAATAATGGTGCAAGTTGCATTACTCTATCTCTACTCTGTACAAGGATATTTAATTTACTGCTGATGCCTACAAAGCCCAAAAATTCCGTACACGGCTTAATAAAAATGACAGCACCTCCTGGAAGAAGCTAGATAAAAATATGTTAAAAATACGATAAAAATAGATAAAATACGTACGAAGCTAGAAAAAAAACGTTGTTGGCCCTTGTCCAACAACGTTTATGGAAACTCGAGTCACTGAAACCAAAATATAAGGTCTGAGGATCCAGCAGGCCTTCATTAATTGATCAAATCACTAATCAAAGCAGGCCAATTGAATTTTAAAAGAAAACAAATTTAGAAGGAATGGAAGGGGCTAGACGACATCTCCTGTGGTGAGTGCTCCAGGGCTGCCAACGTGATGAAACCTAGTTCTCTGTTGGGTCTCACAGACCACTGTTTTCGTAAAGGCATTAAAGCAGTTTGTCCACCAATATGCTGATTTAGCCCTTTTATAAAATTTAATCTCATCTTATTCTTATACTCTAAAACAAGCACAGTTTGTACAGGCAAAAATTTTGCTCTGTCCAGGAAATTTGTTATTTTTTTATGAATATGAAGGTTTTGGCTACGAGGAATTATTTGGAGTTGTCCCATGGCTGGAAAAATTCCGGTTTTCGTCCTAGAGAAGAGGTCTTCAAAATTCCCATGTTATCTTTAAGGAGATTTTTTATATAGCTACTAAATTGGACAAAAATCTGTGATAATTGTATATCTTATAAACCAATGTGTTGCATTTTTAACTTGTGGTTCACTTAATTTAGACCAAAGTGCATTGACACTTTGGCCTGGCGAGTAAACTCTTCTTAAAAAGGACGAGGGGGAGTGAGCGCAGCGAACGAGCTTTGTCTGAGAATAGAAAGTGGCGCTTAATAATTTTACCAAGCATAAGTTTGGTCCCCCTGATACTAAACAAAATATTGTACGAGTTAAAAAAATTATTACTTACCGTCAATTATTGCATCCATGCTCATTATAGGTTGAGTATTGGCATTATTTTCTTGTAAGGGAGTGGCTACTTCATCCAAGCTGATATTTCTACGTTTGAGCAGTTGATCGTCTTTACGAGCTTTTCGAAGTTCAATATTGACTTCATTGCGCCTTCTCCGCATTTCCTTAATAAACACAAAACTATTCTGAGAACTGCTTACATACAGCAATATTGAACGTTCTGATTTTTCTTAACATTATCACTAACTTATTTCCATCACCAATATGACACTTACTTGGGAATTATTAAAAACTTTGACTGCGTACCGTACCGGGGTACAATTTATTGAAAAGTTACATTTTTATAAAAAAAATATTTAACAGGTGCATTGTTACTACATCTCAGAAACTTAATTCCTGTGGTTTACTTCCAGATTGCTAATAAAATTAACAAGATGTTAAAAATATCTGCAATCCTAAATGTTGCTGGAATGACAACCGGTATCAACACTCATCAAACAGGTGTCAATTTAAATTTAAATTACTTTTTGGCTAGGTGTTTTGTATGTTTACCACTTTTGTGTCCATCCATTGTCAGTGATGAGTGTTTTTTTTTTTTCAAACAATTTGACAACATCTTCGAAGTGATGATTTCGCGTCTTCAGGTTTCAAAATGACACTTTGTTCTTGAAGGGTCATTCCATATCAAATCAACCACAAAAAAAATCATTTTAACACCCAAGGTCTCAGATTTTTATGAAACTTAGTAAATTTGTTCTTTTTATATAGATAAACAACCATACCAAGTTTTATTGACTTAACTCTATCGGTTTTCTTTTTACAACCCTTCAAAGTTTTTACAAAAATGCCGGTCGGGGCTCGCCTGAGGCCACAGACACAACGTGTTTATTTTCTCAGAAAAAATCATATCTTTAATATTTATCAATAGAACTCAATGAAAATTTGTAGTTTAACTAAATAAAACATGCTGATTTTGGAAAAAAATATCATAACACTCTAGGCCTTACCAAAAAATTACCATAAATTGTTATTTTACAAATATTTTATTTCCGGAAAGTGATTACAAGGGTTCACGTTGCAGCCAATATCTACCTGAGGGTTAAAGATAATCAAACAAAACTTTTTACTAAAATTATCTTCAAGATATTTTCTATCACATCCAACAATAAAATTAATGGCTTTTTTATTCCTTCACATTTAAAAACTAATATTTGTCTGAAAAACCATATTTTGTATAAAATAGTGTGTAGTTATATAGTGTGAAGTACTGAAAAACTATTAATTGTTTCATGTAACTTAAGAAAACATGTTAGAGATAAAATATTAGTATTATCACCTAAATAATTTGTTTAAAAACATTACAGGCCTTTCCGTCGGTCATCCAGACCATGTCACTCACCGATTTGGATTTTAATGAAACTTGGTATGGTTGATTCTTCTATACAGATAAAAAAATATACTAAGTTTCAGTGCTCTATCTCTGCTTATTTGTTTTCTAGAGCTGTTTGAAATTTGAATAAATGTGTCGTTTTTGAATGCCCGAGGTTTCCATGGTAATGTGCCCTGATTATGAAAAGAAATTTGAAACTCTCTCATTTGCCAACCAAATAAAATGAAAATTGCATGTGTTGTCAATAAACCTACAGATTTTAGAAAAAAAAATAGTTAATAGTACTTCCAATTCATCTATTTAAAAAAAAAGGTAAAATACAGAGGTGTATATCCGTAAGGCAACCATACAGACAACCATATATCAATAATAAGGTTTTTAGAGAAAATTTTTGTTTTACTGAAATGTAAATATTTTTGAAAAGCACAGTGGTTTTGAAGTTGAAGGTTTTTTCAGTAATCCCAATAATATGTGCTACCTTATGGAAACAATCAAATTCATGGCTTTTTTTCTGCTTTATACTTAAACAAAATTTACACTTAATTTTTTTTTGTAAAATTCTTAGTAGCGCCATGTTTATCTTTCCTATGAATTAAAAAATCTGTGAGCCAACTTAAAATCATTGTGTACTTTAATAACTCTTAACATTAGCAACAACCCATTTATAACATTAAAACCCTTTTGGATAAATTACAATTTTGTTTCATAATTTATGGTCATTCCATTGAAATTGTCCAAAAATGAATAACTTAAATCGCTTCTATTGGTTTTTTTTTATTAATTAAAAAACCGTTTATGTTATTCATACATTTAATCAGGAAATAAAATTTTGTTTCTAAATTAAATTTAGTATAGGTACTAAATTAGTTCTCATTAGCTGATTTTCAAATAAGGCGGATGCTTATTCCTAAAAAATTAATTGTTATCTGGGTAAAGTTAAATATACCTTGACATTCAAAGAGATAAGTACAAATATAAAATAAAACAAAAGTGTAGATTTTACCATCTTTTAACATGATAGTCTTAAAAGTGAACCCTTTAAAAATTAATATTTAATAAATTAAAATTGAATGAATTAAATATAAATTTAACAAGTGAAAATGTTTTTTTATTTCAATAATATAACTCAAGGAATACTCTTCGACTTTAATAAAAAAAATAAAAATGTCTTACACTGTTAAAACTTACTCTTTAGAATAAAGTAAATATACAAAATGTTAAACTTCGTACGGTTACACTCCATAAAATCCAACATTTTAAAGTTTGATTATTACATTTGCATACTGCAAAGTATGCATTTCTCATAAGAAAAGTCCAAAAATCTGAATAGTTCCTGTATGAAATATTCCTACGTATGAAATAAAATTAGTTCCAAGTGGTTTACTGACTACTGTGAATTAAAAAAATATTTACATTTCAGTGAAACAAGATTTCTCTCTAAAAAAAATACTGATAACTATGTTTCATTTTTTTAATAGCCTAGATGAATTGGAAGTAATATAAACTATTTTTCCCTGAAATTTGTATAATATTATTGGCAACACCTGAAATTTTCATTTGATTTGGTTGGCAAATAAGAGGGTTACAAATTATTTTCATAATCAATGGCACATTACCGTGGAAACCTCAGGCATGCAAAAATGACAGTTTTATTTCAATTTAACAGCTCTCTAGAAAATAAATGAGCAGAGATAGAGCACTGAAACTTGGTATATTTTCTTATCTGTATAGAAGAATCAATCATACCAAGTTTCATTAAAATCCAAATCGGTGGGTGACATGGTCTGGATAACCAACAGAAAAACTTAATGTAATGGTTTTAAACAAATTATTTAGGTGATAACACATGTTTATCTCTAACATGTTTTCTTAAGTTACATGAAATAGTTAATAGTTTTCCAGTACTTCACACTATATAACTACACACTATTTTATGCCCAAGGAAATAAATAAGCATATCGGTGTTGTATTATTTGACAAAATCAAGTTTTTCAGACAAATATTAGTTTTTAAATGTGAAGGAATAAAAAAGCCATTAATTTTATTGTTGGATGTGATAGAAAATATCTTGAAGATAATTTTAGCAAAAAGTTTTGTTTGATTATCTTTAACCCTCAGATAGATATTGGCTGTAACGTTAACCCTTGTAATCACTTTCCGGAAATAAAATATTTGTAAAATAACAATTTATGGTAATTTTTTGGTAAGGCCTAGAGTGTTATGATATTTTTTTCCAAAATCAGCATGTTTTATTTAGTTAAACTACAAATTTTCATTGAGTTCTATTGATAAATATTAAAGATATGATTTTTTCTGAGAAAATAAACACGTTGTGTCTGTGGCCTCGGGCGAGCCCCGGCCGGCATTTTAGAAAAAAACTTTGAAGTTTTGTAAAAAGAAAACCGATAGAGATAAGTCAATAAAACTTGGTATGGTTGTTTATCTATATAAAAGGAACAAATTTACCAAGTTTCACAAAAATCTGTGACTTTGGGTGTTTTGCCCTGGTTGAGTTGATATGGAATGACCCTGAATGTCGAAACCGCTTGACATTCATAAGCATAGACTTCTTAATTTTGAAGTATTTTTACCTCTTGTATTAATATCAACAATATGACAACATCACAAGGGCATAGTGGACGTAAGACTAATTTAGGTCTAGCCTGACGTAATGTGATAAAATAATTCCAGGTTAGAATTCCAAAGAGTAGGCCTAGAGTTTTTTTTAGTGGTTAACCCCGTTTTTTAGGGGAGTCCCACAGTACAAGCTGGCCACCTGTGTGTGCTCAATTGCATTTTTACTGCCTCTCCCTAAAAAAAGGGGCATAGTGGGACACAGCTGCTGTTACAATTACTATTGGACTATTTTCATGCAATGTAGGCTACTATACTACGTTAAAAGTTTAAAAATTATAAATGAAAATTAAAAAATAAAAGCATGCATGGTTGGTCATATATTTTAATAATTGTTGGTTAAACTGCTTCAAATTTTTACCACTACGCTCCTTCAGGAGTTGCAAAACAATATTCTGATTGAAACAAGATTTTCGTTAGGCCTAACTCAGATTGAAGCAACTTACATGGCAGTAGTTATTTTTAATTACATTTTTCAGCAATAGACTTTTTAATAAAATGGAAGCATCTATTTACCTAGGCTAATTTTCATTCTGAAAAGCTGATACATTGGTCTAGCCAAGAAAAGAGTTGTCAGTAAATTAATTCATACACATAGGTATAAGCTTTAGGGTATAATTTCATTAGGGTCATATCATTATTTTCTTATTGAAAAATTGACTTTATTCTCAATTAATTTTAAACACTGATTTTACGTGATTTTCAAACACAGCAAAAATTTAAATAGTTACACAACGGTACATTAAAACACATGTGTGAATAAATTCCAACAAATTTACTTACTTCTGAATCTTTTCCTTTGTTCTTGTAGCGGTTAAGGCGGTTGTTGATATCAATATTTTCTTCAGTCGGCATTTTGAATCTTGTGGATTAAAACTGGAAGAGGAAATTAGGTTGTTAAAATGGTTAATTTTTGTTTATATCATAATAAAATTCAAAACTTAATAGGTAGGCCCTAATGTATGTTATTATAAGAAAGTTTGTGCAAAATGTAGCCTATAGAATTTAAATTTTCTTACACTCAGAGCAGACAAAGAAAACAAAAAAGAATAGAATATTAAGAGCTCACGTTTATCCTAATCTCGGGCATAAATTCTGGTTATAACCGGATTTTGCGAGACAGCTAAAAAATTGGGCTCGGGAGCTCAGTCTTATGCGTGCCGTGGCATAAAGATAACTATAATATAGTTATCTTTAATATATACATCGTATGGCTAATTTAGCCAGCCACCAGGTTTTAAGAATAGGAAAATAAATTCTGTGATGCAGAGTACCTGAGTCAATAAAGATAACTGCAAGCTAAATATGAGAGGGATAAATTGCCGTTGAAAAATTCGGGTTTCGGGGAGACATGGTTTCGGTACTCCGGGTGTAACAGATAATCTTTGCGGTTTAGAGAGTCCAAGTTGTAGCTCAAATAAAATAATTTCGAGCATGAATAGAGCGACTTTCGGTGGCAACTTAGACCTGCTAGGGGGCAGGTCTAGCTGGAGCGTAACTAAATTATTACGTATATCATGCATGTTATTTATCTGGTAATTTATAGTAATAACATGTTTAGATTGATCATTACATTCTAAAACATATTAACGACCATAAATAAATAGGCCTACTTTCACTTTTTATTTTATACTTATTTTTGTCTGTGACTTAACCTAACAGAACAGCACAAAGAGAGGTGCTAGTCCCTCAGGGCATGTTCTAGCCTCTAGCACATAATTGCAAAACCGACGACTGTTAGACGGTTCTGAGGCACTCGCTTTGTGTGATTGTCCACAAAGCAGCAAATAATTTTATGAATACTATGGTTGGAATTGAAGGTAGATTACATTTTTTTCCAGCTGAAATTTTTGCCACAAACACAAAAACAATTAGGTAGGGTTAAAGAAAAATACAATTTTATTTACCGTACCATAATGTGGCCCCCACATAAGCATTTTGTATATTGAAATTTATTCTTAAAGAATAAATTTCTCTACCATCCCCTTCCCACAAAATAAAAGATGCATGATGTAAGGGACAGTACTACTTTTTTTCATAATCAGTTCCAAAATGTGTATAGACATAAGATAAAAACAAGCCAACAAATTAGTTAAAATTGAAAACAAAGAAGTTTGCTTCATAAACATTAAAAAAATATCACTATCTTGATAACACACAAGTTTTACACGTAGTAGAAAATGCATAATAAAAACCGAATCAATTAAAATATAACTAAGAACAAATCTAACAAAGACTACTGATTTTCAAACAGAACTAAAATACCGATCAAAAGAAGGAGAATGTAATCAATAAAATTGTAAAACTACCCCTCCGATTCCGATTAAAAAAATATCACTATCTTGATAACACACAAGTTTTACACGTAGTAGAAAATGCATAATAAAAACCGAATCAATTAAAATATAACTAAGAACAAATCTAACAAAGACTACTGATTTTCAAACAGAACTAAAATACCGATCAAAAGAAGGAGAATGTAATCAATAAAATTGTAAAACTACCCCTCCGATTCCGATTAAAAAAATATCACTATCTTGATAACACACAAGTTTTACACGTAGTAGAAAATGCATAATAAAAACCGAATCAATTAAAATATAACTAAGAACAAATCTAACAAAGACTACTGATTTTCAAACAGAACTAAAATACCGATCAAAAGAAGGAGAATGTAATCAATAAAATTGTAAAACTACCCCTCCGATTCTCCTACATGTTTCACAATCCACATTGCTTTGGGATGTTTCAAGCAATACAGAGAGGCCGCCTACCACAGGGGTATCCAGCTGGCTTTTGCCAACCTTCCAACACAAAATCCCTGCGATTCAATGCCCTTCAACCATCATCTATAGTTGCGGTCGAACAAGGATAGATTGGAGCGAAAGAAGTTATGCACGAGCTCTCGAATCTAATTTATAACCGCTGACTACGTTAAAAAGCGCTTAGAAGAGATATTGCCGGACAATTTAGGTGCGAACTCCTAAACT
>CM061531.1:192110754-192137631 GCA_030545055.2 Neoaliturus tenellus | reverse complement strand
TTATGTTTTAAGTAAAAATATTATTGTTAGGAAAATGGAACTTGACTTCAGACATGTTTTTAGTAGTATTTAGTTAAATGTGACCTTTTTACTTCCTTTAAGTTGTTCAAAAAAATTCCAAATATACTCGTTTTCAAAATAAAACTAACACTATATCAAAACATTAAAAATAAATAATAAAATTTCTGGGGATAACTAATTATCTATCTTCTTAATTTAATAAGGGGGTTTTGTCCGTTACAAATCCCTTTTTCTCTTGACCAACTTAACCGATTTTAAAAATTAAGGTGTAATTTTAAAGTTTACGATCTTAAGCTATGAGGATGAAACACTAGTACTCGTTCGAGATCCCCTCTTGGTACCTCAATGCACCAATATCACCATATCAACACACCATACACTGTGGCAATTGCCAGCAAATTACCTGGCCAACTCCATTTGAAATTACCTGGACGTTGACATTTGAAGGTACTAAGCGGTACAAGAGTATATAAAAAAATATTATAGCTAGAAAAAGAAAAATTTACGCCCAGCTTGAGGACTTAAGGGTATGTGTGATGCCCGTAGGCTTCAATTTTTTTCATGGTCTTAAATTTCTTTGCTTAACCTTATGATATTTCAGCAAAATATTAATTGTCTATTCGAAGAATAGGCTCTAGATTAACTCATATTGCAAATGTAATGTCCGACGATTACTCTCGATAGAAGTCACAGATCAGTCTCAAATTTCAGTCGAATATTCTTTATGCAATTTTTAAGGCAAAGTTCATTGTTGAAAACATTTAGTTGGGTATTATTAAAATAAACCTAAAATGTAACTTTTTGATTTTCCCCATAAGAAATGCATTGGAGGCATTTTTATTCGTCGGTCCTTTGTTTACATTTTGGCAACATCTTTACGAGTCTTAACAATCAAGCCTGAGCTACGTTCTGATAGGTCTATTGACCGGCTCAATTCCAATCCAGTCTAAAGTCGAAATTATTGGACCTACAACGGAGAACGGGAGCGGAGTGAAGTAGTCGCATAAACAAAGTTCCTAATTTGGAGGTTATGTGGTTATGTTGATGGTCAAATTGGCAACTCTAATTAGGGTAACAAAAAGCCAACTACATGTATAAAACTAATTAATATGTCTTATCCTTAAAAGTGTATTCATAAAGTAAAATTTGAACAGTAAGTACTGTAGGCCTAGATTGCTTTATTTCTTGACGTTAACAACTTTTGGTAGGCAAAGCCTTGTAGGACCAGTTTCAGTTTTTAATTCATTATGCATGTTGTTTATCAACATTACATTTCACCAATTCATTACATTTTGGGTTTTAGTGAGTTGGCCTAAACTAAAAATAGTTGGTCCTAAATACCTCCGTCGCAGCAGACCTGCGTACTGAGCGAATTTCCAAAGAGTTATTTTTTCAACATCAAAGAACTTTGTGGCTATCTTATATAATTAATTAATAATCTTTAGAAGGAAATATGATATATTTAACGCCATTTTTTTCTGAGTCATTATTTTTATTTAATAATTTATATAATAATATTTATATTGCAATGAATAATTTTTTTTACAGTAATAAAAGTGCATATCCAAAGCTTCCATGCAAAAAGATATATTTGTTTACAAATCCCATAACATAAACATTCCAAATTTGACAAATGCAGAAGAAAGCTGATCAGCTGATTATAAGGAACGGACACCTTATTATCTCCCTCTCTCTTGCTCCCATTATACACTTATTTTCCATGAGAATATAATGGGATTTGGCATGTAGGTTTGCTGCCATGCGTGTTTTTGATCAAATTTTCATTACTCATCAAATAGGACATGTTTCTAAATTTTTTATTAAGATATGTTTATAAATAAGTGATATATAACTTTTTAAAGATTAACCCATAAGCATAACATGGGAAACTTGATTTCAATTTTCTCCATAAAAAGTTAAGCTGAAATAATAAATTGTTGGGTTTTTTAAGCTCTTTTAAATGGTTTTAGTTAAAATTCTTGAATTTTGAAAATTGAGGTTCAAAAATTCCAAAAACCCATTTCTTACCCTTTGAAATCCCATTAAACCCCGTTCCCATAACCCAACAATGCTGGTTCGCGAACTCATGAAAATAGACCTGGTCTTACACCTTCATACCAAATTTTATCAAAATCGGAGGTCCCCTTCAAAAGTTATCATTACTACAGACATATATATATATATATATATATATATAGATTTATATATATATATTACTTAATATAATAGTAGCCCTGATAAGTGAACTGAATTTTACAAAATATACATATATATATATACATATATATGAATTTCACCGAATGGTGTTTTTGGCTTCTGGGGACCTCAAAATGAAAAACTAGCATGGTCCTGGGCTTAGGTCTTACCATGGCTACTACCGTAATAGCATAGGCCTATTCCCTAAAGGGGAAATTCGCTAAAAGCAGTATAAATCATGAATTACAGAAGAATACCATAAATTCTATGTTTATATAATTCCTGCAACTTTCATATGAATTTTTAATTAATTAATTTTTTTTTAATTACGAGTGATTTTTGTGTTTTTAAAACCATTACAAAGTGGGGTCAAATTTTTTGAATGTGACAGTCCCTAATGCAAAAGTTTAAATTTCTTCTTCGAAAAAGACGGTTATGAGAGGTACGAGCTTACTCCTAGTATAAAATAAAATGATTATCATCTTGTAAATAAGAAATTAAGAAATAGACAGTAGATAGTTATAAACTAATTTAGAACTACCGGTACAAACTTTTATAAAGTCTATACTTAGAGTGCAATACCATCACTGATAAATCGAGTTGGGTGGACATAGGTGTATAGCAGATCTCTGCCCCAGACATACTAAGTTATCTCAGATTTAGTTAACTACCAGCCATGAGGTCTAACTTATAAATATGTTGGCTCAAATTTTCTTCAGAGGTAAGTTAAGAAAGTTATTGTAACAATCAGCTGTGATGATATGGAATATAAAAGTTATTTTTTCTTTTAAGTACATACAATTTTACTAGTTTCAGAACTCTCTGGTGGTTATATCAGCAAAAATTTGGGGGTAGAGAGATCTTTGATGATACCAATGAATACAAAAACGTAAAGAAGGTCACATCTTATGGAAGAAATGGTTAAGAAAGTTTCTGTTGACGTAGTAGCGCACTCCACCATGAGAGCGCGCCTGAGACAATAACCTATTAGTCAGATTACATTCTGACTTTGTTGCAGATGGTCACCAGCAAAGAATCTCTCACATCCTCACACTGCACTCACACATCATACATAACCTATGACAGTGTGCCATTACTGGACCAATTCTCACAATTAATGTAGAAACACTTTTTCCGTCCGCCTACTTTAGTGCTCATCATTTTAGAACCCAAGTAAACGAATTTGAAAATAGCAGGATAACATGACGACTATACAACTTAGTTTGTTTTTGTAAACATATGATTCAATAAATTATCTTCATTAGAATAACATTTAAGTTTGAAAGCCCATATACGACAAGGTCTTAACAATAAAAGAATTTAATGACTTAAAATAATGATTCTTCTTAAATCGTAACAGATTATACTGGTAACAGATTGAAAACCCTCTTACCCAATTCAAAAGTTGATTTAATGGTGGATTGGTAATTACACTGATTGATTCTAAGAAAATTATGTTGTCTGGTTAAGTGTGAGTGAACAGAGCTATTGACAGGAATATCATTTAAATTTGCTTTAATATATGACAGTAGTTCTAACAAAAATAAAGCTGGAACAGTCAACACTCCAAGACTTTTAACACATTCGCGGCGGCGAGGTTTTTGCTCAACCTCATCACCATCCTGAATGTAAAAATTGTAAAACCCACCGTAGCAGCAGCACTGCCCAGTAAAAACCCACGTGGTCCCAAAATACATTGTACTATTGAGCAGTGCTGTGCAAAGGTTCAGTTTTCTAGCTCAGATCCTCGCTTAAAAATAAATCATATTGTAAAGCAGTGCAGATTGGGAGCGATCGCACCCATCAGGATGGCATTAGGGTTCCGCCTGGGAGCAATCGCTCCCATGCCGCCGCGAACGTGTTAAACAAAGGCTTACAATAGGTCCTATTGTTCACATTAGGCCTACATATAATTCTCACAACTAAATTTGGTATGAAGGTGTACTGTCGGAAAGTAAAACCGGACGTCTGGAAATCCTAAACCTAGCCCTCACAGAGATTTTCTAATAGAATTGTGATATGGTTAAAAGTAGCGAAGGCCTCAAGACCTCAAGGTACAAAAATTTTTTATGCTGGACTTAGGTGTAATTGAAGGGTTAGGCATTTGCGAGAGTGAAATTACTTTGAAGTTCAAAATGTGATAATTTATCATGATTAATTAAAAATTAATCTCACACTTGACTCATTACAAGGCATGTCTAGACATAGGCTATCAAGTAAATTTTAGCCCATGGCTTGAATCAACACGCCCCTTTCCGGTGAATTTATGACTGAATTTAATTAGAAGAAGATACAATTAGTAAATAAAAAACTTAAAAGTGAATTAAACAAAGTAACATTAATATTACCTGAGGGTGTAACAATATGTATTTCCTCGAGAGCTGCAAGGTGGTGGTTTAGGTTTGGAAACTTTTCGGTTGAGTTTTTGAGAAAGATTTAGTTCTCCCCTCTCTCTTTCTGATGTATTTTAACGTACTCTCAGAGTGACCAATCAGATTACAGCGAACTTTCAAGTTTTGAATTTGGAAATGCTCATTGGTCGTAGCGATTGGAGAAATAAAACAGATGTGAAAAATTTTAATAATTATTTCCCGTATTGAGGGAGATACTATATGAAAACACGGACAGTTGAATTTTTTGTCTAGAAGCGATCAATATTGGATGGACTATCTTTGACGCTTAACTTATTTTATTTGTAGCAAAATCATGTGTTTCTAAGTGTCAAATTTGATGTTCGAATATTCTAGATACTGTGGATCACAACAAACGAACCGTCAATGTACGGTTGTTTATATATTGTTCATAAACAAAGACATTACTTGATTAGGACACACATGATTATACTACAAACAAAAGAAGTTCAGCTACAAAGAAAGTCCACCTATAATCATGATCCCTTCTAGGTAAAAAAATTCAACTGTAATCTTTGCAATATAATGATATAGAATTATACTATCGCTATCACATTAAGTTCAATGCACTGACAATTAGTACTTTTTATATAACCTTGCCATATTTTATATATTTACTCAATTATAACTCAATTACCACGGTATAACTAATAGTTCCGTTGGAGTAAATTATATATATATATATAAAATTTAATGACTATTATTTTTGGTCTCTGGGCACTTCAAAACGCAAAAGTAACATGGTCCTGGGCTTAGGTCTTACCATGAGACCTACGGTAATAGCTAGCTGGCATACGACCTAGCGGTAAATGTTCCCTATGGGAAATTTACAAAAAAAAAAAAAAAAAAAAAAAACACTCCCTATAGGTATAAATAGGACCCCGGATAGGGTCCCCGATTGGCCCAACTACACCTGATCACAGTTGAATTATTCCCCCAACCCCAACCGGTGGTAAAAAGCGCCCCTGATCAACGGCAAAGATCTCCCCGAACTGGTAGTAAACTTTCTAATCAACGATTAAAAGCGCCCCCAATAAGTGCAAGTAGCAGCGGTCAAGAGCGCTTTCGAATAGTGGCACAGCAACTTTTGATTTAAACTGTACAGTACATACTTTAAGTTACTACTTAACCACGTAAATCAGATGATCAATTGAAAGAAAATAGCAATTAAAAAGTACATTTTATACATGTTTCGCGCTTCTTTTGATTATCACGGATGGAGCTGTTTCCGTCGAGTATCGAAGGGCAATGACTCGTTAATTTTTATATTAAGTAATTTTTTAAACAGATCTTGCATGTTAGTTTTGGGTTTTGGTTATGCATTTGATTTTACTATTTCTAAAAACTTATTTTCATTACTCTACACATGAAAGTACACTTTCTAAACGTAAAATGAGCTAGGAAAATAGGTTATTCCCGCTACTGCACGGCAAAATTACATAACGTTTACTTTCCGTGCGTATGTGGTGCACGCGGAAAGTAACCGTTACGGGATTTTGCGGTGCAGTCCGATCAGCTGTTGCATTAGGCCGATCAACTGTTGCACAACGCTTAGTTTCGTTTCGTGTGTACCACGACATAAGCACGAAAACTCAGCGTTATGAGTTTTGTTTTTTCTTGATACTAAGTTGAACAAACAACAATATTCATGTTGCTTACAAGTTTTTCGATATCGTAATGAAAAATAATGTTCAATACTCGTCTCAAAAGTGCCATTGCGGGGCTCGATAGCCATTTCCACGCCCGGCTTCGCCTCGCGCGTAAATGCAATCTCTCCCCGCAATGATCGAGTCCTTTCGAGACTAGTAATGAAAACTACTAGCATTGACTATGAATACTTTGTGTATTCATAGTCAATGCTACTAGTGTTCCGGGATTCTCTGTAACCCCTTTTATATATTTGTTTCTGACATTGAGACAATACCTCCGTTGCAGCAGACCTGCGTAATCAGAAAATCTCCAAAGGAATATGATATTGTATGTATTTGTGCATTTTGACACCAACACCCGTTTTGGTAATTTAGACCGTCAAATTTCAAGCCTAGCCTTAAGGCGTTTTTTGTGTTAATATTTTTCCTTTTTTGTCGGTCTTAAAAGGGTTAACAAACAATATTTTCCAAAAAATATTAAACAATATTTAAAAAATATTGTTTCTATATTTTTACAATATTGTTTGACAACATTGTCTCAACATTTATCAATATTAAAACAATATTTTCTCAATTTTTTACTGATTATTTTCTTAACAATGTTGTCGGCAATATAAACAATATTGTTTTAATATTGTTACAATATTGTTTTGCTACTTGGAAAGGATCAAACAGCAAACAACGGAGTTATTGTGATTTTTGTACTAAAATAACCTAAATTTGCATGAATTAAAATGAAAAATCACTGTAGAAAAATCTTAATAACTACGTTATTTGTTGTCTGATATTCACAAACTTGGTATCATTAGTTATATAATTTTATTTGTAATATTTTGATAAAATTTAACAACGGCCTATTAATTCTTTAGATGAATTTTATTCATTGTATTCATAGAAATTAAGTCTTGGCAATTGACACTATTTATTGTATGGATTGTACAAATGAAAATTAAATACATTTTGAATTTGAATTAGAACAAAAAATTCTATTTAATAGTGACAATCAAGATTTCCCCCAATTTTTTAGTTAGAAAAAATTGATATTTTTGTGACAAAATGGGTTTGGTACAGGTAGATTTTAGGAATATAGGGAGTCTTAAGAGCTGTTTTAAGAATGGTAAAAATATTTTATTTCAAAATAAAAAATGAAGCAGAGTACATTTTAAATATCGAGAGCAATTGCTAGGCCACAATTAGCGATTATGTGGCAGGGGCAGGGGTCTTAGGGTCGGGCTGGCAGGCTGCGGTGGGGGGAGTGCCACCGATGTCCACGCAGTGCTTGCCCTTGGGGCAGTTGAGGCGGTTGCAGGGTGGGATGTAGCGGCAGGCTGGCTGTGGCTTGCACGGAGGCTTACTGCAGTTGGCAACGGGCTTCAGGTAACATTCCTGCGCAGCAGACTTGCACTTGAAGTCGACATCGGCGGCGCACTTGGGTGCGCACTGGTCCGCTACAACAATAGTGTTGTGGGTAAGCTGAAGATACTAATGCCACAATGAAAGGTATTATATGGATGCGTTGTTTATTAAAGTTTATAAGATTCATTTTCAACAGGTACATTTTAAAAATCATAAAGCTGAAGAAAAGTACAAATAAGCTATGATACAAAATCAAAATTCTATGTTAAATGTTTTTTTTAGTTCTCATCCCTAAAAGCACAAAGCAGCCATGTTCTTGAGGATCTCGGTAAATGTATCTCTCCAAACCGCAGCAGCATATGGATGCTAAATGTACTCGGCTAATTTACAGTGCGCTGCTGCAGATAAGATAGGTATGTTAAGGTTTAATATGTCAAAAAGACTCCAGTTACTAGCGAGGTAACAAGTGAAATAATCACTGGACAAATCTACCGCTACTGCGGAGAGGTGGCAGGATGCTCCCGCTAAGGACATTACCTTGGCCTATTTATGGTGTTGTCCAAACAGGTAGAATTATGGCTTTTCACTACTAGGTGACTTTTCATAATTAATTATTGAAAGTATTTCTCGCATATTGAGCAATAAAATACCTAACCCAACTGTTGTGGTATGCAGCAACTAATGACATATATATTTTAACAAACAAGTGCCCAACAAAAACATGTTAAAGTAAAATGTTGTGTAAGGAAAAGCGGACTCCACAGATCTTCATCTAACCCACCTCACCTCTATCCTTCCTCCAATCTCCCTCACTTGGATACTTGAAGAAGGAAAAGCAAGGCTGGAGGAAGATTAGAGGCCGGTAGGGGGGATGAGTTAAATGGAGGTTTGTGAATTTCACAAAAAATGGTTATTTTAAAGTTATAGAAACAAATTAAAACTAATTTTAGTTAAAATAAAAATAAAGTTTTATTAGTGAGGCTACTGTTAGTATTTTGAGATATTTTAGATTTAAATTTGGAATATCTGTTATTTTGCAAGACCAATTAGATGAACAAAAAGTAAAACAAAGATAATTAGGGAAGGATATGACACACATGTAATACTTGAGACAAGTATGTTATCTATCTTCTTAATGGCAGACCTTAAACGATCAAAATGGATCATGATTCTGGATCGTGATAAATATTGACAGTATTATTTACTGGGCTTAACCTTACACAGTCAATATATTTGACTTTACACACTCACTCCGTATCGTGATCCAGCATCACAAACCAAATATTGCGATACAGGTTGAGAGTGTAAGAGGTCCGCCAATTCTATAAGGGTTTTGTTTGTTACATCCCTTTTTCTCTCAAAATATTTAACCGATATTTAAGACTGACATGTAATTTTAAAACTTGCAATCTAACATGTGTAACAATGCTGAATTGGCTTTCAACATTAATCTTATATGGAAAAGGGTAATTGATTGAATCATTTGACATCTCTTGTAATAAATAACTCTAGCAAAACAGGAAGAACATGTGTTTCAGGTACGAGATATATTTTTAAACTAAAAGGGTTCACATCAAGTGAAATTTTGTCAAATTTCGACCAGTCATTTCTAATCTTTTTAACTACCTCAAATCATTGGTCCATGAAATTATAGGGGCATGTGGGGGCAATTCTTCTCCAACTTTTAATTCTTAATTATATTTATTATGCGGAGTGTTCATCCAGTCACCATTTTGAATGCTTTTGGGGGATAGAGGACACTTTTAGTTTTACAGTTTTCCTTCTATTACAAATAGTTACCTTTAAAATGTGTTGTTGCCAAAAATATGAGAGTATGATCTTGCAAAGAATCCTTGTTAAAATATAAGGCGAGTGGGTGAGAAACTCATCTTCACTCATGACTCATTTGTATATTTAGTGATAGTACCAGGTTAACCGAGCCTTGCTCATTGGTTTTAATTCATTTATGTTGTAATGTTATGGTAATAAAGGTAGTAAATTTACACCAACATCTAACCAACTATACCTCTTCATGGTTAACAGCTGTTTCAAGAAGGCTGCTTAACATTGTTCCTTTATTTTTGTATACCTTTCGTTGTTATTTCGTTACCAAAATAGCAACCCATTAGACCAATGTTATAAATTACGATTTTTAAACTTAAATTTAGACAAAATTCAATTTTTTCTGGGATTTAGGCCTATCCTAAACTTATTTTTGGGCCAAAACACTCTTAAATGTATATTTTAAACAAAATCTACCGGCTAGATTTCGAGATCGTGGAACACACGTCCCTTCAGACATTGCTCATATTATAATATAGGATTTTCACATTTGCGTGATATCTTCACTCTTTGGTTAGGAGGAAATATATTTTAAACTCTGGTGTCATTGATTATAACAACTATATATATAAAAATAAACATTAAAATAAAAACAATATAGTATAAACAAAACCACAGAATAATAATAAAACTACAGTATTAAAACAACTGTAGTAATTTCTTTAACAAATGGGTTGTCATATTAAAACCCAGTTTGATCAGTACAACCTATTTAGAAGGTGCTAGTCTCACTTATCTCATATGTTATCTCAAATTGATGGATAAACCAAAACAAAAATGCAAAGGGCAAGGGTCACGTTGGACTGTTATCAAAACTGTGACTACATTTGCCTTTTGGTGCAAATATGGTTGTTTATAATGAAGTAACAATATTGACTAGAGATCGCCCCCTGGTCAAAATTTGGCCAAAAAATGTTACTTGTTCTAGAACTAATTTGTTAAACATATTTTATAAATATTCCGGCCTTTGGAACGAAATACACTACTATAACTGAAACACCTGTTCTTCCTGATTTCATAACATCATATTTAAACAACAGCTGTCTAATGGTTCAATCAATTACCCTTCATCCATAAGATTAACATTGGAACTTTGAAAGCCAGTATTGCAAAGCCCTGGGGACCGATGTGAATTATAATGTGATTCTGCTCATCTGCAGGACAATACGTTTCTAACGCGTATTTGTCCTACGATGCACACAAGCTGAGAAAAAAGGAGGAAAAGAAACATGTTTGCCTATTAATATATAGATAGTGAATTTTTTGGGAACTTACGAGGAAGTGCCTCTTATATCAAGTGACGGGTCTCATAGAAGAGGTAAGAATAAGTTAAACCTTATCTCGATAATGTAAATAAGAAATTTGATTAAGTTATGTCAATAAATAAGCAAGATATAGGATTTTCTTGATTTCCCATAAGAATAACATGGAAAACACATTTTTGGATTTTTCCCATAACCAGTTATGCTAAGATAAAAATTCAAAATATCAAATTGTTTGTTTTTTATGCTCTTTTGAATGGTTTCAGTTAAAATTGATGAATTTTAAAAATTAAGGTCCAAAAATGCCAAAAACCCATTTTTGACCCCTTTGAAACCCCATAAAACCCCGTTCCCATAACCCGACAATGCTGGTTCGCGAACTCATGAAAATAGACCTGGTCTTACACCTTCATACCAAATTTCATCAAAATCGGAGGTCCCCTTCAAAAGTATGAACGAACGGTGTTTTTGGCTTCTGGGGACCTCAAAATGAAAAAGTAACATGTTCCAGGGCTTAGGTCTTACCATGGCTACTACCGTAATAGCGTATTCCCTATAGGGAAATTCGCTAAAACAAACACATAAATTGAAAGGAGACTATTTACTAAACATTATGTGAAAATTTAATATTTCTAAGTTTTACAGTTTTTGGAGATGCGTTCGCCGCGATCATCGGTGAAATGGCTGCGTTTAAGTAAGCAGAACTAAAAAACCGTAAAACTTATAAACTGGAAATTTTTACACAATGCTCAGTAAATAGTTTTCTTTCAATTTATGTGTTAGTTAAAGATCCGAGTTAAAGATAAAATAAAAAGTAGCTGGCTTATGTATAACAGAAAAGTACCTTAACAGCTAGGGCGTAGTTGGGATAGGCCTTAAAACCCGCCATTTAAAAATGGGATTTTGGTGTTTGAATGAGCATACAAGGACTCAGACTTTAGGATAGCTGGCACCCCAATAATTTGGACCTAAATCCGCCCATGGGGGTATTTAGTTGTATTGTAAAAGAAAGTATAAGAAATTGAAAAGTAATTTAAATAATTAAAGTAATAATTTAAGTAATTATACAATAGTTTTATCTAACATACACAAGACACACACACCTTTGCGCTTTTCACATTGCCAACTCTAATTAGCACAAACTTCAGAATGGATGACTGTACATTGTGTACATCGATGACTTAAAGGTGAAACCAATTGGCTTAGTTTAGCTGAAAATTTCTCTCCCTGTACGTCACTTACTAGACTGTTTCAATAATTTTTGTTGTTAAAACCTTTCCAAGCAATACACATGAGTAAAATCCACACCTACTATGTTTTGTTTTTAATTAAGACAAATTTTAAAATATTTAAAATTATCTAATGGACTTACTTTGAAACAAGTAGATATATAGTTACTTACCATCTACACATTTTGTACCCAAGCAGCAACCAGAGCAGCATTCTTTTGTGGCTGCACACTGCAAAATAAATAATTAATAAATATACACATGAACACTACACTTTACAGAGAGTTATTGCATCTATTGCAGTATAAATATAGAAACTGAAGTTACTGTGTGCAATCCCTAAAAATTAAAATTAAAACAGTAAAAAATCTAAAACAAAGCACTGAACAATAAAAATAATATATAATCAGTTTACAGTTTTAAATTTGCACTGTTAAAAATAAAAGACCTTCAAAATTTTTCTTGTTTTTTTTATAATGTTGTTGAAGGTTTTTATTTTAAAAAAAGTATTGACAGTGATGATTTTATGAAAATATAAACAATTTACTATAATAAACAAATTAAAACCTCGTTTTTGTCACACAAAAATCTCAAAAAAAAAAATTAAATGTAAATAGAAAAATTTATCAGACACAATTAAATCAAATACAACTTTGATAATCAAAACGGCTAACCTTTTTGTTGACAGCATTGCAAGTCTGTGCAATAGACTCAGCTACGAAAGCAATGAGGAGCAGTGCGAACAGAGATGTCTTGCCTGCTGCCATGGTGACTCTGTACTGCACTGATTTGCTGAATCACCGAGTCACTCGACCAGATCTGGTTTGGGCTTCCTGTTCTGAGTGGGTCGCCTTCTTAGGTCACTGGCCAGCTCAAATATTGTTGCAGTTCAAACAATGCAGTTCACACTGATTTGTTTGTTTGGACTAAGGGGAGGTTAGTTGGAGAGTATAAAAATTCATTAATAAAAACCAATGTTTGTTTATATAGTAATTTGCCTATATAATTAGTGCCAGGAATCTGACATATCTTCTACTGTTTATCTCATTTTTACTTATTTTTATGTCCAACTAAAAATTAAATTAAGATATTAAAATTAAATTGCACTAAAAATTAATTTGTGTTGATTTAATAAAAAAATAAAATTTGGGGTTTTCAGTTTAATGCTTCTTACACTATACTCAGGGGCGGATCCAGAAATAGTTTTTTTTTTTTTTTTGGGGGGGGGGGCTCAGTTCACAACATGAAATCTTTTTGTAGAGGATCCCCAAAGCACAATAATAACGTACAAAATATCTCAATCTTTCTGCAGCAATTTACAATTTCCGCGGATTATTTGGATAAAGTTTGCCGTGTACGGTTGAAAATGAGTAAAAAATCCCTTTTATTTCAAATTATATAAATAATGTGGATAGTCTAGTTCTCATACTGATCAATATTAAGAATAAGAATAAGAATAACTTTATTGTCATAAAAGAACATTCTTTTACAACTAGCAAAGCTAGTTCAGAACAGATGACATTGTCAGTGTACAGTACAATAACTAATCCTAAAACAACAAAACAGAATTACAGTAGGAATGGAAAAGAAAAATTTAAGACCTGTTTAGAATTTATCATTTAAAAATGAGTCAACTGAATAATACATTTTTCTAATTAAAAAATCTTTTAGCCTATTTCTAAAACAGTTTTCGTTAATTATTTGCTTTAACTCATTAGGTAGTTTGTTAAAAAGTTTTCTTCCCATATATTGTGGTGTCTTTTCAGATAATGTCAGGCGGTGTCTTGGGTACTGGAAGTTGTTTTGAAATCTTGTTTCATAATGATGCTTATGCTAAATTTTGATTAAATTTTCAAAGTTATTCCTAACAAACATCAGGCATTTTAAAATATAAAGGCAGGGAACAGTTTGTATACCCAGTTCTTCAAAAAATTGTTTACATGATTTTCTTTTAAGAGGAAAATGTCATGAGTCGAATGTACTTTTTTTGCATTTTAAAAATTGTATTTGCATAGGATGACATACCCCAGAATTCAATACCATAAGTTATAACCGGTAAAAAAAGTCCATAATATAGCATAAGTCTGGTTTTTGAATCAATAACTTCACGAAGAACAATCATTTGGAAACAAATAGAGTTTTACTTCTTAGAAATTTTGCAAACAAAGTTTTTCCAATTATGATTAGAATTAATCTCAATCCCTAAAAAATTAACTGATATGTCTATCCCCATTAAATTGCCTTGAAAAATAATATTCTCTTCATCAGAGTTTTTGTTTTGTCGAGTTTGAAACTTTAATAATTGTGTTTTAAATTGGTTAAGTAACAAACCATTAACTGAAAACCAATTTTGAAGTTCCATAAACGTATTATGAAAAATTAATTTTAAGTCTTGCGTTGCATTTGCTTTTAAAATTGCAGACGTATCATCTGCATAAAGTACAAGATTTGAGGATATATTTAAAGGTAAGTCATTAATATACAGTGTAATTGAAAAGTCCCGGAACGGTGAAATATATTTTTTACCATTATAGATGAAGTAATGAAACTTGGTATACCAATAATAGCCATAAATATCTACTCTTTTAAGCTATTATAACTTTTTTATCCCTTAAGGGGGATGGCCCACGAGGAGTCAGTCAAAATTCTTAAACAGCAGCATAGGTCAAATTTGGTATCAAATTAAAGGTCTCACTTAGCAGAGTACAATGCCGCAAACCAGACTTTAAACGGATGACCGAGAGCAAAATAGCAGGCATACAAAGTTTCCATTAAAATCATATGGGTAATACTTAAAAATGCAATAACTTTCTTAATACTCAACCTTTTGACGTCGGGTTTGTAGCTTATTACTACAAATGCAAAGACGTTTAAAACTATGTATGATGTGACAAGGGCCAAAGCATATTTCTGTAAGACTTCCAGGAGGGACATCCCTTAAAGGGAGTGTAAATTAAAACTTCTTTGGCCCATGTCACATCATACATCATTTTAAACGCCTTTGCATTTAGAGTAATAAGCCACAAACCCGACGTCAAAAGGTTGAGTATTAAGAAAGTTATTGCATTTTTAAGTTTTACCCATATGATTTTAATGGAAACTTTTTATGCCTGCCATTTCGGTCTCGGTCATCCGTTTGAAGTCTGGTTTGCGGCATTGTACTTTGCTAAGTGAGACCTTTATTTTGATACCAAATTTGACCTATGCTGCTATTTAAGAATTTTGACTGACTCCTCGTGGGCCATCCCTCTTAAGGGATAAAAAAGTGATAATAGCTTAAAAGAGAAGATATTTATGGCTATTATTGGTATAAAAAGTTTCATTACTTCATCTATAATGGTAAAAAATATATTACACCGTTCCGGGACTTTTCAATCACACTGTATATAAGAAATAGCAAAGGTCCTAATACTGAACCTTGTGGTACACCAAATTTAATTTTCTGCCATGGTGAGACATGTTTGATGTCTTAATTACTATTGTTCCTTGATAACGACTGTCCAAATATGATCTTACCCAAGACATATTTACATTAGGTATAAAGTATTTATTTTTCTAAGGTTGCTTGAATTTAAGTCACTATTTTATTAGTTACAGTATTAACTATTCATTCACTATTTATAAATCTAATTAATCTAACACAATAATAGGCCTCACTTAACTAAAAAAATCATAATTCAATGTAATTGTAATTTATTGATAGGTATACGTAAATATTAGGCCTATTGTGATTATTTTAGGACAAAATGGTTAGAAAAACAAGCAGTTATGAAATTCAATAAACAAAATCTTGTTTATTTTTGTGAAAGCGTTTTCATGTTTATTATTATTTTTAAAGACGAAATTTTATCATATAGAGCTCCCATTTTTTACTGTTTCTAAGAGCTTCTGGATTTGGACTGAGTCGATCAAAATCTAAATTTCTCGATTTAAGCCAACGAGGTTAAATAAATATAGAGTGCTCAACACATGTTAATTTTTTGTCCCCTGTTGATTGGCTCCATGTTACCCATAATTCCCGCCTTTTCCTTGGTAACCTTCCTTTTTTTACACTTTCCCATCAGTTCCTTACCATTTTACCCAAGGTAACCAACTTCAATAGCCTGCTTACAGACCATCAAATCAAATTCATTGAAAAACAAACAAGTAAACATACCGGTATGTTTTAAAAGTTTCATCTGTAATTTTTGGAGCTTGTAGCGACCAATCAGAATAGCTAAAACTAGTAACAAAAGAAACGAGGGTAATCAACAGGGGACAATTTTCCCTATCTGTGTAGCACTCTATTATTTCCCTATCTGTGTAGCACTCTATTATATCTATTTAACCTTGTTGATCTGAGCCATAATAATAACAATAATAAATAAACATATGATGATGTGACGGTGTTGGCGCTGAGGAACTCATGATGCATCGTCTGCCTTGGTTGAGGTACCAGCAGAATCACAAGAAATAATTTCACTGTTAACCTACACTGGTTGACTTATACTTGGTTTTGGTCTTTTTCACAGAGGATTCCAAAGTAGTAGACAAAAATTACTATAGTAAGATGCACAAAAATAGTCCGATGGAAATTTTAACAGCTGTCTTCCCCCTCACCCCCTCTCGCCCTGTTATTTGTGATCATGACTGGGGAAAACTGCTGTCATGTTATAGACAAGGGCTGTTTCATTAGCGGGTAAAACGATGTAAAAATTAGTACCCAAAACGTCACTAGCCTGATCAGCTGGTACATGTTATTCTTATGGACATCAGATTGATTACGTCACCGGCCTGACTCAAAAGCGGCATTTTCCAACATCAAAGGAATGAAACAGCCCTTCTTTTGTTCATAATTATGTTCTCCGCAGTCCTGATTTGTGATTATGTCTACCATGTGTAATACCATAGCCACCTTTAATACAAGGCCGCGGCATACGATGTGGCAACATTGCAATTCCCTCCGCCATTAGGCCGGCTAGACTGTGTTCTGTCCGCAGCCCACACATATTCCATACTGTTTTTTAAACAAATCTTTTACATTTGAAAGCTTTCATCAGTTCAAACGTATAAAACAATGCAAAACATTTTACTCACAATAAAATAGTTTACAAATAATTTTTTACAATCCAATAGCACTATACTAACTTAACTTCTACAAGAGTTGACAATAATGACAATATTTGTTTATTTGATTTTGTTATAAATTACGCCTTTTCGTGTTGTTATTTATGGGGATGTTGTACATAATAACAGGACTAATAATAACAGTTTATGGTATTTTCATGTACTTTTGATCGCAGTGTTATACTGCAACTAAACGTTTATACTTCAATCGTCCACCACGCCTGATTTAAATAAATTTCAAAGACTATGTATTTGGTTGACCTCTGTTAAAATATGCTCTAAGGTTTGGAAACAAGTGCCTGTGTATTGTAAGTAATGTTTGCCAACCCAAAGGTTCCCAGTTCAATTCTGAGAAAAGTTATTAGCTTTTAAAAAGGTTCGATATTAGATCCAGTTGCTATTTGTCATTGGGCTATTAATTAATGATGCCATCTAACAACGATGTAAAATGGCCGACTTTAGATAGTAACATCACCGGAGTTACAAACTCTCCCCTGGACCACAAGAAGTCTCTCGGCAGCCCTGCTCCTGATGCTAACATTGTAGTTGTGGGTGTGGAGTCAAGCAAGACTGCAGTGAGCAAGTGGAGTCTGGATTGGCTGAATGGACGTTTCCGCTCCTGGAGGCGTGAGAATTGCTATTAGTCCACATCAATTGTGTCTGACCTTGGGCCGACTGACCTTGAGCGGACAATCTGTGCCAGATGAGATGCAGCCTAGACTGGATCATGTTCAATAATAAACTAAACACTTTTCACACTTGTGACAGAGCTGTTATGGACAAAACCAGATAAGATGCCATTGGGAACGAGAGATTTGACTTCTTAAATTTAAGTAGGCAATACAGTAACAAAAATAAGCAATGGAAAATGCTTTCTTTTTTTTTTAATTATATGAATAAATTTTAGTTTTTATGTCAAATAAATTAAAACTTTACACTGATCTTTAAAAGTTGATAAAAATGAAAAAGTCAGCCCAGAAAATTTGTTAACCAGATGATGCCTCAAGTGGTTTCATGTGTAAAACATTAAATATTTACAACTATTTAAATGAACCAATTTAAACTGAAATTACCATTTGTGGACTCAATTATTTAGTTTGTTTATAATAATTTTACTTTTTACACTGAACTAATTTATATGTGGTCATTATGGAATGCACATCCAAAGTAGTGAATACAACACCATTGTGGTAAATGGAAGGCTAATATCAATTATATCAAAATAGATACAAATTTTTAATGCCTTTTGATAAAAATCTTCATGAAGACACCAAACTGAATTATTTTTTCTGACTGTTTCCTTAGCTGTTCCTTGGCACACTGTGTAGATTAATGTCACATTAGTTGAAATATTTATTAAAGTATTACTGAAGGGGTTTTTATGCATAATAAAAATAATCACTCCTAAAATTAAGGTTTCTGTTAATTTCATAGTTTATCCTGGTCATTTATTGCCATTGACACAAAAACAAACTGTAGATCATTTCACAGTAGATTATTTTAAAAGCTAATAGCAGAGATTTGTCTGGCTAATCAATCTGGCAGGAAGCGTGGCCAGGTGAGCACAATGTCATCAAAGGGCAGGAAAAACACAAACAATGACCAACAAAACCTTGATAGCAAACGTAGCGTAACCGCACACACTCTCAGCTGAGTAATGGAGGGGTTACAGTTTTTAGTTATGTTAATTACCTCAAAATTAAATTTACCGGTATCGTTTTATCTTCTTTTATCTACCAATAAATCTCAATTTACAAATATTGTTCAATAAATACATATAAACACAAATCAGATGTTAATTACCTCAAAATTAAATTTACCGGTATCGTTTTATCTTCTTTTATCTACCAATAAATCTCAATTTACAAATATTGTTCAATAAATACATATAAACACAAATCAGAAAAAATGTGTATATGTATCTCAAAGGAATCTCAAAGGTTATTACTAAAATATAATCTAGCTCAAAATATAGGCGCTTCTTATTTCAACAAGTTACCCTACAAAATTAAAAATATTACAGATAAAACTAAATTTAAAAACGAGCTAAAAAAGTTCTTGATTGATGCATCTTTTTACTCAATAAATGAATTTAATGAACACTATTACAACCAACCATAATTTATCACAAAATAAATAAATAAATAAAAACATTAAACTTATCGGCCTAAATTGATTTACCTTTTAATAAACTCTGCAATGTTAGATATTCAATGAAAATAGAGTAACAGATAAATACTATGCCATAAAATCATACATTTGGATTAAAAATTCATAAATAATTACTTTCTCAACATTTTATTGGGAAATATGACGCATCCCAAGCATCCGGGCTGTAGTGATGCTGATTGTTTCCCAATTAATAAGCAAAATAAAATTTAATTAAATTATTATAATTATTATTGAAAAATAAATATTTATGGATAATTTACAAACTAATAAAATAATAATAAACTTATTCATAAATAACCAATATTTACATAATTGTATTTAATATTAAAATCATAAATGTTACACACTCTTTCGTCCTTGTCTATTTTGTTCTTGGTGAGACGCCCAAAATGAAAAGGAGACGCCAGAGAAAGGAGAAAGTTTCAAGGAAGGAAGAGTAGAATTAAAAACCAAACAATAATAAGGGATAGGCGAAAAATTTTATTAAATGTAGAGATGAAGAAAAAAGAATGAAGAAAGAAAAAGGAAGAAAGAAGAAAAAAGAAAGAAGAAAAAGCAATTTAAAAATGATTGAAAATACGTGAAGAAAGTTTAGAGTATTAAATAAATTAACAAAAAATCTCGTTGAAAAATCCGGAATTGTAAATTTTTTATTGTGAAACAGATGGAAAGACTTTATGTAAATTCTTCTTGAAATGTAAATTCCCATACAATGTTAATTATTGTCCGAGGAATAAAATTTATTATTTATTTATTTATTATGTTGATAGCATTATTTAGAAATTATAAATTTAAAAAATCTAAGTGCAAATAATGAAATGAACTTGTAAAAATGCAAGCATTTAAAATTTGTTTAAAGAATGAACTGTGATGACATTAATTATGTTATTGATAGTGTGCTACAGGGGATTTATCAAAGTAGGAACGGAGTTGATGTTTGCCAACGTTAAGATGAAATTTTGAGCAATAAATTTAAGAATTAAAATCCGCAGAGTTAAATACATGAAACTTTAACTATGGAACAGAGGTGAATTTATCTATTCTATGTATATAATACGTGAAACCACTTTTTTTTTAACACTACTCCTCCCTTATTTCTGGATCAGTTTTAAAGTTTGAAGTGTCAAAAAATGGTCTCAGTTCGTATTTTTGCAATAAGGTTTTAAATTTTTGATATTTTAATTCTGAAGCCCACGGGAAGCCCTTAAAGTTTGTTTTTTGTCCATAAGACTAACATGGAGAACAATTTATATTGAATTGCAAAATAAAACAGCTGTTGAGTAAAAAAAAACACATGTTAATAAATGCAGCGGATTGCGCTGCACAGGCCCCCTAGTTAGTTAGGAAGATGAGAGATAAAAGTCTGAAAAGTTAATTTGTGTCAAAACTGGGATTCTCTAATTCAAGACAGTTCAGTTTAATATTCTTACTTCCTTAAATGAGCTGAATTTTCATCCAGTTTCCACACTAAAATTTATACCATCAGGATCCAGGGACTAACCAAGCGACCAGCACCATTAACCTCTTAGGAGGGCAGTTTTTTTTTCAACCTCCGATGGGCTATAAATAAAAGGCATGTTCATGTAAAACAATAATTTTAGTACCAAAAGATTGGTACACTTAAGGTTACTTTTCGACATAATCACCAAAGAGACTGAGACATTGGTCATATATGTGGACAAGGTTTTCAATACCCTCTTCAAAGAAAGTTGCCACCGGCCGGGAGTTCCATATTCA
Source organism: Neoaliturus tenellus (assembly GCA_030545055.2). Classification (NCBI taxonomy): domain Eukaryota; kingdom Metazoa; phylum Arthropoda; class Insecta; order Hemiptera; family Cicadellidae; genus Neoaliturus; species Neoaliturus tenellus. The sequence goes on along the minus strand of CM061531.1, from coordinate 192,116,650 downwards.
GAGCAAAAATTCCAACAAAAAATTCAAAAAAAGTTAAAAAACAAATAAAATTAAAAAATTTCGTAGAAAAAAGCAGTAATGGTAATTTGTGGTTTTCTTTAACAATTCTGACAACTTGTTGAATCAGGTCGTTTCAAATGACCTGGTTCAAGTAATTGACAGAATTGTTAAAGAAAACCAGAGATTCACCATTACTGCTTTTTCTACAAAATTGATTAATATTTTTTTGTTTTTTTGAATAAAATTTTTTTTGAACTTTTTGGAATGTTGTTGTTGTTGAAATTTTGCTCTGAATACGGAATTCCCGGCTGGCGGAAACTTTCTTTGAAGAGGGTATTGAAAACCTTGTCCACAGATATGACAAATGTCTCAATCTCTTTGGTGGTTTTGTCGAAAAGTAACCTTAAGTGTACCAATCTTTTGGTACTAAAATTATTGTTTTACATGAACATGTTTTTTATTTATAGCCCATCGGAGGTTGAAAAAAACAATAAAGGTGAAAAGAAGTTTCACAGTAAGGGTTTCATTGATGATGAAGAGTGTTTGATTGATTGTGATAACTCAAATAAATATGCGCAGGGACCATTAAAGGCCCCAGTAAAAAATTATAACATTATTGGGCAGTCTCAGATATCTAGATCATGGCAGCATATACAGGATCAAGCCAGGTCGCGTACAATGATAAATGACGGACTGCACATTCACAACTCAGGTCACAGAACCCTCATTTCCTGCTTAACTTTGATTGCACCATTTGCTTGAGTCGCAAACCTCATTTTATTGGGTGTTGCACTGTACACTCTAGTATTTTGGCCATCAAAATAGGTTCATAGACTTTGTAGATCATTAGTCGAAAATATCAATAAGGTTAAGTGGAAGTGGAAATGTAAGGTACAATAGAACCTCGATAGTTCGACACTTTGTGGACTTAGAGAGTGTCGAACTATCGAAATATAGGGAAATTTTAACACTGGGAGTATAAAAATCATAACTTGAATTTAGAAAACACTAAATTTTAGTAAAACCATAACCTAATTGAAATTTAACATAAACAACTTAACATTCGCCAATTTGTTTACATTTTCACCTTTGTCAGGCTGTCAGGCTCCAACATGGACACTATCGCTCATTATTAGCATGTTAAGTTGTCATGGACCATGTAGAACCTATCAGGAGTGTCGAACTATCGAGGTTCTACTGTATTAGATAAAACTTTGTTCAAACTGTTTCAGTGAAAAAAATATGTATATAGATAAAAGTGCCAATCCCACTTTTGAGGTTAAGAAGAGTGAGCAAGTATCATTCTCGCTCTTGCCCTCTCTCTCCCTGTAGGGCAACATTCTTTACTTTTCATCTAACAACAGCCCGTTGGAAAGTATCATTAATTAATAAACAAATGTTATAGAGTGAAATAAACATAAATCTGATGTGATTGCAATGCTATACTATCTTTCCATAAAATTGGGAAAGTACTTCATACGTTTTAATACAAACAAAAAGTTTATCTTATCTTAATACTCTAAAAAATCCCCATCACGGCAGACCTGCAACTCAGTGATTTTCCTACTTCATTTTGGTATTTTTATTTTTTATTAACTTGTAAACACCACGGGCTGAGTATGTAGGTTTGCTACCATATGGATTTTTTAAGCAAATATACATTACTGTATATCCTACTTAGTGAATGTACATACCAAGTTTTATTATGCTTTTGTTTTCCCCATAAACCCCATGGGGTTGATAACGTAGGTTTGTGAAACATGGTTTTGTGAGCAAATATTAGGTATACCCTTCCTAGTGAATGTACATACCAAATTTTATCAAGCATGCTATATAAATGAAAAAGCAAAATAGAGTGTTTTGTTGATTTCCCATAAGAATAAAACAGGAAACATATTTTTGGTATAGGTAACAGAGACCACTGTAAGCAACATTGCCGAAATTTAAGAATACTGCCCCTCCCCTCCCTGTTTATTTTTCAGTGTTTTTGGTTAGTTATATCAAATCCAGACCGACTTTTTTCTAGACCACAAACACTTCACCAGAAACACAACATTAATACAGTACCCAATTCATAAAACCCTTTTTTTAAACTTATCCATCATACATATGCTCAAAAGTCTATATTAATAAAATTAGAGTTTTGTCTGTACATTACTTAGAATTTTGAAATTTTTGGTTATTTCTACTTTTTAAGCATCGCAGAATCCAAAATCGGTGTCATCTAAATTTCTTTCCCTCTGTCTGTCACTGTGTCTGTAACGCTCATGGGTCCTATTTTCACAAGACAACGACATTACCCGATGGTCTAAATTTTTTTCCTGTCATAGACTAGAGTGGTGTGAAGGTTCATAGCAACTTTAATTGCCTTAGCGACCTTAGGGCTTTGCCCTATAATATGTCAAAGTAGCCAAGTTGTGCTAAAATACCAAGCTTTAATCTCTTTTCACACAACAAGGGCTTTAGTAAATGATTAGTAAATGATATGAAAATTTTTATTACTTTTAAATGGTGCAATTAGAATGATTTTAGCTGCTCTAAAGCAACGATCGTCAAAAAGGCTCTGCCTAATAATAAAAGAAATATTCAATGTTAACCTTATGGGAATATTTAATTTAATTCTAACTTTTTTCTCTATGCTTTTTAATTAGCTGGATTAGACAGTTTGCCATTTTCACCACAGATGGCAACACTTAAAAATGTTAAATACAGACTAATTCATATTTAACCCTTTTAACTTTTCACTGGCCTAAATACAGTGAGTAAAGTCAACTAATTCTTGGTTCTAAATATGAATATTAAAATAATTTATGCATATTATTACAGAACAAGTTTTGTTCCTTAAATCTTAAAATATTTCTTATTAACATTGCAGGTTCTGACAAAAAGAGGTGTATTTCATATAACACAATATGTAGTTATAACCATCAAAGTTTATAAATTGCTGAATCTTTTAAGTAGTTTGGCTATAGACGGGGAAATACTAATGTGAAAGAACTAAACGAGTAGGGTTCTTCTGAAGAAGTGAGAAAGCCGCTCACAAAACACTGATAGTACCACCGTAATTTTCATTCAAGGATCATGCTGATTGGTTGAATGGAAAAGATGGTTAAAACAATTTTTCAGAAGTTTGTTATTGTTTTTATTTTGAATAAACAAACTAATTTGCTTATTTGGACATTTAGAAGGTAAAAAGAGTGCTTCCCACGGCAATAAAGAGAAGTAATCCTATAGCATCAGCGCTTTATTTTCCTCTGTTTTTCGGCAAACATTTTTAACATGGGATGTCCCTATTTATTCTTTTTTGTATACATTGGCAAATACATGGGGTTTTAGGTAAGAAGGTAAATCTAAAGACAATAGAATTTAATTAAGTAGACCTAATATCTACTTAAAAATACTTACACTGCTGAATATAACAAAATCATAAAGACTGCGGTGCCTATACATTACTGACAGGTGTTGCGTTGTTTTTCTTGGTTTGGATATTCAAATTTTAATTTTTAATTTGGATTAAATGTTGTACATGTCTGAACAAATCTTTCATGGGTAGAACAAGAAATGCAGGGGTGGGGTACATTGGATTTGGTATAGCTATCGTCACATCCAATCAAGGATTCAATATTAGATTTCATAAGAATCTATAATATTTTTGACACTGAGTTTTCTTAAATCGTATAAAGTAATGGGACTGTATACTCATAGAACTATAAAGCAAATCACTATACGAATATAAATGTTTAATCAAACTACAACAAAAACATTAATAGATATAACTTCCAACCCAAATGAGAAATGGATATTACATGATTTTTACAAATGTACCTGGGAGCTATTAAGCATAAAACTTGGTATCTAGATAAGTTTAAATAGACCAAATGAAGCTGATATATTGAATTTGTGAAAGAATTTATATAATTCGTTTAATAAACTGCACACATCCCTGCGAAGAACGGGTACACAGCTGGTATTTAATAAATTCCCTAATAATATAAAATACCCCCGTCGCAGCAGACCTGCGAACTCAGCTAATTTCCAAACAAATTGGAGATTTTGTATTTTCCCCATAAACACAATTTGAATGAGTATCGAGGTTTACTGCCATGGGATGTTGTTAGTAAATGATAGTTGTTATGAAATATAATGTTTTGGTCCCACTGCTTGGTTACAATCAAGCGGGAATAGATTATTTATGCTTTATTATTACTCATGTGGTATGTTTTGTTGTAAGTTATTTTATGATTTTGTTATTTTATCTTATAACCATGACGAGTCTTATATGCCTTTGCACCTGTGTGCATGTACTGGCGTGCCAGACAGCTGTAAATAAATAAAAATAATGGTTAGGCAAGATATATCAAACTGTATCAATATTTGTCACTTTATAATTTTCCCCATAAACCCCATAGGGTTTTCCCCCATATGGGTGTTGTTAGCAAATATCAGTTAAAACCTACCGAGTGAATGATGTGAATGGGTTTTGTTGATTTCCATAAGTTTAACACGTTTGCTACCACAATATTTAAAAAAATCGTAACCACAGACCGCCGCCGTAATTTTGCGGCAGGCGAGTTCTACTCAGAGCCCACGGCCGCAGATCTGCAGCGGCTGGGCTCATTATAATAGACTGCCGCCGCAGATCTGCGGCGATAGTTCCATGATACTAAATACGAAATTTCTTCGGTACGGTCTATTTTAAAGGTTAGATTGCTTAGACATGGTCAACAGGATGATCCACCACATATGTGCGGCGCTTGGTCTGTGGATAGGATGCTTGTAGACAGATTCTATTGATTCTATTCGTGGTCTGTGGCGTAAGTCACAGCCACAGTTGTTGGTGGGCTGAGGGAGTGGCTTGACTGCCGCATACATGCGGCGGCTGTTAGCGAACGTGTTAATAAAGTTATTGTTTCAGTCAAGTTTCGTGTTTCCTACTCATGATTTTTATACTCCCTATGTTAAAATTTCCCATATACTCCCTATAGTTTGAGATTTTTATACTCAGACACTCTTTAAGTCCACAAAGTGTCGAACCATCGAGGTTCTACTACATATGAAAATGAACTAATGGTGTTTTTGGCTTCTGGGGACCTCAAAATGAAAAAGTTAAGTGGTCCTGGGCTTAGGTCTTACCATGGCTACTACCATAATAGCGTATTCCCCATAGGGAAATTCACTTTAGATAACATATAATTATTTAGGTTGAAATAATAAAACGTCTTCCAACACTACTCGATATATTTACACTTACTCGATATATTTACTCGATATATTTACACAAGTGTAAATATATCGAGTAGTGTTGGAAGACGTTTTATTATTTCAACCTGAATATCAGTACCAGCACGTATAATGCTAATTAAGAAGTTATTTATATAATTATTATAAAATAAAATTTTTTTAAATACCAGAACACGTACACAAAATACCAGTTGTTAAATACTATAGAAATTTTGAGCATGGGAATACTTTTCCGGTGGTAGGATTCCCGGTCTAGTCCATTGGGGGTAGTTTTGCTGGGGGTAGAAATCTGTACAGTGGAACCCCTATTAACCTTCACACACAGGACCGAAACTGTGACGGTTAAAAGAATAGATGGATAGCAGAAATGTTGTTAGAAACCTGTTCATTAAGGTTTTAGAAGAAATTGAACTCTGTACATAATAGTTGAACATGAAGCGCATTTCAATGGATTGCGATTGGTCATTGGCAATGCACTCAATCAAAATGGCACCTACTCTCTCGGCACAGTTTCATATATGACACTTTAAAATGATCAAAATGTGCCTTTATGCAGTGACGGATAACAGAGATTATCAGTTAAAAGAGTGACGGTTAATCGAGGTTCTACTGTTCACCACTAACTGCTTACCCGTTACCATTAAAATAGGACTTA
>CM061531.1:192010054-192110654 GCA_030545055.2 Neoaliturus tenellus | reverse complement strand
GTTGGAGACCAGAATTTAACACCTCTTCAGAGACTACAGAGGTTTAAAGTAAGTCTTCCCGAACTATCGACTGTAAAGCTTAATTACTCTTATTATTTACTCTTACTCTATAATACTCAGGTTATATTTGTGTATTTCCTACACTATGACATTATTCTGTACATTTCATGTATATTAATGAATAAAGATTTTATTGAATTGAATTAAATTGAATTGAATCTTAATAAATACAATTTACATTGGCCTTAAATTTCTTCATCAGCAAAGTTCCTATATTTATGTTTAATTTCTAATGAAAATGTATAATTATTGTTGATAAATAACTTTATTTTTATTAGCGAATTTCCATATAGGGAATACACTATATTACGGTATTAGTCACGGTAAGACCTAAGCTTGGGACCAATATACGGGGTGTCTTAGCAGTCTTGAAAATCGGGAAAGTCGGGAATTGGTATTGAATTTAACAATGGTCTTGAAAAATCGGGAATTAGTCTTGAATTGGCCTTCTAGTCTTGAAATTTATAAAAAAAACAATTAATTCCGCCAAAGAAGTCGCTTGCGACTACTTTCTACAGATGCTCGCAACTACCATCCGGGAGGCTCACGACCGCCGACCGGAGGTTCTCGCGATCTCTGATAAAACGCTGCGACCGCCTATGAAGACGCTCGCGACTGCCGACCGAAGATTCTCGCGGCCGCCGATCAAAACCGGATTCTGTGACCGCGAAGCGATACGCCGACCTCAGAGAATTCCACCGTAGAAGACTTTCGTGACAGCCGACCGGAGATCCTCATCGCTATTATCAAGGAAGACATTCTCGACTGCCGATGAAGACGCTCGCGACTGCCGACCGGAGATTCTCGCGATCTCCGATCAGAACACTTGAGACCGCCGATCGATACGCCGACATGGGAGAATTTCGCGACCACTGATCAAGACACTTGTGATGACTGACCGGAGATTCTCGTGATCGTTGATCAAAACGCTGGCATTGACGTTTGATTAATTTATGAAGTACTAGAAACAGTGGCAGGGATAGTATTGCACTTTGAGTTATATAGGATGATGAAGTTAAAGATTCTTAAATTTTTGTAATCCTATATGAAGCGTGTATTTGCCATCAATCTCGACATATAGTGGGTTTATTTTATATAAACTTTGCATTTAAGAGTTTTTTATCCCTAAATAAGTTCTTTTTTAAACAAACACGGCCCCAGGAAATTTTTTGCTTTAGAAAAAATTTCCATGTTATTTTTAAAATAACAATTTTTAAAATTAGTCTTGGAAGACTAATTTTAAAAATTGTTATTTTTAACAATGGACTTCAAAATGACTTAAAGTCCTTCGGGGTTGAAATTTGGCATGATGGACGTGCCTCTTTGCTCATTCATAGGTACTCACCAAGAAACGATTTTGCAAATATAGCGTTTGAAGCTCTTTAGGGCTCCACCCCACTGGAGTTCAAAATTATTTTAGGGCCGAAAAGACATGGACGTGCCTCTTTGCTCATAGGTACTCACCAAGAAACGGTTTTGCAAATATTGTGTTTGAAGCTCTTTAGGGCTCAGCCCCACTGGACTTCAAAATTATTTTAGGACCGAAAAGACATGGACTTGCCCCTTTGCTCATAGCCCCTTTGCTCATAGGTACTCACCAAGAAACGGTTTTGCAAATACAGTAGAACCTCGATAGTTTGACCCTCGATTGTTCGACACTCCTTATAGTTCGACACGGTCCATGACAACTTAACATGTTAATAACGAATGATAGTGTCCACGTTGGAGACTGACAAAGGTGGGAATGTAAACAAAGTGGCGAATGATTTGAATATTGGTTATTTTTAAAGTTCAATTAAGTTATGGTTTCATTAAATTTAGGGTTTCCTAAATTCAAAACATGATTTTTATACTTCCTGTATTAAAATTCCTCGTATACTTCCTATAGTTTGACATTTTGATAGTTCGACACCCTCTAAGTCCACAAAGTGTTGAACTATTGAGGTTCTACTGTATAGTGTTTGAAGCTCTTTAGGGCTCCGCCCCACTGGACTTCAAAATTATTTTAGGGCCACCAGGGTTGAAATTTGACATGGACGTGCCTCTTTGCTCATAGGTACTCACCAAGAAATGGTTTTGCAAATATAGGTTTTTTAAGCACCTTAGGGCTCCACTGGACTTGAAAATTAATTTGGGCCTCCGGGGTTGAAATTTGATATGGACGTGCCTCTTTTGCACATAGGTGCTCTTGCATTTGCAAAATTCCGATCAATAAGGTACCCTATTCGCACGGCATAGGCCTACGTGGTGTGCTTACGAGTTGGTATGCCCGAAAATTTTTACATTTATACACTAAATCAAAAGACAAAAACAATTGAATATTTAACAAAATATTTTGTAGAGTCATAAATTTTCATATATGATTATTATTAAAACTAGGCCTATAATAAAGTAAAGTTATAATCCTTATTAAATGTTAATTTACAAAAATATTCCTGTCCCCTAATCTTTAATTTTACAATTTATTCAAAAGCTGAACATTTGTTATGATAAAGGAAATATTTAACAAACAATAAGAATACTTTTTACTGCCTTGACAAATTTTTAAATGTTTTTATATCAGAAGTTACTACCATAACTATTCTCATAATGCACATTTTTATAGGAAAATGTTTTACTTGATAAAGTGATAGTGCAGTGCTTTATTTATTAGTTATTTATGTTATTTTTGCTGAGCTTAAAGAGTGAACATGAACAATCTGTTACAAACTGGCCTTAATTTTGTTTGGTTTTACTTATGTAAATTTATTCTTTTTGTAGAGGATGCATTTTTTGAGTGCTGAGAATTTTCATTGTGTTGCTAGGCTGCCATTTATTTGTCTCCCCTTGACCTGGTTTGGATGTATATACCAAAATGAAGTATAGGCCTACCCCTTTATTAATAAAAAATATTTTTATTATTTTCTTTTCAGGCTTGGTTAATTTGTTATAATCATTTGAAAAAGTACTTTTTGATAAACTAACACATTATAGACTGAATGTTTACACACACTATTTGGTTGCTCAGCCGGTACGGTAGGCCTGTAATTCCTGTCCAGTGAACCGCGGAGGAAGGGTGTGGCCTCCTAAGGACCCCTCTTTACCTTCCTGTCTGACCACTATCTCTGTCTGCCTCTACCATGGGATGCCTTCTAACTGGTCTAAATAACTCACCTTGGGTGTCCCTGACCTGTGTGAGCAACTAAATAGAAATTGTCAGGTAATGGGAACTGTTATTTCAGTGTGGCTTTTTCTAGTTCTGAGCCATTTCCTGTACCCAGTGAGTGGTAGGGGTTTCCTCTGATTTTAAATAATGTCAAAAGAATAAATACTATTATTTTAAGGTATTGCATACTTTCAAATAAAAATTAGTAAAAAATATATTTTATGACCTAGCACTATGAATGTATATATTATATGAAAGCAGATAAAATTGACTATCCAAAAATATAAAAATTGTTACCCTTAAAGCACAACTATTTATTTTTTTGGGTAACTTATTTAAGTTTTTTATTACTACAGTATCATAATTTATTTTGATATTAGTTTTATTTTGATTGAAAACTAATCCTTACTAATATAAATGTGAAAGTGTGGATGTTTGTTACACTTTCACACAAAAACTACTTGACGAATCATCATGAAACTTTGTACACATATTCTGGGAGGTTCTAGAAGTAACATAGGATACTTTTTATTTAAAAAGAATTATTTTTTACAAAAGATAAAAATATTGTATAAAAAACTCGAAAATTGATTGTATTTTTTTATTGGTTGTTAAGAAACAAATGAAATGAAAAATTGCAATTTTAGGTATTTCGGCTTATTATACAGAGTGAGTTTCTTAAAGTGATCCAATAGCTAACTTTTTTATTCTATATCTGACAGTATACTTCTTATGGGGGACCCCCTTTACTTTTTTATTTTGCTTTCAGGTATGTATTTCACTTTTCAAAATTTCAAGCCATTTTTCCAATATGGCGGCCAACTTAAAAATTTCTTATTGAACACCCTAAATTTTATGGTTTTTTTAAAATTTCCATGTGATTTAAAAAATTTTTTTCTTTCCCATTTTTCTCTAAACCTAACGGTTATGGAGCTAGAGGCAATTAAAGTTCAATTTTAGTTCCATAAGAATAACATGGGGCAAACTTTATCTGCCAATAACTCCGAAACCATTGATTAAAATAAATAATACTCAAGAATAAAAATGTCTTATTGATGTTTTAAGAACGTTTTTTTATAATAACATCAATTTTTAGCGAATTTCCCTATAGGGAATACGCTATTACGGTAGTAGTCACGGTAAGACCTAAGCCCGGGACCATGATTCTTTTTCGTTTTGAGGTCCCTAGAAGCCAAAAACACCGTTTGTTCAAATTGATATATATGTATCAATTTGATACATATATATCAATTCTACATTTTACCGAAGACCCACAAACCCCAAAGACCTCCACCTGGGCGACCTATCGTGTCAAGCTATGGATCACCAACTGAACGAATCTCTGCATTGGTAGATGAAAACCTGCAACCACTAGTAAAGACATTACCATCGTACATCAAAGATAGCCTTCACCTCATATCAAGACTGCAGGAGATTAATCAGCCTCTACCCCAGGATTTAATACTAGTGACAATTGATGTGGAATCACTCTATACTAACATTCCCCATCAAGGTGGTCTAGAAGCTGCTAAACATTTTTTAGACACCAGACCTTCTCAATCCAGCCCTTCTTCCAAATTTTTGTGCGCTCTCATTCATATGGTTTTAACTATGAATTATTTCAAATTTTTGGGAAACAATTATTTGCAAAAAAAGCGAACCGCCATGGGTACCAGGATGGCACCCTCTTATGCGAATCTGTTTATGGGTCTGGTGGAGAAAAATTTCTTAGATGATCAAAATTTAAAACCGACTGCATGGTTCCGCTTTATTGATGATATATTTATGGTTTGGCAACACGGTATTGAAAGTCTTCAAAAATTCCTTGATGATCTGAATAGCTTTACTTGTTTACATTTTACCTGGAAATTCTCTTCCAAATTAATTACATATCTTGACTTGGATATATTTTTAGATGGTGGCATTCTTAAAACTAAAATTCACGTTAAGGAAACCAACAAAATGCAGTACCTCCACTACAGCAGTTGTCACCCTGCCCATATAAAAAAGTCAATCCCAAAAAGTTTAGCAATTAAGGCTAAATCTGTATGCACTGAATCAAAGGATTTCAATTCTTACCTAAGCAAATTGAACAGTGCTTTCGTTGAAAGAGGTTACCCTGAGAAAATGGTAAGAAAACAATTCAACAGGCCAAAAAATATTACTAAGCAAAATTGTTATGAAGAAGACCCTAAATTTTTAACTTCATATTTCCCAGGTCTTCACAAAATAAACAATGTAATGAAAACGGGCTATGAAATTTTGAAAAACTCCCCCTTGACAGAAAATATATTTTCTAGACCACCTAGGATGGTTTTCAAAAAACCACCAAATTTAAAGAACATGCTTGTAAGGCCCAAGCTTGAAAAGAAAGATGTTACCAGTCATGAGTTGGCCCACAGATGTGAACCGTGCAAAAAACCGCGTTGCGGGATATGCAAGATTATGTGCACCACCGACCAATTCAAAAGTACAGTAACGGACAAGGTTTACCCGATAGTTGGACACATGGATTGTTCATCAAGCCATGCTGTTTATCAACTGACGTGTAAACATTGCCCAAAAGAATATATTGGTCAAACATCTAACTCTCTGAGGGTCAGAATGACGGGGCATCGATTTTCAGTCAAACACAAGGACGACAAAAAGCCGGTGGCCTTACACGCTGTTCAGCAACATAATGCTGAGTTTGAGGATTGTTTTGATCTTAAGGCTATCCACAAAATCAAACAAACTGAGTACAAAGATCTGAATGAAATGAATTTAAGGACGTACGAATTGGCTCATCAGTTAGTCTTAAGAACAAAACAACCACACGGACTCAACATTCAATGATTAGTTAAACTTTCCTGGCTTATATTTGTCAAAATAATTCAATAGTTTTATTTCACATCAAATCTGTCCCTAAACCAAAATTGTCAATTTATCTAACAGCTGTTCTATTGTTTTTGTTTATGGTTCAATCCACACAAACCACTCCATGTACTTGAAAAAGATTAAAAATCGAAATATTGTACATAAATGGGTGTAATTCTTTCAGTCAAACACAAGGACAGTGTATCTATGTGTCCGTGAACACGATAACTGTTGAACGGAACCTCCGATTTTGATGAAATTTGGCACAGGGGTGTAAGCCAGCGTCTACTAGGTTGAGTTCGCGAACCAGAATGATCGGACCATGGGAACGGGGTTTTATGGGGTTTCAAAAGGGTTAAAAATGGGTTTTTGGCTTTTTTTACTTTTATTTTGAAAATTCAACAATTTTAACTTAAACCATTTAAAAGAGCTTTAAAAAACTAACAATTTAGTATTTTGAATTTTTTACCTAGCTTAAATGGTTATGGAGAAAATCGAAAAAGTATGTTTTCCATGTTATTCTTATGGGAAATTAACAAAACCTTCTAGCTTGCTTATTTATTGACATATCTTGATAAAATTTGGTGTGTACATTCATTATGAAGCGTTTAACTTATATTTGCTTAGAAAACCCATATGGCGGCAAACCTACGTACTCACCCCTATAGGGTTTATGGGGAAAATAAAAAGAACACCATAGCCTTATAAAATTTGGTATGTACAATCACTAGGTAGGGTTTAACTTATATTTACCAACAAAACCCATATGGCGGCAAACCTACATACTCTCATCCCTATGGGAATTTTATGGGATTTTATGGGGAAATAGAAAATATACCAAAATTCCATTGGAAATTCGCTGAGTACGCAGGTCTGCTGCGACGGAGGTATTTTTTTTTTAATTTTATTTTTTGCTCGCTATATTGGAAAGAAATTAATTCATGCGTAAATGATAATTTTTATGAGTTAAATGTTCTTAAAACATCAATTTTTATTCTTAGACATTTTTAGACATTTTTATTCCTGAATATTTTTTATTTTAATCAATGGTTTCGGAGTTATGGGCAGATAAAGTTTGCCCATGTTATTCTTAAGGAACTAAAAATGAACTTTAATTTCCTCTAGCTCCATAACCGTTAGGTTTAGAGAATAATGGCAAAGAATATAAATGTCTTAAAATCACATGGAAATTTAAAAAACACCATAAAATGTAGGGTGTTCCATAAGAAATTTTTAAGTTGGCCGCCATATTGGAAAATGACAGGAAATTTTGAAAAGTGAAATACATACCTGAAAGCAAAATAAAAAAGTAAAGGGGGTCCCCATACGAGGTGAGGTATAGAATAAAAAAGTTAGCTATTGGATCACTTTAAGAAACTCACCCTGTATGTAGGGAGAGCGTGACAGAGAGTGAGCGTAGCGAACGAGCTAAACCTGACAAGTAATGCGAGGGAACCACGGGAAAAGGCTAGTTTTGTATAAATGTGTGATGTTCAAAATTTTAAGAGGGAACTATAGATTCAGAAATTTTTAATTCACAAGATTTGATACTTCAACTTTCTTAAGAGTTTATTGGAATTAATACATGTACTACATGTAATACATGTATTTATGTACTCCTTGGGTGTAACAATAATCTACCAATATACTATATGTATTAAATATATAGAGCTCAATGAAAATCAGCCTCAAATACACTCATTCTTCACTAAAACCTAGTAGCAGCGACAAAGTTGGGCGGGTGAATGAAAGTGCGATGTTGCCACATATGGGACCCAGAGATGCGAGAGATTGTCAAGAATTGCGTTTTTGGTGCACAAACTAGCATCACTGAGTGTCCAGCGTTGCCCAGACTATGTTTTGAGCCTACATTCTAAACAAAATATAAAAATTGCATCAAGTAATAAAACAGACGAATCAAGAATAACCAAAATATAAAACATAAAAAGTCAATATATTGAAAATAGTTAATGTGGCAGCGTTGCAAAATCATTCACCCGCTTGATTCTGTAGCTGCCACTTTGAAGCACCTTATAGATGGGGAAAGTAGAGAAGGCAAGTTGGCTGCAAGTATACTGTCCATTACATCACTTGCCATCTGTTTTCCTAAATTACAGAGGAAAGGACCTCTACAGACAAGATAAGTTAGCGGTAAGTGCAACTGGCAAGTACTTGCAGCCAGCAACTTACCGTCTCTACTTTCCCCGTCTATAAGCCCCTTTAATTGATAGCCCCACTTTTACATAAACTCTTAACTTTTTAATAAGTGGAGTAGGTAGAAGTTAGCTCACCAGGGCTGCTGAGAGAATTTTTGTGGCCCGGGCAGAGTTCAGGTGTGAGCCCCCCCACCCCTCGCTCGGGCCATCCCTACCCGCCGTAGGTGATTGAACCGCTACAATATACAAATTTCTATTTTCATTTCTTTGGATATTTTTTTGTATCAATGCACACAGTATGCTTTCTTCTCTTAGTGATTCATTAATATGTAAATATGTTATTAATATTATTTGAAAGGCAGTTAATAAATTTAATTACAGGATATGAAATATTTGATGAAACCTGCACTTTGGCTGGTTCCGAGAATCCTTATTCGAGAACTACCACGTTTTAGGCCTAAGCATTTTGGAATGGCTAAAATTATAGGGAAAATTTTAAATGCCATTTATTTAAAAATGGTTTATTAACTACCTTATTTTGATTACAACTGTATCTTCTAATGAAATAATTTGAAAAAAAAACCACATTCATTTAACAATCAAATTCAGAAATATTCATTAACTGTAACTTGTTTTAGCGAATTTCCCATAGGGAATAAGCTATTACCGTAGGTCTCATGGTAAGATCTAAGCCTGGGACTATGTTACTTTTTTGTTTTGAGGTGCCCAGAAAACAAAAATAATAGTCATTAAAATTTTTACATATATATAACTGTATGTATATGTATATATATACAAGTATGTATGTATATATGTACATGTATATAAGTACATATGTATGTATATAAATACATAAATGTATGTATGTGTCCATAGACGTGATAACTCTCGTAAAAACGGTATGATCGACACCAAATTTTGTTAGAGATGTGTAATCATACGTTTATTCGGATTAGTTCGTAAACCAGACATATCGCGACCTACTGGAAGGGGTAGTTTTTGGGGGGTTTTGTACCAAAAAATTTGTTTTTGCATTTTTCATATTTAATTTTTTTTTAATTTAAATTTTTTATTTTTACCACTGGATGTAGCTAAAAAAACACACAATATAGTATTTTGAAGCTTTGCTCTATCTCTATTGGTTACCGAGATATTAAAAAGTCTAAAGACAGTACTTTGTATTTTGGGGCTCCAATGTTAATCTTATGGAGAGTTAATATTTCACTTATTAACCAATATTTTTGGATGAAACTTGGTATTTAGCTTCATTTGGTTGAGATTCATCCATTTATACTAAAAATCTGGGTTTTTGTACTTATCATGGCAGCAAACCTGCACACTCTTTTCCCATCATATGGAAAATAGGCAAACTCCTTTATTTGTGGACAGATAGATATAGATGAAACTTAGTGTATAGCTTCATATGGTCGATATAATTTTTTTATGTTAAAAACCTACCTACTTTTAGCATTCCCCATCGCAGCATACCTGCATACTCTTTCCTATATTTGTCATAAGGAGAATAGACATTTATTTATTGGGTCAATCCATTTGAAATCACCCAAACAGAATAAAAATTGTTGCTCAACATTTTTTATTTGCCTGATTTTTTTATTATGAGTTCCCTATGGGTAGACAATCACCAAACACCATTTAAAAAATTTTTACCAGACTTGGTTTTTTTCTGGCAGCCATTTTTAAAATGGCGGTTGGGCAAATTTGTATAAAAAACGAGGTCAGCGGAAATTTTAATTGCTAAGCTATTTTTAAAGATATTAGAAAAATTAAAAAACCATTGTGTTCAGCATAAAATAACTTCAAGTTAACATTACATTAATGTTCATTTTGTGCAAGAAAGTCAGTAAAACTCCTGCAAAAAACTCGAAAGAAAATCATCAATCGTTACTTTTTAAGACCATAAAAATCTAAGAAGGGAATGAGACTCACAAATAATATTTTATTTCTGTGTTGAATACTTGTATAACTAAATGCAGAAGAAGTTTTAGGCCTGAGAATGCTCTCCTTTTTTTTCTAGAGCTCTTAAAAAATGGCCGAAAGCCTTTTAATACCGATTTTCTCTGGTTAATATCTAAAAAGGGACTGAATGAAAATAAGTGAAAAATATACAGAATGTTCTTTATACTAATAGGGACATCTCACAAAAAAAATTATGACTGAGACTCAACTACATTTAGAGATATACATTATTGAATTTCAGTTAAAAACGCTACCCTTTTTCATTTTAGTGCAGTGCTAAGTTAATAAATATGAGCCAGAAATACTCTTGGCAGGGCTTAAATTATGTTTAAATCATTAAATTCAATAAAAAAAACAAATGTTATTTATTTTTAATAATAACAGACAGTGATAACAATAGTTAGAGTTATAATTCTTAAACTGAACTTACCGATACGATTGTTGCACTACACTTGCGTACAGTATTCACACAATAATGTTTTTGTAGACATTTATATTTAAAACTTTGGCTGCAACTCCTTGTTAGCTGCAATTTTCATCAGAGAGTTAAATAAACATGATATTTCATTACATAGTTTATCAATTATGTTATGTGTCCTAACGGACACGGTTGTTAGCTCCAATGGAGGCACCTTTCGCACTATTTTATTAGCAGGCACCCAGGCAGTGTCATTTTTTGAGAGTTGAAACACAGTTTTATGGTCCAGAGGGGTGAAAGAAAAGCACAAAAACATCATTGTTGTCTTGACTTGTGTCTTCGATTGACATAAGTTGCCAAGCCACCACTTATCATCAGTCATAGATACAAGCAACATAGTCATTATTCGTAAGAGATGATACATTGGAAAAGTATTGAAGTTTGATGGTCATCAAAGTTTGTGCCTGTAGAAGTAACAAAACATCTGATTTGATTGTTACTTATGCGGACGTATCTGTGATAGTTTCTTGTTCCTTTGACTGGTAAACAACATTCAAATCTAGTGACATCAAGTGACAATCAAATCAGATGTTTTTTTTATTTCTACGGGCACAAACTTTGATGACCATCAAACTTCAATACTTTTCAAATTATCATCTCTTACGAATAATGACTATGTTGCTTGTATCTATGATGGATGACAAGTGGTGGCTTGGCAGAATCGAAGACATAAGTCAAGACAACAATGATGTTTTGGTGCTTTTCTTTTACCTCTCTGGACCAAAAACTGTGTTTCAACTCTCAAAAATGACACTGCCTGGGTGCCTGCTAAGAAAATAGTGCGAAAGGTGACTCCATTGGAACTAACAACTGTGTCCGTTAGGACACATAACATAATTGATAAACTATGTAATGAAATATCATGTTTATTTAACTCTCTGATGAAAATTGCAGCTAAAAAGTAATTGCAACCAAAGTTTTAAATATAAATGTCTACAAAAACATTATTGTGTGAATACTGTACGCAAGTGTAGTGCAACAATCGTATCGGTAAGTTCAGTTTAAGAATTATGACTCTAACTATTGTTATCACTGTCTGTTATTATTAAAAATAAAAAAAAACATTTGTTTTTTTTATTGAATTTAATGATTTAAACATAATTTAAGCCCTGCCAAGAGTATTTCTGGCTCATATTTATTAACTTAGCACTGCACTAAAATGAAAAAGGGTAGCGTTTTTAACTGAAATTCAATAATGTATATCTCTAAATGTAGTTGAGTCTCAGTCATAATGTTTTTGTGAGATGTCCCTATTAGTATAAAGAACATTCTGTATATTTTTCACTTATTTTCATTCAGTCCCTTTTTAGATATTAACCAGAGAAAATCGGTATTAAAAGGCTTTCGGCCATTTTTTAAAAGCTCTAGAAAAAAAAGGAGAGCATTCTCAGGCCTAAAACTTCTTCTGCATGTAGTTATACAAGTATTCAACCCAGAAATAAAATATTATTTGTGAGTCTCATTCCCTTCTTAGAGTTTTATGGTCTTAAAAAGTAACGATTGATGATTTTCTTTCGAGTTTTTGCAGAAGGGGTTTTACTGACTTTCTTGCACAAAATAAACATTAATATAATGTTAACTTGAAGTTTATTTTATGCTGAACAAAATGGTTTTTGAATTTTTCTGATATCTTTAAAAATAGCTTGGCAATTAAAATTTTTTGCTAACCTCGTTTTTCATACAAATTTGCCCAACCGCCATTTTAAAAATGGCTGCCAGAAAAAAACCAAGTCTGGTAAAAATTTTTTAAATGGTGTTTGGTGATTGTCTACCCATAGGGAACTCATAATAAAAAAATCAGGCAAATAAAAAATGTTGAGCAACATTGCCTGGGTGATTTGAAATGGATTGACCCTATTTCCCTATTTATGAGCATGTGATGACATTTTGTTTACAGGTTTATCTGGTCAAAATTAATATTACTAATTTGGAAATTCGCTGAGTATGCAGGTCTGCTGCGACGGGGTGTATTTGGATGTGCTAACATACTTCCTGCACTGAAAAGTGCGTACCACAACGTCGCGTCTACAGGTGGACTGCGGCGCGGTAGTGTAGCTGTTCACCGGCACAGAGCTTCAAATCGCGGAGACTCAAACAAGCTGATCACTACTTAGGTCGTAGGCAATACTTTGTTACGGTTTGAAAATTTGGATAGGTCTTCAAAAATAGATATATGATATGGTGGTACTAAAGCCGTGTTACTAAAGCCTCTGAAGCAGTAAAATTTTGCTACCATAAAAAAAAAACCGGGCAATCTGCCCCCCCCCTCTCGGCGGCCCTGTAGCTCACTCATTACCTCTATACAAGAAAATTAGTGTTCTCTTATCATAGGATAATTTAGCCCCTCAAATCTTTATATGTTCCTGTGTTGTTCTTTAGGTAAATTAATTTTATTAGTCTAAACTATAATAAAAAGAGGTTCCTAGGTGAAGTTCACGACTGTTATTTTACCTTAGACCAACTGACTCTTTCTATCCTAGCGAAGTTTGGGAAGGTCCTGAATCACTTATCACAAATCCCCAAGCCAAATAAGTCATAAGAGATGGGAAAATTTTTTTAACTGAAAAGGTTGCTTGGGTAATTGTGGTTACATTAGTGGCTTTTGTTTCAGAAACTTCAAAAACGACAAGCCAAGGTCCAAGAAATCAATCTCAAGAAACCAATTAAAAAAAGAGTAACATTTGCTGACGAAATGACATCTGAAGCAGTCGCTGTAAATGGATCACATCAACCAGCTTCAGAAAATGATGAAAAAATCTTAAAACCGAGAAAATCCATCCTCTCAAATGATGAGGGAAAATCAGTGCTTCAAAATGGTAACAATGAAAATGGATCTGTTTCTGAGAATGGAGATAATGACAATATTGAAAATGGCTATGATGGAGAAATTCAGAATGATGAAGTTAGTAAACCAAATAAAAGAACTTTACGGCAGAAGAACTTGCAGGAGAAGAGAGAAGGCACTCCAAACAGGCAATCATTATCAAGAGAAGCCAAAACTGTCAAAGAATCTACTCCAAAACCTGAAACTCCAGCCAAACGAGAATTGCGCCAAAGGGAGATGACTCCACGGAAAAGTACTCCTAAACCTGAGACTCCAAGTAAAAGGGAATCAAAGCCCAGGGGAACCCCTTCTAGAATGAACTCATCTGAAAGTCATTCTGACAAAAACCCGTCTAAGAATAAAGATTCACAGGAGTTACAGAGCAAAGAGGAAAACGAAGAAACCAAATCTTCTGATTCCCTTGAAGTTGTTACAAAGGATACGGAAATTGATTGTAAAGTAGAAGAAAGTGTACTTATCATTGAAGATAGTATCAATGAAGGTAATAATGTGGTAAACATTGCAGAAAGTGAAGATGAAATTGTTGTTACAGAGGAACCTCAAGATAAAGGTTTCTTTTCTGTATTCCGGAGAAGTAGCAGGAGGTCATCGTTGGATCTGAAAGATGCTTGTGAAGCCAGCAGTTCCAGCGTCATCTGTCTTGACACTCCATCTGTTAATGAAGAGAAAATTGTGCCATCCCAGGATATCAGAGGAAGAAAGCCTATTAACTCCTTCTCTAGGTTCCCAGGAAGAAATGTGAGCATTACATCACTAGACAAATCGTTGAAGAGAAAAGCAGATGATTCATTTGAAGAGGAGGACCGTAAAAGATTTGCTGGAGAAACTGCAAGCGGTTCTGAAAAATCCCCAGGTATGTCCATAATATACTGATTGTCTTCAGGCCTGTTCAGGCAATTTAATAGCCTGAATTTTGGTTGTAAGTTAAATAAGTGGTATCTTGAAATAATCCTTATGGATTTAATAAAACTCAGCAAAAACTTAATGAAATGTTATACAATGTTGTTTACCTTGTACATGTCTATACTATTAGAGTAAACTAGGGGACCCGTGCAGCGCAATGCGCTGCATTTATCAAGAGTCACTGGTGATTAAACCAAACCTTGCTCCATGGCAATTTACCGAGTTACTTTGAATATAAATTAAATTGTAGTGAAAATCAGAATATACCATATTTGTACTTCATCAATCGATCTTCATCAATAATTCCCCAACGTGATAGTGCTGAGAATTAGTGTTTTTTTTTAGGTCCAAATTATCTAGGACTACATGATGGTTCTTGTGCTGATTTGTCTGCCTAAAAACTCCTATAAAATTTAGAATAAATTCAAAGATGCCGGATCTAGAAAGTTCATCACACAAAAAACGTTAATGACAACAGAATAAAAATTATACTTAATTACAACTCCCCAGTCGTGTATGAGCTATGCAGCACTCACTGTGGCTGTTTTTCTAGTAATGTGTGAGATAGTAGTCGACATAGTTATAAGCCAACACTATTATTATTTATACAGTACACTCTCGTTCATCGGAACTAATGTGGCGGACGGCCGGTTCGGATGTCAAAAAATTCCGATAAAGCGGAGTCTGTCGTGAGTCATCATTTCCGCCCGTACGGTGACCTATCGTGATTGTATTCACTCTTGTTTTTAAGATAACACAAGATATTTTATGAAAATAAGGCACTCAAACTTTGAACATGGTAACAATGAACCTATAGGAATAAAAACAACACAGGAAATAAATATCCAACATCTTTATTCTCATATTCCATATCCATATTCCAGCAGTCAACTGACTTCCACGTAGCACAGGTGCAGTCGCGACGAGAGACAGACTGAATGACAGTTTGGGAAGCGGTCGACGCGGATGCTCACTTCCTGCCCCCATTCTCTTTCTATTTTTGTGCGAATACTCCACGGCCTCGTAAATCACATTGATGGGTACGGGTTATGGAAAACGCCTGATGACTTTTGATGCAAAATGTGATACTTCACTGTTGTGCGGATAGAACAAATGGAAATTGAAGGCGCTAAAACGGAAAAATTATTTATTTCGTAAGAAAAAAAAAATTAATAATATCCAGATTTTCAGTTCTGATGAAGCGGAGTTCCGATGTCGCCGAGTCCGATGAACGAGAGTGTACTGTAGTGGACTAAATCCTCTTTAACTTAACTTTCCATGGCATTACTTAATTTAAATAAATAAATAAATCACAAACATTAAGAACATCTACATCTTTGTTTGTTCGGCCTATTTTAATTTAATGTGGCATTTATATTTTGATTAAAATTTGTCTTTATACACACCATTTTTGCAATAAGCTTGTTATCTATACTGGAGGCAAAAGACTTTTAAATGTTGTCTCTTTTAAAAAGGAGTTTTAATATGTGTAGCATTCTGCATTAAATTTGTAATAGTATCACACTAAATAGTTATTAAATTTACACCAACCATCAACTATCCCTTTTCCTAGTTCACAGCAGTTTAAAAACCCATGCGCGAACATTAGGTGTTCTATTTTAATTTTTTTTAAACTTTTGCTGTTTTAATACCAATTGGATAACCAATAAGAACCATATCAAAAATTTCAATTTCCAAACTTGTTTTTGTACAGGAAAATGAAGTTTTTCGCGGTTGAGTTACTAAATTTATTTTTGTGCCCAAATACACATAGATACAAAGTTCAAGCAAAATCTACCTGCTATATTTTGAGGAAAAGGTAAAACACTCGATTTGACACACACAATAACTCACTCCTTGTATTAAAGTCTGGAATTGTGTTGATATTTCAGTACCAGTAGTTCATTTGTTTTTATTCAGCCAAATTTTAACATGTGTTTGTTTTACTGTAAACATCTATTTTATTTTGCAATTCAATAAATATTTTTCTCCATGTTAACCTGATGGAAAAAAACTAACTTTAAGGGCTTCCCGTGAGCTTAAGAATTAAAATATCAAAAATCTAAAACCTCATTGCAAAACTACGAACTGAGACCATTCTTTTGACACCTCAAACATTAAAATTGGTCTAGAAATAAGGGAGGAGTAGTGTTCACAAAAAACCGCTTCACGTATTATATATAGATATTACCTGGTAATTTAGTACCACCATGTTAATATTTACCTGGTTATATCTAAAATATTTCTTAATGTTTTTACCTGCAGTCAATTGTTGCAAGGAAAACAAAACGTCAATGAATTCAGAGCAAACCCATTTAGTTGGTCCATGTTTCTACAAGCTCGTTTTTTTTTCTTTTTACTTTGAATTTTAGTGGCTTATGGTATTCAAACTGTTGTGGGAGTCTTCGGTGGTAAAATTTTGAAAATAAAACAACACTAATTGTAGAGGCCTGAGAGTAAATATATTCTAATTATAGAGACCAACCAAATCATCTGTTAACAAAAATTGAATTTATAATAAAAATAGGAATACAGTAGAAGCCCTCAAATCCGGCCACCTCGGGACCGGGCCATCAGCACGATTTCAAAATGGCCGGATTAACCGCCGGTTTATTAAACGGGTCAAACAGAGACTTGTATATGTGTGCTCCAACAATGAACTATTAGGGTGTATTTAACAATGAAGGGTATCATATTTGCCCAATCAATGCTGTGTATCAACTTTTTAACAATCATGATTTGCTCGCTCAGACTTGGTATAGCGCCGAAATGACGATCAGACAACACGGACGAGCGGTCTCTACTGATAAAACTGTGTTAAATGGACAATATTACAGGTCTTCTGACAACAAAGGTCCTAAAAATGGGACCGTAGGCCTAATAGATTCGGAATCCGTCTAGTAACCTAACTTCCTTTTAACATCGACAATCAAGACGCGAAGCACCCAAAAAAATAACGATCAAAACTAGAACGCAACCACAATGTTTTTAAAGACATCCGAAACTGAATAGTCCGCAAATCGGCAATTTGAACTCATATATTTTATTGATATAACACAGAATAAGTTGACTCTTTCTTGTCTATATTGGCTATGGGAAAAGCCCGCGGCTGAACATTTCATTTCCGAAGACCTTGGCCGGATTATCCAGCGGCCAAACCATCCGAGGCCGGACTGGAGGGCTTCTACTGTACCTTGTGCTCCCATAAAAAAATCCTTAATGTCTTAGAATAAATCTAAGTAAACTGTAGGAATAAATTAAATAAAGAAAAGTTGTTACAATTTTAAAAAGTACTTCATATTTACATGAAATCAATACAGTTTTACGCTTGACATAAAAACAATGTTAATTATGTCCTAAATACGAGGCCAGCTGTGTAGACAGTTCCAACTTTGTGTTGGGCAGACTCGTCTACACAGCCTGCCATGCATTCTACTTATGATCCGTTCTACTCATAATGCATTCTACTAAATGATCAAGATGAATCCGCTTTCTCTTCGTTGAAAGCGGCAAAAAAGTATGGTAACCTCTCTTTTCTATATTATGACTAAACTCAATCCAGGAGGCAATGACTGAATATTTTGAATTATCGGTAACTTATATTACATCTGAATTTTCTGGTTGGGGAGCAGCCTCTTTTGCCCCTAATCCAACCACTCCTCTGCAGATTTGTCCTTTGAATGTGCAAGTGAGTGAAAAGATGGTCATATTGGTCCATGGTCAAAGATGGTCATTAAGGTAGGTTTACTCGTGAGAGTTTTTCACTCTCAGAGAGTTTCATACTCTCAGCAAGTACTCGCAGAGGTGTTTACACAACCAGCGAATTTTCCAAGATTGTTAATCCTAGACAGTTTTCTGCGAGTACTATCAACAGCTGTCTGAGATTTTTATGAGAGTATAACTATCTACTCTCCGAGAGTGAAAAAATCTCACGTGTAAACCTACCCTTAGGCCTATATACAATTTTCTGTTAGGACTGGATATTTTATCTCAAAATACGACTATGCTTCACTGCCACATCAGCAACTTGCCCATTGTCATTATTGTTGACACCATTGTTAATAATAATTTATGCAAATTTTTTGTTTTCTTTTAGGTTGGCACTTCTTTTCTCCCTCCTTCAGTAGGGTTTGGTCGCCTGCCCAAAGCGCCAAGAAACATTTGCCCTCCTCCACCCCCTTCCACAGGATGGAAGAACAAGACTCCATGGCGGTCAACTATGACTCAAAAACCAAACTGGATCTGGATGTGTCCATGGAAAATGAAGACACTTCGTCATCGAAAAAGAAAGCCAGTAATAACTGGTGTTCAATTATGTAAGGAGTAATGGAAATCGTTTTAGTTTAGATTTTAGTGATGTATTATACCCTCCAAGACTCCTTTGTGTATTTCAATCTCAGAGAACAAGTGCAATCCCTACTAGCTGAAATATTGTTAGTTGTTAAACTCAAATCGTTGATTTTTTATCCATCTGGAGGACCTTCGATAAAATCTGTCATTGAATTGCCCTATTAAAGGAACTTATTTCTCTTCAATTTAAATTTGTACATTTAAAATTGGAATTATTTTAAAACTCAATTAGTTTGAGGTTCTGATAAGACAACCAAAATTGAAAGGAACAGTCCCAAAAATATTTTTATTAGGATTTCACTTGTTTGAATTTAAATTCCTTTACATCACTAAATTTTTATTACTCTTTTTACTTTTATATACAAGTCTACAAATTTTCTTGGGGTATACATATTTTGTACAGATAATCACTCAACCTTCTGTTCTGAGGTTTTTGTTCACCTTGGCAAAAACTGTTTTATCATTAGATCAGAGATAGAATTTGTTAGCACCAAGTTTGTGTTAGATGAATTGGGTTTTGAAAGATTTCGCAAAGTGAACTTTTTGATCTACCTTGTTAGTTTTGTTATGTATGTAAGACATTTATTTGTTAATATTGTTCTCGTAGTTTTCTTCAAGTTTTGTATGGATTTTCTAGAATATTCATTGGAAGTTCTTTTATTAATATTTAATGTATGAAGTTTGAGAGTCCTATTTGGTGTAATTTGTATTAAGGAGAAGACTAAGAAGAAATCGTGAAATAATCTTTACTTGAATGCAACATGTAAGTAATTTTTAGCTGTTTTAGTCTATACCAAATTGAATTTATTCCAAATCCAAGATTTTGTTTCATCTCTGCCAGTAGGCTATATTTAGTTTTGCCTTCATTTATCGACTTTTTTTATGATCTGGAAGGAGTGATATGTATAGGGGCTCTGTCGCTGGACAACATGGGAAAGACTTACAACCTTGAAGGTTTTTAAACCATACATTGCAAATAATTATCAGACTATTAAATTGATATTCAAACCAGAAATATCTCTCGGTGGACATTCTATAAACTAAGTGAAAAATGCAAGACCAAGGACATGAGTACTAGTTACTTATGTTACCACTTATTTGAGAAGTTTAGACTAATAAAGTAGCTTTGCATTATTATTAGATGAATAGGTTGTATATAATATGGTGACAATTACATATTTTATATATTAATAACATATTAATTCGATATTGAGCAATCTCAAACCTGTTGCATTCGTGTGAAAATTTATTTGAAGTCAAAACTAAACATGCAGTCTGAAGTCGTGCCAATATTTTATACAAATTGTGTTTGTAAATGAAGTAGTATAATCTAAATTAATGTGGAAGTATACAAAAGACAAATTTAACATATTGCCACACAATTAATTAAGGAAAAGAAAGAGATTTAGTATCTTTTTACTGAATTTTTTTTATTTTATTGATATTGTACAAAAGGTCAAAAGTATTACTTTTGTATTTTCGATTAATTAAATTTCATATGTTTTGTTTTCATATGGTTCAGATCTTTTAGCTGTTAGTTTGATAGCAGAATAAAGTTGTGTAATCAGGATAACAGATATTATTATTTTTAATATTAGTACTACTGCCGTTACTTGTCAGTAAGTAAAATACCGTTGATTAGATGGTTATCCTATTTTATATTTGTGTAATTTCTGTGGTAATAAAATCATTAGTAATTTCTTTAGCTTAGAATAAGAATTTTAAACTCACTACCAATTTGTATTTTTTTAAACCAAAGCTTTTTTCCTCATATTAAAAATGTTAATTTTACTTATCGTGTGAATTTTTAATACCCTGTTACTTCAAGAAAGTATATTTATTTCTGAATAAATCCCCTTGGATCATTGTGATTGCAAAAGATTTAGTCCTATTAAAGTGACAGATACTCAACACTATTTGTTTAAAATTAATTACCTGGGGAACAAGCCTCTGGGTAAACTTGTGCCATAGTTGTAGCAATAATCTTAGTCGCATACACCAAAAAACGTGTTTCAAGATGAGCTCATTTCTCTCACACACACTCAAGATGTTATTGAAGATTTGTTTGCTCACCTTCACAACTTAACCCTTCAGAATTTAATTTAAGTTGAGGGTGCTGCATTCTGGCAAGTTTGATGAATCAAATTTTGAAACTGTTACATATAGCTTTTAGGTTCTACATTTATCATTGACAGCTGATTTTACAATTATTAAGATTAAATTCTTTTGTTTTTACAATTATTTAATTAATTGCATTTTAACCAGGACTGGGGAAAACTGGTGTAATGTAATAGACAAGGGCTGTTTCATTAGCGGGTAAAACGATGTAAAAGTTAGTACCCAAAACGTCACTGGCCTGATCAGCTGGTGCATGTTATTCTTATGGACATCAGGTGGTTACGCCACCGTCCTGACTCAAAAGCGGCATTTTCCAACATCAAAGGAGCTATTTCCAACAATAATTGTTTTGTTTTTGTTTGTAACTACATCAAACCAATGTCCAAATTTTTTAAATTTCAACGAAATCAGATTTTTTTAAAATCTCAGTTATAAGTTATTTGCCAGTTGTGTCATTACTACAGGAGCCGTGGAAAGCAGCCTCCAACATTCGCTCACTCGCCAGACTAAAAGTTGCTTCACTCTGGTTGAATGAAACTTTAAATTGGAAACGAGGATTTCCCAATCATGTGACAACCTCCGAAAAATTCCTAGGATGGAAAAAATGTTGCCTCTACAAATAGTGTAGAGTATATAATAAGCTAAGAGCGATTATGTCATCAACAATAATATAAAGGGTGTCCAGCTTCCACCTTTACAAACTTTTCTAGGTTATTAAGCAGGCCAAAATAAACAAAAAAACCTTTACAACATATGTCCTAAAAGGCATCATTTAGCCGCTAGCTGCTATTTTGTTTTTTACACTTAAAAATTTTTATTTCCGTAATGGGTAGTTTCATTGATTTCACATTTTGTACGGATCTTTATCGCTCCAATGCTCATTAGCAGGAGAAAATTTTTTTCTTATGTGCATCTTCAAAATGTTGACCATTTAAATTTTTGAAGAACTCTGTTATTTGTTTTAGATCTTCAAAAAAAATTGGCATTATTGTTTAAATAATTTAATCTGTCAACTTCTTTGTCTTTTGTGAAATTTTGATGAACTTGACTGTTTTTGAGATGTTTGAGTTAAAAAATTCAAAATTGTCGCCTTTTTAAAAATACACATCAGAAAAAATAATTTTTTCCTTAAAATGAGCATTGGTGTGATAAAGATACATACTATAAATGTGAACTCAATGCAACTACCCGTTACGGAAATAAAAATTATTGTATAATAAACAAAATCACGGCTAGCAAACAAGCACGGATAGTTTAACAGCATTTTAGGACATCTGTTTATGTGATTTTTTTGTTTATTTTGCCCTGTTCAATAACCTGGAAAAGTTTGTCTAGGTGGAAGCTGGACACCCTGTATATTCACTGCCTTGGAGCTTATAAATTCAAATTTATTCCCCCGCTTTAGAATGATTATTTCAACCATTCCAGACACTAGATAAGCAGAATCAAGAAGTTTTGTTGTGTTGTCATCATATTACTTATTAGGGCTAGTTGAAAGAAGAAAACTAGCTAAACTTACACTCGAAACCTATAGGATGAAAATAGTACACAAGTACGACTAGTACTCAAGTCGTTAAAAATAAAGGTTTATTCTTAGTTACCATTAATCAACCAAGATTATAATTTTCAAATACTAAGCCAATATTCACATATAAGTTCATATTGACACAATTAAATAAATATTATAAATATAATTGTGGGACGTACAGTTCTTAAGTCTAGGATTATTTCGTCGGCATTTCAGTAAAGGCGTTATTAATTAATGTGATCAGCAAAATTGAATTTTTTAGATCACAATGCTCTCAAAATTAGGCCAAGTAAATTTGTTTAGGATATTTTTAGAAACCAACTGACAAACTCTTTGAATAATAGATGCATTACTTTAAATTAGGTATGAGTACCAAACCTTATTATAATTAGTGTAATATTGTTTTCAGTTACATTTAATAAAAGCGACACTGACACCGTATTAACAAAAACTAACGTAGATAATGAATTATTAAACTTTATGTAATGAAATTTATCAACAGTGACAAAAATGTGAACCACAGATAACTTTTGGATGCTCAGTTGATTTAAAATGGTTTGGTTTAGAAAGTAATTAAGGATGTAGTGAATGACTATTTCGTCACAAACAATATTCTGGAGACTTGGAACACCTTAAATTAACTACATGATTGTTCGCTACTTTTTGTGCTTTAAAACCCCATATACTCCAGTATGTGCTTAAAGTGCTTGACTGTATTTTAAAAAACTCCCAAATTGATAGTTTTTTAATAGCCTCATCATCGATATTACATGGAAATTACAATCATAAGACCTGATTCTGTCACTGACACTCAGTCAGTCACTTTTCTATGGCACCATTTTTAACAGACTAATATAATCAGGAAGATCAGTAGCTAATATCAACTGCTTTTTCTTTCCGATTGTCATACAGAGTCGATAGCGATCTCGGATCGAGAATAGAGCAAATACAGGGCATGTTGCCATCCTGAGGGAGCAGTATTGACCGTGGGAAACTTGACAACAGACACGGATTTCCCAATAGGCCTGGGCCTAGGGCCGTAAGCTGATGCACCACCAAATGAAAAAGTAAAATGCTTAGTCATTTAGCTTTTATGTTTATAGCTACAAAAATGTTTGGGAAAAGATTGATAGTATTACAATGAATTACCGTTCTGCCAAATGAAAGCTTGATACAACATGGATATTAGTTAACAACAAAAGTATAAGCGATCCTTATCTAGAATGCTGATGTGATTGCCAAGAAAAAGCAAACTGAACGCAATGCCACTGACACTGTACTAAGTCTGTCCTGGCTGTGCCGTGACGTTGCCTGGGTCAGAGGCGCATGCGCTTGTCATATTTTTGCATTGTTACCAATTTAATTTACTATGGTAAATAATGACTAATGTAAATATAACTTTTAAGTAGACTATATATGAAATATTTTTTGCTGGTCTAATATCTTTAGGGAAATTTATGTATAATGCATTTATGATTTTTAAGTTAATTATTTATAAAAACTGATAATTAAAGTTACTAAACGCTCTTTTGATGAGCATAGGCCCATTACTTATTAAATACTCAATATGTCTCTAAGGTGTTAAAATGTAAGAGCTATTAGATATTAGATTTGACAATAGCACAGAGTACAAAAAACAGGTTGTCTGGACTCAATATTATATTCTATTCGATGGGGTACCATTTTCATTTCTTTAATTCTCTCGTAGGGTCTAGTGATAGGTATGATTGTTTGATATTTGATGCTTTACAGTCTATGACTATAGCAAATATAACCTACTTTCAGTCTCAAAGTGTCTAATGATGGTTGTTTTTAAGACTGTTTTAAATATGCAGTAGTACAGAACCACTGTGCTAAGACTGTGGTTTGCAAACAAGCGACAAATAGGCCTACTGTAAAAAATACCTCACAAAATTTTTAGGAAGAATTTATGAACAACTAACCTCAAAATTAGGGGTGCAAAAAATATAGTGTGTAGAGGCGCCCAAATGTTAAATCATTCCCTGATCAACAATTGATTGGCTCCCGCCAATAACGTTATAAGCGACTCAAATTTTAAAATTGTAATTTCATTGTAGTAACTTTAGAAACGCCACCCTGCATCAAGGTTGGTATTGTTGATATTTCTGAAGTTGGCAGCGCTGGGACCGGTGGAAAACCACGAGGATTTGGTTCTGCAGAGCAGTAACGTTGTACCCGCCTTAAGATGTATGTCTCCCGAGAGTCAGTCTTGTGGAATCCTATATAAATAGGCTTAACCATAGCAGAAAAAGAACCATAACCATACATAGCTGGACAAGAAATGTTGGTAAAGCCAAGAGGAATATTGGAAAACCATACATCAATGCAAATAAAAAAAATAAAAATAAACCAGTGCCACTAAATATTGCAATCGAAAAGTAAAATATAAAAAAACATAAATTGCTTTATATAAAGTCTAGAAATATTCTTTTTTCAGGATGTTATTTTGTGAGAAATTTCACAGGAAAATTTGCAATGGTTAGATCTATAAGGTACGCCACATAAGTTGATTAGTGGCCAAAATCAGCTGGAATGGATGAGGGGGTACTTAAAAATAAACACCAAGCTTATGTAATGTGTTAATATTCATTAGGGAGGTGCGATGGAAGAAATTTTTTTCGTTTCGATTCTTTGATGAGATTCAAAGAATATTTGATTCGATGCAATACAGCATTATTTTTTTGTAATACACCCGGTACACAGTGTAATACACTATAACGAATTAAATGGCTAACTCATAACAATACTGTAAAACATAAAATGGATTAAGTAAAATTTTTAGAGCAACTTTTAATAATGTGTCTGATCTAGGAGTCTGCAAGCCAGCTGTTATCCCTAACACAGGGTCACGGCAGGTAAAAATAGGTCATGCTTAGGGGTCCCAGACAAAACCGAGTTGGACCGAATAGCATTAACTTTAATAAGCCTAGTTTAGCAAATTTTCCCATAGGGAATACACTATTACGGTAGTAGTAACGGTAAGACCTAAGCCTGGGACCATGATAATTTTTCATTTTAAGGTCCCTAGAAGCCAAAAACCTGTTAGTTTGAATTCATATATGTGTCTGTTAACACAATAACTCTCAACCGGAACCTCAGATGTTGATGAAATTTGGTTCACAGGTGTAAGACAGAATTCTTCAGGTTAATTTTAAAAACCGCCTTGACCGGACTATAGGAACGGGGTTTTATGAGGTTCCAAAAGTGACAAAATTAGGTTTTTGACATTTTCGGACTTTAATTTTTTTATCCAATGATTTTAACAAAAACCATTCATAAGAGCTAGAAAAAACAAACAATTTAGTATCTTAATTTTTAACCTAGCCTAACAGATTATGGAGAAAATCGAAATATTATATTTTACCTGTTATGGGAAATCAACAAATCCTATCTGTCACTAGAAATGTTATCTCACTTATTTATTAACATAACTTGATAGAATTTGGTATGTACATTGACTTGGTAGAGTGCAACTTATATTTGCTTACGATACCCATATGGCGGCAAACCTACTCAACCCTACAGGGTGTTAATGGAGAAAATAAAAAAATACCAGAATTTCATACAATTTAGCATGTACCGGCACTGGGAAGGAATTATCGTCTATTTACTTACAACACCAGCAAATCTTCATCCTCAATCCCATGGTGTATATGGGGAAAATAAAAAATATTATATTCCATTGGAAGTTTTCTGAATACGCAGGTCTGCTGCTACGGGGGTATTTTGTGCTTTACTACTGACACCGTGATAAATATTAAGAATATCATGTTTAAATCGTTTTTCAGACCAAATAAACATTTGAGTTTCCTGACTGCCAATTATCTATAAGGGAACAGGTGGCCATTAGATAATTTATCATTCGTTAACTTTTTCCTACAAGGTTTCATTGGTAACCAATGTGCAATTATTATAAAATAAATATTTAATCAAAAAAGGCGATAAATCTAAATACAACATATCAATTCTTAGCAAGACAGCATTTTGTTGAAGACAGCAGGATCCAGGTTGCAAGTGAACGTCCCCCAAGGGTGCAACTGTGTGGAGTAGTACCGCCGCAGCACCTCTCTCACTTCATTTGGGGTGATCGGGGGTGGGCCTTCCAGCTGGAATACATCAATATCCTATTAATGTATACTAGAGATCGCCTCCTGGTCGAAATTCGACCAAAGTTTCAGCTGATCTGGACTCAAGAAGCTGAAAAACATTTTGTAACTGAAATATCTGTTCTTCCTGTTCTTCTAGCAGTTGTTTTTACAACAGGTAAATGATTCAATCATTTACCCTTCCTCCATAAGATTAACATTGGAACTTTGAAAGCCTGTGAGACGTAGCCCTGGAGTCCGATGTGAATTAGAATGGGATTCTGCTAATTTACAGGACTATACCTTTCTAATGGTATGCACGGATTTCTCCTACGATGCACACGAGCTGAGAAAAAAGGAGGAAACGAAACATGCTTGCCTATTAATATATAGAAGATTACGTTAAACTGTAATATATACACAAACTTAACAACAACAGTTTAACTTTTTAGAACTGTTCATTTTACAATTGACGTTATACATGATCGATTTGGGCTGTTGAGAGACTGATATTTATAAAGCAGAAATTAATCCTTTTTCTGTATTTTTCTCCTGTCTAAGCCTCATAAAGCACATCGACTGACGCAGTTAAAAGTCACCTGATGCAAAACGTACGACTTTTGTGTACTGCATGATATGGTAACAAATTAAAGCTCGCAAACAAAAAGATTAATTTTTCATTGTTTTAAAAATATAATAATAACTGCTTATATTCCTTGGTCCAGACTTGACGGATATGAATTTGTGATTGGATATGTAGCCTATATATATATTTATTGTGAAAATTGTAAAGAATAACCAAGAGTACCCTTTTTGAAACATTTTTTTATTGCACTGACATGTTTTGACTTTAAGTCACTTTCAAAGTGCTTACTGCTTATTGTACTTAACCAAATAATTATAAAGTTTTTAACAAAACACAGTTTTTCGAGCACAGCGAACTGTACCGTTGTACCTTTTTTTTTGTATTTTATTTATTAGAGAAAACAGATTTTGATTTAATTTAAGTTAGGCCTAGTCGAACTGTTATAAATTTAGATTTGTAAAAAGTCACTTCGACACAGGGGATGTAATGTGGATAGTAAAAAATCAGTCAATTTAGAGAAACAGATTTTTTATTAGGCCAATTGTTAAATATTATGTTAGCAGTCTTTTAGATAGGAAAAAAACCAGATTTTGAGTCTATATTGAGGCCTATTCATGAAACTACGAATCTCAGGGATGATAAATAAAAATTATTTATCATGGGGTAGGGCATGAGGGTGCATCCTGTCAAGGTGATGATTGAAGCAGGGTTCCAGTCACTTATTCACTTTAAACAAACGAGTCACGCCACAACTAGATTTCGCACACCGAATGAGCCACACTGCGATCGACTTATGTATGAAGTAATGCCAAACGTTATGCCGATCACTACGAGAAAATGTTTCACTAGATAACTTAAATCCAATCTACATCAAAATTTTACGGGCCCGAACGTTTACAGACTATGATCACCCAAGAGAGAATGATGGCATCCCCTTTCGTCAGACGTTACTGAATGAGTCAAAAGAGAATCATTCTTCGTATTGGGTTATCTGTTATTTTTTAACATAAGCTCAATAAGTAATATTTATCATTAATCTATTCATTTAAAATATATTATTTTCTTCCAGGTCATAAAACTCAATTTTTATCGTATTCTTCTAATTTTTAACTCAAAACAATTACCATTATTTCCCTCGCATCCGCCATGAATAATTCTTGTGAATGCACATAACCAACGGGATTGCTTCTCATTGGTCGAGATTATTGCACCTGTTGATTACGTCACCACTTCCAACATTTTATTTTACATTACCAACCGAATGTTAATTAACTACGCAATTACGATCAATTGTATTATCTGAAAAGTATAAAAAACATTATTTTAAGTAAAAGAACACTCCCACAGAACGAACCAGTAGAAAATTTATGGGATTTTCACACATCATTTTGTTCAGCTTATAATTCCGCACTACTTTGCAAATTTGACCTTTCCTGTAACTTTTACAGTTGATGAGATCCCATGAGCATAAAAAAATTAAAAACACTGTGTTATATATATATGTATGTATGTATGTATGTATGTATGTATGTTGTATATATTAATACTCAGGGTTGGCGCTAGCACTTTTGCCACCATAGGCAGAAGTTAAATTTGCCGCCCCCTAACCTACCCTATTCACACCCTCATTAAAAAATCTACAATAATTTACATTTGACGTCAAATCGGGATGACACGTCGCTTTGCGTGAGATAATATTATTTACACTATATGCCTATTTCAGGACTTGTAACAGTTCTGGAGGTTAATAAAAATTAAAAAAATAACCAAAATGATAAAAAAAATAACCAAAAAATAACCTTGAATAAACCCAAAATGTCGCTAAAAATTCCAAAAACCGGCATTTTATCGGGATATTAAATATATAGGCAATAAAAAATGTTGTTGTGGGATAGCTTTGAACTAGGTAAGTAATCATCTACTAAAGCAATAATAATATAAGGAAAAAAAATCAAATAGAAAAAAAATCTTCCCCGATTTATTTTTTCTTTTTTCTATTTTTTCCTTTTTTTAAACATTTATTTCATTTTTACGACCTTCATCCAAATCGATCAATAAAAACCTAATTGCCCTAAAAAAAATAAAAAAAATAACCAAAATCCCCCCAAAAAATAACAAAAATAACCAAATTCCTAAAAAAATAACAAAAAATAACCAAGAGCAAAAAAAAATAACAAAAAAATAAAAAAAACAACCTGTTACAAGCCCTGCTATTTATGCCTTTGACTATATTCTATTTTTCACGTTGCTTTGGTGGGTCAACACTGAAATTGATAAGACTAAGTGACAAGAAAGGGACTTGACAAACTGGATTGGCACAGCGCTTTTACCGCTGCAAGTAGCATGCAGTGGCGCACAGGAACCTACCCATGGGATAGCCACAAATGCACATTTTCTGCATTTTTTTAGGGGGAGGGACCAAATACCTTATACTTTGATGAAGACTGGGACACTCACCACAAATCTTTACCCCAAACAAACAACTCAAATAAGGTAAAAACAGTCGCAAGTTTAACACGATGATCAGATGTTATCACTGTCGTATCAGCGAGTAGGTTAGTGCTCAGGTGTGACATCTTGTGGGAAAATTCCTCAAGTGTGGGAACAAAATAATTTGTAGGGGCGGCCCAAAGACTAATAGCATTGACTGTATAGTAACATAAATAGACTTCTCATCCAATGCATTTTGTTTGATCCCGAAATTTGGAAGGTTTGTGTACGCAGCGCCATAGAGGCTTTTGCAAATCGATGTTGTAATTATTCAGCTATATTTACAGTGCTGCAAAAAACACTTTATCAATCACAACATAAACATTAACCACCAGTTATAAAATGTTTCATCCTTGTTAAGAAGAGTGGTAATACTGATTTGCCCATGGTATGTTACTTGTGCATCAAGTACGCCGCGGAAGATAGCGCCACCATAAATTGGTTTCAAACACGCCTATTCTATGAGAAGTCTATTCAAAATAGTGTATATAATCAATGCTTTCAAAAATATAGTATTAAGGTAGTAGGGCTATAAGGTATTTGGGAGACAGTCATGACACTCAGTTACTTCTCGTGTCCGCAAAAATCACCAGACATACCAGTAATGATTATACCAGTCACTTGGAGCGCTAGTGATGGTTCAACTAGCTCACGTTGTGATTGGCAACCGAGTTACTCTGAAGCCAAACACACAACACACTAGTAAATAATCACTAGCGCTCCAAGCTATTGATACATTCAGTGCTAACATAAATTAACTTAAAAAAATAACTATTAACAATTATTTGTTTATTAAAAATAATCCTGTGTGTTTTGTTAATTTAAAAAAATATTTAAATAAGAATTGTATCAATAATTCTCCAACTTCCCAACTAACTAGAGTGCTGAAATTTGGTATGCTCATTCTTTAGGCTTAAAATAGTAAAGTCTGACTATTTTCATATAAATATTCACAAATGGCTACGCCCTAGATGTCCTCAAACTTCCAATGTTATCCTATGGGAATTGGGTTTTGTTTACATCTGTCGCATGATGATTCATTCAAGCAAATGCTTATAACCATATAAGTAACCAGCTGTTAGATATAACAAGATAAGCAATAGCAATAGACAACATATAGATTTATGTTAGATTATGCTTCAAATTACTATAATCTTAAAAATGCTTGTCGGAGTCAATTAAATTCTCTTCATTTGTATTTTTTACAGGATAGTTTATTTTTAAATGGTACAAAAATCTTATCAAATGTTTTTCTCAACAGTATAGAGTACAGAAAAGCCTAAAGTGTCCCTATTGATCCAACTCAGATTGGCACAATTAAAGTTACAAAATTTCTAGGGTTTCAAGTTGATAATCACCTTACTTGGGATATTCATGTACAAAAAACCTTGTACAAAAAAGCTATGTTAGTAAAAAGATTTCTTCTGGTTTATACATTTTCAAAAGAATGTCATTTTTGTGTAGTATTGACACCATTACAATCTATCTACTTTGCTCACATCCTGTTTCCTGTTTCAAGACCTCCTTTGTAGGACCTTTCTCTGTTAAGCGATGAAATATATCTTTCAATATCGAAGGTCTACTGTGATGGGGGTATTTATATTATCATAACTACATGGCATTCTGGTGTCATTATTTTAAAAAATTAAACAAAGATTACAAATATACCTCTAGTATTGGTTAAAATAATCACTTTAAAAAATTAGCGACTCTGTACTAGACGCCCCACTGTGTAAGACATCTACCTGGCAGATAGGCTGGCTGCATTTATTTTTGTAAGGGGTCTCGTAATCACTAACGTGATACGATAAAACAAACAATGTATATTATTTTGAGATTTTCAGTTCAAAATTTTGAAATAAATGTTTCCATATAGAAAAAAAACAAAATGGAAAACAATAGGCCTACTGATGCCTTTAAAGCTCAGTAAACCTTATATCTGGGTTACTTGCGTCCTATGATGTGGTGTTGGCCCAAAGGTGTCGAAGGGCAGCGCGGTGCGGCGAGCACGGCTGTATGGGTCGCCGGGCGTGACGGCCGCATCGCGCCGCAACAGCAGCGCCTGGTCCACCAACTGCGCCACTGTCTCCTTGGCGAGGTACACAAGCATGTCCACTGCAAACGACCGCAGCTTGTGTACTGGGCAGTCCGGCGCATGCAGCCTCAGCCACTCCGTGAACCGGGCGCTGCTCATCCGAGCACTCAAGAACGTGGCGCGGCGCGACGCGTTGAACTCGTCAAAATTCCTTCAACAAAATACCACATGGTTGGTTTGGCAGTACTTTTCTATTAACTGGACCTCCATATTTTATGGAATTAAATAAAACTTACATTTTAAAAACAACTTTATTAATAAAACAAAACATTATTTATTATAAAAAATTGCTTAAGATTCCCGCTCAGCTCTTAGCCAGTGTTGTCTTCTTACCACAATTAGTCATTTCCCTAGCAAAAACAATACATCAAATTACATAAAACCATATATTTCAGGTAACCAAAGTAATGGCTAATAAAATTAGATGAAGGGAGAAGAAAGGGGCTGCTGGAAGAGTTTGACAATAAACATGAAAAGTAGAACCAGAAAAATTCAAAAGGTACCCTAAATTGAATAAAAAAATTAAATATTTTTCTGATCTTACAGGCAAATGTTTCAAATCAAAATTTTAATAATTTACTTATTTTTAAAATTAGACAAAAATTGAAAGGTGTGCCCAAAAATTAATCAAAGTAAAAAACAAATTTACAAAATAGTAGTAGTGAAATAAACAGATAGGCTTAGTGAAGCACAAAATGCAATTCACTCTGATTATTATAATAACTTTTTCATTAATGTTGTACCTGGTACAAAATTATATGATAGTCGAGAGCACTACTAACTATACTACACACCTCACTGCACTTTTCACTTTCCTTACTAGGACCTTTTCCTTGAAGGTTCATAGTTAAATCAGACCAACTAAAAAGACAAATTAACTAACTGGCAGTGAAATACCCCACTTATGTTGCTAAATGAGTGACCGTACTTCTGAGACATCGCCTGGGTGCGGAGATCCGCTCGCCGTAACCTCTCCAGCTTGACCACATCGACTCCGGCTGCTTCATCCACATTGATCCCAAGCGATGACAAGAACTGGACACAAGCCTGCTTACGTTTTGACTCTGTTCTAGTCAGGTCCGATGATGCTGGCAGCAACTCTTCTAGGCCTGGCATGTCTCCTTCATTCAATGCACTTGTCAGATTCTTTTTGTACTCCTTGAACCCTAAAAGCGAGATGTGAAAATATTATGAGTGGATTTGTAAATCATTCTTACAGAAAGGAAGCGACCGCTATAGAAGGTTAGGCTTGGGGAAGACTCAGCCGCAGGATAAAGCTTAGCAGTGGTAGACACATATTGACTCTCTGGAATAAATTAAAATACAGTAGAACCTCGATACTTCGACTCTCGATAGTTCGACACTCCTGATAGTTCGACATGGTCCATGACAACTTAACCTGTTAATAATGACTGATAGTGTCCATGTTGGAGCCTGACAAAGGTGAAAATATAAACAAATTGGTGAATGATTTGAATGTTGTTTATGTTAAAGTTCAATTAGGTTATAGTTTCACTAAAATTTAGTGTTTCCTAAATTCAAATTATGATTTTTATACCCCCAGTGTTAAAATTTCCCACATACTCCCTATAGTTCGACATTTCGATAGTTCGACACTCTCCAAGTCCACAAAGTGTCGAACTATTGACGTTCTACTGTACCATGCAGAATCATTTCTAAATAGATCTTCTTTACTCATAACAACTTTAAAACTGGTTTATACTAGTGGCGAAGTTGACATTGGGTAAAGCAAACAAAGTTGTGTAATAAGTCATAACATGTGGTAAGTCTTTTGGCTGTACCCCCAAACAATTTCCCTTCCTTCATGATCCATTCATTTTCTAGACAGCGGGGAGTGAATGCTGTGGGCATGGAAACCCCTGGCTGAGGAACATTCGAATGGACAGTCGGTTGGTTGGCAATTTAGAGGGAAAAGTGAACCTGAAAATCAGTTGTCACAGGAGCATAGCAGTTGGCCCTCTGATGTCCCGTCACCCTTTTTTCCTCCAATATTC
This sequence comes from Neoaliturus tenellus, assembly GCA_030545055.2. Classification (NCBI taxonomy): domain Eukaryota; kingdom Metazoa; phylum Arthropoda; class Insecta; order Hemiptera; family Cicadellidae; genus Neoaliturus; species Neoaliturus tenellus. The sequence continues at coordinate 192,076,946 of CM061531.1, read as the reverse complement.
CGTCCTTCCATGTGCTTACGCAGAGTGCTTGTTAGAGGCAGAAATGCTTAACAGTTCGGCAGGGGTCTAACCAATAACAACAACCTACAACAAGATCTTCCCATGTACTATTGGATTCAACAATAGCCATACTGAGGAATATAGATTCAATAGTACAGGTGAATTTGTAAACTGTCCCTAATTCTACATGGGCCTAGGTAAATGTTAGTTTCTTCTCAAGTTCAAAGTAGGCTAATATGTTGTTACACTCTGAGTATGAAAAAGAGACAAAAAAACAGAAAAACACTTTAGGATGTCTTGAATTTTCTTTTTTTTTACTTTTATCACATAGGTACCGTACTCATTCATCAATGCAATCAAGTTTTTGATTAGAATAGTCACTCCAATTACCATCTACCAATTCCATCTGCCAATTTTGACAGATGTATTATTAACTCTTTGCACGCTTCCAAGGCTGGTTAAAATTTAAAAGGTAAGTAATAATAGTCAGGCTAAATTATCAGATAGCATAAAAAATTCAGGTTTCTTCTTTTACCTATGTATGCTATCATTCTGTTCAACTTGTGAATGTCTTTGCGCATGAGGAATAGAATATCCTGAGGGAAGATGGCTTCTACTCCTCGCTGTTCGGAAATCTCTTCTGCCTGCATTAAGATGGTAACTAGCTGTCGCAGCACTATTTCTTCTATTACTGAGGCAGTAGAGAGCAGAGGTGTAGGGCTATCGCCAAGCCCAAACATCATCATTTGAATCTCTGTAACAAATTAATAACATTATGTCAGAATAGAATAGAATATGCTTTACCGTATTGTCTTTAGGTACATAGTTTGTACCGTACAATGAACAAAGTCAAAAATACAGATAACTTAAAAAGCTACTGAGTCACTTTATTTCATCAACAGTAAGTTGGCATTATAGAAAAACAACTGACCTTGTAACAGAATTATTCCTAAGAATCATACAAAGATTCTTTGTGAAATATTATTATAGTAGCCATTAAACTATCTAAGGCACGTAATTACAAACCCCTCCCATATGGCGGCAAACCTACATACTCACCGCTAGGGGGGCTTATGGGGAAAATAATAAATAAGCTACCAAATTGGGGACATTTGCATTTACTTGTACGGGTTAAACCATAATTTCACTAGACTATAAGGTGGGGGATAAAGAATGGCTGGGCAAGTCTAGTGCACTTGCGACGTAGAAGAAATAGACATATAATTTAAAAACGTATGTTCCAGTCAAATGTCAATGACTAGAAAATGAGATTTTTACTGTTGGAACTTTATTTTGATTTAAGAAGGCATAGGTCCTATCTTTTGAGTACTGAATGTGTTAGCTTAAATTTGCATAATTGAGACCACCGAATCGTTTTCCATCTAAACTTTTTTGTGGTGGGGGGGGGGGGGGGGGGAGAGGTTGGGTTTCATACTGGGCATCCCGGTTTGATCCTGTAAAATTATGGCAAGCCTACATATGGGTAAAGAGTACCGTATCCAGGTTTGCTGTCATGATAATTACAAATACCCCCGTCGCAGCAGACCTGCGTACTCAGCGAATTTCCAAACGATCTTGAGATTTTGTATTTTTCCATAGGAAATGGGTGTGTAGGTTTGCTGCCATGGGATGTTGTTAGAAAATGTTAGTTTTGTTAGAAAATGTAAGAGTTACGAAGGTAAATATCAAACTGTATCAATATTCGTCACTTTAATTTTCCCCATAAACCCCATGGGAGTGAGTATGTAGGTTTACCGCCATATAGGTGTTGTAATCAAATATCAGTTAAGCCCTACCTAAAGAATGTACTTATAAAATTTTATCAAGTTATCCTAATAAATAAGCAAGATACAGGGTTTTGTTGACTTCCCATAAGATTAACATGGAAAACCTATTTTTTGCTTTTCTCCGTAACCTGTTAAGCCAAGTTCAAAATTAAAAGTACTAAATTGTTTGTTTTTTTAAGCTCTTTTAAGTGGCTTTAGTTAAAATTGTTGAATTTTGAAAATTGAGGTTAAAAAATGCCAAAATCCCATTTTTGACCCCTTTGAAACCCCATAAAACCCCGTTCCTATAACCCGATCATGCTGGTTCGCGAACTCATGAATAGACTTAGTATATATATATCGTATGGCTCATTTAGCCAGCCACCAAGGTTTAAGAACAAGAAAATAAATTCTGCGGTGCAGAGCACCTGAGTCAGTAGATGTAAAAACTAAACACTAAAATAAAAGTTAGATCTCTCTATTATAGAGTAGCTAAATCCAGGGCACTAAGCCCAGCTTCACTTAAGCTATGCAGACCGGCCAATCCTTCGGGGAAAGCACTCAGTGGGCACTCTGCGACCATGTGCTCCATAGTTTGATACTACGCTCCGCAGTCGCATGACTGGTCTTGTGTCATTCCCCATTTGTACTTCCAATAATTACATCTTCCCACTCCAGTGCAGAAACGATTGAGTATAGTCCACTGCTTCCGAGGAAGATTCATACCACCTACCGCTACGGTCGGGTCAGCTATCAAGAAGTGGTTCCGACCTTGAAAAGCGTTCCAGGAGGAAGTCCAGTTTGTATGGATGGTGAAGTTCGTGTCCATCAACTGGGAGGCTGTTCGTAGAGGTGGTTTTTGGGACCTCAATCGGCCCGTATTCTGGGGTAGGTAATAATGGATGAGCAGCTGTGGAGCAGATAAGATCTTAGTGTATTTTCTAATGAGTGCATCCCTTCGTCTTATTCAGGAGGAGCGATATTACCCAGCACCGGGAGCCAGGGTACAGGGGTTGCCATGAGTGTACCACTAATAGCTCTCATGGTCCTGTTTAGCTGGACGTCAATCTCTCTAACGTGCACACTATCCAACCACACGGGAGCACAGTACTCAGCAGTTGAATATACCAGTGACAGAGCAGTGGTTCGCATAACTTGTGCATTAGCTCCCCATGTGGAGCCAGCAAGGAGATGGACAATGTTAGTCCTGGTTCTCACCTTAGCTGCCGTTTTTTGTAAGTAGCTTTTAAACGTGAGAGACCGATCTAAAGTGACTCCCAGATACTGTGGGTTGTCATTATGATTTAGCTCAACATCGTTGAATGTGATTTTAAGTTTTTGGTTGGCCAGTCTGTTATTCAAGTGGAAGCAAGCAACCTCAGTTTTTGTTGGGTTTGGATTTAGCTTCCAGGCTTTAAAGTATTCACCAAGGGTCGTGAGGTCATTTGTTAGTGTTTCCTCAGCCTATTGGAATTCCTGGTGCTGATAAGCCAGAGCTATCATCTGCGTAAACGAACTTTGAGGAGCAAGTGTCAGGAATGTCGGCTGTATACACATTAAACAGCAGTGGGGCGAGCCTGGTTGTAAATAGACTTAGTCTTATACCTACTTACCAAATTTCATCAAAATGGGAGGTCACCTTCAAAAGTTAGAACCACGGACACACACACACACACACACACATACATAGGCCTATATATGAAAATGAACGATCAGTGTTTTTGGCTCCTGGGACCTCAAAATGAAAAAGTAACATGGTCCCGGGCTTAGGTCTTACCATGGCTAGTGCCTTAACAGGTATTCCATGTAGGGAAATTCGCTAAAACCAAATTTCTTTTACCATAAATGGATGGATTTCAACCAAATTAAGCTTAATACCAAGTTTCATCCAAAAAAAATTGGTTAGTTATTGAAATATTAACACATCCTTAGTCTCCATAAAACTAACATTGGAGCCCAAAAATACATTGATTCTATATTTAATTATTTTATGTTTAATAATGTATTAAGGTAGTCAGCCTCGATTAGGTTTTTAGTTTATAATTTACAACGGATACAATTAAAACTTGCTGCAAGTTGTTAGTCTGTAAACAAAGCTGACTAAGAGTAATTAGAATTGGGACCTTTTCATGGTAATGTCACCAGTGGCAGCATTGTAGGCTAATGCATCAGTGCAGCATGACTTTTCTTGACACGCTGAAGTTTTACTGCGTTCTTGTGGCTGGCTGCAACTAGTGGTATTGCCCCGCAAGAACAAACCGATCTATTGGATCGGTTCAAACCCGGCACTGAATACTACTTGCAGCGACAAATGCTCTGCATTTCCCCAGTCTGTAAAGTCCCTTTCTCGTCGCATAATCTTTTTTGATTTCATTTTTTGACTCATTGAAGCAACTGTGAACATGAAAAATAGAATAGAGAGTAATTACTTAATATAATCTCACACAAATCAATGTGTCATCACGATCTGCCGTCGCATGTAAATTGTTTAGATGTTTTAACGAGGGTACGGACGGTACGGTACAAGTAGGGGGGACGGGGGAGGGGGTGAAAGTGCTAGCGCCGGCCCCTGCACATGTTTATATATAAGTTATCTTTAAACATCTATATATTAATAGGCAAGCATGTTTCGTTTCCTCCTTTTTTCTCAGCTTGTGGGCATCGTAGGAGAAATCCGCGAATACCGTTGGACAGGTATTGTGCTGTAGATGAGCAGAATCACATTCTCATTCCCATCGGACCCCAGGGCTATGACCTATAGGCTTTCAAAGTTTCAATGTTATTCTTATGGGAAAAGGATAATTGATTGAATCTATAGTCAGCTGTTGTTATAACAAATGCTAGCTAATCATGGAAAACAGATGTTCACTTATAAAACATTTTAAACCAATTGGCACAATATCAACTCAACTTTTGGTCGAATTTCGACCAGTGGGCGATCCCTAGTTTTTATGTAATAGCCTACATTTCTTAACTCATTATCATCATTGATTTTATTGTTTATAGGCCAAATTGAAAAAATTTTATACCAGTAGCAAATTTGAAATGTTAACTATTGGTAATAACAATGGAGTCGGATAACGTTTGCCAATTAAATTTACTTAAAATATTTATAAGCCTAAGGCTCTAAAATTCATCCTTTTTTGCTGGAATGTGGACCATCCTATGACATTTACAAAGTACCTATCAAATAAGAACTAACTTACTTAACCTTTGAGTTAAGAAGTACCGGTAGGCCAGGCCTAAGTTTAGGTTAAGCTGCGTTTACACTGGAGTTGCAAACACGTGTAGACAAAAAATTTGCCAATTTTTTGAGGTAAATGAAAACAGCTCTAATTTTGTCGGCAACAGTACAAGTTGCAGAGACAGATTTGGGGTGTATGTAACTAAATTTTTGTTTACCATCCTCGGAGGAAAACAGTCAGACAAAAAATGCAGACTAAATGTCTGCAATACCAGTGTAAACTCGGCTTAACTCTAACCCACTCTGAATTCTTACCTTTAACAAAAGATGTATTTTCTTTGGATGATTCTAACTGCGTACAGATCGAATTCATTTTAATACAAAAATTTACATTGATAGGCTATTTTTTTATGATAAAACAGGTTCTAGGCTTAACAGGCAGTCATGGATTCACCTAGGCTAGACCTACATATAAGTTGTGGTCATAAGATTAACTATTTACAAAATTATTGAAATTTAGTGCTTGTTATCATAAAATGTACGAAAGTAAGAAGTTCAAGTATCAACAAACCCATTGAAACACTAAGAAGCACGTCACCGTGAAAAAACACTGGTAAACAATTCATTTAATTTTGACATTTAAAATTAAAATTTGACATTTTTTTATGTTTTCAGAAGTACTGCCAACTCACTTTCCATCAAGTGTCATGGCTGACGACTCAAGTGAATACAATCATATATTACGTCAAAATACAATCGGTACAGTTTGTAGCATATTGTGATAGAATCGTAGGCGTCGTAATAGTGGAGGGCAAGGGGGTAACCTGTCCTTCCCCTAAATCCTACATCTTACTTCGATTCTCTTCTATTCGATCGTAGAAATCGGTGTATCGTCAAAGGGGGTTGTGTAGGTGAGTGTGTAAGTGTAGAGTGGACTTTTTTTATTAGTTTCTATTTCCAGGGCCACCGAGAGGGGGGGCAGAGGGGGCAGATTGCCCCGGGCCTCAAGAGACAGGGGGCATCATCTTCAGCCATTTTTCCTATTTACGGTAGTAAAATTTTACCTCTGCATAGGCTATGTAGTAACACCATGCATTTTTCATAAGACCTATCAAAATCTAACAAATTATAGCCTATATGACCTGAGTGACTCTGTGGTAGTGATCAACCTGTATGAGTATCCACAGTTCTGTGTCACTGAACAGACGCCGCGCCACCTCGTGCCGCCATTTGACAGCTATACCACCGCAACCAAAATATTTTGCAACCGGTCCTTCACGGGCTCAACTTAAAAAAATATTGTTGTTTCTGTTTGTTGTTCCAAGTATATAAGATACAAGACATATATAAAATAAATGTGTCTATTAATAGTGTCCTAAATGAATTTGCCATAATGCAGGCGAGGAAGAAACGTTTTTTGTTTGATAGTTTTTGTTTTGTAGTGTTTTTTCTTTTTTTAGTTTATACCTCCATATTTGTAAAGTTTTGCTTAAGAACCAATACTGAATTATATAGTGGCTCGGATGTGAATTAAGTTGAGGCTTAGTCTTGAGTAAATAGGACTGTAACTTTGCGTAATTTTTTTCTATTTTATAAATTAATTATAAAGCAAAAGCAACAGTTCTGTAGATGTTTAATACAGTTGTAAACAAAGTAATATGTAATTGATCAACCATTATCAAATAAATTGCATTTATAATTTCCAAATAAGGAAAAAAATTTTAAAATATGAAGGTATGAATATAAGCTTAGCCATTTCAAAATACTTAGGCCTAAACCCACGTAGTAGCTCCTCCAATAAGGACTCTCGGACCCAGCCAAAGTTCAGATTTGATCAAATATTTCATATACTGTATACCTAAAGGGGGTTTTGTAGGCGAGTGTGTAAGTGTAGAGTGAGCTTTTTTATTAGTTTCTATTGAGTATTTCTAGTACTGTAATAGGGAGTGATCTTCGAAAAATTCTTTTAGACTATAGAATAAGATAGTGATTTGATATAATTTTAACTCAATTTTATTTCATTCAACTGTTATACTGTAATTTCACTAACTGTCATGTTTGTAATTACATAATATAGATTAGATATTGTGGGAGAAGAATAATAGTCTAAGTATAACACGCCTTGCGCCTTGACTTTTCACCGTGCGCCGGCGTGGACGGCACGGCGCCTTGCATTCCTCGGCCTCTACCGTGGACATCATGGCTCGCGCCGGAAACTAATATACCTTGGACACTATGAAATTAAAATTTTTGTATTTTTGATGGTCTGATTAATAAGCAACAAAGTTTATCAAAGTCAATCTTTTCGACCAATATAAAAGGCTTAGCGAACGTTTCAATTTTAACATTAGACTTATTAGAATAAAAATCCAGGTGGTGGTACTGCGATGCAGACTCTTAACAATGTCAATTACTAAAAAAATATTTTTGTTAATATATTAACGAATAGATCAATCGCATCACAGAAAGAATGGTATACCCGAAGTGAAGTGCTAAAACAACAAGAATAAAGATTCAAATTTCTGTCCAACCAATGACAATCTGGACGTAGAGAACTCCGGAGAAAAAAAACTTGGAATAAAGAAATTGAAAAAAAACGGGCAGTTTACTCATTCTAGAAAGATATGAAGGAAATACAGTATACATCCATGTGTGATTCAACTATAGAAAACTTACTTTAAAGGGGGTTTTAATTTACAGAGGTTAAGTTCTTATACTATTTCTTTTTTTTAGTTAAATATATTCAAGTATCAAATAGTAGGGCTATTATTGACACTCTTTTACTCGTGATTTTTTATTCCTTGTCGACTACCACGGTAGACGCCCCCAGAAATCCCATCTCTTAGCTCACCTGACTAGATTGAGACGCGTTAACCAGTGCACCGAATCTAGATCCTGATTGCAGCCGATTATTGCGAGTGAGCGTGGCCATTTGAGTTGAATAAAGAAGGTTAAGTATATCCAAATATTCTATGTAGTAAATTGCATTTAACTAAGGTTATAAAATACTAGTTTTACAAAAACCTTTCATTTTTACACTAAGTCACGGCAGCTGAATGTCAATTTTAACATGGCTCCTTTTGGTCTGGGGGGGCTGAGCCCTCCCAGGGAAAACGTTGGGCGGGGGCTCGAGCCCCTCGGGCCCCATGGAGTCGGCGCCAGTGCAAACTAATGGAGTTAACTTTCTCTTCTTGACATTACATTATACACGTGTATAAAACTAGTAATTTCCCCGGTTTTTTTTAAATAAGTTTAAATAATATTTAACTAAGAAGTCATATTTTTTCAAGAAAAGATTGTTTATAAGATTGTTCCTTATCACATATGACACGTGTCTAGGAGTTACGCTTGAGTCACGTCCCTACAGTACATTGTCGTGCCGCGGCCGCCGCGGCAGACGTGAGCGAGGTCAGCGAATCTGCCGGACCTTGTCAGGTGTCAACAACAATCCCTGGTCGACCAAACGGCAGACTTCAACTAACAACATCCCACATCCCACATCGATGCCGCACTTTCACTCATCACTATTCTCAGCTCTCTGATCGATCCTCTGGAAAATTTAGCCTAGACACTCCTGATGGGATGATAAGAAATAATATTCCTGAATGTATTTTAAACTAGTGTCCTGTTTGTTCGAAATCGAGCAATTTATTTTGATACAATACAAAAATTACATTGAGTTATAAATCAATGACATACGACAAATCCAATATTGGGAATATCAGTAATAATAAAAAAACCTGCACGTGTTTACATCAATACATTAGATGTTTAAAATGCTCAACCCAATCCAAAATGTTATTCTAATGGGGAAATTTCAAATTTAATTTGTGGATGGAGCCCTTAGCGTACGATTCTTAGCAGTACAGACCAAGAGCCATATTCAACGACACCAAAATACCTTATTAAACATACCTACATTTCATTCCCTATATTATACCTATTTATAATGATGGCCCAAATAACATCCTTAGATAGGGTGTATTTCAAAGCCTCTATGTAAGGTCAAAGTCCAAATTCGCACATGAAAAACAACAGATAATTTTCCCCTATTTGGACTAAGGAATCATACTTTATTTGTAACAAATCTCAAATTCTACCAACGAATTCTTATTTATGTTATGTTGGTGAATTAGTAATGATTCAATCAGGGACTAGGACTTGATATGTTGTAGCTCATGATGTAAAGGTTGTAGCTCTTCTCGGCTCTTGGAGTTCAAAATATAGAAGATACAGAAAAAGATAAGTTAGAGTAATCAACTCTGAGTGCTAACAGTAGAGGGCTTAAACTTTAATTTTTATTTGGTTTAAAACGGACTTTGTAATACAATATGAAAATATCATATAGCCGAAGAAAACCACTCTTATATTTTCTATCTTTGAACAAATTTCAGTCAACCCATCCCCACACAGCAGGTATGGTACATGCATTTTATATACAATAATATAATAAAAGAGTGCATTTAAGAGTCTAGAGAGAAAACTACGTAGTCATTTTGGTATCAATTTATTTCTTATGGCCCTTAGATGAAAGGAAAACTATGGTATCCATCGAAAAATGTCTCATAACTTCATCAAATGAAAACCTTTTTTATACTAATCTAAGACGTTATTTTGCCGATTTGTTTACTGCTCCAGGTGATCCATATTTACAGCTTTTTTTAAAAACAAACAACTGCAATTCTATGACTGGACTGAAAACCTACCACTTTTTTTGTTATTTCCTTTTTATGTTATCTGTTCAGCCTGGTTTACACGGGTCGAGTACAGCGGGCGAGCCAGTGTGCGAGTTGACACTCGCTCTCCAACTCGCTTGGTGTAGACAGATCGGCGAGTCAAGTAACGGGCGAGTAGGTAAAACAGGCCAGTGCCGGGCGAGTCGAGTGGTTTAGTGGGAAACCGAGTTGTTCGACCAAGTGACATCCCCACCACCACGATTTGCCCGGCAAAACGTCTGTTGGGTTTCGAGGTAGTTGCACAGTTGGTCCTGTGGTTAACTTTTACTACTAAATTTAACCATAGTACCATACCATAGTATAATATACCCTATACCATACCCATACCATACCTATACCCTACACCATAGTATAATATGGAGGAAGTAAAGTATAGACGTGAAAATTCTTTTTTTTTCAAAAACGGCTCAAACGATATTGATCAAAATTTTGTGGTTTATTAAGATTAAATGCTGAATAAAATGAAACCCCCCCGCATAACCAATAAAATGCGCTTTCAAAAGTTATACTGTAAAAAGTTTTTAAAAAAATCATTTTTATGTTGAGGAGAAAATTCAATTTTTCGTTTAGCAAACGCAGTACTTTCTTAAAATTACACACGTGCGTATCAAGGTGACTGTAGGCCAGGGCCAGGTGAGCCACATCCCATAAGAGCAATGGTGTCACTTTCTGCGACATCCATGGATGTCGCCACAGAGGTTTTGTCGGTTAAGAATGTGTTAAAAAACCAAAATATTACTCTTTTTTACCCGCAAGTTTTGCCAACACTACAGCAAACAACAGTCGTTCCCGTTTGAATTGGAAATGACTAAAATAAGGAATTTCAAATCAAAATATGGTAGAAATCATGGTTTTAGATTTACCTTGATTGATAATTTGTAATTTGGTCATTACCTAATGGTTTGTTATCAACTAATAATCCAAATTTAAAATAGAGTAATATGGTGTCGTTACGATAAATATCGTACCCATGGCAAGACTGCTTCATTCTCTTTTTCAATCAGCTGTGTAATGGTAAATATTATAACGTAACTTGACTTCCGTTTTAGTTTAGACGCTTCATATCCGGAACACACAAAAAGCTATTCGGCTGACCTGGGAAGAAGTTATGCTTCTTCCTTTACAGACCTTGCGCGCGTATAAAGGGTCAAACTCGCGCTGCTCAGCTGTTATATTGTTGTGTCAGCTGTTTGATACAGTTTATTTTGTTATAAACATCATTACTGACGTTTATACGTTGGTACGTTTAACGTTTTAGTTTGTTTAATTTGACTCTTAAAAATGAAGTTGAGTGAAGAAGAGACGGTTAAGTTTGTGGGTTTGTACCTAGAAAATGAATGTTTGTGGAACATGAGAAGTCCAAACTATAAAAATAAGTTGTTGAGGCAAAAAGCTCTTCAGTCAATAGTAGCTGACATGAAAAAAGAAGGGTTTGGACTAGCAGAAGCTAAACAGAAAATTAAAAACCTAAGGTCAACCTATAACCAGGAGTTGTTAAAAATCAAGAAGTCAAAAAAGTCTGGATCTGGATTAATTGACATCTATGTCCCTACTCTGAAATGGTTCACGACTTTCGATTTGATTATGAAGTCCTGTAAAGGAAAAGGCGAGACTGTTACAAACATGGTAAGTAAGATTTATCAATCCTATATTAGTTAATCACAATGGCGTAAATAAGATTGAAGGGGGAGGGGGTTAATGAATTTGATTAGTAGGCCTAACGTCCTTAGCGTGTGCGACAGGTGCGGCCACCCAGTGCCCCGCGCCTAGGAAGGCCCTGCGCTGTCCTGTTTTTGACATACATTTTTTCTAGCTATGACAAGACCAGCGTGTAAACTTCTTCAATGAACAAAATAAAAAGTTTCTGAGCTTCATTAAGTGCATGTCTTAATTGCTTAATTGTTAAATTTAGTTGTTAAATATGAAACATATAAAAAGGTAAGGACGGGACTGAATCTGATTTTGCAGTCAGTTGATTCTGTTCAGATACAGAACAAAAAGCTCAGATTAAGTCAGTTTTTGTCAATAGTATTTAATAAAGTTGCCTATATGTGAAAAACCTGATTATAGTTTAGTGTTATAATTTTAGCGGCCAGTAGCTGAAACGAATTATACTATTTCTATATAGAAAAACTATAGTACTTTAGTGTAATTTTCGAGTAAGGATAGCTAAATAGCATAATTAATCTGGGGTGTCCGCCGACGCCGAGAGAGCATACCTGTGCGTCAAAGCAAAGCCTACACCTCAATCTCCTCCAGACCAAATGCAGGTAGCCAGGCCGAGAGAGAGAGAGTGAGAGAGGGGATTAGCCAGGGTACGACATGGTGTCGTCGCTGCGGCGGACTTCGGGCGACGACACTCGGTCGAACCCCCGAAAATAGTTTTATTGCACCCCAACGGGAGCAGGTAAAATTCAGACCCAAAGTCGTACAATCATCTGAAGGACACACCACCGTGATTTAAGCCCCTTATAACCTCAGTCTTTTGTTGAATATAATATTTATGAACATTAGAACTGATAAATAAAAAAGACAGTATTATTTTATTTGATTTATTTCACTTTACAGTTAAAGTTTCTAACATTTTGCTTACAAGTTAATGACATTTATTACAGGTTTTACAATAAATGGTTTTGTTTTGATTATTAAACAATAAAAATTTACTCCACATTACAACAAAATAAAGAAAGACATGCATTTACATGTTCTTTAGATACTACAAACGCCATTTGCTAAACAAACTTATTTTGCCATGGCACAGCTCCTTCGGTGTTGAAAAATACCTTAAGCTTATTCCTCATTTTCTTCGCTAGTTTTGTCGTTCGTCTGCCCCCGAATTTCTCAACATTCCTCAGCTGTCTTATTTCTGCCCTCCAGCGGCCAGGAATGACTTTACCGCTGTCAGTGTCCTCTTCATCTACAGATCCTCGTGGCAAATAGAAGTCTGGTGACGTTTTTCTCATCCAATTGTGCAGAGAGCAAGCTGCACTCACAAGTTTCGGAACAGTGGATACTTTACATAGTAACTTACAATCAAACGCTCGGAAGCGACTAACTAATATTCCAAATCCATTTTCGACGATACGCCTTGCTCTGCTTAGTCGGTAATTGAAAATCCTCTCATCTGCTTCCAATTGTCCGGGATATGGTTTCATTATGTACGGCTTGAGTGGGAAAGCGTCATCAGCTACGAAAAAAAATCCATCTGGTAGCATGCCCTCTTCCAAATGTAACCATAATGGGCTGTTTTGAAACACCCCACCATCACTTTCTGACCCTTTATGGCCTACTTCGAAGTATGAGAAGCAATAATCATGGTCAACAATTGCCATTAACACAACGCTATGTGTTCCCTTGTAATTGAAATATTCACTTCCACTATTTGGTGGTGCTTCTATCAACACATGCTTTGCATCCAGGGCACCACAGCAGTTTGGAAAGTTCCATAACTGGTTGAACCCATTAGCAATTACTTGCCACTCTTGGTGTGTTTGTGGTATCTGAAAAAAATACATAGTTAGTTGCAAATTACTCATTTACATGAATTTTTACAGGCAGATGAAGATATCGATGATGTCGAGGCGATGGAACAGCTGATTCAGGAAAATGATGATACATCAATTTTATCGGAGTCAATTTTGTGTTCAAACAACACAAATCTCAATACGGCATCACCATCACCGACACCGGTTCCTACTCCAGCCAAGCCAACTGTACTGTGTTCGGGTCCAATTAACAACACGCGGCCGAACAAAACAAAAAGGAAATTTCAAGACCTCTCAAATGCTGTCAAAGACCTAAAAGCCATGAGTGTAAATTTAAACACTCCAGCAGAGCAAGATCTCTCTGAACATGAAATATTTGGAAAGCATGTTGCAAAGTGCTTGGCATCGTTAGGACCACTGCAGGCTACTCTAGCCCAACAAGACATACAGAATACCCTAACTAAATATAGAGTACAAATGCTCGAACTAGAGGCAGAACACGGACCCATGAAAAAATCCAAACCACTGACGTCTCCCCTCTCAATTGCTACGTCAAATGCCACTGGAAGCTTCTTTATAAGTGACGACAACAATGTTGAAGAATTTATTGTTATTGAAAACGGCAATAACGGAGAATTAATAACTCTGGCTAATGTGGCGGAAACTAATGAAGACGTTGTCGAGGGCACACCAAGTATTGATAACTAAAACACAACTGAAGCAAATAGTGTTATCCATAACAAGTTATCTCATTATATTAGTATCATATTGTAAAATGTATGCAATCTTTTTTATAACATATAGTCTACAGCATAAATATGTATGATGAGTGTTTGTAAAAGTAACAGAATAACATTTTTTGTTTATATTACAGCCTTCCTCAAGATTTGTATGAAATAAACAATTATTTATTCCAAATATCTGTCTATTTATTAATTTAAATATCAAATATTATGTGTACCTATACAATACAGGAATAATGCTTACCTTGATGAATTCAGATAGAGCATTCGTTATTGCTTCGCAAACTTCAGGTACGAAATTTGTAATTGCTGATCTTGAAACCCTGAAAAGATGTTGAAGGGATCTAAAACTATTGCCTGTGGCCAAAAAGTTAAGAGTAACTTCCAACTTGATTTTGGGGGGAATAGCTTCCCTCATAACAGTGTCTTGTTTTGATATTTGAGGAGATATCATGTCTAAAAGTGAGTCAAACATTTCGGGTGTCATTTTCAACAAAGATCTGTACTCTTTCACATCTTCAACGGCAAGTTCGCTTAACAAAAGAGACGACGCCCCAAGGGTGTCTCTTCTACTTAGCCAATCTTTTACCCAAACTCTTGGTTCCTTGTTTAATTCCTCTTCCAAAATTTCATCTATTTCCTCTAACACAACGTCAAAGGCTTTTTTAAAACACTTCCTAACCTCGGCCTTAAACTCTTGTCGTGCCATTCTAAAAACAAACAACGTTAAAAAGAAACGTGATCGTGTCGAAGCGTGTGGACAGCCTGGTCGAGTACTGGGCGAGTAAAAAAAAACAGCAGCTGGGCCTAGTAACTGGGCCGAGTAACTCGCCCGCTGTACTCGACCCGTGTAAACCAGGCTTTCACCTTCTTTTGTCACTTGCATATCAGCTCTGTGATACTCGTGAAATGAAGAAGTGTTTCTTTTATGTGCGCTGGTTTTTCTTAATAATTGTGTGAATTTACCTTGAACTTTAGGAAAAATGGTAAAGAGGCCACCGTTACTTGCTATTTGTTAGTTTTCTGGTATTAATTTTTGTCGATTTCTTCAAATGAACTGTATTAATTAGAGAACTGTTACCTATAACCTCCTTGTTTGTTATTGTTCATAATATTGTTTATACTATTGTTTACATTTAAAATAGACTCTTGTTTTTTGGACTTCGAAGTCTTCAATGACTTCCTCGGGTAGCGATAGTCCTCATACGGTTTCTGAAACCGATGTTCAAATAGCTCAAGTCTTAGAAATATCCCAAGAAATAAACAATGATGCCGAAGGCATGTGGCAAACGGTTCCGCTAACATCAACTTCTCTGAAAAAGAGAGGAAACTCTTTCTCTTCTAACTCATTCAGTCGGAGCTCCGCTGTTAAGAAAACACGACAAGATCACGATTATTGTCGTGATTCTATCGTCACTCATAATAAATACGATGCGCTCAGTGAAATAGACGAAATGGCTGATGACCCTCAGCCGGTAACAGACGAGAATAATGCATCACCTAAACCTCCTCCTATATTTGTTCCTGACATAAGGGACGTGAATAAGATGATAAATACTATTCACACAGTTATCACCAAAGACGATTATCACTACAAGTGTCTCAGCATGAACAAAGTAAAAATAGTACCTAGCACAGTGGACGCATGTCGCAAAATCGTTCATAAGCTAACTGAACTAAAAGTGAATTTTCACACGTTTCAATTAAAACAAGAGAGGGCATACAGAGTGGTGCTAAAAAATATGCACTACTCAACAGACATAAATGACCTAAAAGAAGCAATTGAATCTCATGGTCACAAAGTTCGAAACATTGTGAATGCCAGACACAACAAAACTAAAAATCCGCTTTCTATGTTCTTCATAGACCTTGAACCCAGCAAAAACAACAAAGACATTTTCAATGTGCAGTACCTTTTGAACGCTAGAATCACTCTTGAACCCCCTCACAAGAAGAAGGAAATTGTGCAGTGTAAAAAATGTCAGGACTATGGACACACCAAGACATATTGCTGGCATGCTTATCGTTGTGTTAAGTGTGGTCAAAACCACGATACAACGAAATGCACCAAGCCCCAAACTGATCCACCCAAATGTGCACTGTGTGCTGGAGAACACCCAGCCAGCTATAAAGGATGTTCCGTTTACAAAGATTTAAAAAATAAATCTTTTCCTCCATTGCGATTGAAAAACAAACCCAGCTCTTCATCTCACGTAGCCACTCCTGAAATTGGGAAACGAAACACCTCTGCTAGTAGTTCTGCGTCTCAACCATCAGTGGTATCACATAGAAGGGAACAAATGACATATGCTCAAGCAACTGCCAATGCTGACGAAGTCCATGATACAGGTAATGATAACACCAATTTAGTCAACACTATGACTTCCTTTTTCAATAGATTTGAACAACTTATGATTCAACAAGCGCAACAAATAGGTTCGTTACTGAACCTATTAACCACAGTGGTATCTAAATTAAAATGAGCCATTCCTTCAGAATAGGACTCTGGAATGCCAACGGCCTGATTCAGCATAATCAGGATATTCAACTCTTTCTGTCTCAAAACAAAATAGATATAATGTTAGTTTCTGAAACTCACTTCACTGATGCTAGCTATTTTAAAGTTCCATACTACTCAGTTTATTTCACAAACCATCCATCTAACCGAGCCCACGGGGGCAGTGCAGTCATAATAAAATCAAGTATAAAACACTATGAAGCTCTTAAGTACCAGTTTGACTATATTCAAAGCACGTCTATAGTAGTGGAAGATTTTAATGGCCCTTTAACTGTGTCCGCCCTTTATTGCCCACCGAGGCATAATATATCAGATGATCAATTTACTGCATATTTCAATACTTTAGGATGTAGATTTATCTCTGGAGGAGACTATAACGCCAAAAACCAACTGTGGGGCTCACGGTTGAATAACCCAAGGGGGAGAAGACTTTTACAATCTATTGAGGACAACAATCTTCAATTTGTCTCATCAGGGGAGCCAACTTATTGGCCTACAGACCGGCAAAAGATACCTGATCTGCTTGATTTTTTCATCATGAGAGGCATTTCTGTTAATTATACGGACATTACTCAATCCCTCGATCTGTCTTCAGATCATTCTCCTGTAATTCTAACGGTCAGCTCGACAATAATCACCAGAGAAGCACCTCCTACTTTGCATAACAAACAGACCAACTGGTTACTTTTTAAAGAACTTGTTAACGACAATCTTGACCTATCTGTTCCCCTCAAAACCAATGGAGATATAGACGACGCCGTTGAACTCTTCAACAATGTCGTTCAGCAGTCTGCTTGGAAAGCAACCCCTGCGTTTTCAGCTCGACTGAAAACTAACGACGGAATTAACTACCCTGTCCACATCAAGAAACTCATTGCAGAAAAACGTAGGTTAAGAAGAATCTGGCAGAACACACGAAATCAAAATTCTAAAACAAACTTCAATAGAGCTTCTCAAAACTTGAAAAGGCTTTTAAAGCGTGTTAAAATGATTGGTTCGAGGAGTTCACGAGTAATCTTTCCCCAACGGAAGCAACAGACTACTCGTTATGGAAAGTAACCAAAAACTTCAAAAGACCAAAATCAGCTAATCCGCCTTTGACAAAGCCCGATGGGTCATGGGCAAAAAGCACCAAAGAAAAGGCCGAGTTATTTGCATCACACTTCTCTGACGTATTTAAGCCACATCCCAGTAACATAGATAACTCAGACATTCAAGACTATCTTGATTCTCCAAACCAGTTGGATTTTCCTATTCCGCATTTTACTAAAAATGAAGTTCAGAGGTGCATCATCAATGAATTAAATCAAATAAATCTCCAGGGTATGATTTAATTACGGCGAAGGTGCTAAAAGAGCTTCCGGACAAAGGCTTTACATATCTTACTTTTGTATTCAATTCCATTCTTCGATTGGAATATTTCCCTTGCCAATGGAAAGTTTCAGAAATTGTTGTAATACCGAAACCAGGAAAACCCCCTAACGAAGTAACGTCATACAGGCCCATCAGTCTTCTTCCAATAACATCGAAAGTTTTCGAAAATAGCTATTTGTGTATTAAGAGCGCAAATAACGTCATTGCCGCTCGAGAATGTAGTTGGCCGCACGAAGCGTCAGCTGAGTGCGGCCAAACATTTCGAGAGCGGCAATGACTATTTGTGCTCGTAATACACACAATATTTTTCCTACCACCATAATTAAACAGATTAAATGTTTTATTGTATATAAAATGTATTTCGGTTGTGTTTGATATTTCTGTTGTGATGAATGTAAACATAACCTAGATCGTCAATATTTGACAGGGAAACTATAGGTGTGTAACCGGAAGTTAGTGTTATCGAAATACTGACCGTGAAATCAGCTGATTCAGAGCAAAGCAACTACAATTAATTTGTAATAATTATGGTGATTGTCATGTGATTCTTGACCAATAGAAACTAGTCTGTGTTGTGACGTCACCTTCTTTGCCGTTCTAACCTATTGTATATTTAAAATAACCTTGATTTAGCGTGCGCCAATGTTCCATTACCGCTCTAGAGCGGAAAAGAACCGGAAAACGGAAATGAACTGTTTTGCGTAGGATTACAGCTGTGGCAATGTGATTGTTTCTATGCAGTGGTAGGAAAACTTCTTTTAAAAAGACTTACGCCACTGTTGGATGAGAAAGAGATACTTCCCAGTCATCAATTTGGCTTTCGTCAACAGCATTCTACAGTGCAACAAGTACATAGTTTAACTGATACAATTAGGCAGAACCTGGAAAAGAAACGATACTGTTCTGCAGCTTTTCTTGACGTAAGCCAGGCATTTGACAAGGTCTGGCACTCTGGTCTTCTATTCAAAATTAAAAGCAATTTACCTCACAATTACTATTTACTTTTTAGATCTTACCTTGAAAACAGACGTTTTAGAATAAAACATCAAGGTTTTTACTCAGAACTACACGAGATAAAATCGGGCGTGCCACAAGGGAGCGTTCTGGGCCCTCTGTTATATTTAATTTATACCTCTGACATCCCCTTCACTCAAGACATATTCATTTCTACGTTTGCTGACGACACAGCTCTCTTAAGTTCCCATGAAGACCCTAATACAGCATCCCAAACCTTACAGAACAGCTTAAATGATTTGTCGGATTGGTTGAATAAATGGAGGGTGAAGGTTAACGAAAATAAATCTGCACATATAACATTCACAACCAAAATGGAAACATGCCCCCCAGTTCATTTAAATAATGTAATTTTACCTGATCACACTGAAATTAAGTATTTGGGTATGCATCTTGACAGACGTCTAACCTGGCGAAGCCATATATGGCATAAACGACAACAGCTTAACCTGAAATGGCGACAAATGTCTTGGCTCTTCAATAATAACTCAAAATTGTCAATAGAAAATAAATTACTCCTCTACAAAGTTGTCCTCAAGCCCATTTGGACCTACGGGATCGTGTTATGGGGGACAGCTTCCAAGTCCAATATAGATATTCTCCAGAGGTTCCAGTCCAAGACGTTACGAAGCATCTTACGAGCTCCTTGGTTTGTGTCAAACCTCACCATTCATAATGACTGTGCCATACCCTTAGTAACAGAAGAAGTTTCAAAATTTAGTGATAAGTACATAAGAAAACTTGAAACACATCCAAATCACGTTGCCGTCAATCTTCTGGACAATAGCCAACACATATATAGACTAAAAAGAAACAATGTTCTTGATTTGCCAACTCGTTTTATCCCATAACATAACTTTTGTTAGTACTGCTGATGATCGGTATCTAACTCATGTTTAATTTGGTCTTGTAATTGTGCTATGAATTATAATATTTACTTATTGTTCCTCAATTTGAACAGATTGTAAATAAATTGAAGTTAAAAAAAAAAAAACCTTCTTTTGTGTTCTGTTATAGTATATTTCGTCACTAGTCCGGAAAGTGGTCGTTATCGGTGCAAGATCGAGTTATAAGTACGAGGCAAAGCCGAGTACTTGAATTCGATCGAGCACGGATATACCACTTTCGGACGAGTTACGAACAGTACTTTTCATGTTTTCATCATACCACCTTTAATAAATTTACAGTTTGGATAAAAATTAATAAATTTTAACCTATATAAGGTAAATGCCCCAAATACCGACAGTGTACCAAATACCGACAAGGTCACATTTGATCACAAAATATAAGCTGTTCGTCATCTGTATTGGCTACTTTCAAAGTCAGATGAGTTTGTGGTCTTTATTTCTATGAGAAAAAATAAAAAGAAACAATTTTCCACCTTTTATAAGTTTGTGCTTGTAAGTTTTGTCTGCCCTTGTTCTTATTTATGATTTTAGTTAAGAATCTTACAGGTTTCCTCTAGGAACATAAAGATCTGGCTTAGGGAATAAGTATTTGAATAATTATATGTTTGTATTAAACTTATGTTTTAATTGGAGACCAAATAATAAGGGTTTCAAATATTAATCATAAATACTGATATCTTTTTTTCATTGTAATTTAATTTGCGATGTTGGTATTTGAAACAAATTTTCATCACTGCACCAAATACCGACATAGTGTTGTCACCATTGTCGGTATTATTTTTTCCCAACTATTAATACCAACACTTGATATAAAACATGTTTTAGTTTCATATTATAACGAATTGTAATGAATTTTATAAATATTCATTATAAAAGTTATATCAAATATTATTCTGATATTTATGGTTTCGTGTTTGCCTTGAACTTCACCAAACTTTTATACAGTTAGTTGAATTAATTGAATTTTTTACCTCTATGGAACATAGAGTATAAAATTCTTTTAGACCGACTTTAAATTTCTCTTAGGCAAATTCTCTAGCCAAAAGGCTTTTTTATTCCTAATTTGATTTCAATGAAATTCTCAGGTTAGATTTTAAGTATTTTAAACTAGGTAATAAACTATAATCGAGCAATTATTTTCAAGTATTAAAAAAGCTTATTTTCCGGAATTTTTGACAGAACTTTAGTTGTTTAGGCTACATGGTTTGACTAATGTAGTTGCTATGATCAGTTTATTTTCCCCCATCCATCGCAGCTGAGTTGTCGATGTATGCTGAAAACAACATAACATAACCTTTTCTTGTTTATATTTGCTCGCCGTTATGTTACGTTTTTAAATAAAATTTAATTGATATTTTGACAGACATATTTGTTAAATTAAATAGATCAACACTGATGTTTACTTATTGAAGTTATAAATTATAGTCTACCAAAAGATAGGCATGTTGATGTGGAATGAATTGGTGTCGTACGGAATTATGCGATTAACTAATTTATGGGATACAACTAATATCTATTTGGGAGAAAGATTTAAATTGAACAACTAATTAGAATGTGTTGTGCCATTGTAGCCTATGTCTCAGGTAACAAAATATGCATTAAGTGTTAAGTAAGCGTAATTCTACAATACTTACATTACTTGATTTTTATTAATTTGCAATCATGGATTTTAAATTGCATTGTTTTTTCGCTCTACAATCTATTTTTCTTTAATTTATAAGCATAATTATTATTAAGTTACTTGCTTATTTTGAGGTCTTAGCTAAAATCATAGTTTGTATGTATTTATTTGTAGGCTAGGCCTAGTGGAACGTCATCTAACCGTCCGAAGTCAACCGGCGTACATCCTAGGATGTACGCCGGTTGACTTCGGACGGTTAGATGACGTTCCACTCTTCACATTCGAGGAGATGGAAACCTCCGTTCTCTCCCTAAAGAGCAACAAGGCTCCTGACCCGGACGGATTCCCAGCGAGGCTTTAAAGAAAGTATTTTCAATTAATGCTGACTTGTTGAGAATATGTACAACGCCTGTTTGGTAGAAGGGGTGTTTCCGGCTCCCTGGAAAACCACCAGACTTGTACTCATCAGCAAGGGCAAAGGTGATCCCGAGCTGCCGTCGTCCCACAGGCCTTTTTGCATGTTGGACACGGCTGGGAAGCTGTCCAAGAAGCTGATCCGTTCCCGCCTGACGTCTGCCGTGGAAGCTGCCTGGTACTTATGCCTCCGTCAGTACGGCTTCAGAAAGGGACGGTCAACGATTGACGCTATCACCGAAGTCCAGAGAGCTGTGAAGAGAGCCGAGAGCCACAACCATTTCTCTCGCTGAGTAGTGCTTCTTGTTACGCTTATGTCAAGAATGCCTTTAACTCGGCGAGGTGGGTCAATATGCTGGATGCGCTTCGCAACACCTTTCGCGTTCCTGCATATCTGTTGCGACTCATCTTGTTGCGGATTATTTCCGCTCCCGAAGCCTGATTTACGACACAAGGGACGGAACGTGGACGATGGAAGTCACTTCTGGTGCCGCGCAAGATTCAATACTCGGCCAGGATCTCTGGAACGTTGCCTATGACAGCCTCCTGAGGTCGGAGATGCCTGAGGAAACCACTTTGGTTGGGTACGCCGATGATGTCGCAGCTCTCATTGTTGCACGCAACGTTGAGCTGACCCAACTAAAGTTGAACCGAGTCATGCGTGTGGTCAACACATGGATGTCCGATCACGGTATCTCGCTTGCTCTCCGTAAGACGGAGATTGTGATCCTTACGAAGAAGAGGATGGTCACCGTCGTTCCGTTCCAAGTGGGAAGGGAGGTGGTCCAATCAACTCGGGCTGCTAAGTACTTCGGGATTATGGTGGACACCAAGTTAAGCTGGAGGGATCAGATATTCCGTACGGCGGACAAGGCCGCTAAGGTAGTCACGTACCTTAGTAGGCTGATGGCCAATGTCGGGGTTCCACGATTCGACAGAAGACGTCTGTTGATGTCCGCGGTTCAGTCCGTGCTTTTTTATGGAGCAGAGGTGTAGGCAGACGCTCTCGATAAAGAGTAGTACAGGTTGCGACTCGCCCGGGTTCAACGTCGAGCGGCGCTCGGGATGTGTTCTGCCTACCGGACAGTGTCCGAGCCTGCCGTCCTGGTGGTCGCCGGAGTTATCCCTGTCAAGCTCTTGGCAGGAGAGAAAAAGGCAATTTATCAGAGACAAGGCTAGATTAAAAGAACACGGCAAGAACAGAAGAGCGCTCCAGAACCTTCCAGCAGTGGGAACACAGCTGGGAGCACGACACCCGAGGACGATGGACTGCGCGACTTATCAAGCACGTCCAACCATGGGTGGAACGGCGGCCAATTCTTGACAATTCACGGCTATCTCGGTCGTACCTGAACCGGATGGGCAAGACCGGTTCACCAGACTGCATTTATTGCTCGGGCGTTCCCGACGATGCGGAACACACATTCTTCCGCTGCCCCCGTTGGGAAGGGCCCCGCCTGAAGGCCACACAAATTTTTTGGTGCATTTTTGGTGGATTTCGGTCTGCCAAAAGATCTTGGAGGATGAGGGCAACTGGGATTGTTTATCACAGTTCGTCCGGGGCATCCTCCTGGAAAAGAAACCGATCTGGACGGCGATGTGGCCCAGATCCCTTGATCGAGTGGCTGGATAAGGAGTGAGCCCCACGGGCATAAGCCAAATTTAGGCCTAGCCTGACGTAATGTAATAAACAACTCCAGGTTAGAATCCTAAAGAGTAGAGGCGAGGTTTTTAGTGGGTAAACCCGTTTTTAGGGGAGCCCCACACTACAGGCTTGCCACCTGTGTGCGTAATGAATTTTTCTCACCTCTCCCTCAAAAACAAAGCGTCACCTAATAACTCAAAAAGTGAGTAAAAAATTCTTGTACGGGACGGACATCGGAGCGTATTCCTAGTTATTTTACCTAGAAGCGGTCAAGACTAAGTGGACTGTCTTTGACGTTGAACTTCTTTTGCTAGTAGCATAATCATGTGTGTCCTGTCAATTATGCATTATAACTTATATGTTTATGAAAAAATATATAAAAAGACGTGCATTCAGGGTTTGTTTGTTTTGATTGAACATCAACATTTGACAGTGAGAAAAACGATATCTAGATAGAATGTTAGAAACACATGATTAAGCTGCAAGTAAAAGAAGTTCAGCGTCAAAGATAGTTCACTTTTAGTCTTGACTGCTTCTAGGTAAAAATATTCAACTGTACTGTTGTAATTTATTGAGGTTATGTGTTATGTATGGTATAACTTGTTTGTATTAAATAAAGGATATGTAATTAATTGTACATATTGCATAAAATATTTCTCATTCCTAATGTTTTAGGTTTGTTATAATAATATTCCAATATAATACAGAAACTAACTCAACAGCTTTTAATTTTGGCATTACAAAGTAAGGTCGGCACTCGGCAGTCTGCTGCCGTCTGCCGGCCTGCCGCCATCACAGCTTGACAGCTGCCGTCTGCCGGCTATTCCTCGTTTTCTACTTCTGTCGTCTATTCTCTCATAGCGTAAATTCGTAGTATTTCGGTATTTGTTTGCAATTTTGCATCTAGATGATACTGAAGATATTGAACTTACTTTTGTCAAGTATAAATAAATTTTATTAAACATTTTTTAATTAGTTTTCTGTAAAATTAAGAGTTAGGTTGTCTTTCTCACCCAATTGAAGAATCGTCAGACCTTAAAGTTTTTCATTTTGGGAGATGGATAATGACAACATATTAAAACAAAAATTGTGGGATGGGTAAATAAAAGAACAAACAACCATAAAATATTTTTATTAGTACGATAATGCTCCTCTTCTTTCTCAAATTGGTGTTAAAATGTCGATGTCGGTAATTAGGACATGAGATGTCGGTATTTTTTGCATTGTCGTCGGTATATTTGGTAAATTGACAAACTTGTTTTCCCAAGTTTTAGGTGCTTAAAAACGGTCAAGATTATCGTTTTTCTTAAATCTTTTAATGTAATCTGAAAGTTTTTGAAATGGCGAAATTAATTAATTCATAATACTCAAGCATTACATAACCTTTAGATGTTTTTCTGCTTATATAAACTGGAATTCAGCCTTAAGGTGTCGGTATTTGGGGCATTTACCTTACACCCTCTTACGTTGTTATTTGTTTATCTTGTATTTGAACTATTTACAACTAAACAATCAGCTGTTTGACATTTATACATTGGAGTCAACGAGGTTTAAGTTACTGTAAGCAGAATAGCAGCGCTAGTGGTGTCAAACATTGGAAGTTTTTTCCGGCCTAGTCCCGAAAAACACTGTTTCGAGGTCTAGTCCCGAAAACTTTGTTTACCAACACGTTTATCCAACCCACCGGGAATCAACTAGTTTCGATCACAGCTGACCGTTCCGAAAACAACGATTATCGCAATGGTATGATGAAAAATTTATTTTCATTTACTGGTAAGTTCCAGGGAGTACCTGAATAGGCCGAGCCCACTAATGTAAATATGTTTTGTTACATTTTTACCTGTGTTAAAATTTCTGTGTATAATGTAAATTCATTGATCCAGAATAAATATATTGTAAAAAAATAAATTCTATGATCATTGACAAATAACAAATGAAAACATGGACACTGAGGTTGCATTAATTTTTAAGGCAGTGAAATAAAAGCTGGTGCTTGGATAACATTTTCGTTGCTATAGAGAGTTTACTTAACCTGGATGATTATGAATTTATTTATGATTTATATTAATATTTGTTTACTAACATGTTTTTATCTCTTAACCATCAACTAATGAGCTTTATGCTTACAAAATAAGCAAAAACATAATCTCTTGATTGTAAAATTCTCACTACCGTGATTAATTTTTTAATCCATTTATTTTTGTTATAACCAAAATCATTTTACTTCTTAAAATTCCAAAGTGTTGGCTTATGCTTCTACGTGTTTAACAATGAGTTTATTGTTCTCAAGAAATAAAAAAAAAATGCTAAGATGCAGAATTATGAACAAATAACTAAAAGCTACGCGCGCACTACGGCGGCACGGCACGGACGGGCGGCACGGCACGGACCGCTCTGATTAGAGGGGTGCGCGCACTAGCGGACATCCGCGGCGTTCCGCCGTTCCGGACATTCGCACCTCCCGTCAAAAGAGACCAGTATTTAAGAAGAATTGGTTAAATAATATGCAAGTGGCTGAAGAATTAGTGGTGATAAGTTTAATTTTTAAGAGAAAATAAGGAAAGAAGAAAATTATAAAATCAAAATTTCCATAATTATATTATTTTGACTATTAATGTACGGTACTGGGAATGTCTCATAATGTTTAACTTCTTGTACATACTCATTAGATCTTTTTTAATATAAAAGGCGTTTTAACAACTAAATTTACCATTGCGAGCTGGGAGAACGACGAAAATGCCGTGCCGCCCCTACCGGAGGGTGTGGGCGCACTAGGCCTTCACGGCCGGGACGGCAGCTCGGAAATGTCCTGAGATTCCTTCTTCGCTCTTTAGCAAACCGGGGGAAGGTGCGGATCGTCCGGGAGTGTCCGTTCCGTGCCGTGCTACCCTAATGCGTGCACTCTTAAGAGATTCAATGTTAAAGATGTTTAAAATCTCCGTACCGCCCGCCCCTCCGTGCCGTAAAAAAATAAAAAAGGATTTCCGTGCAAGAATAAAAAAGGAGATGGAAATAAAGTGGAAATAAAACAAAATTCAAAGATAAAACATTTTGAATAATGTTTTAGTGACGGTAAAATTTTACTTTATGGTTGTCTTAGAGGACAACACACGCCCAGTAGCACTTGGTACACCCAGTAATGTACGTCTACAATTGCGTGATAAAGTTAAGTCAGAACTTTAAAGCAATTATAAGGTTCAATTACAATGTCATAAATCCTATGGAAGAGCCCATGGAAAGGTGCTCAGCGATGGTGGTGGTACCAAAACCTAATGGGGACTTGCATGGATCCAACAAACTTAAAAAAGAACGTAAGGAGCCAAAAATTCTTAATACCAGGGATTGAAGAAACACTTAGTCAGATTGGTAAATCTCGAGTGTTTAACAAATTAGATACCAATTCCAGATTCTGGCAAATTAAATTGGACTCTAAGTCAGCGAACTTTACAGTATAACTGTTCACATTGCTAAAGAAATGGGAAAAGATTAAGTTTTAATACTATTATGTCGTAAGTGTTTTCATAATTTTTTTGATCATTCAAACGTATCGAACATCACATTCATGAATAATCATCATAAAAATTACCCGTCATTTTTGACGGGCTGTTTTCTAGTTGTGTAGAGAACCACAGGTGCACGTGGGTAGACAATTGCAATCATATGGTTCAGGTTTGAAAAATTCCCGATTCTTACTTTATTACGAACAAAATCTCCATCCCAAAACCAATGTATTACTACTATAGTACAATGGAAATGTTATCGTTATCAATCGCCATGTAGCCTACGGTATGAAAAAATAAAATAAACTTTTAGATTTTTATAGTTTAGTCAGCTAATCTCTATCCGGGATTTATAGGCCGGCCTAGCCTACGACGAGGAAGCACAGAGACATCTGAACAACTCGGCATATGATTGTTGACAGACTTAGGCCAGGCTTATGTAATCAAGACTGAGACCACTTGTCTTGCGGCTTATCCCAGAGTGTGTGTGTGTGTGTCTTTGTTGTGCGGATTTGCACGGGAGATTATACGGTTCAAGTGTGCGTTGGGATTGCGATGATGGCGCTGCTATCTCTAGAACGATCCGCGAGATAGCCATGTCATGGATAAACCAACACTCAACCTCGACATTGTAAAGATCACGAACATAGCTACTTCATAACCATAACCAAAGTGAATAAAAGTGATTCCCTCCCTAGTCTCCAGCCTGCACTCTTCCCTCCAAAAAGTATTTAAATGAAAATATTAGCAAATTCTCCTCTAAAGAATAGATAAGATCTTTTGTTTCACCGTCCAGCGACAGCCTTCACCTCGTGTTACCAGCATTACACCTAGGTGTTATGTTGTTTACATGTGATGATATGCTATTTAAGTTATTGAGAATAGTCATAGCCATAATAACTATTATAGGGTACGTGTTATCGAGCTTTACTAATAATATGTTCAGACGTTATTCCGAAATACATATTATCAGTTTCCTCTTGTAAGTGCCGGTAAGCGTCATGTTCACTCTGTATCTCGATTGTAAAATAATAAATCTGTAACTGTAGAAACACAATTATTATTCTTTATTAATTCTAAAATTCTTGTAACTTTTGTTTGGGCATCAAATTGTAATCGTAAAATATATAGGCATTGATGAAATTAACCTAAACCACATTCTCACGTATTAACTTGCGAATCATCCGTCAATAAGCAAAAAAATTGGACCAAAATTGTTTTCAGCGTCCAGCGACAGCCTTGACCTGGTGTTGCAGCATTACACCTCGGCGGTCGGCGTTATGTTGTTTATGTGCGATTATGTCGCAGCTGATCGTTATCAGTGGATGGCATCCGAGATGTGATTGCTGGCCGGTATCTCTTATCTGCGCCACTTACACGTTTATACTACATTTATGACCTATCATCCCGCCCATTCCGCCTTCATTCCACTTCGCGAACAATTCCTCGATTTCTCATTTTCTTGACAAGGATGAAAGAAGCATAAGACGTGCTATTTATGTCTACAAGTTGATGCAACTAGTGGAGTAATTCACTATTTAAACAGCATGGGTATCACGGAGTTGGAGAAAAACAATTGGCTTTTGGCATCCTTGGCGCGGTCACCTAATCTGACTGGCTTGTGGTTATCAAGCTCGTCAAGGAGTCCAAAGGTCAACGGTTCAATCCTAAGAAGAATTATAAATTCTTTGAAGGTTCTATTCTGGACTCATCAGTTGTAAATTGTCAATGGGCTGCTATTAATTAATGGTGCTATCTAACAGCATGCAGACGTTAGATAGTAAACCAACCATACCGCGGGATTTATAACGTTCCCATTAAACGAGTCTTGCCGAAAATACGCAGCCGAAATACGCATCTGCAGAATACGCATAGTGTAGACCCGGCCTAAAACGTAAAACAATCATCAGGCGTTGAAATACAAAAACACAACACAAATACCAAAAACCTGCGTTAAGAGCCGTCTTTGACCGCAGCTCATATAAAACAATAATGTCCTATTCTAAATTATAGATTAGTGTAAAACGTTAATCAATTTGATCGCAGCTATCGCATATATATATATATATATATATATATATATATATATATATATATATATATATATATATATATACTAGCTGTTGCCCGTCACGGCTTCGCCCGTGATTGAATTTATTTTATAGGTAATACAATCGTTTTGAAGAGCAACGAAATCTACTTCCTTGAGAATGACATTGGAATAATGAAGTAGTGTGAGTGGAGCTCTGAAGGAATTTCGCAAAACCTGTTCTTAGAGAGAAAAGGTTTCTTAAATAGAAAAGGCCCTAACCTATGAGCAAATAGGAACGACCATGCCAAATTTCAACCCCGTAGGCTCTACAGTCATATTGAAGACATGTGGGTCGGAGCCTTAAAGAACATTAAACAGTACTTTTGCAAAACTGTTTCTTAGTGAACACCTATTAGCAAACCGGAACATTTACGTTAAATTTCAACCCGTAGGATCTATAGTAGATTTGAGAATTTGTGGGGAGGAGCACTAAAAAAAATTTGCAAAATTGTTTCTTATTGATCACCTATGAACAAAAAGGAACGTCCATGTCAAATTTAAAACACGTTGGCCCTTGATTAATTTTGAAGTTAGGTGAGGTAGAGCCCTAAAGAACTACAAAAACTATATTTACAAAACCATTTCGTAGTGAGCACCTGTTAGCAAAACGGAACATCCACGTTAAATTTATACCCCCTAGAATCCATGGTAATCTTGAGGTTCTATGGGGTGGAGCCCTACACGAAATTTTTCAAAATTATTTCTTAGTAAGTAACTATGAGCAAAGAGGAACGTCCGATTCAAATTTAAACCCCGGAGGCCCAACAGTAATTTTGAAGTCCTGTGGGGCGGAGCCCTGAAGAACTTGGAAAACTGTATTTGAAAAACTGTTTCTTAGTGAGCGAGCACCCGTGAGCAAAGAGAAACGTCCATGTTAAATATCGACCCCGGAGGCCCAAAAGTAATTTTGAAGTCCTGTGGGGCGGAGCCCTAAAGAACTTCGAAAACTGTGTTTGCAAAACCGTTTTCTTAGCACCCATGAGCAAAGAGAAACGTCCATGTCAAATAACGACCCCGGAAGCCCTAAAGTAATTTAAAGTCCTGTAGGACGGAGTCCTAAAGAACTTCGAAAACTGTATTTGAAAACCGTTTTTTAGTGAGCACCCATGAGCAAAGAGAAACGTCCATGTCAAATATCGACCCCGGAGGCCCTAAAGTAATTCTGAAGTCCTGTGGGGCGGAGCCCTAAAAGGGATGTTTAAAGCACTTTTTTGAGCACCTAAGAAAAAAAAGATCACTCCAAATTTCAACCGTGCAGGTTTCCTAATTCGTATTTAAAATTGGCCATGCGGATAGCGTTATATTAAAATTTCGAAGGCCTGTGGGGCGGAGCCCTGAAGGAATTTTGTTAAATCATTTCTTAGTGAGCACCTAAGAGGCAAGACGAACCTGTGTTTAATGTTTCAAGTAAATACGTTTGGTAGTACCTGAGATTTCATGATGAGTCAGTCAGTAATCACTCCCCGTCAGGTTTAGCTTGGTCGCTAAGCTCACTCGCCGCAACTATCCTCTATATAGTTTCTTATTACCAATCTCCCCTCAATAATTTGAATCAGAACAGCTGTTTACAAAATTAATATTCCTTAATGTAATCATATGTTCCAATACAAAAATGTTGCTTCCATAAGAATAACATGGTAACTTTGAAGACGTGTGGGGCGGAGCCCTGAAGGAATTTTCAAAAACCGTTTCTTAGTGGATGTCTACACCCTAAAAGGAACGTCCATACAAAATTTCAAGGTTCTTGGTCTAGTAGTTTAGGCTGTGCGTTGATACGTGAGTCAGTGGTATTTGACAAATATATAGTAGATATATATATATATATATATATATATATATATATATATATATATATATATATATATATATATATATATATATTTGTTTGAAAGGGGTTAAAGATATTTTATAAACGGTCCTTGAATAGCTTAAACATTTGTTGATAACCATAAAGACCCCGGAGGGCCTGAAAAGATCTGAAACCAGGATTTCTGACACAGTTGATTTTGGAAAAGTTACAAAAATAAAAATTATATACATGACTGGAAGCAAATGAACTCAGGTATAACATGAGTAACTGATATTTACAGAGTCGCGATCGAGATAACGCTATTTAACAAGAACTTAACAAGGTGATAAGGTATCAGTGAGGGACAGATGCCCTCGAGGAATAATGAAACGTGCGATAAAGCCAGTGGCGTTATCTTGTGGTGAGAGGGAGAACCGCATATCTAATCTTAATCGTAATCGCGGATCGGTGGATGGTGGGCCGGGGGAGGGGAGGGGGGCGGCAGTCGGGCGGCGCATCCACGGCGGCGCGGCAGACGACAGACACCGACACCGGCGACATCGACATGGGGACGGACCACGGTGACATCGTGGTGGCCAAGGTGACTGCCATGGTGGTCCTGGGAGGAGCGGCCTTCATAGTCACCCTCATCCCCGTGCTGATCAGCAAGAGGGTGACGACTCCGCACGTGCAGAAGAAGAAGGGAAAATCGGATTTCGTGCTGTCGTTGTTCCAAGCGTTCGGCGGAGGAGTGCTGCTCTGCACCACGTTTCTACATCTACTTCCAGAGGTGTCCGAGAGCATCGAGACACTCCAGGAGACCGGAGGGATTCCCAAGGACTTCCCGTTGCCGCTGCCGGAGTTGGTCATGTGTATCGGATTCTTCACCATGTACATCGTCGAAGAAGTGGTCCACAAGTTTCTCCACTCGCGGAACGTTAAGAAAGCATTACGAAACCAAACACTAAATGTGTCCTCGACTGTGCTAGTAGACGCGGAAACCGCGACGGAATCTTATAAAGAAAATGCGTTAAAGGTTTCTTTCGCGCCTCCTCGGGAAGAGGACGTCAACATTGTAGTTGCGTGTAAAAACTACTCGACCTGCATCAACTCGGAGCTCAACCACAACCTGCCGTTCCACGATGAGAGGGACAACCATAGTGATCACGATCACCAGCCACATTCTCGCCACCACAACCACGACCACGACCACGACCACCACAACCACGCCGTGGTCACCGAGGAGCTCCCCTCCCTCCGCGAGTTGCTCATAGTGCTCGCTCTCACCGTCCACGAGGGGTTCGAGGGCCTCGCCATCGGACTGGAAGACTCCGTCGCTGCCGTCTGGTACCTCATGACCGCCGTGGCCGTCCACAAGTGCGTCATCGCCTTCTGTATCGGTGTTGAGCTCGTCTCCGGACGCGTGTCCCTGCCGCTGTCCGTGTTCTACGCGTTCGTTTACTCCTGCGCGTCGCCGTTCGGCATCGCCATCGGCCTCGCCCTCTCCGCCTCCGACGACGGCAACCTCACCACGCTCATGTCCGTCCTGCTGCAGGGCATGGCCACGGGCACGCTACTCTACGTCGTCTTCTTCGAGATCCTCAAGCGTGACGGTCATGGTGGCCTGGCTCAGATGGTGCTCGTCATTCTGGGGTTCGTCGCCATGGCGGGGCTCGCCGTACTTATCAACGCCTAGGTGAGCGACTTTCTCCTGTATAACTAAGATCTACAGTTTGACACATGTAGTGATGTGGGCCGGGCAAATGCCCAGTGGGCGGGTCGTTTATAAATGGGCATTTGCCCGGGCATTTGCCCAAAGCGATTTTAAGCGCCCAAAAACTGGGCGTTTATGAAAAGTTCAGTTTAAGGCGCAATACAATAAAACCTGTAATATTTTCAGTGTGGTATTTTAAATAAATATTTTTCTAAATTGTTATATAAAATCTTATTAACTTATTAAGCAGGTTTCTACTCTGTAATTCATAAATATGTGAATAAGATAAATTTATAATGACTAATTAATTAAATTTAAAGTAATTAAGGTTTTGTTAGTAAAACAAGTGCTTTTTAACCACCATGTAAATTTCCTAACATAAAAAGGCACCTATAAAATTATTTTTATTCTTATACAGGGTGGAAAAAAAGTCTGGAGACGATTTAATATTTTTAAAAGTATTTAAGTAACAAAACTAAAACGTTGCATATTGATTTTGAGTGACTAAGACTACTTCCTAAAGTACTTAGTGCCCTTGGATCTCGAAGGGGGGACGGTCCACAAGGAGTAAGAAGAAAATCTTAAATGTAAGCATATGTCAATATGTACATCAAATTAAAGGTCTTTAGGACTGGAGAACAAACCCGATCTCAAAAGAATGACCGAGTAAAAATAGCAGGTGATCAAACTTTGTATTAAAATCATATTGGTGAAAACAAAAAAATGCAATAACTCCCAATCCACTCTACCTTTTGAGGTCGGGTTTGTGGCAAATTGCTCAGAATGCAATGTACTTTAAAATGATGTATCATATGACGTAGCCTATTGCAGTTTTCCTGACGACCTCCACTAGGGACGTCTCTAAAGAAAGTCTTGTGGGAAACTGCATTGGCCTACATCATATATGATACATCATTTTAAAGGGCTTTGCATTCTAAGCAATTTGCCACAAACCCAACCGGAACCAAATTACAACCTTACAATCGTTAAGTTAAGACTGATTCATTGTGGGTAGGCTAATAAACAAATGTAAATTAATTCTATTACATTAGCCAGATTTTAAAAATAAACCTATGAGGTTATTTTCAGTCTAAATTATTTCCTCTTGTTGACAAAAGAAAAGTGTTGACTCTCTAGTACTGACTTCCTACCAATATAATTAAAATTATACAAGTAATTATTTTTTTTTAATATAGGCTATTATGTAAATATCTTATGTAGAGGTTTAAAAAGTTGACTAGAAGAGTAGTGTTCAATTTAATTTCCATTAATCAGGTTTATTAGCCTTTAACTGGATAAACGCCCGGCACTTATGGATTTTGGGCGGTTATTTGGGCAAATGCCCTGGGCATTTGCCCTGAGATTTAAACGCCAGGGCGTTTTACATCACTAGACACATGGGTGCTTTTTCTGGGTTGTTTTACTGTATACAGTATTCATTTACACCACTATAAATTGTAGAGAACATTTCTGGTTGGAGGAGTTGTTGTACAGATAGTCCAGGCTCTGAACAGGTGTTGAGCATGCATAAAAGTCTAACGAAATTTGAATTTTGATTATTGTTGGGAACATTTAGTAGATGTAAAAAATCGATGTTGCCACATTTCCAGAGTGGGCACAACATGGGGCAGACAGTCAAACTTTGCATAAAAAGCATTTTGCCGAAATTTCAAAACGCAATAACTCGAGTTATACTCGACCTTTAGAGATCGGGTTTGTGGCATTCGAATCTATATTCAAAGACCTTTAAAATGATATACAAAATGACATAGGCCAACACAGTTTCCTCTACCACTTCCTCTAGAGGGCGCCCCCCGAGTTGTGCCCATTCTGGAAATGTGGCAACATCGGTTTTTTACATCTACTAAATGTTCCCAACAATAATCAAAAGTCAAATTTCGTTAGACTTTCAGTGAATGCTCAACCTGTTCAGAGCCTGGACTTAGAGGCCCTTAACGAACTATTAGCTTATTTTCTTATAAAATAATGTAATCCAACGTATTTTAGGCCTACATACTTAAGACTATGGATCTGCCGGTACAGCACAATGTGCCGCATTGCTCAGGGTTGGATTAGGCCTACAATATTTTCGACTGTTCATGTTCTATTTTTAATATGTGTTCTCCTGTTACTATTTTTACTATCATCAACTGCTGATTAATTTTTGAATTCAATAAAAATTATTCTCCGTGTTAATAATATAAAAAGCATAAAACTAAATTTAAAGGCTACACATGCGCTTGAGAGGAGAAATATTTAAAAATGTAAAATATTGATTGCAAAACTAAACAAATTGAGACGATTGTTAAACAGCTCAGACAGTAAAATTAGTCCAGAAATACTGTAATAAGGGAGGAGTTACGTCTTCACGTATTACATTTAAGGATAAGTACTAAATATGTAAGGTGAACTAAGATCTTAAAAAAGTAAAATTTTAAGACACAAAAATCGTATAAATTCGGTTGGAACTGTGGGAGGAGATTTTGTATGAAGTACTAATACAGTTTTAGTCTATAGCAACACGTTTTTTCTTCACAATTCCATGCAAATAATCGATTTATGAATAAAGTTATAACAACATTAAATTTAATTGTATATATTTCGTGGAAGAGTGTTCATATTTAAAATGTATTTACAGTTTATTTTACAAATTTGGATTTGACACTAATTAATTGAAAGCGAAGACGTTCGACGGCGGGAGGCGCGTTTATTTTAAGTTCACCGCATGCGTTGACAAACACGGCTATTTACAAACCGAGTTAGCCTACATGCATCTTACACAATTAAGTATACCTTTTTGTTAAGGCTTGGTTTCCGACATAGAAAACGACTGAATTCAAACTATTTTCATACCTTTATAAGAAGATAACTACAAAATTACATTTAAATTGATATTGTAACCAATCAAAAATGTTATTTTTCACATTAAAACAGTATTTAAAATTTAATGCAATGAAAGAAAACTGAAAAAGTAAACCATTTGAACGGTGGAAAGAAGACAAGAAAACTATTCTGTGAAGAATCAAAAACCTACGTATTGAATTAGGCCTGGTATTGGTAATAATATAAGCCGGTTAAATTAAATGTTATTAATCCACTATAGCAACATGTGTATTAAAAGTCCCACCTCCTGATATATATTTTTAACAGCTACGGATAGTGAAATTATATTTTGTTGAAGTCTTAATGACCACACTAAAAAACAGGGTTTTGGGGGATATGTCAATTTTTTTTAAATGGTAGGCCTATCCCTCTATGTTTATGCCAATCTTGGACTGTAAACATAATTCAACTGGATTTTTATAAAGATTTTTTATTACTTAATATTTTTCTCTAGACCTAATGGTTAGGGAGCTAAAGGCAAGTGAAGTTCATTATAGTCCCATAAGAAAACCATTGGACAAACTATCATTGCCAGTATATCCGAAACCATTAAGTGAAAAATACTGCACTCAAGAATAAACACGTCTAAAAATAATGGAACATTTCTTCAATAGTAACATCTAATTTCTATATTTTTAATTTATTTCCCCGCCATATTGGAAAATGGGTATATAACTAAACATTTTCTTTAAATTTGTAAAAATCACTAACACTATAAAACTCCTTAGCAATTAAGAATTGTTTTAGGTCTCTTCTGAAGAATTTAATATTTGTGGTGGTTTTCAGATTGTGTGGAAGGACATTGAAAAGTTTTATTGAAGAAAAAAATGTCTGATGAAAGTTGTGTTATGGTGGGGAATTTGTATGAGATTTCTATTGCCTTACTAAGTATCTTACTAAGTAAGACCTTTAATTTGTTATGTATATCAATCTAATGCTTACATTAAAGATTTTCTTCTGACTTCTGGTGGACCGTCCCCCTGATATGACTCAAAATGTTTGATAGCGTCAAAAGGGACTTTGTGTTGATTTCCGTTAATTTAAAGGTTCAAAATCGGTAAATTTGATCAAAATTTTACAAGAGACTAAAATGTTGATAAAGAAAATTATCTAAACAACGATACAAAATTTGTAAATATCTGACAACAAAAATAACGGAGTTATTGAGATTTTTCTTAAGAAAATACGTGGATTTTGCATTATAATTTACGCAAATTTAGTAAATTTGTATAGATAAAATGGCAATAACTCCGTTGTTTGTTGTTAAATCCTTACAAATTGGGTATCATTGGTTAAATAATTTAATTTAGCAAATTTTAGCCTTTTATAACATTTTTATAACATTTACAGTTTGTGAGAAATTTGAGTTACAAATTTTTAAATGACCGCCGAAAAATACACTTTGGGAAAAAATCATTGTTTTTCTCGAAATTAACATTGATTTAATAAAACATGCCAAATATGAACTTTATATCTGTTAAGGAAATAATAATTAATTAAGTGTAAAAAACATGGCGGCTAGTGGCTTAACAAAGCATTTTAGGACATATTATCGTCATAGGAACTTATTCTTAGTTTTACTTTCTCCCCCTATACCATAGTATATGGAGAAAGTATTGTTTTCGTCAAAATTTTCGAATTTGAGTTGTTGGTGGATTTATCCATTTTGGTTCCCCCTGAGTCCAAAAAAGTGGTTTTCGGAGTGATGTCTGTGTGTGTGTGTGTGTGTGTGTGTGTGTGTGTGTGTGTGTGTGTGTGTGTGTGTGTGTGTGTGTGTGTGTGTGTGTGTGTGTGTGTGTGTGTGTGTGTGTGTGTGTGTGTGTGTGTGTGTGTATGTGTGTCAGGATGTATACAGAGCTAGAGAATGCCCCAATGGCCCGATTTTGGTGAAATTTGGTACGTAGGTCCAAACCCACGATAATTCCAGGCGTTTTTTTCATTTTTTTGAATTTTTGATTTTTAAGGGTAGTTTACCCCCAAAAACCCTCAAAAATCGTAAAAAATCAAAATTTCTCAAAAACGGCTCTAACGATTTTGATTAAAATTTTGTGGTTTATTAAGCTTAAAATGGTGAATAAAATGACACCATCTGCATCTCCGAGAAAATGCGCGTTCAAAAGTTATGGAGTAAAAAGTGTTTCAAAAATCAATTTTTTGAATTTTCAAAATAGCTGTTGTATCGAAATAAATTTTACTTATCACCATTAAATCAAGCTCAAAAAACTTAATAATCTAGTATTTTAAATTATTGCTCTACGTCAAGTGGTTGCGGAGAAAATTCAATTTTTCGTTTAGCGGTAAACGCAGTACGTTGTTAAAAGTCACAGACGCGCATAGGGTCAAACGAGCGCTGCTCAGCTGGTAGCTATCCGACTGAGTCATCAAGACATTAATGTTTAAAGCTTTTAACATCTTTTTTTATATTGTTGGGAGAAAGTATGTGTCAGTTAACTGATACCGTTTATTTATGTAAGTAATCATACCCCGAAGTTATGAAGAGTTTTTTCAACACCCTGTATAGATTGTACTGATTGTTATGCCACACATTATTTCAATAAGATTAAATACATTCTATTATTACCAAATCAGTAGAGTGGTGTTCTATCTAAGTTTAATCTCGTTCTTCGCCACGGAAAGGAAAGTGCGAGAATAACATTTTGGTGATAGGATAGGGCAAGCTCGTCAGCCCGTCTTAAGTATTAACACAGATAAATGAAATGTTTAATATATTGTTTGTGGTTAGCTCGAACGACCCACTTGCTCGCCTTTATAAGCACAATAATGAGCACAATAATTGGGTACGTCGGACACTCGTTAAGATCCTATGATCGATGCTGCATTCTACTGCGTATCTAAACATCAATTACATTACGGTAGATCATGATCTATCATTTATTATGATATATCAATATATCACTATTTTGAGACAGGGACCTCACATAGTGGGCATTTTAACCTGAATGAGAGATGAGTGTAGGATGATTGTGGCGCGATCTTGTAGTCTTGTTATTGACTACGGACTATCGATGATGATAGATCACGATCTACCGTAGAGCAGCATAGCAGCATAGAAGACGATATGTAACCTATTTCTTTCTTACGCTTTTTTAACGTAACCAAACAATTGTCGTCTTTCTGCTCATTTTTGTCATGTATTTTGTATGTCATATTTTTATCTAATACATTTTTTAGTTCAGCTGCTATATGACTCCCTTAGACCAATGATCGACTAATTTTCACCATTCATCTCACCATCCCCGAAAACACTCACCTGGTGGAGGGGGGGGGGGAGAGAAATTTTATTTGGACTTTTATGCTACAAAATATAGTAAATATATTAATTCCAAAGAATTGTTTAAGTGTTTATCTTAGGTCGCACTTTTTTATCAGTATGATGAATATTTTTTCACAAACGTAAGCCTGTTTAAGACATTGTTATGAAACTCGAAGATAAAGTTTATGTTCCAACGTATTTTCCAGTTCCAATATTAGTTGACTTGGAAATGCAACAGGTTAATTGTTTATAATGATAAAAGCTTATCAGAGAAGTACCGTAACTCTTAAGTGTTAACTGGTTGAAAATTCTGGTTGATAATACAATATGAATAGATGATCCATCATACACAATTGTTAATTGTATGATGGGAGTTCTCAGGGTGACATATTTTAATTATTTTGTTTACTTCCTCTTGAAAAATTTAGCAAATATCAATGGTGTCAAGAAGAAAGTATAATAATAGAAATAATCATCTTACACGTTTTTAACGTGATAATAATAATCAAAGTGTACAATAATACTTTCGTTGACCTTTGTAACTAGGAAATTAATAAAATATCAAGACGAATGGGTCGTGTCATGTTTTTGCAGCTGAAACCGTGTCCGTACACAGGCCCGTGCCGATGGGCATGTCGTTAGGGCGGGGACAGGGATGAGCCTCTTTTGGTCAAATAATGTATTCCATAAACAAAGTAGGTCTTAGAAATTTTATTTTAATTTTTTTTCCAAATAAACAGTAAAAGTTTAATATAATACAGTAATAACGTAATAAACTACCACGATAGCCTATCATATTTGTGCTAGGGGTAAAAGAGGCTACATACAAATCATATTAAAGAGATAATAAAACTAATAATTTTAATGGAATTATCAACGTCAATGAAATTCTTTTTATTTAGCCAAGGTTTACACGCAAATGTTTGGGTATAGTATTTTAGTTAATTAGATCTTACAAACAGAGTGATTTTATTTGGTACTGATTCGCTCTCTTCCAGTCTTAAATTTAAAAAGTAAGTTTAAATTAAAGTAACCAGTAGTACTATTTAATAATTTTTATAGTCCTGGACAGGCTTATTGGCGGGTGGCCGATCAGCTGTTACAACCTATTTCCTTTGTAAACTGTTTCTAGAAGGTAACAGTGGCTGCTTCAACCAGAAACAAAAAGTAACAGTTACATAAACATATCATTGAATTTTAATTGGATGAACGGATTGAAGAGATGTGAAATCCTCATACATAACTGTTGGTCGCTCAGTGTAGTGACAAATCCCGATTTCATTGACCGACGATTACGTTCGCAAGAAGCCTTAGATCGATTTCAAACTTTCACAGTAGATTTTAGGC
Organism: Neoaliturus tenellus; assembly: GCA_030545055.2. Taxonomy (NCBI): domain Eukaryota; kingdom Metazoa; phylum Arthropoda; class Insecta; order Hemiptera; family Cicadellidae; genus Neoaliturus; species Neoaliturus tenellus. The sequence continues at coordinate 192,036,939 of CM061531.1, read as the reverse complement.
GTAATTTGTAAGGTCAAGTTCGTTTCTGAAGTTATTCTTTTAGGTAATAAAGTAATGAGACGTAATTTAATTTCCCATAAGAAATGCATTGTGGGCTGTAAATAACGGTGCTTATGGCTAAACGGTGCTTGAGTTTTTGCAGGCATGTGTTATAGAAACTATTTTCTGCCTGTTGTACTATAACTGCACTAAATATAATACAATTTGTTATTTATTCAATATTTTAAAATGGGTTGTGAATACTAAACAAAAATAAAATATTTACTTAAATAATAAAATTTATAAAAATACCTACTGGTAATAAAAAAAATTTAATGCAAAAAAAAACTTAAAACCTTTTTCTATGTAGTTAATATGTGTATAATTTTATAGATGTGTTATTATTTTTTTAAATAGCGTAGAACTAGGAATATCTGACTTATGTCGCCGTTCATCCCCATACGCGTGCAACAAGCGTACTCCTAGTGTCAGCTGTTACGTATGAAAATACAAACTTCGTTCCAACGTGTTGTTAAACAATTAAACATTTTTTCATACATTTTTACAAGCAATATATTTTAAAGTTATATAGTTTATCAAAAACATTTAACTTTACTAACGTATTTTGGTTAGTTCATTAATGTTGCACATTACGTACACATCATGTGTATAGACGAAAGAGGAAGGCATTTTATGTAGGCTCGACGAGAAGTGTGAACAATCCTCATAATTTTCTATTATATTTACACCTTGCCTACAAATAATAGGCCTATCTATAGAAGAGCTAGTAAAAATTACACTGACGAGAAATATACTGTTTTTGAAAACCAGAGTTGAGATTGGCTTGGATAGTGATTTGGGAAAACGTTTTTACAGTGATAGGCTACAATGTAAATCCTTAGTGTATATATATTTCCTTCACGCCACACACTTGAACTATACTGTATATAGAACATCCGTGTTTTGTTGTGGTCTAATGTTGTCAGTTTTAGTAAAAAATTAAAATTACAACATTTTTATAGGTTAGGTTATAGGTTTTAGGTTAGGATGTTTTCAAAGGTTTTATATGTTACCTTCATTTATACATTTTATAATACGTTTCCTCACGATTTTACGTTTCCTATAGCCTACATTAATGTTTTCCTTAACCGTTTGTTTGCGGTAAGATTAATCTGCCCTTATATTAAAAAGGGCAGATTAATTACATCTGAATATGAAATTCTATATATTATATCTGTTTCACTCGATAAACAAGAAATAATTTATCACATTAATCGATCACTAGGCAAAAATATGCGCAAGAAAATAACGGTAAAAGTGTATAGTTACAAACAGTTAAATTATGTTTCCAATAAAAACAGTTGCTGTTACCTTCTAGAAACAGTTTACTAAGGTAATAGGTTGCAACAGTTGGTCACCCACCCGCCAATAAGCCTGATAACGACTATAGTAACTGGCTGCCATGCAAATTAAACCACCTGTTTATACTGGAACACGTGGTCTGCACTTTATTGTCAGTTGAGTCAGTTGCTTTTATTATTTCTTTGTTTTGATTTTTAACTCAATGAGACCAATGTTAAAATGTTACAATTTCAATTAAAGATTATAAAGAAACAAGATTCTTCCTGTCCTGACAAAGAGACTTATTGTATTTTTATTATTTTCATCATACCATTGCGATAAACGTTGTTTTCGGAACGGTCAGCTGTGATCGAAACTAGTTGATTCCCGGTGGGTTGGATAAACGTGTTGGTAAACAAAGTTTTCGGGACTAGACCGCGAAACAGTGGTTTTCGGGACACTAAACAAGTTAATTTATTTTTATTTTTAATAACAGCTGTAAATAGTTCAAATACAAGATAAACAAATAACAACGTAAAAGGGGGTACCCTATATAGGTTAAAATTTATTAATTTTTATCCAAACTGTAAATTTATTAAAGGTGGTATGATGAAAAGTACTGTTCGTAACTAGTCCGAAAGTGGTACATCGATGCTCGATCGAATTCAAGTACGAGGCTTCGCCGATCTTGAAACTCGATCTTGCACCGATAACGACCACTTTCCGGACTAGTGACGAAATATACTATTTCGTCCCAGGACTAAGTTATTTGCAAAATTTGTATAAAATCGTTCGATCAGTTTTTGAGATCCGTGTGCAAACATACATATATACATACATACATAAGCCATATATGCGCGAGAGATATTTTTTTGTATTATTACGGTAGCTGTTTTTGACGAAAACAGACTTCATTAAAGTATGACTTAATTTTTAACTCATGCATGAGGGCAATGTTAAAATAGTTTAACTTCCCATGCAGGATTTGACAAAATTAATTTTTTATAAAGAGACTGAAATATTATTTTTATCCCAGGAGAATAATGATAATTGTATTTACAGAGTTCAGGGGGAAACGTTCGAGCTATTTTTGAGATAAATGTGCAAACATACAAACAAATGAACATTCAAACAAACAAACTTTACTCATTTAGAGTACAGTGTGCGATAAGATAGTTTTATGTATCAGGTTCGTATAGTGGTCTTTGTTACAGTTGTTTTTAACCTGTTTCTATAGCTTGAAAATAAAACATATTGAGCTTAGGCTCTATAATGAAATCTGTATTTATCGGTTACATTACCCTTATTTAAAATTAACGTTATACTTTGCAAGCGCGCATCAATATTTAATTTTGAATCTGTTAATTTCAAGCACAGTTGAGGACATCTGTCGTGCTAAATATAATGAAAGCGGTGACAGGTTTCAGACATCGATGTATAGGCCTAACCTATTACAGTGACTGGATTGCTGGATTGCTCGCGCCCGTGTTGCAGTGAACTGATTCGCGGTCCGGCGTGGGTCAACAGCGCCTGCGCCGGCGCCGGCCGCTAACACGGGCAGCATATACGAAAAACGTGACGCCCTTACTTAAATTGCATTTTCAAGTTTTTTTCATATTGAGTTGTTTTCCGGATCACGTAGACGAATAATAAAGGTTAAATACCTGCTATCTGCCGTGTGATCCTGGTAATCCTGTGATGGACTACGCGTTTCGACGTCCTAGGCCGTCATCCTCAGGTCCGCACAAAAACTTAAAAATCTTGACTACATCACTTGATGGTCGCGTCGAAGTTTAAAAAACAGGCACACAGAACACAGAAACATAAAATTACGAATAAATAGACTACATCAAGTGATGTAGTCAAGATTTTTAAGTTTTTGTGCGGACCTGAGGATGACGGCCTAGGACGTCGAAACGCGTAGTACATCACAGGATTACCAGGATCTCACAGCAGACAGCAGGTATTTAACCTTTATTATACATTTTCAAGGCAATCACTTTTTAGCCACAAGTACTTTTTATTTATGTTCTCAAGTATATTCTGCTTCCTTAGACACACATATTGACCGTTCCTTATTGTATTGTTATTATTTTTTTTTATTTTAGTCAAAGATGGAATTTCAGTGGAATGTCATTTTGTATTCTTTATATGTTTGACCTTGTATATAATATTAATTCAAATAATAGTATAGGTAGCAATTGAGCGATTCATCTTCAAACCATTAATTTTCTAAACCTATTTTAAAACACTAAAATTTTGTCATAATTGATTTAAAAAAATTATGTGTAGCGCCTACATTTTATATTTGATTTAATAACATATTTAAGCTACTTTTAGTATATTCATGTAATTATAGGTAGGCCTATCACAAAAATGTTGTCACTGAATATTTACATAGGCCTAATATTTCATCTTTTTCATAGGCCTACAAAAGTTTTTAGTTTACTGTAGCATGCATTCGAATTTCTAAGATTTTATGAGTAAATAATGGTTTACAAACAAATGAAAGCCCAACGTTTAAAATTATTAATTGAAATTACTAACTAAATTATAAATAAAATTATAATAGGTTAACATTTTTAGAACATAAAAAAACATCATACAATACTTAAATATTTCTGAACAAAATAAGTTTTTGTCGTTTTCTGCCTAAAAACAATACAGTACTGGGCAAATTAGCGCAGCACTTATGGCCTCTCAGGCCCCCGAACGACGACGTTACCGAATGACGCCTCGCGGCCGTAGCGCTAGGCGAGTTATTGGTGGTTGCATAGGTTTACGGAAATCGTGTTTTAAAATTAACTAATTGTGATAGAGATTGACTCTTACCTTTTTCTAAAAGTAGAAAGACGGATCTCGTCTTCTCTGGTTTTAGAATTTTTAAATAAAATTGCTAATTCCAGTTATAACTGTCTAAAATTATCTGTTTTTCTCTAGTGGCAAGTGTTTATAGATGCAGAGGTTCACGGGTATCGTGTTTTAAAACTAACCTATTAAGATAGAGTTTGGCTCTTAACTTTTTTGTTAAAGTAAAAAAAAAAAAAAATGGATATCGTCTGCTCTTGTTTTAGAAGTTTAAATAAAATTTCTAATTTCAGCTATAACTGTCTAAAATCATCTGACGGTTTTCCCGATTTTTAACTGAAGTTTTCCATTAGTTTGATGAAACTACCAAAGTGAGATTACCAAATTGTAACAAAGGAAATTTAGCACAGTTATTCTTTTTTAATATGACCGAATATGACACCTTAGTTACAGCTCTAGCTGCATTTAGCAGAAGATAACTTAACATATGATTAAAAAACCCTTGCATTTGCATCGAGAAAAATAGATGATTTTAGACTGTTATAGCTGAAATTCGAAATTTTATTTAAAAACTAGCTGTTGCCCGTCACGGCTTCGCCCGTGTTGAATTTGTTTTTTAATCTCTTTTAAGACCTACGAACTCTTCTTCTTTAAGATATACATTAAGATTAATACATTGAAATAGCATAAGCGGGGCACCTATGAGCAAAGAGGAACGATCATGTCAAATATTAACCCCGTAGGCCATAGAGTAATTTTTAAGTCCAATGGGGCGGAGCCCTAAAGGGTTTCAAAAACTATAATTCCAAAACCGTTTCTTGGTGACTTCCTATGAGCAAAGAGGAACATCAATTTCAAATATTAACCCCACAGGTCATAGAGTAATTTTAAGTCCAATGGGTTGGAGCCCTTAAGGACTTTCCACGTCAAATTTTAATACCGTAGAATCTATGGTGACCTAAAGGTTCTGTGGAGTGGAGCCCTAAAGGAAATTTACCAAATCGTTTCCTAGTGAATGCCCATGAGTAAAGAGTAACGTCCATGTCAATTTCCAACCCCGTAGGCCGTAGAGTAATCAAGTCCTGAGGGGCGAAGCTCTTAAGGAGTTAAAAAACTATATATTCAAATCCGTTTCTTGGTACCTTTGAGTAAAGAGACATGTCCTCGTCAAATTTTAACCCGTAGGACCTATGGTAACCTAAAGGTTTCTGTGGGGCGGAGCCCAAAAGAAAATTCGCAAAATCCTTTCTTAGTGAATGCCCATGACCAAAGACGAACATCAATGTCAAATTTAACCCAGTAGGCCATAGAGTAATTTTTATAACCAGTGGGGTGGAGCCCTAAAGGACTTCAAAAACTATATTTCCAAAACGTTATGGTTTAATTTATATACAGTAATACATGAAGCAAATCACACCCCATTATTTTAAAAATTTACTTTCATTATCATATCTTTTCAATATTCGTATTTTAACTCACATGTCATTGTTTATATCATTCTTTATTCTTGTTTTGAAAATACCTCCATCTCATCTCTCTTTTCGAGGTATTAATTTCTATTTAATAGTTTACCTCAGGTCCTTCGAGGATTTTTATTAGTTCCTCTCCAGTGTCTAGTATTTTAGTGAATAGCTATGTACAAAGATGAGTGTCTATGCAAAAAATTAACCCTGTAGGCTCTATAGTAATTTTGAGGTTATTTGGGGCAGAGCCCTGAAGGAAATGTGTAAACAACTTTTTATTGAGCACCTATGACCAAAGAAATTCCAAATTTCAACCCCGCAGGCCCCATAATTTATAGATTCGTTGTTTCTTTCAATTCGTATTGTAATCATGGGGTCATTCTCTCAAAATTTGACATTTCAGCTTTCAGTTTTTGAAAAAATTAACTTTTTTAAACCCAAATGAGTTTTATATTTTTGGATTTATAATTTCTTAAACTACATAAATAATTCATCAGCAGCACACTTTAGATTGAGGTATTCGATAGATAGAAACAAATGTAACACAACATCAAGAAAATACTCATTACTGTCCCCTAACATAATATTCAAATTAAAGTTCTTTTTACCAACTATAGGCTTGAAATTAAGGTTTAAATAGATTATTTTAATGCCAGAGATGAAAAAAACAGTATACATCATAACATTTTTACTGTTATGAGCATTTTGTTTGATTTTTATTTTGTTAAAAGCAATTTATAACTTTTTTGGGTGATATAAATTGATTATAAATGAAAATTTGTCAAGTAATTAATTTGAAGTTAATTTTATAATGTTAACTGCATCCTTAAGTAACTGTTTGACATACAAATGTCATCATCTTATAACATAAAAATGGTAAAATGGATTATTTAATGTAAAGGACAGTAATGAGCGATCAGGGACAGTAATGAGGAATAGGGGACAGTATTGATAATTATATGTGTGGATTCAAATAAATATGATAATATTTAAGGGAAAAAGTAAGCCTGTAATGAGAAAGATTAATAAGATTTTTATTAATACCAAATTTACAACATTTTTACTAGGGTAATTCCCTCAAAATTTGGCATTTACATTCCCTTAACAAAAAAATAATTTTTTTACACCATCATATCAGATATTTATGCTTAGAATTCTTTTTTATTGTGTTTTCTTGAAATAAATATATATTACAAATTGATTGGTGTTTATATTTACTTTCTATAAGTTGTAAGTGGCCCCAAAACTCATTACTGTCCCCGGTCCCAATCCTGATTTCCCACGTTTAAAACCAAATATAAGTACAAAATCTTGCTAATATATACTTCAAAGTGTTTTAATTAATAACCTTGATTATAAGGGTTATAAAAAAACTGTTAATTCTCAATTTTGAGAACCAAACATTTAAAACTTGCAACTTAATTTTTTTATGATTGTTTTTGCTCATTACGGTCCCCACGATGCAAGCTTGCATTTTTTACTGCATTGGCGCTAGAGTCGCAGTCAGCTATTAGGTAGAAGGTGCCAACATTGTTGTTGAACCCAGCTGATCTGCATCATTTATCATACCCAGTTATGTTCCATCAGTCTCAGAAAACGACTAATCATGTATATTTTTATGCCAACTCATTCGTAGATTTAATAAAATTTAGGGCTAAGCTAAGTTTCATCCTTAGTCCTTTAAAATAAAACCAGTGATAATCACTGGTTGCAATACCAAGATAGTAAGTCTTTTTACACAATAAAGTAATATAATAGGTTTGTTTTCAATTTGATTCCTCATTAAAGTCCTCACATAATCATTACGGTCCCCTATATATAAACAAATTTAAGGGACTGTAATGAGCGGGACTGTAATGAGGAAATTTGACGATTATCGCCACTATATGACTTACTTAAACCAAACACATTAGGACTGGTTGTTATTTTGATCTGTACAAAACTGACTGAAAATTAATGAGTTCTGCATTATTTTGATGACTGATTTCATATATTGGCAATGGGGACAGTAGTGAGTTGCAATAAAAATACTTACCTGATTAGTCGTCTTCTGAGACTGATGGAACTTAACTGGGTATGATAAATGACACAGACCAGCTGTTTTCGATAACAATGATGGCACCTTCTTCTACCTAACCGCCGACCGTGACGCTAGAGCAAATGCAGTAAAAAATGCAAGCTTGCACAGTCGTGGGGACCGTAATGAGTAGAAACCGTAGGGAAAGGATAAAACTGCAAGTTTTAAAATATTTGTAACTTAAAAGTGAATACTAACAGTTGTTTTATGAACCTTATAAACATAGTTACTAAATAAAAACAATTAAAAATATATTATGGCAAGATTTATTCTTTATTTTTGGTCCTAAAGTCGGGAAATAAGGATAGGGAAAGGGGACAGTAATGAGTTTCGGGGTCTCTCACAACTTATAGAAAATACATTAAAGCACTAAAACACTTGTAATGTTTGTTTAATTTAAGAAAACACAATTAAAAAGGGTTATAATCATAAATATCTGATATTAAGGTGTAAAAATATTATTTTTTGGTCCAGGGAATGAAAATGTCAAACTTTGAGAGAATGACCCTGGCCCTAATTGTAACATTATATTGAAATTTCGAAGACATGTGGGGTGGAGCCATGAAGGGATTTTTGTGAAAGCGTTTCTTAGTGAGCACCAATGAGGAAAGAGGAACGTCCATGCCAAAATTCAACCCTGTATGCACTAAAAGTAATTTTTTGTCCCGTATGGCGAAGCCCTAAAAATGCTTTACAAAAGCGATTCTTAGTGAGCAGCTATGGGCAAAGTGTATCTTCCATTTCAAATTTCAACCCCTTAGATCATCTTCATATTCGCTTTACATCTTTTTTCATTATTAGCTTTTCATATTCGTTGTTCCCTAGATTCATATTGGCCATAAGAATAACATTAGACCAAAATTGAAATCGTGTGTGGCAGAGCCCTGATAAATTTGGCAAAACACTTTCGTAGTGAGCACGCACACATGAGCAGAGAGGAACGTCCACGACAAATTCCATCATCATAGATCCTATAGTTTTTCAGATTCGTTGTTTCCTAGATTCGAACTAAAAATTATTAGCTATGAATAACATTACATAGAAATTTTGAAGTCCTATGTGGCGGAGCCCTGATGAAATTTTGCAAAACCGTTTCTTAGTGAGCATCTATGATCAAAGAAGAACGCCCATTCCAAATTTTAACATCGTAGGTCCTATAGTTTTTCAGATTCGTTGTTGTTGTTGCCTTGATTTGTATAAAATATTTTCCATAAGAATAATATTAAATGGAAATTTTGAAGTCATGTGGGGTAGGCCTAGAGACCTGAAAGAATTTTGTAAAACCGTTTCTTAGTGAGCATTTTTAACACAGAGGAACGTCCATGGCTAATTTCAAACCCTATACCCTATGGTTGTAAAGATTCAATGATACTGAGCGAGTGGTATTTGACAAAGTAGATTAAACCGAACCTAACCTAAACTCTACTAATAAACATTTTTACACAAGTATAAAAGTGTTTACAAAGATAAAAATATTGTCATATGGTTATGTCATCCTTTAAATGTATCATTTCGCTAACAGCTGATAGCTTTGAATCTTCAACAGATAATTACATCAAAAATATTTGAAGTCATGTGGGGCGGAGCCCTGAAGGAATTTCGCAAAACCATTTCTTAGTCAGCACCTATAGGCAAAGAGGAACATCCATTCCAAATTTCAACCCTGTATGTCCTATAGTTTTGGAGATTCGTTGTTTCCTAGATTCGTATTTTAAGTGCTCCATAAGAATAACATTGTAACGAAATTTTGAAGTCGTGTGGGGCGGAGCCCTGCAGGAATTTCGTAAAACCGTTTCTTAGTGAGCTTCAATGGGTAGAAAGGAACGTCTATACAAAATTTCAACCCTTCAGGTTGGCTAGTTTTGGAGATTCGTTGTTGCTTTGATTTCTATTAAAAATCCCCCATAAGAATAACATTGTAACAAAATTTTCAAGTCGTGTGGGGCGGAGCCCTGACGGAATTTTGCAAAACCGTTTCTTAGTGAGCGTTTTTGAGCAAAGATGAACGTACATGCCAAGTTTTAACCCTCTAGGCCTTATAGTTTTGGAGATACTCTGATACGTGAGTGAGTGGTATTTGACAAATATATAGTAGATTCTAAAAAAAGAGCCGACGAGATCGGTTTTTTTACTTTTAGAAAAAGTTAAGAGAAAATCTCTATCTTAATTGGTTAGTTTTAAAACACGATTCCCGTAAACCTCTGCATCTATAAAACTTGCCACTTGAAAACCAGATGATTTTAGACAGTTGTTATAACTGAAATTAGAAATTTAATTAAAAAATTCTAAAACCAGAGCCGACGAGATAGTTTTTTTTTACTTTTAGAAAAAGTTAAGAGTCAATCTCTATCTTAATGAGTTAATTTTAAAACACTATTTCCGTAAACCTCTGCATCCATAAAACTCATCGACTAGCGCTACGGCCGCGTCCGCGAGGCCGGCATTTGGGCTCAGGTGGATCAAAGCCATAATGGCCGAAAGATTTTTATAACTAGTTTATAATTGATTGTTTTATCATAAGTCTATGGTAAACCTCATCTGCACACAGTTTGAAGATTGGTTCCCTAAGTCTTACAAAAGGTTACAGGTTTGGATAAGGGCTTGCTTATCATTAAATTGCCTATCTCATTTCGTTTACTTATAAATAAAACTAAAAATCTTAAAAACACTGACTACTATCGAGGCTCTTAAGCAGATTTGTCAAATTATTTTAATTGCACTACAATTAATTTTAACTAATTATTGTATATATATTATTAGTATATAAATAATAAATTTGTTCATACAACGAACTAAACTTTAATGGTAAAAACATATAAAAACTACACACTCTTGCGTCCTTGTCTTTTTTGTTTCCGGTATCCACTTGAGAGGTCCAAAGTATTATGAAATTTTTAAGAGCAAAACCAATGATGTGGAAGGAGACATGGAAAGAATTAAGGATGGAAGAGTTAAAACGAAAAACGTAAAAGAAGTGGTAGACCGTTAAACATAAATTAAACATAACATTATAGTCATAAAGAACGGAGTAAGATGAAGGAAGAAAAACGTAAGAAGAACAAATTTCAAATTAGTTTAAAATAAAGAAAAAGTCTAAAGAAAATAAATAAATGAAATTGTAATCAAATGAAAGTTGGTTAAATTGTAATTGTAAATAAGTGCAAAAACTTTTAAATCTCTCTTGTAAATTCCCATACATTGTTAAACTTTGTAGGAGGAATAATTATTGTTATAATTATTATTATTGTTTTTTATCAACGATTTAATTCTTTTTGGAAATATTTCTTAAACGTATAGTTAAGACAGTTGGGTTGATTCACTCTGTAAAGATATAATCAATAATTTTACTTAAAAAATTTCAATATATAAACTATAAAATAAAACATAGTTTTGGCACAGTTTTTTTCCTTAGAAAATTATAGAATGAACGATAAGATCTCTGCAGCCTCGGTGAGAGCGTGAGACTCAATACGTGAAGTTCTTCGTGCTGCACTTGATTTGATTGCCAACAATCAAACTATGTTATCATACATTTCTTGATAAAATGATAAAATTCATCTCATTGGCTCCAGCTACATTTTTCCTGCTAAAAGTTTGTTTCTGACCCCAAATGAAACTTTGTCGCCTGCTTATTAACTTTTTCATGTTTGACTAAATTAATTGTTACATATTTCAAACTTTTAAAATTACCGATATTTTACAAACTAAAAGAAATTCTAACTGTTGCGTTAGGTATTTGATACAGAATCTGAATATATTAATATACTGAATATATTGGTCTTTGCACTTTGACCACTCTGTTATGATCCAGGAGAGTGCAAACAGCGGGGAGCACTGTCGTTGAAGTGACTCCAATTCCGCAGTAGACCCACAGCGCTATCCACGTCGGATTGTTTGGGGCTCATTTAGAGTTTAATCGAGAAATATATATCGATGGTGTCAGCTTGTCAGCATAATGTTAAGTTATTGTTATTACGAGTATATTGGTTAATCGATTGATACATCCTAGCTAGCCTCACTCATTTCGACAATACTGTATGTGAAACATGAGGCGACAAACATTGGTGATATATGTGTCTTATGACATCCCTAAGTTATTTATTTACTTCATAATACAATAGACACTCAATAGTTTGGCACTATATGTGGAATTAGGGAGTGTCAAACTATACGGGACATTTTAACTTTAACTTAAAAATATAAAGTATGAGGGAGTATAAATATCATGAATATAATTTAGGTAAAACCATAAAATTTAGTAAAGTCATAACTTGAATGAACTTTAACATAATTTACAGTACACTCAAAACATTTCCCGTTTTGTTTACTTTTTCGTCTTTATTAGTCACGATCGCTAATGACACATAACAGACTATCTCGAACCATAGGAGTCTCGAACTATCGAGGTTCTACTGTAGTTATAAATGGCAGGCAAAAGTTTCCAGTTTTTGAGCTAAGCTCAAACCATTAATGGCGCTGGAGAATGTTCTTCTGACAATATTAACTCAATACAACAATCCTGGAAATAAAGATTATTAATAGGGAAAAACGTAAATGGTGGCTAAAGGCTATACCAAGCATTTCCGCTCCCATATGTTAATATAACACAGTATACCCTATTTTCCTTACTTATACTAGTGAAATCAGCTCCTTATGTTTCAGCATATCTTAAATCACCCTGAATATATAGTAGGCCTATGTTCAATGGCAAATGAAATAGGAATGAATATTTTTTAGTTCCTTAGCTAACTATTTTTACCTATTGTACGTTCTGTTTCAGGTAAAAGGGGAAGGCAGTGTAACATGAAGTTCCTTGTTTCCTCGTGATTAATTTATTATATGAATTTAAATAAGTTATGAACTTGTTAATTTTACTGTACAAAATATGTGTTTGATTTTATATACGCTTAACCTATAACTGTGTATTGTCCAACATTTTATAAAAGCACAACTAAATAGGTATGTTTATCGATTTGTTGTTATTTCACAAAAAATTGTGTTACACGTTTGTTATTAAACTTTTAAACAACAACTGTCACTACTTTTCCATTATCTTTGCAGGAAAATGCATTCACTTTTGGTAGGAACTAGAGTTTTATTAATTAAAAAAAAGCTTTACTTAATTCTTAGAAAATAATTGGGTTTAAGATGAGATATTAAGGACAGTTAATTCTCTCACCTTTAATTTAAAAGGTTAAAAATATATTCATTTGCCATTCAAGTTGAATGACTACTTTAGTCCTTCCAGCTGTAAAGTACACTGGACGCTCTTTGTTTGAAGTTATTTTCTTGGAAAAAAATTTGGAACGTATGATTCCTAAAAACTACATTAGGAATAGTTTTTGTGGAATAATTTTGAAAAAGTACTTTAAGCGTGCCGATTTATTTACTGTTTTATATCTTTGCAGTCAACAACTCTTATCACAGAGAATCATAACAATGCCTGCAGTACAGTGTATTGCAAGTCCATGCTTTGTTTAGCACTAGTACGGTACCTGGGTGCCGAGGGCCCTCATTGGGTGAGGACAGGTAATCACCCGCCTCATACGGCCAATTCATAATTTTGGTAAACCAAATTATTATCTTTGAATCAACAAGTAATATAATCTTTCACAACTATGTCCAGAAGTCACTATGATGCATTATTGTTAAGGTGTTGATTTATTATTTAGTAACTGTCATGTCTAACTGTGTTTCAAGTGCGTTTGGCTAGTAATGCCTTGGACATCAGTCCAAGAGGTGACAGGTTCAATTAATTTATGGAATGTCCACATAAATCCTTAGAGTTTGAACCAAAGTGGCGGCTTCAGGGAGGAGCTATGCTCCCCCCCCAAAAAGTTTTTGCTAGTAAATTTTTTGGGAGTTTAAAAATTAAACGTTATATTCAGTTAAAAATATTATGTAAGTTTTTGTCCTTATTTAAATTTATTTGGATTGAAATTACATTAAGTAAGATTAAATTAAGAAAATATAAAAAAAACAACCTAGTGTTATTTTTTGTGGGAATTGTGGTTCATGAGGGTCTTGATTTTGCACAGCAGATGACATGGACAGTATTGAGTATCGATAAGGTCATCAGCTGGTCATGATTGTTGAGGACAGTCATAGCATCATTTTTGGAACACGGTTTTTTATTCAAATTGTTTAATTGTTATGAATAACAGTGTTTCAAACAGTTTTTATTAATTTAGTGTGAAGGAAGTTTAAGCTGTAATCATTGGAATTGATTAAATAGGCCAACCGTAGTCCTATTTTTATTTTAATATGGGGTAGACTATGCCGCTCCATCATCTGAGATTTTTATGACCACTTACATAATTTAAGAGACTAACATTAAAACTTAGTCATTTCAAATCCTGATTTTCGATAGTCATGATGACATTGACCCACGGTTTTACTGCTAAGTGCATTGAACAAATTAATACTTATCTCATTTATTATTAAAGCTGTTTTGTAATAAAACAAAAAAAAGGGGGTGCAATAACCATTTACTTAATTTGTGAATCTTCGGTTTAGCTCTACTGCTTAAAAGAATAAAAACTTTATTCAAGAGTATCAAAATTGTAACTAAGCTTTTTTTGGCTCGATGCGTACTTGATTTCTGCCGCAACCCACCAGGTTGTCCAAATACAGAAACAATTCGGCCAGGAATGAAAGTATCCTATTCGATTCACATGAAGAGAATTCTCTTAGAAAGTATATGTATTTATGAAGTTACATAATGACTCAAACCTTGAAATTAGCAAATTGTTGGACTGGATTTTATTTCAATTTTCATTTTTATAAAAGCAATGGCAGTTTTGTGTTTTAATGATATAGCTAAAATATAGTTAGTTATGTGTAGAAAATCTCTTTAAAGTAGGCCCCCAACCCTTTCATTCATTTATCAAGAAAAATAATACTACCACCAGCGGTCAGAAACTTCTATTCTCCCCCTCATCTATAATATAATAAGGTAGGTGACATCCAAGGTGTATAAATGAAAAGAATTTTTATTTATACACCTTGGGTGACATCAACAACAAATAACAAATCAGTGATGTAGTTGGTGGTTCAGCTATCAGCAGCTGTCCGAATAGATGGGAATTTCTATTCTCCCCTCTCCCACCGGTAGGCAGGCAATGCCCCCCCCCCCCCTTCCTGAAAATTGGCTCTGGAGCCGCGACTGGTTTGAACCGCTTTCCCTAAAAATCGTTTATGTGTACAATCACTGAAAGTAAAAGCCTTTGGCAAAGAAATTACAAAAGAGAACACCTCATGTCTGCAGTAAATAATTTTCCTCCAATAGAGAAATCTGTAATAAAAATATGTTGTTTAATGTAAACTTTTTATTTTACTTAACAGAACCATTTTGTTTTAGCGAATTTTCCCATAGGGAATAAGCTATTACCGTAGGTCTCATGGTAAGACCTAAGCCCGGGACCATGTTACTCTTTCGTTTTGAGGTGCCCAGAGACAAAAAATAATAGTCATTAAAATTTATATATATATATATATATATATATATATATAATATGTATAAATATATGTATATATATGTGTCCCTAGACACGATAACTCTCGTAAAAGTGGTCCGATCTGACACCAAATTGGTAGAGATGTGTAATCCTACGTTTATTCGGATGAGTTCGAAAACCATACATATCGACCTACCGGAACACACAATTTAGTATTTTGAAGCTTTGCTTTATCTCCATTGGTTACCGAGATATTACAAAGTCTAAAGACAGTACATTGTCTTTTGGGGCTCCAATGTTAATCTTATGGAGAATAAGGATGTGTTAATATTTCACTTATCTATATCTATAAAAGAGGAAGTATGTATATATATATGTTTGTTGCCTATAGACTCCGAAACCGCTCAGCCGATTGCAATGAAACTTTCAGGCATTATTAAGCATTATTCAAGGATGGTTTGTGTAAAGTTTAGTGCAAATCTGTCCAAAGGGCTCTGAGCCAGAAGGCATACAATGGTGCAGTGTCAGGTTTTAGAAATTTAGTGTTTACAAAATTAACTGCTGTAATTAAAAAATTTGAAGTTTCATTCAAGCAGATGCTTATAATCACAGAAGTATCCAGGCGTGAGGTATAATGTTGACGTTTAGGGCTCCGCCCTACGGAAGCTCACAATTACACTAAAAGCCTACAGGTGGTGAAAATTTGATATGGACGATTCTCTATATTCATAGGTGCTCACTAAGAAACGGTTTTGCAAATATAGTTTTTGTAGCTTTTTAGGGCTCTGCCCCACTGAACTTCAAAATTACTTTAGGGCCACCAGGGTTGAAATTTAACATGGACGTGCCTCTTTGCTGATAGGTACTCACCAAGAAACGGTTTTGCAAATATAGTTTTTGAAGCTCTTTAGGGCTCCACCCCACTGGACTTCAAAATTACTTTAGGGCCACCGGGGTTGAAATTTTATGGACGATTCTTTTCACCCATAGCTACTCACTAAGAAATGATTTTGCAAATATAGTTTTTGTAGCTTTTTAGGGCTCTGCCCACTACACTTCGAAATTACTTTAGGGCCACCGGGGTTGAAATTTGACAGACGATTCTCTTTACTCATAGGTGTTTACTAAGAAACGGTTTTTGAAAACATAGTTTTTAAGCAATTCAGGGCTCCGCCCCACTGGACTTCAAAATTACTTTAGGACCTACGGGGTTGAAAATTTACATGGACGATTCTATTTGCTCATAGGTACTCACTAGGAAACAGTTTTGCATATATAGTTTTCTTAAAGATCTATAGGCTCTGCCCCACTGGACTTAAAAATTACTTTAGGAACACCAGGGTTGAAATTTAACATGAGCGTGCCTCTTTGTTCATAGGTGCTCACTAAGAAACGGTTTTGCAAATATAGTTTTTTAAGCACTTTAGGGATCTGCCCCACTGGACATCAAAATTACTTTAGGACCTCCGGAGCTGAAATTTGACATGGACGATTCTCTTTGCTCATAGATACTCACTAGGAAACGGGTTGAAAATATAGTTGTTTAAGCTCTTTAGGGCTCCACCCCACTGGACTTCAAAATTACTTTAGGGCCACCGGGGTTGAAATTTGATGGACGATTCTCTTTACTCATATGTACTCACTAAAATAAGGTTTTGCAAATACAGTTTTTTAAGATTTTTAGGGCTCTGCCCCACTGAACTTCAAAATTACTTTAGGGCCACCAGGGTTGAAATTTAACATGGACGTGCCTCTTTGCTGATAGGTACTCACCAAGAAACGGTTTTGCAAATATAGTTTTTGAAGCTCTTTAGGGCTCCACCCCACTGGACTTCAAAATTACTTTAGGGCCACCGGGGTTGAAATTTTATGGACGATTCTTTTCACCCATAGCTACTCACTAAGAAATGATTTTGCAAATATAGTTTTTGTAGCTTTTTAGGGCTCTGCCCCACTACACTTCGAAATTACTTTAGGGCCACCGGGGTTGAAATTTGACAGACGATTCTCTTTACTCATAGGTGTTTACTAAGAAACGGTTTTGAAAACATAGTTTTTTAAGCAATTCAGGGCTCCGCCCCACTGGACTTCAAAATTACTTTAGGACCTACGGGGTTGAAAATTTACATGGACGATTCTATTTGCTCATAGGTACTCACTAGGAAACAGTTTTGCATATATAGTTTTCTTAAAGATCTATAGGGCTCTGCCCCACTGGACTTAAAAATTACTTTAGGAACACCAGGGTTGAAATTTAACATGAGCGTGCCTCTTTGTTCATAGGTGCTCACTAAGAAACGGTTTTGCAAATATAGTTTTTTAAGCACTTTAGGGATCTGCCCCACTGGACATCAAAATTACTTTAGGACCTCCGGAGCTGAAATTTGACATGGACGATTCTCTTTGCTCATAGATACTCACTAGGAAACGGGTTTGAAAATATAGTTGTTTAAGCTCTTTAGGGCTCCACCCCACTGGACTTCAAATTACTTTAGGGCCACCGGGGTTGAAATTTGATGGACGATTCTCTTTACTCATATGTACTCACTAAAATAAGGTTTTGCAAATACAGTTTTTTAAGATTTTTAGGGCTCCACCCCACTGGACTTCAAAATTACTTTAGGGCCACCGGGGTTGAAATCGGATGGACGATTCTTTTCACCCATAGCTACTCACTAAGAAACGATTTTGCAAATATAGTTTTTGAAGCTCTTTAGGGCTCTGCCCCACTGTACTTCAAAATTACTTTAGGGCCACCAGGGTTGAAATTTAACATGGACGTGCCTCTTTGCTCATAGGGACTCACCAAGAAACGGTTTTGCAAATATAGTTTTTGAAGCTCTTTAGGGCCCCGCCTCACTGGGCTTTGAAATTACTTTAGGGCCACCGGGGTTGAAATTTGACAGACGATTCTCTTTACTCACAGGTGTTTACCAAAAAACGGTTTTGAAAACATAGTTTTTAAGCAATTCAGGGCTCCGCCGCACTGGACTTCAGAATTACTTTAGGACCTACGGGGTTGAAAATTTATTTGGACAATTCTATTTGCTCATAGGTACTCACTAGGAAAACAGTTTTGCAAATATAGTTTTTTTAAAGATATTTAGGGCTCCGCACCACTGGACTTTAAAATTACTTTAGGGCCACCAGGGTTGAAATTTAACATGGACGTGCCTCTTTGCTTATAGGTACTCACCAAGAAACGGTTTTGCAAATATAGTTTTTGAAGCTCTTTAAGGCTCCGCCCCACTGGACTTCGAAATTACTTTAGGACCTCCGGGGTTTAAATTTTACATGGACGATTCTCTTTGCTCATAGGTACTCACTAGGAAACAGTTTTGCAAATATAGTTTTTTTAAAGATCTTTAGGGCTCCGCCCCACTGGACTTTAAATTGAAATTTTAAAGGGCCACCAGGGTTGAAATTTTACTTGGACGTGCCTCTTTGCTCATAGGTGCTCTTGCATTTGCAATTACAATTACGATCAATAAGATACAAGGCAAACTTTGAATAATCTGGGTTTAAATTTTCATAATGCCTGTTTATCCTTTGGCCTTACAATAATATTAATATACTTACTTTCTATTCCATTGACTTTTTTTGTTATATTTAAAAAACTTAAAACTTAACTTAACTTTTTTCGTTATATTAAAATAGCTTTACTTATGTAAACAACTTAATTTGAGCGCCGGGTAACTGCTAGTTAACCAATATTTTTGGATGAAACTTGGTATTTAGCTTCATTTGGTTGAGATTCATCCATTTAAGGTAAAAAATCTTAGTTTTTGTACTTATCATGGCAGCAAACCTGCATACTCTTTTCCCATGTTAATCATATAGAGAATAGGCAAACTCTTTTATTTATGGACATTGATGAAATTCACTATATGGCTTTATATGGTCAAAATAAATTTTTTCTATGCTAAAAACCTACTTTTAGTGTCCCCCCATGGCAGCATACCTGCATACTCTTTCCGTATATTTATCTTAAGGAGAATAGACATTTATTTCCCTGTTTATGAACACGTGATGAAATTTTGTTTACAAGTTTAGCTGGTCAAAATTAATATTACTAATTTGGAAATTTGCTGAGTACGCAGGTCTGCTGCGACGGGGGGTATTAGACTGTTACAAACATTTTTTGGAAAGCAGTGTAAACACAAACAAATTAGTCATCCCATTACACAAACTGTATGGCTAGCAAGCCAAGTTGAAGCAAAACACTCAGATTGCTCTTTTTAATAAGCTTGCTAAGGTTTGCCCCTCATCTTAGCAATTTTATATTAAACTTCATTGACAAAGATATAAACAAAAAATATAAACAAAACAAGTAAAAAAAAATAATAAAAAAATCATTTCTCTTGTGATACACCAGTAGGCCCTAATAGCTCAGGAGACAGTTTCAGCAAATGTTAAGCTGTTAAGCCTCACTTGTCAGGAGGACTAAACCAATAACGGGGCACGGGATGAATCAAACAAAAAGTCATTATTTTTAACTCAACAGTTTTATTAGAGCATTATAATTTTACAACTAACTGTTAATTTGTTTTAATTTTATCAATAGTTTAGTGATAGTTTGAAAAATATAGTTTGACACAAAGACTTGAAAGACCAGGCAATGTAACCGTAGACTAAGTTTTCAAATTAATGAAGACAACATTTCTTAATAAAATATAGAGTAAAAAATAAAATTATTTCAACATTTTCGTGTTGAGGCAAGCATTATTCATATTTTGAAATAATATTTGCATTTGTGGTTTGTCATCTCTAAATAGTATGTCTTAAATTATGGTTGGATAACGTTTCATTCTTCTTTTATTTGACATTCAATCAGAAAACTAAACATTTAACAAAAGTATAAAAAAAAACAAAAAAAATCATTATTAATATGATTTTTAATTTTGTAACGGAAAATCTATAAAATCCATCTTTTATTGAAAAACATGAGCATAATCTAACAAACATAAATAAGATAAAAAGCTTAATCTTCACTTTTGACAGAGGTCAATATGTAGCATTACGATGATAAAAACAACTAATATTACAATTGAATAACAAAGTATATAATTATCTTTGTAAACAACTTTTAACTAATTACTGTTGTACAACTTCAGAGTTATGAATTTAATAAACTATTGCTTTAGTGCTTGTCTCTATCACATTATTATTATTATTATTCAAAGTGACCTCTTTTTATAGTAATAAAACTAGGTAATCAATCAATAATGGTTGACCATAATGGTTCAATAATGGTTGGTGTATGTTCTCTGGTGAAATGCCACATGCTATTTACTAATCCTCCTAAATTTTGGTTAACAGTAAAGTCTCAAAGTTTTAATAAAATAGAATACTACTAATTATAAAGATTAAAACAACCCTTTTTGTACTATAAACAGATTCAGTAAATTTCACAAGAATAAAGTTTATAAAGCTACCCAATATAGTGGAAAAATATAGGGATGTGTCGATACCAACATTTATCGATTCTCGATACCGATACCGATTCTTCAAAAATAGATTCCCGATTCTCGATACCGATACTTTCGATACCATCGTCAAAAAAACCTAGCTTAAATGTAAGGAATAAAATTTATCTCCTCGGTTATATATTTCAGACTCTGGTCTGCCTCTTAAAAAAATAAAAATTTTAGATTCATTATCTTAAAAAAAACCTTTTTGTAAAATATATTTGCAAGCACTACAATAAACACGCATATAATTTGTTTTCAAAGCTCAAAAATGAAAATAATTAATTCCTAAGCAAGATAACTATATATAAAAAAAAATTAAATAAAAAAAAAACAGTAATAATTATTTAACTTGAATGAATAGATAACCTGAAAATCAATTCACTATAGAAATAGTCAAATCACAAACACTAAATAAATACAGTTTAAGAACACACAAAATTAACTAAATAACTTTCAATGTTAAGAAATGAAAACGATGTACTCAAATAAGCAAGTTAACAGTTAACTATTACAAAACATGAATATTTAATAGGGGTGGGGCGAATATCATATTTTTGGAACGAGTCGAGTCAAGTAATACGTGAACATAAAAATATTGAAAATTGCCTTAAATTAACTAGCTTATACTAAAATAAAAAATATAGACTACTAGCCTACTATACTAATACAAATAGCCTCTCCTACTAGGCCTACAAAAGATCACTTTAAGTTTAATTTGCTTAAAAACTATGTTAAGGAAAAAAATCTGGATTTTAAATTGCTGATTATTAAAAAAAAACTTAAGTTAAAAACTTGGTTTAGTAACAAAAGGGATTAAAGAAATGTACGGAATAAAAAGATTGAAAAGTTAGCCTATAACCACCATTAAATGAAAAAAAGAAAATCCCCTGTTTCAGTTACTTACTTACTGTACTTAACTTTTCACTTTCATGTTTCACTTAGGCTACTTTGAAATGTTTCCAGATAAAAGCTTTTCCCTATTCACAGTTTTTGCATTAGGCATAAAAGTTAGGCCAAAGGCCTACTTTATTTATTTATACACGGAATATTCCATTTTCAATTATCATACAAAATAATTAATATTACAAGAAATGTAAAGATTCTACTTTGTGTCACAAGTCTAGAATGCCAGGATGCTACAGCTGAATCACTAGATTTTTAACTCTATCTACTTCCTTTGTCTTTGTTCATGAGAAAATCTTCACAACTCATTTTGTTTAGGAATTATTGTCACTTTTCCGAAATACCCAAGCTATGTACACATAATTTGAGAGGTTAAGTGGTAGAGAGGACTTGTTAGTCCTAACTTCGCCTCCAAAATAAAGTCATTTTTCATTTCATTTCATTTCATAATTTTCACTGTTTTGGAATTCACATAATTCCCTCGATTTGCCGTCTGCTAGTGGTAGAATGTCTCTTAACTGAGTAAAGGCTAGCTTTAGTGAACAGCCATGAAGCCAGTTTGTTAGGACTTAAAAGATCACAAAGAACAATAAATCCAGTGTCTGTCTTTTAATCAAAGCAATTTGAGAGAAAAATACATTGATTATCAATTAATTAATAAACATGATATATTTTTGTGAATGCTGAATTAGAAAAATAACATACAACAATAAAATTGTATTACGGGGGCTATTTGAGGTTAGCCATTGGCAAACCTGATTGTTCAGCTTGCCACTCTTCTGTTTGCCGACATTACTACTATTCTGCTAATGTCAACACAGCTCTTTGTTTTGTCTTAAGTTATATGAATCAGTTTTAAGTAATTGTTTTGATGCAATTAAATGTCAAATTATGATTGATTATTAATTTTAAAGTTTTCCAAATGTTTTTAAAATGTACCGTACAAATGAATATTATTTAAATCAGTAGCTATGTTGACTCACTACCCCTAACAATCGGTGCAGTTGCCGACCTCCGTCGCCATGTTGCCAGTTGCCACGATGCCAATGCCAGTCAAGACTTAAAGAGTCGAGTCCAGTCCAAGACTTGGAAGTATTTCACTATCTTGACATCTGCCTTTTATTTTAAGATAGTAAAATAAAATTAAATCAAATGAAATATCTTAAAGTTAAAAATAGTAATTAAATTATGGCAATATTGTCAAGATCTAATCTGAATATGGGACTACTTTTCTGGCGCTTGTTTGCGCAGTTACCAGCAATCGCCACTTGCGTACGCGAGATTGTTGTTGATGTTGTTAGCTTTATTTTCTTTCGATCAACCGAAAGAAAATCATTTTGACTTTATTAGACTTATTTGATTGTTCCACCGTCTGTAAAAGTGGCTTTTAGTATGTTTTAATGTGACGCAATAACTTGAAATCAAATTTCCATTTACCAGACAAGGTGAACCGAACGGTATTGAAAGTATCGGTATCGACTTTAGACAATCGATTCTCGATACCGATACCAATGGCCAAGTATCGGTGGTATCGGGAATCGGTATCGAGAATCGACACATCCCTAGAAAAATACTTGCCTCAACAAACTGTTACACAATTCCAGCCTATAATTAATACACATGAAATTCAATATGGACATAATTGACAGAAAATACAGTTACATTGATTTACATTACACTGAGATCGATGTTACTGGGATGGAATGTATAATATGCTAATACTAGCTGCCCGAATAAAAATAAATGTGTTTAAAATAATTTTAATGTTGTTTAATAAAATAATGTGCAACAAACACATCATGTCACACAAGTCGGACGGCTAACTTGAAAGTCACAGAGTACATATTAGTCATTAAACCAAAATAAGAGATTTAATGTCTGTCTATTAAAAAACTGGATTGTAGAAATGGTAAGTGACTACTGTGATGTGAGTAAATTGTGATAAGAAAAGATTTCGGAATGAATAAACTGCTAGAAATTTAGTGAATAATCTCAAATATGTAAATGTAACTTTGTAATTACAAATACAAATTATTACCCAATTTATAAAATTTTTGGGACATAAAAAGCACCTCCTCCTTCTGAATCTTACTTTGAACTTAAGCCACAGCTTTGAATAGGTCTGCAAAGAATTTTAGCATTGACTAAATACACTAAAGTGAATAGACTTATCATTGCAAAGGCATGTACGAAACTGATTTACAGTAGCATGACCTCTTGCGGTGCACACTAAGTTAAGTGACATACGATGGGCAAATCAGTTGTAATCTTCCCAACCCTGCATGAAACATTTTATAATAGAGGATTGTAATGTACTAGGTTAACCTTATGATACAAAGTATTGTCTCTTTTCAATGCCGGATTTTGTCTATTAACAGTGTTCACTTTACATCACTGTAAAATCAGCTGAATAAATAATACATCGACTGCAGCGACTTTGATGCGGCGAACATAAACCTGTCCAAATTTTGCTAACAACCAAATTCATTGCATGAGAAGTCTATTAAAGTTAGTGTATGTAGTAAAAGGTTTTTTGAAAATACAAGAACAACCCCCTCATAAATAGCTCAAGTCAATTGAGTTTAAATAAACACGTTAAGTTTTGATAAATTAAAAAATTAACTTGTCCTATTGCACTCTCAAAACTTGTTACATCACAAAAACCTTAAGCTGAATACAATGCCTTTCAAATATTAAATATTACATTTGGGTTTCACGTTAAATGTTTATAAATAAGTCTAGCTCAAAACACCTTTACACATTGAAGTTACCTAAAATAAAACATGACATATAAAACCACCAAATCTTGAAAACAAAAAAAATTTGTACTAATTACTGAGTATTTTTATTATGGAAAAGTAAATGAAGTAAATTTTATGATCCAATAAAGCAAAAATTGAAGCAGACAAAAAGTGGAGTTTCTTAAAACATGAAACATTGTAAGTCGTAAAGAAAATAGTTTGCTGTAGATTTTGAACCCAGAAAAAGAGTTAGAAATGAATCTAAATTTAATAGCTTGAGAATTTTAGTCTTTTTATCTAATGCTCTAAAACACTTACTGTATACCACAAAACAAAATTGAAAACAATACACAAAAAAGTAATAAAGCAACACTAATTTACATATACAGGGACTAAAAAACGTCCCTCGGTTATTGATTTGCAAAATCACTTATCTACAGTAAAAATATAAGTATACATATACAGTACAACCAAAACTCTAAAATCTAGTGACTAGTATTAATACATTGTGCCTTTAATAAAACTAGGATATTTTACCTAAACTAATGTCATCTCCTAATCAAAAAGCAAAAATGGTAAAATATTTTTTTCTTAATGTCAATAGTAGTGATGAAAATATTATCTAACCCTTATAACCAATAATTTAGTAAAATATTTCGAGCTCAGATTATTCTTTATTTTTAAATCTAGTTTTTCCCCAAATATTGTCAAAATTACCATAACATATAATTTTAAAACTAAGTTTATAGCAATTATTTATTACAATTTGTTCTGTTTTTCAGTATTTTTCAGAAAATAACAAAAACATTTGTCTAATTTTGACGTAAACTAAGTGTCTACATGTTATTAATAAGTAAACTTGGCTACAAAAAGCTTTACTACGATAGGTAAGTTTGTTCCCTTATAACAAACCCCTAAGGCTATAAAACCATGTTTGGTATATTTTTTACTGGCTAAATATTACACATGATCACAGTAACTATGCCCTATAAGGCAAAATTTACCTAAACTGCTATTAAATATTTTATAAGTATTTATGTATAATATTTTCTGTATGGTAATAAAGTATTTTTAATACTTTGTGTAATTTATAAAAAACTATCACAAATATAGTGTACAGTAGAGTACCGCTATTCCAAATTTATTTTGACTGGACTGTGTTCGGTTTATTGAATTTTTGGTCTAATCAGATATTACGCATATTACAAATTATAGGTTAAGTAATGTGTATTACTTATATTTAATGCAACTAATAAAATTACTTACTTTAGAGAGTAATTTGTTGAATTTCTTTTCTTCTAATAACTTTTTTAATATGACAAAAATAAAAAAATAAAAATTTGGGCTACAAATTTAATATTTTAGCAATAAAGCAATAATTGCAATGTCTGAAATTAATAGTGGCGACATTTTTCTAATGCCAACTCTGAGCTCTACAGTATTGTTTGGCTCGTGGACAGGTGCACTGACAATCAGAAGAAGAAGGCATTGACCATTCACCACTTAAGCGCAGACAGTGATACAAAAAATACCCCCTTTCCCCCCCCCCCCCCCTTCCGTTACCTGTCACCTATCTTGTTTTGCCACATTTCAAATATGAGTTACAGGGTCATCACACTTTGCGCTGTGACTACCAACGTTGTTGTGGAAGATTGCTGGAGTTACCAATTTCATTCCAAATTTAATTCATCTCAATTTAGTTTTTGACGTTTTATACAAGCTTAGGCTCTTTGTTTTACAATACAGTTAATTAATATATTTAACTTCATATTACCTAAGAAGGATTAGTGGGATTCTACTGTATAGCATATTATGATAATACAGTATAACAGAAATCGTAATATCAATTTAACAAAGCAGGCTTAAAACCTTTATGAATACTTTTATAAAATCCTTTGTTTTATAAAAATACTGACAAAAACCAACGTGGTTTAGAAGTTTACTAATAAACATGTAAATGATTAATATAATGTCCAAAACAATACAACATCTATAAAAAAATTAGGGCAAACATTTAAGATTGATGTCTTTAAATAAGTCTTGGAAATACATTTATATAAATAAATACAATATATATTACAAGAGGCTCGGTAAAGTTTTTAATAAACAATATAAAAGGCAAATTACTCATGTTCATTCCTCCTTAAGATATAGTTATATCGTCTTTACTATATAAAAATTGTATTAAGATAACCTTCATGAGTCAAATAAAATGGTTTAGTCATTAAAAGAATCAAGTAAAAAAGAACGATTAAAAGCTTAATCCAAGCAAAAGTTTGAGAATTTGAATTATTGATGTGTCACAATACTATGACATCAATGAAAATTAGTTTGCATTACTCGAAAGACTTGACTAACTATGCCGATAAAATCCATTTTGGTATATTCCTCACAAAAATTTTTATCTTTCTCAAATATAAAATCCTTGTAGAACACCTAAATCATAAAAAAATACTTTCTACTAAAAAAGAACTTTTTACTTGATTTCCTTATTATTGTTATTTTATTAAAATACACAGATTTGAATAAAAAAAAAAACAAAAAAATTCAACACTATAAGTCTCACAAAAAATATGTAAAAAAATCAATAAAATATCTTTACCTGTATGAGAGGAACCTCACACAAGTAAACTCTACAATTCAAT
>CM061531.1:191979251-192009954 GCA_030545055.2 Neoaliturus tenellus | reverse complement strand
ATCAAAAAGCGAATCAAATAGTCCAAGTCTTTATCTTTCATTAAAAAACCCTGTCACTTTTATCAAACTTAAACTAATGGCACAAAATGGGAACAGGTAAAGCACTGCATGACATTCTGAGAGGGGCCCTTTAGCCCCCTCTTAATCTACATCTTAATACTTCCTGCTAATTTTAGAATATAAATGAGTAGAAGGAAGCCATGACATGCGTGTTTTAAATCATCAAAATTTACCGCCCGACCAACGCACTGGAGCAGCGCTGATGGCCTCCCTTATCAGCCGACCAATCAGATCGCGGCTGTTTCAGCGCCAGCACCTTGGTTAAGGCTGCAGCCAACAATTACTTTGAGCCTAAGTCAAACTAAAAACGTTCACCGGTGTTATTGTTCAGCGGACGTCTGGAGTAACTGATGGTGCTGACACATTCCAAGTCAGCACAACTGCTGGAGATAAAAAAATGTCTATCTAAATGAATGTCTTATGAATAATAGTAAACTTATAGGAGTAAAACATCGCAGGAAATAAAGCTTCTAATTAAACTTTAGTCTACCCCATTCCATATTTGCCCACTCTAGCAAATTGCTTTAAGTTTACTCTCAACCAAAACAACAACTGAAAATGCAATATATTTGTGTACTATAGTCCAAATACCAAATCAGTGGCACTTAAAAATGAATGTAAAAAATTAATTTTTTGTTAAAAAAAAGTTCACATCCATGAAGATTTATGGTTAAATTTGAATGAAGCGGATTTGTGATCTCGCCAAGCTGGATAGCAAAAGTGATATTTTACAATGTGTAATTTGCTAACGGCTGAAGGAAGATTTGAATTAATAAACAACAATTTAGAAAAGGAAAGTTTGAATTATATTGGATCCTCTGTATTTTTCCTGCAGTAAATGCATCTAATATTAGAATATTTTCCATTAACTTTCCTTTGTTTCCAGATAATTAAAAAAATGTGTATTATTCATAACTTCTTTTAATGAAACTTTCCCCTCTATCTTGCTCGCAAGGAATTTAAGTGATCACAACAGATAAAGTACGTGCCTCCAGGTTAAGATCTCAATTTGAAATTCTATTTTAACAATTAGTTATTCTGTCTTGTAGGGTTGGTGACTGCAGCCATGTGTTCAGCTATACTCTGGACCCTGCTGACCCCGTCAGTGTGTGTTCCTTGCTCTACCTCAGTCATCAGGTTTGTCTTTCCTACATCTCTGCAACAAAAATAAAAATTAACATGTGTGTTATATGTGACAATAATTATTTTTATTTTAGTTCAAATCAATTTGTTGAATAGCTTTCCAAAAAACCAATGTCATTGACTTGGAAGAAATTTTGATATCATATATTTTTAGGACTTGGCAACCCCTCAACACTTTGTGTTTTTGGGTATGATTTTAGTTTCTTGGTTCTAGGACACTTTTCATACGTCAAACAGCTTTTATTATGATTTCACTAAATTAAAAGGGTAGTTTAAATTTGAGAGCAAGTATCTCAGTTGTGGGAGTTTTTGATTCTGGATCACTTTAATGTGCTACATTTGTTACTCTGGTGGTTTGAAAACATCGGTGTAGGGTACCGATTTAAGGAAACAAGTACTGGTCATGAGGCTTCTCAACAATGTCATTATACTTCTCATTTATAGAATATTTTGTCAGCAAAAACAAATATTCTTTGCATGTTACATGGTGTGTACAGGATCCAAACTTATTCAGTTTTATAATTCTAAGTGCACAAACACACAGTGAGCGAGGCTTCGCGATTCATTTAACCTATGTAATTTGTCATGTCGTGTCATGTCGCTCTCTGTGTGTTTGGCTCAATCTGATTACATGGATTTGATTGTGATTCAATTGTGTTGCGTCGCGTCACGTTGCGTTGCTCTCTGTGTGTTAGTGCACTAACATGTTTTATCTCTGGCATCAAGTTTTTCTCAAAGTCTTAGCATACTTTGAGTCATATATGCATTATTGTTTTTGCTTCAGAACAAGTTGTCTTTACATCTTCGGATCAAGAAAATTTTAGATTATCGGCGCTGTAATGTTTAACTCTCGTAATGTTTAAGCCGGCTTAGTTTTTTGGTGAAAAAGGTCATTTGTTTAAATCCCTGAATATGATTTTGTTAGTGTCACTTCTACTTCACTTGTATGCAAGAAACGCAACCTTGTATGTACTGAGCAACATAACTCTGTAGCTATTAGATGTGTGATAAACAGTTACTTTTAAATACCCTTTACAACAGTTCCGAGTACTCCTCAGTACTTAGGTACATATACCTGTAACAAGTACCCAATAACACTACCCTGTGACTCTCTCCGCCTCAATGGGCAGTAGGTGGTACTTCTGGGTAAATCAGTACCTTACCCGGGAACCTTTGGTACTGAGGTATGTTTCTAACATACTTATAGTACTATATTTTTACTGTTCTTGGGTTGAGACAAAAATAAATTAACTATTAATGAAGATGCAACATAACTTTATCAATGCCTAGAATCATGGTAAAACAAAATCAAAGCACTTGCAATTTTTTTATTCTAAATTTTATTAAAATTAAATCTATGAAGTCCACAGTCCTACGACTATTTCAAGCCCCACCAAGGTCATATTAGGTTATGATTGTAACAAATTTAAGTTGACTGCATTGACATCATCATGTGAAGGAGGAAAGTTATGGTTTTTGTAAGTTACTTTAGCTACTACTCCAGTTCGCAGAATATTATTTTTGATTATGAGTACCTGTATCTGCTTTACCTCTGTAATGGGTATTTTTCTCATTGAGTAATGGGTACTTTGCTGTAGGTCTGTAACCGTTGCAAAGTACCCATTACAGTTATTCATGCTCACCTCTATTCGCTATTGTTACAGGCACGGGTGGCTGTCGGACTGACCAACGGTCGAGTGTTCCTGGTGTGTAGCGACTCCTCGCCCCCAACCCACACCTCGGCGGAAGGGAGCTTCGTGATGAGCGAGCTAGGCAGCAGCACCGTCCTGCACGCCATCACTGCCGTCTACTACAACGAGGACGGCAGGTGCGTTTACTCTTTAAAGGTTCAGTTAAAACTATGTTATGGTAAAATAAATTGTGATGTAACTTTCAGATCTAATATCTTACGATTTTAAATTAAATTATTTTCTTGTTGCTCAGTGAGTGTAAGGTTTGGTGCGAAAAGAGTTATGGGGCCGTGACAATCTACTCCATCAAGGACAACGTGGTGATGGAACTCGAGGTGTTGAACCATAAGATACCATCATCGCCAATGTCGGTTTGTTGCAAGTGGTTTCTTCACGTAATTTGTTTCTCGTTTCCCAGTGAGTGTGAGCTGTGGTGTGGAGAGAGCAATGCAACCGTGTCAATCCACACCATGAAGGTCATCATAGTGACGGGACACGAGGTGTTGAACCATAAGATCCCGTCATCGCCAATGTTGACGTGCTACAAGTGGTCTTGTCGTGATTGTGTTTTTTTCTTGTTTACCAGTGAATGTGAGCTTTGGTGCGGAGAGAGCCACGGAGCAGTGTCAATCTACGCCATGAAGGACAACGTTGTGACGGGACATGAGGTGATGAACCATTACGATCCCGTCATCGCCAATGTTGATGTGCTGCAAGTGGTCTCGTCTCACGTTCCCGTCCACTACAGCGAGTGGCCAGCCTCCGTCTGGACATACGTATATCCGGGTGAGTTTTATCAGCTATAATTTATGACTTGATGCAGTCATTATCACGGGCCTTGGGTTTGGCCCAAATAAAATTGGCCATCCCTTATTGAGTTTGTCTTGCACCTAAATAACTCAGTTAAGTATAAAAAAAGAAATTCTTGCTAATTTTAAGTATTTATTCTTACAAACCATTATGTTATAGGTGTAGGCATGAATTTTCCAGTTTCAGATTAGAATGTATTTTTATTGTATGTTAAATAGTACATTTCGTCACAAGGGCCGAAAGTGGCGTTTTACCGGCCCTGAGATAGTGTTTCAAACGATCGAGGGTTGACAAAATGCTTTCGGTATGAGTTACGAACGATATTTTTCATCACACTACACAATTCAATAAATTCTAAACAAGTGAAAAAATTACTTTTTTGTTCACAACAAACAAACCATAACCTCAACTAACCTAGCGAGATGTACTGCTTGTGTTTCTGGTTGCTAGACTTCACATCAGTTAAGGCCACCGAAACTAGAATACTCTAACCGTAGGTGACAACTACAGCTATTTTCCCATCTACGTCATATATATTTAACAGTTGCTATCAGCTGAACTACCAGCTACGTCACTGATTAGTTATTTGTTGTTGTTGTTGTCACCTATCTTCTTATATTCTAGATCTCTCTTCTACCGTTTCCATTACCGCCCTAGGCCGGAAAATTTTGCCGGCCTAGGCTGGCAAAACAGGTGTTTCGTAGGAAGAAGCGAAGGTCGAAAACAGGTGATATCGATGTAGTGTGATGAAAAAAAACAAAAACACAATCTATATTTTGTATTTTGTTATTCTATGTAAAAGCTTAGGTTAAAATGCAAAATGTAACATTAAAAAGAAGGCTAATATTTATCTGCATTTTTTCTCTTTTTCACAACTAATAAAAGGGAATCTAAGGTAATATAAGGACAGTTGTGCCAATTAGCAGTGGATAATGTCTGAGCTGCAGTAGCATAAAAACAGCTTTAATGCAATCTTCTGGTTTATGAACCTTTAAACTCTGCATTAAGCTAAAAATTCACAATTATTTTGATCTCAAAAGCACGGCAGGTTTTAAAAAGAACTCTTCTCTATTCAATTGTGTCAAACTAATCAATCAATCAACTCTCAATCTTTACTTAAAATTTGTCAGAAACTAAAAAAAAAACTGGTTTTCTGCTTAAGACTTTGGTGCCTTTTAAAAATATTTTGGTACTAGGTCTTTTTTTCTTTTTATCTTTTTTACACACTTCCCCATAAGGTTTTCAGCCTAGTAAATGTGTATTGTCAACGGAATGACAGAGTTTATCTTCCTTTCAATGTGCTGTATAGGGGTGTGAGAGTACTCGACACCCGAATATTGTTCGAGCTGAGTTTGTGCTACTCGACTTGACTCGAAGTTTTAGAAAAAACTCGTTAGATCGAGTTGAGTCTTCTAGCTGATGTATGAAGTTAAAATTACAAATTTATACATAAGGAATAAATTTAGCCACGAGCAGATTACAATTGTTTTCTACCCAATTTTTTAAGAATCTCAAATGAATTTGGTTATTATAATCAACTTAGATTTACATTTTAAGATATGAAAGAGGTTAAGTTTCATTTGGTATGTTGGTTATGACACTCTTTCGATCCGAGTGAGATAGAAAATAATATCAAATGGTGTTGTTCAAACTGAATGCCAGTTTACAACAACTGCTACATCACCACTGCTACATTTTGCTTGAGATATGTATGGTATCGGCAGTGGCGGCTCCAGAGCGGATTTTCGGGGGGGGCCATTGCCTACCGTGGTGGGGGGGGGGGGTTGACCGCGGGAAGGGTGAAGAGTGGAAAGGATGACGGGGGGGGGGGGGGGGGGGGGGTAGTATAAATTGCCGATCACTGGTGGTATTATTATTTTCCTCTATAAATAGCTTAATTTTACTAAATGACAGATATATGGGGATGGATGATATAGCCTACTTTGAAACGATCTGCTAAATCAAACTATATTTTAGCTACCTCTGAAACCTAACCTCAATAAAAGAAGACGAAAATTTACAGGAATACTCATAATCTCTCTGAATTTCCCAAAACGATCATTGTTTTTATATATATTTAGGCTACTAAAATCCATTCTAACAATTTCCTAATTTTGAGTGATAATGTAACTTCATAAATACATAACTAGTTTTTAAGGGAATTTTCGTAATGTAAGTAAAATAGAGTATTTTCATTCCTGTTTCTGTATTTGGACAATCAGTAGAAACCAAATACGCATCACGCCAATAACTGCGCAGTCAGTCTGAGTTATAATGTTGAGACTCTTGAATTTATTTATGCTTCTCTTAGGCAGTGTAGAGCTAAACAGGTTGAATTAAAAATAAAGTAAATAGTTAAAGTATTATAGTCTTTTTGTGTTTCATATAAGAACAGCTTCAATAATAAATCAGATAGGTGTTAATTTGTTAAATTTAATTGGTGGTAAAAAAAACAAATCCAGTGGGCCAATGTCGTCATGACTATCAAAATTAACTCTGAGCTCCTTTCCCATATTTTATGATTATTATCTTTTATGATTATTTTCATAAAAGAGGGATTTGAAATTTAATTTTTTCCCTCTGATATAGACTAAGTTTTAATGTTAGTCACTTATGGTTTCCAAGTGATCATAGCCTACAAATACGACAGATGGAGCTTCACGATCTACCCCATAGTAAAACAAGAGTAGGTCTAGGCATACGGTTGGCCTATTCTATAAATTCCAAATTATCACATCTCAAACTTCATTCTCACTAAATACAAAATTAAAACTGTTTAAAATGCCGTCCTGTTAATCATTACAGCAAAACAATATTAATAAACTACTGTCCTTGTCGCTTTGTCCGTGTCGTCTGCCGAGCGCATCGAGGAGTATCTATAGTGTGATGTATTTTCCACGATCTCAAAATATAGTGGATGGATTTTGTTTAAACTTTGCGTTTAATAGTGTTTTGGTCCAAAAATAAGTTTAGAAATATCCTCAACCCAGGAAGAACCTAATGTTGTCTAAAATTAAGTTTTAAAAATGTTTAAATATTTGTTTTATGGGTTGCCATTTTTGTAACGGAATAACAATGAAAGGGAAACAAAAATAAAATAATACTACTTTTAAGCATTCTTTTAAAACATCTAACTGTGAAGAGGTATAGTTGATTGTTAATGTAATCTTAATAGCCTGATTACCATGACTCAGTATATTATAACAAAAGTAAATTAAAATGAACGACTGAGGTTCGGACACTGAATTTAACGTTTAATTTTTAAACTCCCAAAAAAATTACTAGCAAAAATTTCTTGAGGAGGAGGGGGCCTTGGCCCGATTGCCCCCCCCCTCCCCCCCCCGAGGCCACTGTGAGCAATCCCGATCAGGTGATGGCATTCACAATACATACGCAATGTCACTGTCTTCTCGTCGCTCATCCCGTTGTCCGCGTCGTCTGCCGCGCTCGCACGCAAACTCTGAATTTAAGTACCTCCAAAATTTCCTCCACATATAATAATGTTGTTTTAATCTCAATTAATACAAATTAAAGCTAAATACAACTAAACAATGTCAAACTTTCATAAAAAATTGACGATTTTTGTAATTAAAATAGACTACATATTTTTTAAGCCCCAAAAAAACGACTGGCCGAAATTCTCGGGGGGGGCCATGGCCCCCATGGCCCCCCCCCCTGAAGCCGCCACTGGGTATCGGTATGTAAATTAAAATTAATACTATAAGAAACATTCCTTAATTTTTCCTGACAATACATTACCTTTTGTATATTGATTAGTTTTACAGCATATTAACGTTAAAAAAGTTTTTGTAGTGCAGAAATTTTATGATTATTATATATATAACTGTCTCTTTGTTGATTATGTACCCTGCACTCATGATCAATGGGCATTTTATTAATCAGTTTTGTACCTAGATGTTGATCAAACTAACAGGTGAAACAAATATTAAATGGGGAATGATAAGAGAACAGTTTTAAGAAGTTTTCTTAATTTATTCCGTTAGGCCTATATTTTAAGCAATTTCTATTATCTTTCAATAAGGAAACGTAATTACTTTGTTACTATTATATTTATTGTATGTATTAAATATCATGTTTGGCACACTAATAATTTGTAAAAAGCTCAACTTAAAAAAAAGCTCGAAACTCATGGGTTTTTTTTAGAAAACTCGGCTTGACTCGAGCTCAAAAATCACAACTCACACACCCCTAGTGCTGTATAATGTTTGACATGACTGAGAGTGCTCTGGTGGTGTGGCAGGTTGCGTGGTGTACCGGTGGGACCCGGCCGCTCGGACCATCGTCAACAAGCTGGACTGCTCCAAGCTGGTGCCGTGCTCCGAGAGTCTCAAGTCCATCAGCATTGAGGAGCATCTGAGCCCCGGGCGCTGCCAGGTGTGTCAACCCACTCATGCAAACCACTAAATATAGTAGAGGGGCTTACCGAAAATCCACCTAATCCAAACACCTAAAATGGAAAAGGCCATATTTTTCATTAAATTATAAAACCTAATTTACATAAAATTTTAATAAAGACCGTAGTGCTTTTAAATTTTCAGATTTCTGTGGGATTGACATGTGGCACTATCGGTGCCAGCACTTAGACCAAAGCTTATTATGCCCTATTAGTCCTTGCCCTTTACTTTGTACTTTTGCCTATTACATAAAAAGGCAAAATTTAGAATAGATTATGTTTTATGAAAAAACTTCCATTCATTGTTACATTAAAATACAAATTAACTGCACCAATCAATACAGTTAAACTCTATGTTGTCTCAATGTTGTGTAACTTTAATTAGAAAATAAAAACTTACTCAAATATATCCATTACATAGATTGGAATAGCAGGTCCCTAGATACTATAATAAACATTAAATATACTGTAGAAGCTCTCTTAACCGTCCATCAGTAAAGGACTATATAATAATTTTCATCAATACATGTCCATAAATAAAGGAGTTTTTCCGATTCTCCGTATGGTTAACATGGGAAAAGAGTATGCAGGTTTGCTGCCATGATAAGTAAAAAACCAAGATTTTTACCATAAATGGATAAATCTCAACCAAATGAAGCTAAATACCAAGTTTCATCCAAAAATTTGGTTAATAAGTGAAATATTAACACATCCTTATTTTCCATAAGAGTACCAGGGGGACCGAGCTTGAGCTCGGTAAAAATTATTACTTTCATTCTCACACAAAGCTCGTTCGCTCCGCTCACTCGCCCTCTTCCATTTTAAAGACGAGCTCGTTTGCTTCGCTCACTCGCCAAGCCGACATTTGTTGCACTTTCGTATAATTTTCTTAAACTACAGGTTAAAGATGTAACACATTGGTTTATATCTACAGTTATCAGCTGAGTTTTGTTCAATTAATAAAATCTCCATAAGGATAACATAGGAACTTTGAAGGGCTCTAGCGCGAAAACCGGCCCGTACAAACGGAGCTTGTTTTAGAGTATAAGATAACACTGAAACCCCAAAATACAATGTACTGACGTACAATTGTACAATGTACCCCAATGTATTCCCAATGTACAATGTGCTTTTTGATATCTTGGTAACCAATGGAGATAAGAGCAAAGCTTCTAAATGCTGAATTGTGTGTTTTTTAGCTACATCCATTGGTGAAAATCAAAATTATAAATTTTTTTAAATTACAACACATGAAAAATGCAAAAAACCCATTTTTTCAGGACAAAACCCCCCAAAACTACCCCTTCTGGTAGGTCAATATTTCTGGTCTAAGAACTCATTCGAATAAAGATAGGATTACAGTCTACGAACTCATCCGAATAAAGGTAGGATTACACATTTCTACCAAATTTGGTCTCGATCAGACCGTTTTTACGAGAGTTATCGTGACTAGGGACACACATATATATGAAAATTTTAATGACTATTATTTTTGGTCTCTGAGAACCTCAAAATGAAAAAGTAACATGGTCCCGAGCTTAGGTCTTACCATGAGACCTACAGTGATAGCTTCCTCCCTATGGGAAATTCGCTAAAAGTAATATGGTCCTGGGCTTAAGTCTTACCATGGCTACAACTGTATTAGCGTATTCCCTTTAGGCAAATTTGGTAATAAGGATTTCTTTGGAACCACAAGAGACAAAAATACGGGTTAAAATGTTCACAAATCTTGTTATGGCTAATGTGAGTATTGAACTTGATTCAAAGAATCCAAAACATCTCAATCCATTGTACTCCCTCCCTTGATTGTTGAGTTTGGTTATAACAGGTGTCCACAAAGTCTTGCCCTGATTTCATAGCTTTGCTATATGGACACCATTATAGCAACATGCATCATAGATATATTTTTTCAAGGGAATTTAATCTAGTTTTTCCCTCATTAATTTGCTAATACCTAAGCTCAGATGATTGACCTCAATGCAGTTTACTTATAATGTTCTACAAAAACAAATCGTCATGGCCAGGCTAAATTGCCATTTCGTTTACAACACATGACCTCTCTCTGGATTTCTTTATGTAGGGGTTTGTCGAACATTTTCTGTTAATCCTTCGCCAGTTCCGAATTTAGAAACTCTAAAAGGGAGAATAATAAATGCATTGACATTCATTACTTAGAAAACGTTAACTGAAATTTTAAAAACTGGTGTTAAAAAAAGGAATAAAAAAGTCACCTAGAAGATTAATAGGCAATCCAAGGAGCACGTATACAAGTGTATTGAGTTTGTGCATAGCTATAAAAACTTGAGTGGTCACTAATTAAAACCAGGTATAAAACGTCATCTTACCACCAATAGTTTTCCCACTATTCGGTTTCTTTATCAGGGCAAGACTTTATGGACACCTGGTATTTTCCTTATGCGCTTATCAATTTATGGCACTCTGTCATTCAATTTGTGTAAAAAATCTAAAGTTGGAAAAATTCCACTATCTGTTTGTATTTAGAACATTTTAATCAGTTATAAACTGAGATAGACAAGTTGTGGAGGAAGATAATCCCCATCAATAAAAGCTTTATCTAAAGTAAACTTTTCCTAAGCCCAAAAATAACACTCTCAACTGGTTTTAGATACCACTTGAAACCAGTTGTTTGTTCTCATCATGTTTACTGATATAGCCTGTAGCCTGTTTGCTGGGATTTTGTGATATAATAGTAAAGAAAACCATAAGTCTTAATCAGATTAGCTGTGATTTTTTATCTTTTTTTACAGTTTTATGTTCTGTACTTTAGTAATGATTGTGTTAAACCCTTTTCCTAATCAGTCTCTACATTATTTTATGTTTTTTGAGAGGACTCAATTTTTTTTTTTTTTTTTTTTTTTTTTTTTTTTTTTTGCGATGAAGGCAAACATTTTGGTTTATTTAAATAAATCAAATGTTGAAACTTTTCTTAGAATTGCAGAGCAGTCTTTGGAATTCTGGAAATTGTATATAGTTACTGTTACAACGATGGCACTCATATAGCACTGCAATTCAACACCTGTAAACATCATCACTTCAAACAAAACAACTGCTAATCACAAATCTAAGTTATCAGAGCGGTTGAAGCATAGATACAACATGCTTCTTAAAGTACAATAGGATCTCGATAATCCGACAGAAATATAAAGACACTGTTTATAGCTACAGGAAAGCTTTTATTTAGACCATCAACACAAGCATTTTCAGACTAAAAAATATTGTGTATTAACTAGGATACCAGTACAATTTAATCAAATGCCAAATAGCTTTTTTGATTAGTAAAAACACTCAACTTTGTAAATAATTTCAAATTATTAGCATAAAAATTCCTTGAAAAACCCATTTTTTTTTTTTTTTTTTTGAAAGAACCCTTTGTGTGCTGTAACACTGATGGTGTATGGCTTGTTTGCAGGTGACAAGCCTGGGTGATGTAACATTACTGATGGTGTATTTTAGTTGGCAAGTCACGAGCCTGTGTGATGTAACATTACTGATGGTGTATTTTAGTTGGCAAGTCACGAGCCTGTGTGATGTAACATTACTGATGGTGTATTTTAGTTGGCAAGTCACGAGCCTGTGTGATGTAACATTACTGATGGTGTATTTTAGTTGGCAAGTCACGAGCCTGTGTGATGTAACATTACTGATGGTGTATTTTAGTTGGCAAGTCACGAGTCTGTGTGATGTAACATTACTGATGGTGTATTTTAGTTGGCAAGTCACGAGCCTGTGTGATGTAACATTACTGATAGTGTATTTTAGTTGGCAAGTCACGAGTCTGTGTGATGTAACATTACTGGTGGTGTATGGTTTAGTTGGCAGGTGAAGAGGCCTTGTGCTGTAATTCTATTGATAGTGCGTATGGTTTAGTTGGCAAGTCACGAGCCTGTGTGATGTAACATTACTGATGGTGTATTTTAGTTGGCAAGTCACGAGCCTGTGTGATGTAACATTACTGATAGTGTATTTTAGTTGGCAAGTCACGAGTCTGTGTGATGTAACATTACTGGTGGTGTATGGTTTAGTTGGCAGGTGAAGAGGCCTTGTGCTGTAATTCTATTGATAGTGCGTATGGTTTAGTTGGCAAGTCACGAGCCTGTGTGATGTAACATTACTGATGGTGTATTTTAGTTGGCAAGTCACGAGCCTGTGTGATGTAACATTACTGATGGTGTATTTTAGTTGGCAAGTCACGAGCCTGTGTGATGTAACATTACTGATGGTGTATTTTAGTTGGCAAGTCACGAGTCTGTGTGATGTAACATTACTGATGGTGTATTTTAGTTGGCAAGTCACGAGCCTGTGTGATGTAACATTACTGATAGTGTATTTTAGTTGGCAAGTCACGAGTCTGTGTGATGTAACATTACTGGTGGTGTATGGTTTAGTTGGCAGGTGAAGAGGCCGTGTGCTGTAATTCTATTGATAGTGCGTATGGTTTAGTTGGCAAGTGATGAGCCTCTGTGCTTTAACACCACTGATGATGTATGGTTCTTTTGGCAGGTGACGAGCCTTTGTGTGCTGGACTCGGAGGTGTACATTGGCACGACGTGGGGCTGCATCGTAGTCGCCGAGCAGGCAACGATGCGGCCAATCACGGTGTTCCGGCCTTTCCAGGGCGAGGTGTCGGCCATCATGGCCCTACAGCCTCCATCCGGGGGCGAGACTGTTCTGGTCACCCTGGGGCGAGGCTACCGCAGCCTCATCAAGAGGTACAAAGACGTGGCCGGCACCCCCACTCTCAATAACCAACAAGCCAGCAGTGGCAACGCGACCTATGCTCTGCTGTGGGCCACACGCGACTGGGCCGCTGTCTAGACCACTGTTTCGACTGTAACGGTTGAGAGATAACTGTTAAGCTTCCTACACTGACAGCACTGACCATTAAATCTATTGTATACTGCTTGCACAATTCAAAAATCGATTAACAAAATCAAAACAGCTCAATTTGAGGCCATGATTGCTTTCATACAGCAATATATCTATTGTTATTTTTCATCTTATTCTGGTCATGGAGAACAATCATTTAACGTAATTAACAGGTTCAAAGGTTTAACCGGCCAGTTCGATATCCGGGCACCGTCTAGATCCGAGGTGACCAGTCGAGGGGGAGTCCACCGTATGTATACTGTACTGACGCTTTCTATCCTGTCCTTTCAGGTCTGCCCAAGTTTGTTAATCGATTTTTGCAGTAAGCACGCAGTCTACAGAAAGTGTATAGTCTATTGAAATGGAATGATATCCTACAAAGTTCGGCCTAAAATCATTTGAAATAATGTATAATGTATGGATTAGGATCAAATGTGTGATATTTCCTAATTTTAATTTTAAGGTGAATTGATTATATCAGATTTGTCAAAACGAATTTGATTTTAAAATAACATTCAGATCATCATTTTAATTGAATTGTAGAGTTTACTTGTGTGAGGTTCCTCTCATACAGGTAAAGATATTTTATTGATTTTTTTACGTATTTTTTGTGAGACTTATAGTGTTGAATTTTTTTGTTTTTTTTTATTCAAATCTGTGTATTTTAATAAAATAACAATAATAAGGAAATCAAGTAAAAAGTTCTTTTTTAGTAGAAAGTATTTTTTTATGATTTAGGTGTTCTACAAGGATTTTATATTTGAGAAAGATAAAAATTTTTTGTGAGGAATATACCAAAATGGATTTTTATCGGCATAGTTAGTCAAGTCTTTCGAGTAATGCAAACTAATTTTCAATGATGTCATAGTATTGTGACACATCAATAATTCAAATTCTCAAACTTTTGCTTGGATTAAGCTTTTAATCGTTCTTTTTTACTTGATTCTTTTAATGACTAAAC
Organism: Neoaliturus tenellus; assembly: GCA_030545055.2. Classification (NCBI taxonomy): domain Eukaryota; kingdom Metazoa; phylum Arthropoda; class Insecta; order Hemiptera; family Cicadellidae; genus Neoaliturus; species Neoaliturus tenellus. The sequence continues at coordinate 191,995,988 of CM061531.1, read as the reverse complement.
CATTTTATTTGACTCATTGAAGGTCATCTTAATACAATTTTTATATAGTAAAGACGATACAACTATATCTTAAGGAGGAATGAACATGAGTAATTTGCCTTTTATATTGTTTATTAAAAACTTTACCGAGCCTCTTGTAATATATATTGTATTTATTTATATAAATGTATTTCCAAGACTTATTTAAAGACATCAATCTTAAATGTTTGCCCTAATTTTTTTATAGATGTTGTATTGTTTTGGACATTATATTAATCATTTACATGTTTATTAGTAAACTTCTAAACCACGTTGGTTTTTGTCAGTATTTTTATAAAACAAAGGGTTTTATAAAAGTATTCATAAAGGTTTTAAGCCTGCTTTGTTAAATTGATATTACGATTTCTGTTATACTGTATTATCATAATATGCTATACAGTAGAATCCCACTAATCCTTCTTTAGGTAATATGAAGTTAAATATATTAATTAACTGTATTGCAAAACAAAAAGCCTAAGCTTGTATAAAACGTCAAAAACTAAATTGAGATGAATTAAATTTGGAATGAAATTGGTAACTCAGCAATCCTGACCTCTTCCACAACAACGTTGGTAGTCACAGCGCAAAGTGTGATGACCCTGTAACTCAGCAATCCTGACCTCTTCCACAACAACGTTGGTAGTCACAGCGCAAAGTGTGATGACCCTGTAACTCAGCAATCCTGACCTCTTCCACAACAACGTTGGTAGTCACAGCGCAAAGTGTGATGACCCTGTAACTCAGCAATCCTGACCTCTTCCACAACAACGTTGGTAGTCACAGCGCAAAGTGTGATGACCCTGTAACTCAGCAATCCTGACCTCTTCCACAACAACGTTGGTAGTCACAGCGCAAAGTGTGATGACCCTGTAACTCAGCAATCCTGACCTCTTCCACAACAACGTTGGTAGTCACAGCGCAAAGTGTGATGACCCTGTAACTCAGCAATCCTGACCTCTTCCACAACAACGTTGGTAGTCACAGCGCAAAGTGTGATGACCCTGTAACTCAGCAATCCTGACCTCTTCCACAACAACGTTGGTAGTCACAGCGCAAAGTGTGATGACCCTGTAACTCAGCAATCCTGACCTCTTCCACAACAACGTTGGTAGTCACAGCGCAAAGTGTGATGACCCTGTAACTCATATTTGAAATGTGGCAAAACAAGATAGGTGACAGGTAACGGGAGGGGGGGGGGGGGAAGGGGGTATTTTTTTGTATCACTGTCTGCGCTTAAGTGGTGAATGGTCAATGTCTTCTTCTTCTGATTGTCAGTGCACCTGTCCATGAGCCAAACAATACTGTAGAGCTCAGAGTTGGCATTAGAATAATGTCGCCACTATTAATTTCAGACATTGCAATTATTGCTTTATTGCTAAAATATGAAATTTGTCGCCCAAATTTTTATTTTTTTATTTTTGTCATATTAAAAAAGTTATTAGAAGACAAGAAATTCAACAAATTACTCTCTAAAGTAAGTAATTTTATTAGTTACATTAAATATAAGTAATACACATTACTTAACCTGTAAGTTGTAATATGCGTAATATCTGATTAGACCAAAAATTCAATAAACCGAACACAGTCCAGTCAAAATAAATTTGGATTAGCGGTACTCTACTGTACACTATATTTGTGATAGTTTTTATAAATTACACAAAGTATTAAAATACTTTATTACCATACAGAAAATATTATACATAAATACTTATAAAATATTTAATAGCAGTTTAGGTAAATTTTGCCTTATAGGGCATAGTTACTGTGATCATGTGTAATATTTAGCCAGTAAAAAATATACCAAACATGATTTTATAGCCTTAGCGGTTTGTTATAAGGGAACAAACTTACCTATGGTAGTAAAGCTTTTTGTAGCCAAGTTTACTTATTAATAACATGTAGACACTTAGTTTACGTCAAATAGACAAATTTTTTTGTTATTTTCTGAAAAATACTGAAAACAGAACAAATTGTAATAAATAATTGCTATAAACTTAGTTTTAAAATTATATGTTATGGTAATTTTAACAATATTTGGGAAAAAACTAGATTTAAAAATAAAGAATAATCTGAGCTCGAAATATTTTACTAAATTATTGGTTATAAGGGTTAGATGATATTTTCATCACTACTATTGATATTAAGAAAAAAAATATTTTACCATTTTTGCTTTTTGATTAGGAGATGACATTAGTTTAGGTAAAAATATCCTAGTTTTATTAAAGGCACAATGTATTAATACTAGTCACTAGATTTTAGAGTTTTGGTTGTACTGTATATGTATACTTATATTTTTACTGTAGATAAGTGATTTTGCAAATCAATAACCGAGGGACGTTTTTTAGTCCCTGTATATGTAAATTAGTGTTGCTTTATTACTTTTTTGTGTATTGTTTTCAATTTTGTTTTTGTGGTATACAGTAAGTGTTTTAGAGCATTAGATAAAAAGACTAAAATTCTCAAGCTATTAAATTTAGATTCATTTCTGACTCTTTTTCTGGGTTCAAAATCTACAGCAAACTAGTTTCTTACGACTTACAATGTTTCATGTTTTAAGAAACTCCGTTTTTTTGTCTGCTTCAATTTTTTGCTTTATTGGATCATACAATATACTTAATTTACTTTCCATAATGAAAATACTCAGTAATTAGTACAAATTTTTTTGTTTTCAAGATTTGGTGGTTTTATATGTCATGTTTTATTTTAGGTAACTTCAATGTGTAAAGGTATTTTGAGCTAGACTTGTTTATAACATTTAACGTGAAACCCAAATGTAATATTTAATATTTTAAAGGCATTGTATTCAGCTTAAGGTTTTTGTGATGTAACAAGTTTTTGAGAGTGCAATAGGACAAGTTAATTTTTTAATTTATCAAAACTTAACGTGTTTATTTAAACTCAATTGACTTGAGCTATTTTCATACTGCAAAATAATGAGGGGATTATTCTTGTATTTTCAAAAAAAAACTTTTACTACATACACTAACTTTAATAGACTTCTCATGCAATGGATTTGGTTGTTAGCAAAATTTGGACAGGTTCGCCGCATCAAAGTCGCTGCAGTCGATGTATTATTTATTCAGCTGATTTTACAGTGATATAAAGTGAACACTGTTAATAGACAAAATCCGGCATTGAAAAGAGACAATACTTTGTATCATAAGGTTAACCTAGTACATTACAATCCTCTATTATAAAATGTTTCATGCAGGGTTGGGAAGATTACAACTGATTTGCCCATCGTATGTCACTTAACTTAGTGTGCACCGCAAGAGGTCATGCTACTGTAAATCAGTTTCATACATGCCTTTGCTATGATAAGTCTATTCACTTTAGTGTATTTAGTCAATGCTAAAATTCTTTGCAGACCTATTCAAAGCTGTGGCTTAAGTTCAAAGTAAGATTCAGAAGGAGGAGGTGCTTTTTATGTCCCAAAAATTTTATAAATTGGGTAATTATTTGTATTTGTAATTACAAAGTTACATTTACATATTTGAGATTATTCCACTAAATTTCTAGCAGTTTATTCATTCCGAAATCTTTTCTTATTACAATTTACTCACATCACAGTAGTCACTTACCATTTCTACAATGCAGTTTTTTAATAGACAGACATTAAATCTCTTATTTTGGTTTAATGACTAATATGTACTCTGTGACTTTCAAGTTAGCCGTCCGACTTGTGTGACATGATGTGTTTGTTGCACATTATTTTATTAAACAACATTAAAATTATTTTAAACACATTTATTTTTATTCAGGCAGCTAGTATTAGCATATTATACATTCCATCCCAGTAACATCGATCTCAGTGTAATGTAAATCAATGTAACTGTATTTTCTGTCAATTATGTCCATATTGAATTTCATGTGTATTAATTATAGGCTGGAATTGTGTAACAGTTTGTTGAGGCAAGTATTTTTCCACTATATTGGGTAGCTTTATAAACTTTATTCTTGTGAAATTTACTGAATCTGTTTATAGTACAAAAAGGGTTGTTTTAATCTTTATAATAATTAGTAGTATTCTATTTTATTAAAACTTTGAGACTTTACTGTTAACTAAAATTTAGGAGGATTCTCCTATTAGTAAATAGCATGTGGCATTTCACCAGAAAACATACACTAACCATTATTGAACCATTATGGTCAACCATTATTGATTGATTACCTAGTTTTATTACTATAAAAAGAGGTCACTTTGAATAATAATAATAATGTGATAGAGACAGGCACTAAAGCAATAGTTTATTAAATTCATAACTCTGAAGATGTACAACAGTAATTAGTTAAAAGTTGTTTACAAAGATAATTATTTACTTTGTTATTCAATTGTAATATTAGTTGTTTTTATCATCGTAATGCTACATATTGACCTCTGTCAAAATTGAACATATGAAGATTAAGCTTTTTATCTTATTTATGTTTGTTAGATTATGCTCATGTTTTTCAATGAAAGATGGATTTTATAGATTTTCCGTTAAATCATATTAATAATGATTTTTTTGTTTCTTTTTTGGTTTTTTTATACTTTTGTTAAATGTTTAGTTTTCTGATTGAATGTCAAATAAAAGAAGAATGAAACGTTATCCAACCATAATTTAAGACATACTGTTTAGAGATGACAAACCACAAATGCAAATATTATTTCAAAATATGAATAATGCTTGCCTCAACACGAAAATGTTGAAATAATTTTATTTTTTACTCTATATTTTATTAAGAAATGTTGTCTTCATTAATGTGAAAACTTAGTCTATGATTACATTGCCTGGTCTTTCAAGTCTTTGTGTCAAACTATATTTTTCAAACTATCACTAAACTATTGATAAAATGAAAACAAATTAACAGTTAGTTGTAAAATTATAATGCTCTAATAAAACTGTTGAGTTAAAAATAATGACTTTTTGTTTGATTCATCCCGTGCCCCGTTATTGGTTTAGTCCTCTTGACAAGTGAGGCTTAACAGCTTAACACGTTCGCGGCGGCGAGGTTTTTGCTCGAACCTCATCACCATCCTGAATGTAAAAATTGTAAAGCCCACCGTAGCAGCAGCACTGCCCAGCAAAACCCACGTGGTCCCGAAATACATTGTACTATTGAGCAGTGCTGTGCAAAGCTTCAGATTTCTAGCTCAGATCCTGGCTTAAAAATAAATCATATTGTAAAGCAGTGCAGCTTGGGAGCGATCGCACCCATCAGGATGGCATTAGGGTTCCGCGTTGGAGCGATCGCTCCCATGCCGCCGCGAACGTGTTAACATTTGCTGAAACTGTCTCCCGAGCTATTAGGGCCTACTGGTGTATCACAAGAGAAATGATTATTTATTATTATTTTTTTTTACTTGTTTTGTTTATATTTTTTGTTTATATCTTTGTCAATGAAGTTCAATAAAATTGCTAAGATGAGGTCAAACCTAACCAAGCTTATTAAAAAGAGCAATCTGAGTGTTTTGCTTCAACTTGGCTTGCTAGCCATACAGTTTGTGTAATGGGATGACTAATTTGTTTGTGTTTACACTGCTTTCCAAAAAATGTTTGTTACAGTCTAAAACAAAATGGTTCTGTTAAGTAAATTTAAAGTTTACATTAAAGAGCATATTTTTATTACAGATTTCTCTATTGGAGGAAAATTATTTACTGCAGACATGAGGTGTTCTTTTTTGTAATTTCTTTGCCAAAGGCTTTTTACTTCAGTGATTGTACACAGTACACATAAACGATTTTTTGAGAAAGCGGTTCAAACCAGTGGCGACTCCAGAGCCAATTTTCAGGAGGGGGGGGGGGGCATTGCCTGCCTACCGGTGGGAGAGGGGAGAATAGAAATTCCCATCTATTCGGACAGCTGCTGATAGCTGAACCACCAACTACATCACTGATTTGTTATTTGTTGTTGATGTCACCTACCTTATTATATTATAGATGAGGGGAAGAATAGAAGTTTCTGACCACTGGTGGTAGTATTATTTTTCTTGATAAATGAATAAAAAGGTTGGGGGCCTACTTTAAAGAGATTTGCTAAACATAGGCCTAACTAACTATATTTGAGCTATATCATTAAAACACAAAACTGCCACTGCTTTTATAAAAATGAAAATTGAAATAAAATCCAGTCCATCAATTTGCTAATTTCAAGGTTTGAGTCATAATGTAACTTCATAAATACATATACTTTCTAAGATAATTCTTTTCATGTGAATCAAATAGGATATTTACATTCCTGGCGAAATTGTTTCTGTATTTGGATAACCTGGTGGGTTGCTGCAGAAATCAAGTACGCATCAAGCCAAAAAGCTTAGTTATAATTTTGATTTTCTAGAATAAATTTTTGCTTCTTTTAAGCAGTAGAGCTAAACTAAAGAGTCACAAATAAAGTAAATTGTTATTGCAGCCTTTTTTGTGTTTAATTACAAAAGAGCTTTAATGATAAATCAGATAAGTATTAATTTGTTCAATGCACTTAGCAGTATAGTAAAACCATGGTTCAATGTCATCATGACTATCGAAAATCAGGATTTGAAACGACTAAGTTTTAATGTTAGTCTCATAAATTATGTACCGTAAGTGGTCATAAAAATCTCAGATGATGGAGCGGCATAGTCTACCCCACATTAAAATAAAAATAGGACTACGGTTGGCCTATTTAATCAATTCCAATGATTACAGCTTAAACTTCCTTCACACTAAATAACAAATTAAAACTGTTTGAAACACTGTTATTCATAACAATTAAACAATTTGAATAAAAAACCGTGTTCCAAAAATGATGCTATGACTGTCCTCAACAATCATGACCAGCTGATGACCTTATCGATACTCAATACTGTCCATGTCATCTGCTGTGCAAAATCAAGACCCTCATGAACCACAATTCCCACAAAAAATAACACTAGGTTGTTTTTTTTATATTTTCTTAATTTAATCTTACTTAATGTAATTTTAATCCAAATAAATTTAAATAAGGACAAAAACTTACATAATATTTTTAACTGAATATAACGTTTAATTTTTAAACTCCCAAAAAATTTACTAGCAAAAACTTTTTGGGGGGGGGGGGAGCATAGCTCCTCCCTGAAGCCGCCACTTTGGTTCAAACTCTAAGGATTTATGTGGACATTCCATAAATTAATTGAACCAGTCACCTCTTGGACTGATGTCCAAGGCATTACTAGCCAAACGCACTTGAAACACAGTTAGACATGACAGTTACTAAATAATAAATCAACACCTTAACAATAATGCATCATAGTGACTTCTGGACATAGTTGTGAAAGATTATATTACTTGTTGATTCAAAGATAATAATTTGGTTTACCAAAATTATGAATTGGCCGTATGAGGCGGGTGATTACCTGTCCTCACCCAATGAGGGCCCTCGGCACCCAGGTACTAGTGCTAAACAAAGCATGGACTTGCAATGATACTGCAGGCATTGTTATGATTCTCTGTGATAAGAGTTGATGACTGCAAAGATATAAAACAGTAAATAGATCGGCGCGCTTGAAGTACTTTTTCAAAATTATTCCATGAAAACTATTCCTAATGTAGTTTTTAGGAATCATACGTTCCAAAATTTTACCCAAGAAAATAACTTCAAACAAAGAACGTCCAGTGTACTTTACAGCTCAAAGTACTAAAGTAGTCATTCAACTTGAATGGCAAATTAATATATTTTTAACCTTTTAAATTAAAGGTGAAAGAATTAACTGTCCTTAATATCTCATCTTAAACTCAATCATTTTCTAAGAATTAAGTAAAGCTTTTTTTAATTAATAAAACTCTAGTTCCTACCAAAAGTGAATGCATTTTCCTGCAAAGATAAAGGAAAAGTAGTGACAGTTGTGGTTTAAAAGTTTAATAACAAACGTGTAACACAATTTTTTGTGAAATAACAACAAATCGATAAACATACCTATTTAGTTGTGCTTTTATAAAATGTTGGACAATACACAGTTATAGGTTAAGCGTATATAAAATCAAACACATATTTTGTACAGTCAAATTAACAAGTTCATAACTTATTTAAATTCATATAATAAATTAATCACGAGGAAACAAGGAACTTCATGTTACACTGCCTTCCCCTTTTACCTGAAACAGAACGTACAATAGGTAAAAATAGTTAGCTAAATAGGAACTAAAAAATATTCATTCCTATTTCATTTGCCATTGAACATAGGCCACTATATTCAGGGTGATTTAAGATATGCTGAAACATAAGGAGCTGATTTCACTAGTAAAAGTAAGGAAAATAGGGCATATATACTGTGTTATATTAACATATAGGAGCGGAAATGCTTGGCATAGCCTTTAGCCACCATTTAGGTTTTTCCCTTTTAATAATCTTTATTTCCAGGATTGTTGTATTGAGTTAATATTGTCAGAAGAACATGCTCCAGCGCCATTAATGGTTTGAGCTTAGCTCAAAAACTGGAAACTTTTGCCTGCCATTTATAACTACAGTAGAACCTCGATAGTTCGAGACTCCTATGGTTCGACATAGTCTGTTATGTGTCGTTAGCGATCGTGACTAATAAACACGAAAAAGTAAACAAAACGGTAAATGATTTGATTGTACCGTAAATTATGTTAAAGTTCATTCAAGTTATGATTTTACTAAATTTTATGGTTTTACCTAAATTAAATTCATGATATTTATACTCCCTCATACTTTATATTTTTATGTTAAAGTTAAAATGTCCCAAAATGTCCCATATAGTTTGACACTCCCTAATTCGCCGTATAGTGCCAAACTATTGAGTGTCTATGGTATTATGAAGTAAATAAATAACTTAGGGATGTCATAAGACACATATATCACCAATGTTTGTCGCCTCATGTGTTTCACATACAGTATTGTAGAAATGGGTGAGGCTAGGATGTATCAATCGATTAACCAATATAATAACAATAACTTAACATTATGCTGACACCATCGATATATATTACTTGATTAAACTCTAAATGAGCCCCAAACAATCCGACGTGGATAGCGCTGTGGGTCTACTGCGGAATTGGAGTCACTACAACGACAGTGCTCCCCGCTGTTTGTACGCTCCTGGATCATAACAGAGTGGTCAAAGTGCAATGACCAATATATTCAGTTTATTAATATATTCAGATTCTGTATCAAATACCTAACGCAACAGTTTGAATTTCTTTTAGTTTGTAAAATATCGGTAATTTTAAAAGTTTGAAATATGTAACAATTAATTTAGTCAAACATGAAAAAGTTACTAAGCAGGCGACGAAGTTTCATTTGGGGTCAGAAACAAACTTTTTGCGGGAAAAATGTAGCTGGAGCCAATGAGATGAATTTTATCATTTTATCAAGAAATGTATGATAACATAGTTTGATTGTTGGCAATGAAATCAAGTGCAGCACGAAGAACTTCACGTATTGAGTCTCACGCTCTCACCTTGGCTGCAGAGATCTTATCGTTCATTCTATAATTTTCTAAGGAAAAAACTGTGCATATATAAAACTATGTTTTATTTTATAGTTTATATATTGAAATTTTTTAAGTAAAATTATTGATTATATCTTTACAGAGTGAATCAACCCAACTGTCTTAACTATACGTTTAAGAAATATTTTCAAAAGAATTAAATCGTTGATAAAAAACAATAATAATAATTATAACAATAATTATTCCTCCTACAAAGTTTAACAATGTATGGGAATTTACAAGAGAGATTTAAAAGTTTTTGCACTTATTTACAATTACAATTTAACCAACTTTCATTTGATTACAATTTCATTTATTTATTTTCTTTAGACTTTTTCTTTATTTTAAACTAATTTGAAATTTGTTCTTCTTTCGTTTTTCTTCCTTCATCTTACTCCGTTCTTTATGACTATATTGTTATGTTTAATTTATGTTTAACGGTCTACCACTTCTTTTACGTTTTTCGTTTTAACTCTTCCATCCTTAATTCTTTCCATGTCTCCTTCGACATCATTGGTTTTGCTCTTAAAAATTTCATAATACGTTGGACCTCTCAAGTGGATACCGGAAACAAAAAAGACAAGGACGCAAGAGTGTGTAGTTTTTATATGTTTTTACCATAAAAGTTTAGTTCGTTGTATGAACAAATTTATTATTTATATACTAATAATATATATACAATAATTAGTTAAAATTAATTGTAGTGCAATTAAAATAATTTGACAAATCTGCTTAAGAGCCTCGATAGTAGTCAGTGTTTTTAAGATTTTTAGTTTTATTTATAAGTAAACGAAATGAGATAGGCAATTTAATGATAAGCAAGCCCTTATCCAAACCTGTAACCTTTTGTAAGACTTAGGGAACCAATCTTCAAACTGTGTGCAGATGAGGTTTACCATAGACTTATGATAATACAATCAATTATAAACTAGTTACTCGCCTACGGCTCGATGGGGGCTCCGCCCCCATGCCCCCTTAGAGGGTTGTCCCAAATTTGTTAATTGCTCTAAGTCTCAAGTACCGAACAGGCTAGACCCCCCCCTGGGGGTTGCCCTAAATTCGTAAATTAATGAAAAGTCGAGTTTAAAATACGTTAGTTTCACGGAAGAATTGCACAGTCAAGACAGTAACAAAACCGTCAAATACACAAAATTCACAATCAATAGTAAACAAAGCTTTTAAACAACTCATATGAATCGGTTTTAAAACCCCTTCGTAATTAGAACTCGTTTAAAAGTTTTGAGCTGTGAATTTATAATTATTTATGTAAATATTTTAGGTGTTATGCTGGTAAAAATATATACTTTAGATTAGACGATTGTTGTTGTGTTAGATGAAAAGAAATTTCAATTAAAAGAGTTATAGTTCTTGTTGCTATCATTATATTTAATAGTAGTAGTTATGGTAGCAAATATTTCTCTGATCGGTAGCTAAATATAAAGTTTTAAATTTCTATAAATTTTATGTATCCTATCCTATAATATAATACGAGCTATGTCTGAAGGGATGTGTGTTCCACGATCTCGAAATGTAGCTGTTAGATTTTGCTTAAACTTTGCACTTAAGAGTGTTTTGGCTCAAAATTAAGTTTAGAAACAGCCTCAGTCCCAGGAAAAATCGAAGTTGGTCTAAATTTAAGTTTAAAAATCGTTATTTTTAACATTGGTCTTATAGGTTGCTATTTTTGGTAACGAAATAACAACTAAAAGTAAACAAAAATAAAGGAACATAAATTTTAAGCAGTTTTTTAACAGCTGTCAGCTGTGAAGAGTCTGTTGTAGATTTAATAGCTTGATTACCATGACACTATAACAAAAGTCAATTAAAACCAACGAGCAAGGCTCGGTTAACCTGGGACTAAATAGAGATACAATTATGGGAAAATTGACATAATCCCATGCCTCACCCAACTCAAATAAAAACTTGTAAATTTCAGGAGATAGAAGAAAAACGTTTAAATCACTGAAATAGCGTATAACATTCAAATCAATGAGCGAAAACAAGAATTAAATAACATGAAAACAAAATAATAGGAAAGAATAAAAAGAGGGTTGATCCGCAAAAAACCCCTACTATTACAAACTAATAATTATAAGAATATAAAATCGAGTCCTGTGAAATAATAATTTATTCAAAAGAACCTGTTTCTTTTGTTCAATAGTCATTTAAAAATTCTCAAAAATATATTTTAAGTTTGTATTAAAATATAATGTAAAACACTGAATATACATAAAACAGAAAGATAATACTTAACTGTCTATTAAATTATTGTACAAAGTAATAGAAGTATATTACGTTAAGATCACGGCAAATGAAACGAGAACCTAACATTTAAATCTGTTCTTTTTTGTTCAATACTCATTTAAAAATTCTCAAAAACATATTTTAAGTGTGTATTAAAATATAATGTAAAAACTGAATATAAATAAAACAGGAAGATAATAATTAATTATTTTACAAAGTAATAGAAGTATATTACGTTAAGATCACGGCACGAGCAACACAGTAGATTCATTGAATGCGAAATTCGGCCGATGGCTTGACGTGGGGTGAATTTGAATTAGTAATCTAAAATAAAGTGAAAATGAAACGAGAACCTAACATTTAAATCTGTTCTTGTTGTTCAATACTCATTTAAAAATTCTCAAAAACATATTTTAAGTGTGTATTAAAATATAATGTTAAACACTGAATATAAATAAAACAGAAAGATAATAATTAACTGTATATTAATTATTGTACAAAGTAATAGAGGTATATTACGTTAAGATCACGGCACGAGCTACGCAGTAAATTCATTGAATGCGAAATTCGGCCAAAGCGCAACCTGGGGTGAATTTGAATAAGTAATCTAAAATAAGGTGAAAATGAAACGAGAACCTAACATTTAAATCTGTTCTTTTTGTTCAATACTTATTTAAACATTCTCAAAAACATATTTTTAAGTGTGTAAAAAAATCTAATATAAGACACTGAATACAAATCAAACAAAAAGATAATAATTAACTGTCTATTAAGTATTGTACAAAGTAATCTAAGTATGTTACGTTAAGAACACAGCTCAAGCTTCACATCGAAATTCATGTAGTGCGAAATTCGGACGATAAGATAATTTGGTGTGTATTTGAATAAATAATCTAAAATAAAGTGAAAACAAAACGAGAACCTAACATTAGAGTCTGTTGATTTTGTTTAATAGTTGTTTAAAAATTCTCAAAAACAAAATTGTTCTTAAAATGACTTTCTTATCTGTAATAGAGACAGTTTCAAACACGGGTGTAGTTGGAAGAGATAATTTAAACACGAGCGAGAACTAAACCTGCAAAGTGATCTACGATACCACGCGGTGATATACGCTGATACGGCTGAACTACGATACCGACAAAGCTTGATTTTTAACCTTTTTTATAGTTTAAAAGTAAAAAAGTTGTAGTTTTATAATTTTCCCTAAATTGAAACATCTCAAAGAATGTCCATGCCAAATTCAAGTCTCTATCTTAAACGGTCGCTTCAGGAATTTAAGATCATCAGTGAGTCAGTCAGTCAGTCAGTCAGTTACACATGGGGCTGTATATATTATAGACTCGCCTACGGCTCGATGGGGGCTCCGCCCCCATACCCCCTTAGGGGGGTTGCCCCAAATTTGTTAATTGCTCTGTCTCAAGTACCGAACAGGCTAGACCCCCCTAGGGGTTGCCCTAAATTCCTAAACTAATAAAAAGTCGAGTTTAAAATACGTTAGTTCCACGGAAGAACTGCACAGTCAAGGCAGTAACATAATAGTAAAATACATTAAATTCACAATCAATAGTAAACAATGCTTAAAAAAAACTCATATGAATCGGTTTTAATACCTCTTCGTAATAAAAATTCGTTTACAAGTTTTGAGCTGTGAAATCATAATTATTTATGTAAATATTTTAGGTGTTATGCTGGTAAAAATATATACTTTAGATTAGACGATTGTTGCTGTGTTAGATGAAAAGAATTATCAATTAAAAGATTTATAATGGTTGTTGTTGTTGCTATCATTATATTTAATAGTAGTAGTTATGGTAACAAATATTTCTCTGTTAGGTAGCTAAATATAAAATTTTAAATTTATATAAATTTTATGTATAAATAGATATACAATTATGGGAAAATTGACATAATCCAATGCCTCACCAAACTCAAATAAAAACTTGTAAATTTCAGGAAATAGAAGCAAAACGTTTAAATCACTGATATAGCGAATAACATTCAAATCAATGAGCAAAAACAAGAATTAAATAACGTTAACACAAAATAATATGAAAGAATAAAAACGGGGTGGATCCACAAAAAACCCCTACTATTACAAACTACTAATTATAAGAATATAAAATCGAGACCTGTGAAATAATAATTTATTCATAAAAACCTGTTAATTTTGTTCAATAGTAATTAAAATATTCTCAAAAATATATTTTAAGTGTGTGTAAAACACTAAATATAAATATAAATAAAACAGAAAGATAATAATTAACTGTCTATTGATTATTGTACAAAGTAATAGAAGTATATTACGTTAAGATCACGGCACGAGCTACACAGTAAATTCATAGAATGCGATATTCAGCCGAAAGCGTAACATGGGGTGAATTTGAATTAGTAATCTAAAATAAAGTGAAAATGAAACGAGAACCTAACATTTAAATCTGTTCTTTTTGTTCAATACTCATTTAAAAATTCTCAAAAACATATTTTAAGTGTGTATTAAAATGTAATGTAAAATACTGAATATAAATCAAACAGAAAGATAATAATTAACTGTCTATTAAGTATTGTACAAAGTAATCGAATTATGTTACGTTAAGATCACAGCTCAAGCTTCACAGCAAAATTCATGTAGTGCGAAATAATGCCGAAAGGATAATTTAGTATGAACTTGAATAAATAATCTAGAATAATTTGAAAACAAATCGAGAACCTAACATTGAAATTTGTTTGTTTGGTTCATTAATTGTCTTAAAATTATCAAAAACAAAATCGTTCATTGAAAGGCGTTCGTATCTGACATAAATACAATGCTGTTATCAAACACGGGTGTAGTTGAAAGAGATCATTTAAACACAAGCGAAAGGATACTGTAGTATTTGAATAAATAATCGAAAATAAATTGAATACAAGACGAGAACCTAACATAAATACCTATATGTATTGATCATCAGTTGTTAAAAATTCTCAAAAACATAATCGTTCATAAAAAGACCTTCATATCTGTAAGAAATACAATGCTAGTATCAAACACGGGTGTAGTTGAAAGAGATCATACAAATTAATCAAAAAAATGTTTCGTTAAGATCACAGCTCAAGCTTCACAGCAAAATTCATGTAGTGCGAAATTCGGCCGAAAGGATACTCTAGTGTGTATTTGAATAAATGATCTAAAATAAATTGAATACAAGACGAGAACCAAACTTAAATATCTGTTTGTTATGATCATTGGTTGTTAAAAATTCTCAAAAACATAATCATTCATAAAACGACGTTCATATCTGTAAGTATCAAACACGGGTGTAGTTGAAAGCGATCATTTAAACACGAGCGAGAACTAAACCTGCAAAGTGATCTACGATACCACGCGGTGATATACGCCGATACGGCTGAACTACTTTACCGACAAATCTATATTTTTTTGATTTTTTATAGTTTAAAAGTAAAATAGTTGTAATTTTATAATTTTCCCTAAATTGAAACATCTCAAAGAATGTCCATGCAAAATTTCAAGTGTCTAGCTTCAACGATGGCTTCAGGACTTTCCTATCATCAGTGAGTGAGTGAGTCAGTTACACATGCGGCTGTATATATTATAGACTCGCCTACGGCTCGATGGGGGCTCCGCCCCCATGCCCCCTTAGGGGTTGCCCCTGAGAAGTTAAAGCCCAAATTAGAGTTGTCGTTTAGTCATAGATATATCTAATGACGTTATAATTTGAATGCCAGAGCTCAAAGTTCACGATTTCATAACACCTTAGTGTTAATTTTGGGGGATACATAGAACTAATCCCCTGAGTCGTAAAAAGCCCAAAGTAGAGTGTTCGTTTAGTCATAGATATATCTAATGACGTTATAATTTGAATACCAGAGCTCAAAGTTCAAGATTTCATAACACCTTAGTGTTAATCTGGGGGGATACATAGTACTAATAAAAAAATATCCTTGGAGATTAAAAGTAAAAAAAACAATAATAAAAAAATTAGTCGGCCAAAGTTTGAATTAATAAAAAGTCAAGTTTGAAATAGTTTAGTTCCACATAAGATCTGGACAGCCAAGACAGTAACAAAACCATCTAATACTCTAAATTCACAATCAATAGTAAAATAAGCTTTAATAATCTCCTATTAGTAGGTTTTAATACCCCTCCTTAATAAATAGTTTAAAAAAATTGAGCTGTGAAATAAATATTATTTATGTAAATATTCTAGGTGTTATGCTTGATGGACCCAATAATTGGTTGCCCCAATTCCGTAAATTACTGTCAAAACCTCATACAATGAACAGGCTAGTTGAGGGCTCAACTCCAACGACAGTAACAGAAGCCGCCAATACACACTACTCACAATAAATAATACAGTAATAAGCTTTTAAATTTTCCCACGGCTCATGGTTTAATCCCACTCCCTAGCTTCCCTTAATTCGTTAAAAAATATAATGGAGTTGTGAAATATTAATGAACTATGTAAATAGTCATGCTCAAAAGTTGTTGTGTAAAAATTAGGAGATACGATTATGATTGCACATGATTGAGGTAATAACTGTATTCTGAAAAGATAAAAGAGGAATAAAATTATAAGTTTATATAGAGGATCGTTGTATGTATTAGAAGAAAAAAGGGACAAAATCAAGATATTTGAAATTAAAAAAAGGTATAGGCTAAGATGCTTCAGTTCCGCCACGGGGTGGCCAAGAAACGCAGGAATCATATATGTACCATATAGAAAAACGATAACAATTTTATCATTCAAAATCAGCAATTATTAATTTAACAATTTTAAATGTTATATATACTAGTTCAGAAAATTAATAAAAATAGAGCCTTAGTAGTATGTAAAAGATCACAGGGCATTAGGTACTATAATCATGAAGTCTTAAAGTCTTTATATAGTCTTAAAATGAAGAAAGTTGCAACTTAAGAGCCATAAAATCGGCGTACATTATGCATTTTCAACCAATGGTAGTAAAAAAAAACCAATTGTGAATAGCAAAAAAAATTATTGGTTAAATTAAAATATACTGAAAGAGTTACA
>CM061531.1:191836401-191979151 GCA_030545055.2 Neoaliturus tenellus | reverse complement strand
GAGCGCGCGCGTGCATACAATGACCTTTTTGCCTTTTGCGCACTCGAGGTGTCAGGCGGGTATCGACATCCTAACGGACTTTCTTTTTTTAAGATTGAAGGAAGGATGTACCATCAGGTTTACAGTCTGGACGCTCTTGGTCAAAAGTTTAAAACTAAAACTGGGATCGTTCAGTTTGTAAACAGGTCCCGCCTGTACATCGACGACGGCGAGGAACGCAAGAACATTGCCTTGGGTAGGTCCCTTGATGGCGGGATCACTGACAGCATTACACGTTATCTTTCTCGCGAAAATCCATTTATCAAGGAGTTTCGCCGTTTAAGCAGTGAACCGTCAATCAACGCTCATTTAGATTTTGAATTGACGAGCAGATCTACTCATGGCAATGTTCTCGGCGATAGGCAAACAGGCATTGAAGTGCATGCCGTTTTAAGTACGGATGAATCTGTTACTGAACCCCGGAGATTAACTATTTGGAAGATTGGATCAGATCGTCCTACCTCAATTGATCTTTTGAGTCCCCTCATGGAACCCTTCCAGTATCCCCTCCTTTATCCGCAAGGCACTTTGGGTTGGCATGTCGGTCGACTTGACAATCGTGGCCAAAAGTTAACACAGTTTAACTATTCTCGGTGCCTTCTTCTTTCTGAGCCTCGCTTCTCTCACCTCGGCCGTCTGTCTCAAGCATGGCAGGTTGAGATGTTTGCGAGGTACGAGGAAGAAAAACTGCGTTATATAAAGTTTGCTCAGTCAAAGTCGGTCCAAAATGCTTTGCGGATAGGGCCTCTGGATGAGCTTATTCAGGCTCAACAGAGTGGTCGTGCTGGTAGGCAAATTGCCGAGGACATCAATAATGATGAAACGGTTCAGGGTGAGGGCGGGGCACAACCCGGGAAAATCTACCTTCCCAGTTCGTTTACAGGGGGGCCTAGGTATATGAAAGTCCATTACGAGGACGCAATGGCACTTGTTTCACGCCTGGGATCCCCCACCTTCTTTCTCACTTTCACATATAGTGCAACTTGGGAAGAGAACAAGAAAGCTTGTCCCCGTGGTGGCAGCCGCAGTGACCCAAGTACCGCTTGCAGAGTCTTCCGGATAAAGCTTCTGGAACTTCTTCGTGATCTGCGCAGTGGAGCAATGTTCGGGCGCACGGTGTACCGCGTTTACGTCATCGAGATGCAGATGAGGGGCCTTCCTCATGCACACATCGTGTTTAAGATCGAAGGTGATGGACCTGTCCAAGCGTCCGAAATTGACTCTATTATTCGCGCGGATTTACCTTCTGAGGGAGAAGCTGGAGGTCGGCTGAGGAAGTTGGTTTTGAGGCATATGATTCATGGCCCTTGTGGATCTGATCACAGAACCGACTTTCCTTGCTGGGACTCTGCAAGGGGTTATTGTTCAAAATTCTTTCCCAAGCCTGCTTGTGAAACCACTCATGTCGATGAAAGAGGGTTTGTTCAGTATCGACGTGATTACTCGAACAATGGAGTGATTAAGTCTAGGAACAAAAATGTTAATGTTCATGATGGTTGGGTTGTGCCCTATAATTCAGCGTTATTGCTGAAATATGAAGCTCATATTAACTTAGAGCTTGCTTCTACGCGTCGCGTGATTAAATACCTCTTCAAATATCTTATGAAGGGAGGTTCTTTACAGAACGTCACTGTAACTCCCTTCAGCAAACAAGATGATGAGGTAGATCATTACGTGACAAAGAGAATGGTCGGGGCCAGTGACGCATGCTGGCGGCTTTTGAAATTTCCTATTTCAGAGTCCGAGCCAACCGTTGAATGTCTTCCGGTTCACCTCGAAGGGAAGCAGTCGGTTTGTTTCCGTCCCGGCCAACTGGAAGATGTCCTTTCCAGAGCAAGCTCTAAGTTGATTGTTTACTTCGATCGCCCTATAGTCCCAAATTTCGACGGACTTACATACCAGTCGTTCTATGAAAAATACATCGTTCATACGAAACGTCCTATTAATGGGGAGGTTTTCGACCACCCAGACGGCATCCACTTCATCACTGCCCGTCAGCGTGGTGAAAAGGTATGTCGCTTGTTTTGGGTCTCCCCCAGCCGAAGTGAGCAATATTATCTCAGAC
Organism: Neoaliturus tenellus; assembly: GCA_030545055.2. NCBI lineage: Eukaryota > Metazoa > Arthropoda > Insecta > Hemiptera > Cicadellidae > Neoaliturus > Neoaliturus tenellus. Next base: position 191,977,047 of record CM061531.1, on the reverse strand, counting down.
TTCTCTTGATGTGTATGCCTTGTCGTGGCTATGCCGATCTCCTATCTCGTGGCGGAAGCAATTGCCGCACGTTTCAGGAGGTTGCTCGCAAACTCGGATTAGTCGAAGACGAGGAAGAATATCATTACGCCCTGCGTGAGGCTTCTCAATTTATGTTGGGACCAAGACTGCGTTCGTTCTTTGTGCTCCTTTGCAACATGGGAGCTCCCGCAGCTCTTTTGTGGGATGCTTTCAAACATGCTCTTTGCGAGGACCACATGGAACGAAACCCACACGATCCAGAATTGGCATCCAAACTCGCTCTTCTGGAAATCGATCGTAGTCTTCGCAGGCAGGGATCTTCTTTAGTGGACCACGGACTCCCAGATGTGCAAGATGACACGACTGAGTTAGGCAGGGAGCTCCTCACCTTCGGCGAAAACCATCAAATGGCCATCGTCGAAGAATGGGGACCAAAGCTCTCTGAAGACCAACGACGCGTTTTTGACCACGTCCGTTGCCTCCTTCATAAACGCCAAGGCTCATCTAAGCTCATTTTCTTAGATGGCCCTGGTGGGTATGGGAAAACCTCACTCATTCGTGTCATTCTTGCCTATGTGAGAGGCTGTCGCCAAGTGGCTCTCGCTGTTGCAAGCTCCGGCATTGCCGCTGGAAACATGCCGGGGGGCACAACGGCGCACAGCATGTTCCGAATTCCTCTTGATGTTGGGGACGGTTCTGGATTTTGGAGTATTACCAACGGATCTCAGCGAGCAGAGCTCATCAGAGCTGCCCAGCTTATCGTTTTTGATGAGGCACCAATGACGCATAAGTTCATCTTTGAGATCATCGATAGATCTCTGAGAGATTTAATGAACTCTAATGTGCCATTCGGTGACAAGATCCTTCTCTGCTCGGGTGATTTCCGACAGATAGCGCCCGTTGTGGCAAAGGCACGTACTCCATCTGACGTTGCCAGTGTTTCACTTAGGGCGTCGCATCTGTGGCGATACTTCAAAATCTTTTCTCTGACTACACCACACAGGACAAGTGGTTCCACTGCTTACTCCGAATTCTTACTCGGGGTAGGCAACGGAACAATTAGTTCTATTTCTTTTGGTGAGGGCAGGGATTGCGAGAGACTAATTCCTCTGACGGGTATTAGGTATTTCACATCCTTGTCCGATCTGATTGAATTTGTTTTCCCAGAAGATGTTCTCTTGCATCCAGATCTTTGCGCTAACAGGGCCATTATCTCGACTCTGATTGTGAACGTCAAGGAGATTAATAATACCATCTTAAACCCCTTGAACGGGCACATTACGATCTGAGAAGCGCCGACTCTGTGGACAAAGAAGGCGATGATGGGCTGGATGTCGATGTCCAACTTCTGAACCAGGCTACTGGAAAGGCGTCCCTGACCATGTTCTCCGTCTGAAGATTGGTTCCGTGTGCCTCGTTATGCGGAACCTAAACATCGCTGAAGGACTTGTTAACGGCACAAAAGTCATTGTGACTGCGATCAGCAACCGCTTGGTCACAGTCCGACTTCCTGGACAAAGGGAACCTATTTGTATCCCCCGTATACAATTCACTTTTCCCTTTGTCGAGGGATCGCCGTTAAAAGTTCGCCGACGTCAATTTCCGTTGATGTTGGCCTATTGTATGACAGGGCACAAGAGCCAAGGTCAAACAATAGAGTCAGTTGGTGTTGATCTTCGGACGGACTGCTTCACGCATGGTCAGTTGTACGTCTTACTCAGTAGAGTTCGACATCCAGACAACATCGCCGTTCTGGTAAATCCCGATAGGGTCCGCGAAGGAGTCGCATATGCAAAGAACATTGTATATGACGAACTCCTTCGATAAATCCTTATTTGACTCAGCAGTAAGCCAGGGGGCCTGCATTATCAAAATTCCCCGTTGGATTTAGGCTCTTTATGGCAGTACGATAGGGGGCCTGCCCATCAAAAGTCCCTGTTTATTATTTGGTTTGTATTTCAAATACCATTAGTTTCAAATACTTGTCAGCAGAGGCAAAGGGAACTGCTTCACCAACCTCCCCGATGTGATATCAGTTGCAAGATTTTGAAATTTATCGCAGAGGCTAGGGTACCTGCGTATCAAACTGCCCGATGTGTTATTTATTATTGATTTGTAAATATGTATATATGGTTCCTGCGTTTCTCGGCCTCCCCGTGGCGGAACTGGATAAGCCAGATTGCAAACCCTAAGAGCTGGCTAACTAACAGAGAAACATTGTCACTTTGACTACTAATACAAAAAACACCTACAACTACAACTTGTCTGTATTATTCTTTGATTAAAAACTTTTCTTCCCCAAAAACAACACCTTTAAAAACAACTTATCCCAAATTATATCTTAGGGAAAATTACAATTATTTTCTTTTTGCAACACCACAATTACAACACATTTCATTGAAAACATCTATTCTTCCCAGAATACCTTAAATATGTATACTGTATAGTTTTATTAAGTATATTAATTTTACTTTTTCATCTATTTTATTATGTTTATTTATATCATACTGTTATGCGCTAGGAGGATGAAGTAATGCATGTTGTCATATCCCCCAACGAACCGTTTACTATAAATACTGTATACTGCTTTTTAAAAACATAATAATAAAAATACTCTGATATAGTACCCAGAAGGCACACACATGTCCTGATAAAAATAGTTAAAGAATCAAACAAAATTAACAATTTCATCTTTACATTTAATGGGAAGATCTTAAATGTTTTAGGATTAATTAAATACAAACTACATTCTTCTACTAATTAAGGTTAACTACGAAGAAGCTGTAAAAATATGACAATAGGAACATTAAAAGTTTTTTATCATTATTAATTTGAGGTAGTGTGTATTAGCCGGTGTTGTTACTGTCTCGGCTGCCCAGTACTTCGGTGGAACTAGCCTGTTTAATACATAAGTCTTTTTGTTATTTTACGAATTCGAGGCATCCCCTAAGGGGGCATGGGGGCGGAGCCCCCATCGAGCCGTAGGCGAGTCTATAATATATACAGCCCTATGTGTAACTGACTGACTCACTGATGATCTTAAAGTCCTGAAGCGACCGTTTAAGCTAGAGACTTGAAATTTGGAACGAACATTCTTTGAGATGTTTCAATTTAGGGAAAATCATCAAACTACAAATTTTCAACTTTCAAATTATAAAAAATGCTAAAAAGACGAGGTGTCGGTAAGGAAGTACGTTAGTTCTTAAAGATGTCGCTTGGAGCGCTATTTAGTTCTCGCTTGTATTTAAATGATGTCTTTTAACTACACCTCTCACTGATGATGAGTCCGATTGTTCTCTCTAATATTTGAGTATTTTGCAAATCGTTTTCCTTTAATTGTTTGATTTGTTTTACTTCGTATTGTAATGGCAATGAAATTTTATTGCATTGAAAGTGGTTCCTTTCACCAAGGTGATGTCCGCTTTGATTCCTATAGCAACAACGCACAGTGTGTTGCCAATGCAGCTTGTGCGCTTGCTTGGAATTATTTACACGGGGAATTCTCTTCACCTATTATTGATGGAATTCTCATGGCGGGTGACAGTTTATACAGACAGTCTCGTCGTGTGAATTGCATCAGTAATAGGTATCTATTTCCCGAAGACCTAGTTAGAGATGTTATTATCATGGGCGAAAAAATCCACATTGCTGACATATCGTACGTATGCAATGGTCTTTATCCACTATCTGCGAATGAGTTGTCTAACTCGGCCCGTCATTTGTCAAATATTTTGGAAGACATTTTATCTACTGATTCGATTGGCGGTTTTCTGTTTACGGGACAGATGAATACAGTAGCCTTTTGGCGTGATGATGGAATGTTGTTTGTTTTTGACTCTCATGGAGTAGACGAGGAGCGTCGTCACAGCTCAATTGATGGTGAAAACCGTGCACGCCTCTTTGTCTGCGACAGTTATTTATCACTCGCTTCTCTTCTTCTTGCTAATTCTGCACTCGGTGGAATTGAAAGTCAGTATAATATTACTAAACTTACATTCCAAAGATCTATAGAGCGGACTGATTCAACAGCACATGCAGTTCTTCAATCGGAAGATATTCCAGTTGACCACCCAGTCGTTAAAAGGGGACCAGGGCGACCTAAGAAAACTAAGCGTGGGCGGCCTAAAGTTCTCTCGACCACCCGTGAAGAACAATTGCAGCAGGCAAAGAAAAGATATGTCGAGAAAAATCATGAGAAGCGTAGGGATGCGGTCAAGAAATACAGTCAACAACACCCTGAAGTTAACAGGGCTGCTGTTGAACGGTATTCCCAACGGAATCCCGATGTACACAGGGCTGCTGTTAGTCAATACACTCAACAGCATCCTGAAGTACATCGGAATTCTGTGAAGCGATATGACCAGCTTCATCCCGAAGCTTCACGTCAGAGAGTTCAGGTTTTTCGATTGAAAAATCCAATAGTCAAAGAGCTTAGACATTTGCCTGTTTCACTTAGTCATCTCATCAACAAACATGGTCCAATGGCCACCTGGAATGGAAATTTATGCGATCACATTATCGCTTATAAATTAAACAAAGTTAGTCTTTGGGCGGAAGATATCTACAAATGTCCTCTATGTGGAGCTAGGTTGTTTGATGAAGAACGTGATAGAAAAAAATGGTGCTGTGGAGATGGAGCTTACAATGTCCTTCGATTGCCTCCCCTTCAAGCAGCATTCTATTCTAACCGTCGATTTATTGAACGGGCAAGGGCTTACAACGACCTTTTCGCTTTCTGTGCTCTTGAGGTGCCCGGTGGATACCGGCATCCAAGTGGTCTCGCTTTCTTCAAAATTGAAGGTCGTATGTACCATCATGTATACAATTTGTCCGCTCCGGGTCAGAAGTTCGTTACTAAGTCTCGGCATATCCAGTTAGTTAATCGTTCTCGACTGTACATAGATGACGGTGAGGAACGTAGAAATATTGCTATGGGCAGGTCTCTCGATGGCGAAGTGATCGATGAGATTACCAGTTTCCTAGATTCTTCTAATCCATTCGTTCAAGATTTTCGTCGATTAGCCAATGAGCCGTCTGTCGCTGCTCATTTGGATTTCGAACTGACCACCCGAGCGACTCATGGCCCAGTTCTTGGTGACCGACAAACGGGCGTTGAGGTCCACGCTGTCCTCAGCACAGAAGAAACAGTTAATGAACCCAGGAAATTAACCATCTGGAAAATAGGTGACGATAGGCCAACGTCCATAGACCTGTTAAGTCCGTTGATGGAACCCTTCCAATATCCTTTGCTCTATCCGCAAGGTACATTGGGTTGGCATATTGGTCTTCTTGACAATAATGGGAAAAAGCTCACTCAATACAACTACACACGTTGTCTTCTCCTTTCCGAACCTCGCTTTTCTCATATCGGCCGTCTTTCTCAAGCTTGGCAGGTTGAGATGTATGCGAGGTATGAGGAAGAAAAACTTCGTTTCATAAAATTTTCCCAGACCAAACCAACTTCCAATGCCATGCGGATAGGGCCATTGGATGAACTCCTTGATGTTCAACGTGGTAGTCGTACAGGTAGACAAGTCTTGGAAGACATAGCCAATGACGAAACTGTCCAGGGCGAGGGTGGGGCACAAGCTGGAAAAGTTTACCTCCCAAGTACATTTACAGGGGTCCCAGATACATGAAAGTTCATTATGAGCACGCCATGGCTCTTGTTTGTCGTCTGGGCTCCCCCACTTTCTTTCTAACATTTACATACAGCGCGACTTGGGAGGAAAACAAGAAAGCTTGTCCCCGCGGGGGTGGGCGCAGTGACCCTAGCACTGCTTGCAGAGTCTTCCGGATTAAACTTCTGGAACTTCTCCGAGATCTGCGAAGTGGGGCAATGTTCGGTTCGTGCGGTCTATTTCGTCTACGTTATCGAGATGCAGATGAGGGGCCTTCCTCATGCCCACATCGTATTCAAGATTAACGGAGACGGACCAGTCCAAGCATCCGACATTGACTCACTAATCCGCGCAGATATTCCCTCGGAGGAAGAAGCTGGAGGCCGGCTAAGAGAGTTGGTTCTGAAACACATGGTTCACGGCCCATGTGGTACTGATCATCGAACTGACTTTCCTTGCTGGGACTCTGCGAAGGGTTACTGCACAAAGTTCTTCCCTAAGCCCTCGTGTGAAACTACACACGTTGATGAAAGAGGGTTCGTCCAATATAAACGGGATTATAGTAATAAGGGCTTCATAACGTCACGTAAAAGACAAGTTGGCGTACATGACGGATGGGTTGTACCATATAACCCGGCCCTGTTGCTTAAATACGAAGCACACATTAACTTAGAGCTAGCTTCTACTCGCCGCGTGATAAAATACCTCTTCAAATATCTTATGAAGGGAGGTTCCCTGCAGAACGTCACTGTGACTCCCCTTCAGTAAGCAAGATGATGAGGTAGATCATTACGTGACGAAGAGAATGGTTGGTGCTAGTGACGCATGTTGGAGACTTCTGGGGTTTCCTATTTCAGTGTCTGAACCAACGGTTTGAGTGTCTCCCAGTTCACCTGGAAGGGAAACAGGCTGTCTGTTTTCGACCAGACCAGCTGGAAGATGCTACTTCCAGAGCTAGCTCTAAGTTAATTGTTTACTTCGATCGTCCTCAGAACCCCGAATTTGACAATCTTACTTATCAGTCTTTTTATGAAAAGTACATTGTGCACACGAAACGTCCTGCCAACGGCGAAATATTCGACCATCCCGACGGTAAACACTTTATCACAGCGCGCCAGCGTGAGAGAAAAGTGTGTCGTCTATTTGGGTCTCTCCCACTAGAAGTGAGCAGTACTACCTTCGTTTACTTCTTATGCTAATTCCTTGCCGTGGGTATGCTGATCTTCTTTCTCGTGGTGGAAATTGTCATACTTTCCAGGAAGTAGCTCGAAATCTCGGCCTGGTTGAGGATGAGGAAGAGTATCAGTATGCCTTGCGTGAAGCAGCCCAATTTATGATTGGCCCCAGATTGCGTTCGTTCTTTGTGATCCTTTGCAATATGGGAGCTCCCGCTGCTCTTTTGTGGGATGTTTTCCGAGATTCACTTTGCGAAGACCACTTAGAACGGAACCCGCACGATTCGGACCTGGCAGTCAAACTGGCTCTTATCGAAATTGACCGTAAGCTTAGGCGTCAGGGCTCTTGTTTAGTAGATCACGGCCTCCCAGATGTTCGTGACGACACGACGGAGTTGGGGAGAGAACTCCTTATGTACGGGGACAATATTCAGTGGTCAATTGTCGAAGAGTGGCTCCCCAAACTGTCAGAGGACCAAAGGCGCGTATTTGACTATGTGAGTTCCCTCCTCCAAAATCGTCAGGAAAACAGACAGTCCAAACTCATTTTCCTCGATGGTCCTGGTGGGTATGGGAAGACGTCGCTTATCCGCGTCATTCTCGCTTATGTTCGAGGTTGCCGTCAAGTGGCTCTTGCTGTGGCCAGCTCCGGGATCGCTGCTGGAAACATGTCGGGGGGTACAACTGCCCATAGCATGTTCAAGATTCCACTCGATCTTGGGGATGGCACCGGCTATTGGAGTGTCACCAACGGGTCTCAACGAGCAGAGCTCATCAGAGCCGCACAGCTCATAGGTTTTTGATGAGGCTCCAATGGCACATAGGTTTATCTTTGAGATCATTGACCGTTCTCTGAGGGATTTAATGAACTCAAATGTGCCATTTGGAGGTAAGATCGTACTCTGCTCGGGAGACTTCCGCCAGATCGCGCCCGTCGTGGTGAAGGCTCGTACACCATCTGACGTTGCCTGTGTATCACTCCGGGCGTCGCATCTTTGGCGACACTTTCAAATTTTCTCTTTGACGACACCTCATAGGACTTGTCAATCCTCTGCCTACTCAGAGTTTCTCCTTGAGGTGGGCAACGGAACTATTCGTTCCAGCTCTTTTGGTGAGGGTAGGGATTGTCAAATGCTTATCCCTTTGACTGGCATTCGACATTTTGTTACCCTGCCCGATTTGATCAATTTTGTTTTTCCTCCAAACTGCCTATTGGATCCGGATCTTTGTGCACAGAGAGCGATTCTCTCGACTGTAATTGTGAATGTCAAGGAGATTAACAATATCGTCTTAAACTCCTTAGACGGCCACATTTACGAGCTGAGAAGCGCTGACTCTGCTGACAAAGAAGGCGATGATGGACTGGATGTCGATATTCAACTTCTGAACCAGGCTACTGGAAAGGCGTCCCTGACCATGTCCTCCGTCTGAAGATTGGTTCCGTGTGCCTCGTTATGCGGAACCTAAACATCGCTGAAGGACTTGTTAACGGCACAAAAGTCATTGTGACTGCGATCAGCAACCGCTTGGCCACAGTCCGACTTCCTGGACAAAGGGAACCGATTTGTATCCCCCGAATACAATTCACTTTTCCCTTTGTCGAGGGATCGCCGTTACAAGTTCGTCGACGTCAATTTCCGTTGATGTTGGCCTATTGTATGACAGGGCACAAGAGCCAAGGTCAAACAATAGAGTCAGTTGGTGTTGATCTTCGGACGGACTGTTTCACGCATGGTCAGTTGTACGTCTTACTCAGTAGAGTTCGACATCCAGACAACATTGCTGTTCTGGTAAATCCCGATAGGATCCGCGAAGGAGTCGCATATGCAAAGAACATTGTATATGACGAACTCCTTCGATAAATCCTTATTTGACTCAGCAGTAAGCCAGGGGGCCTGCATTATCAAAATTCCCCGTTGGATTTAGACATTTTATGGCAGTACGATAGGGGGCCTGCCCATCAAAAGTCCCTGTTTAGTTTTTTGTACAGTAGTTTTAAGGTTTGTGAGCAGATCACTCCCCGGTGTGATTTTAGTTTTAAGATTTGTAAATATATCGCAGAGGCTAGGGTTGCTGCGTATCAAACTGCCCGGTGTTTATATTTAATATTGATTTGTAAATATGTACATATATGGTTCCTACGTTTCTCGGCCTCCCCGTGGCGGAACTGGATACGCCAGATTGCAACATTAAGCGCTGGCTAACTAACAGAGAAACATTGTCACTTGAAGTACTACAATGAACTCATAACACCTGAGTTCGAATTATCTTGACTTAAACTATACTTTGAAACAAATTTCAACTATTTTGCAACTCATAAAATAAACTTTGATTCCACTCCTGTTCTTTCCACAACTCCTTAATTAAAATATCACATCACCTAAATTTTCATAAAAGCCACATCAATAACTAGAATATTTATTTAATAACTTTATTTAATAACTATTATTTCACAACTCTCAATTTCATATTTTAACAAATTGTAGTTTTCTAATAGTAGGGGTCTTTCTAGGACTATTCTTTTTTTCATGATACACCAACTAATTCAGTCATATTCGCATCAAAAACTTTTCAACAGTACCGATATTGAGCATAATACTTAGATTATTTACATAGTTATTTATTATTTCACGACTATCAATTATATTTGTTTACAAATTAAGATGAATTAGGAAGGGGGTTTAAAAAAAAAAAACCGTAGACGATTTTCAAAGCGTGTTTTTATTATTATTGATTGTGAGTAGTGTGTATAAGACACTTAAGTTACTGTCTTGGCTGACCCGTTCTTCGGTTGGAACTAACCTGTTTAACGACTTGACTTCTTATTAATTTACGAATTTAGGGCAACCCCTAAGGGGGCATGGGGCGGAGCCCCATCGAGCCGTAGGCGAGTCTATAATATATACAGCCGCATGTGTAACTGACTCACTCACTCACTGATGATATTAAATTCCTGAAGCGACCGTTTAAGATAGAGACTTGAAATTTGGCATGGACATTCTTTGAGATGTTTCAATTTAGGGAAAATCATAAAACTACGATTTTTTTACTTTTAAACTATAAAAAAGGTTAAAAAATATAGATTTGTCGGTAATGTAGTTCAGCCGTGTGAGCGTATATCACCATTTGGGTAACGTAGATCACTTTGCACGTTTAGTTCTCGCTTGTGTTTAATTGATCTCTTTCAACTACACCCGTGTTTGATACAAATATTGTATTTCATGTAAACATGAACATCTCTATGTAGACGACGGTGTTTCGATGCATTGAGAGCGGGTTATTTCACCAGGGTAATACTCGCTTTGATTTATACAGTATTATGCCCAAAAACTACAAATTTTCAACTTTCAAATTATAAAAATACCGAGGTGTCGGTAAGGAAGTACTTTGCTTCTTAAAGATATCGCTTGGAGCGCTATTATAGTCGCTTAGTTCTCGCTTGTATTTAAATGGTGTCTTTTAACTACACCTCTTCCTGATAATTAGGCTCAATTGGGTGCATAGTTGTTTGCTTATGGTTTTCCTTCTGATAGCTGTGTTATTATTGAAAATGAAGTTTACTGAATCGAAAGCGTATCTTTACATTTAGGTGATGTCCGCTTTGATTTCTATAATAACTTTAAGTTAAGGTCGCTTAATTCTCGGTTGTATTTAAATTGTGTCTTTTAACCACACCTGTTCGTGACAGTTTTTGCAGAGCAGTAATCTTAAACGTTATATAAACTACGTTAGTGCAAATTTCAGTTTACAGTATATTGTAATATAGCTGTAACTGTAATATAAGATTTGTTTTAAGGATGGTGAAATAAATTTAATGCACGTACTCCAAAGTAATACGAAAATGTTGATTGAAATGTGAGGTTCTCGTTTCGTTTTATTTAAATTCATTTGTTCATATTGGCTATTGCTATTACTCTTGTCTTTTGAGAGACGATTGAGCGTAGTGCTGGAATACTTTGTTACAATATTATATTATTAATTTTATCATTACTATGGTGAGCTCTACGAAGCTTGTGCGAATACTTTAAACATATTATTTTAGTACTGCATATTTTTTGCTGCAGTAACGCCCGTAAAGTAAATGATTAATTGCTAAAAATATTTTAGGTCTTACTACATTTTCTAGACTTTAGTCTTCTCATGCTGGAAAATTTCTTGTAGGTTTTCGCACCAAAAAAAACCTAATACAGTAATTATTCTTAATTTTCTACTATTTGTATGCTGTCTCTCTATATGAATCCCCAGATTGAATATAACGCTTCAGTTGATAGTTCTGGTGCAGTTTTACTTTGAAGGTTGAACGTGTCCCAACACGTTTGGCATCCGGTCTTTGACCTATTTGCTGCCGTCCAATCAGGCTTAGATTTTAGTTTAGGAAACGAATGAACATATCAAGTTATAGAACGATTGAACTTTCCATTCTTACCTTGGCTAACGTTTACCTACTTTCGACGTTTTTTTAAACCATCTACATATCTGATGACCCATCAGGCTGGGAAATATTATAATAACCAATTGAATTAAACTCAATAGTAATTTTTCTCGCTGCCACTTTGTCCGTCAAACTTCCTCAATGCAGTGCTCTCACCTTAAGTCTCGATTAACCATTTTATTGTTGTAATTTTAAACTATTCTATACTTATCAATTATTGTAACTCTTTCAGTATATTTTAATTTAACCGATAATCCTTTTTTGGCTATTATTTTACAATTGGTTTTTTTACTACCATTGGTTGAAAATGCATAATGTACGCCGATTTTATGGTTCTTAAGTTGCAACTTTCTTCATTTTAAGACTATATAAAGACTTTAAGACTTCATGCTTATAGTACCTAATACCCTGTGATCTATTACATACTACTAGGGCTCTATTTTTATTAATTTTCTGAACTAATATATATAACATTTAAAATTGTTAAACTAATTGCTGATTTTGAATGATAAAATTGTTATCGTTTCTCTATACGGTATATATATGATTCCCGAGTTTCTTGGCCACCCCGTGGCGGAACTAAAGCATCTTAGCCTATACCATTTTTTTAAATTTCAAATATCTTGATTTTGTCCCGTTTTTCTTCTATTACATACAACGATCCTCTATATAAACTTATAATTTTATTCCACTTTTATCTTTTCAGAATACAGCTATTATTACCTCAATCATGTGCAATCATAATCGTATCTCCAAATTTTTACACAACAACTTTTGAGCATGACTATTTACATAGTTCATTAATATTGCACAACTCCATTATATTTTTTTACGAATTAAGGGGGAGTGGGATTATACCATGAGTCATGAGCAAATTTCAAAGCTTATTATTATTTATTGTGAGTAGTGTGTATTGGCGGCTTCTGTTACTGCCGTTGGAGTTGAGCCCTCAACTAGGCTGTTCATTGTATGAGGTTTTGACAGTAATTTACGGAATTGGGGCAACCAATTATTGGGTTGGACCCTCCATCAAGCATAACACCTAGAATATTTACATAAATAATATTTATCTCACAGCTCAATTTTTTAAAACTATTTACTAAGGAGGAGTATTAAAACCTACTAATAGGAGATTATTAAAGCATTTTTTACTATTGATTGTGAATTTAGAGTATTAGATAGTTTTGTTACTGGCTTGGCTGTCCAGATCTTTTGTGGAACTAAACTATTTCAAACTTGACTTTTTATTAATTCAAACTAGGGGGCAACTCCTCAGGGGGCATGGGGGCGGAGCCCCCATCGAGCCGTAGGCGAGTCTATAATATATACAGCCGCATGTGTAACTGACTCACTCACTCACTCACTTATGATATTAAATTCCTGAAGCGACTGTTTAAGATAGAGACTTGAAATTTTTCATGGACATTCTTTGAGATGTTTCAATTTAGGAAAAATCATAAAACTACAACTTTTTTACTTTTAAACTATAAGAAAGGTAAAAAAAATAAAGATTTGTCGGTAACGTAGTTTAGCCGTATCAGCGTATATCATCGAAATGGTATCGTAGATCACTCTGCAGGTTTAGTTCTCGCTCGTGTTTAAATGTTCTCTTTCAACTACACCCCTGTTTGACACAAATGTTATATCCTATATAAACATAAACGTCTTATGTAGACGACGGTGTCTTACTAATGTGAGCGGGTTACTCGCTTTGATTTATACATTAGAAATGCCTTAAAACTACAAATTTTCAACTTACAAATCATAGAAAATTCTAAAAAGACGAGGTGTCAGTAAGGAAGTACTTTGGATCTTAAAGATGTCGCTTGAAGCGCTATTATAGTCACTTAGTTCTCGCTTGTATTTAAATGATATCTTTTAACTACACCTCTTCCCGATAATAGTTGTTTACGTATGGTTTTCCCTCTGATTGCCGTGTTTTTATTGAAAATGAAGTTTACTGCATCGAAAGCGTATATTTACATTCAGGTGTTGTCCTGCGTATGGTTTTCGCTCTGATTGCTGTGTTATTATTGAAAATGAAGTTTACTGAATCGAAAGCGTGCCGTCCAATCAGGCTTAGATTTTAGTTTAGGAAACGATTGAACATATTAAGTTATAGAACGATTGGAATTTCCATTCTTACCTTCGCCAACGTTTACCTACTTCCGACGTTTTTTTAAGACCATCTACATATCTGATGACCCATCAGACTGAGAAATATTGTAATAACCAATTGAATTAAACTCAATAGTAATTTTTCTCGCTGCCACTCGTCAAACTTCCTCAATGCAGTGCTCTCACCTTAAGTCTCGATTAACCCTATTATTGTTGTAATTGAAACCTATTCTATGCTTATAAATTATCGTATTTCTTTCAGTATATTGTAATTTAACCAATAATTCTTTTTTTACTATTATTTCACAATTGGTATTCTATACTACCATTGGTTTACTACCATTGGATTACTACCATTGGTTGAAAATGCATAATGTACGCCGATTTTATGGTTCTTAAGTTGCAACTTTCTTCATTTTAAGATTGTTATCGTTCCTCTATATGGTACATATATGATTCCTGCGTTTCTTGGCCACCCCGTGGCGGAACTGAAGCATCTTAGCCTATACCATATTTTTTTAATTTCAAATACCTTGATTTTGTCCCTTTTTTCTTCTATTACATACAACGATCCTCTATATAAACTTATATAATTTTATTCTTTTTTTATCTCTTCAGAATACAGCTATTACCTCAATCATGTGCAATCACAATCGTACCTCCCAAATTTTTACACAACAACTTTTGAGCATTACTATTAACATAGTTCATTAATATTTCACAACTCCATTATATTTTTTAACGAATTAAGGTGAACTATGGAGTTAGATTAAACCATGAGCCGTGGGCAAATTTCAAAGCTTATTATTATTTATTGTGAGTAGTGTGTATTGGCGGCTTCTGTTACTGTCGTTGGATTTGAGCCCTCAACTAGCATGTTCATTGTATGAGGTTTTGACAGTAATTTACGGAATTGGGGCAACCAATTATTGGGTTGGACCCTCCATCAAGCAAAACACTTAGAATATTTACATAAATAATATTTATTTCACGGCTCAATTTTTTCAACTATTTACAAAGGAGGGGTATTAAAACCTACTAATAGGAGATTATTAAAGCTTTCTTTACTATTGATTGTGAATTCAGAGTATTAGATGGTTTTGTTACTGTCTTGGCTGTTCAGATCTTGTGTGGAACTAAACTATTTCAAACTTGACTTTTTATTAATTAAAACTAGGGGGCAACTCCTAAGGGGGCATGGGGGCGGAGCCCCCATCGAGCCGTAGGCGAGTCTATAATATATACAGCCGCATGTGTAACTGACTGACTCACTCACTCACTGATGATATTAAAGTCCTGAAGCCACCGTTTAATCTAGAGACTTGAAATTTGGCATGGACATTCTTTGAGATGTTTCAATTTAGGGAAAATCATAAAACTACAACTTTTTTTACTTTTTAACTATAAAAAAAGTAAAAAATATAGATTTGTCGGTAACGTAGTTCAGCCGTATCAGCGTATATCACCGTGTGGTATCGTAGATCACTCTTCAGGTTTAGTTCTCGCTCGTGTTTAAATGATCTCTTTCAAGTACACCCGTATTTGATATAAGCATTGTATCCTTCGATGGATACACTCCGATTTAATATGAATTACGGTGTTTTACTGCATTGAGAGCGGGTCATTTCACCAGGTACCCAGGGTTATACTCGTTATGATTTCTACAGTGATAATGCCTAATTTGTAGCTAATGCAGCATATGTGCTGTCTTGAATGTTTACCAAAGGTGAATTTTCTTCTCCTACTATGGAGAATTGCTTGTATTTAAATCATGTCTTTTAACTACACCTGCTTTCTTGCTGTTGACAACGTTAGTATCCCTCATATTTAACAAACCGTTATCCACTTGACTTCAAAATAGCAATGAGATTGTGCTGCATTGAAAGCTCGTTTCTTTTATATGTTTGAGGGAATTTTTAAATAACTGTTGAGCAAAACTAACAGATTTAAATGTTATGTTCTCGTTTTGTTTCAATTTATTTTAGATTACTTATTCAAATTCACACAGGAATATTCTTCCGGCCGAATTTCGCATTGAATGGATTTTCTGTGAACCTTGAGCCGTGATCTTAACGCAACATACTTCGATTACAATACTTAATAGTTAATTATTATCTTTCTTTTTTATTTATATTCAGTGTCTTATATTAGATTTTTTCACACTTAAAATTTGTTTTTGAGAATGTTTAAATAAGTGTTGAACAAAAAGAACAGATTTAAATGTTAGGTTCTCGTTTCATTTCAATTTATTTTAGATTACTTATTCAAATTCACCCCATGTGAACTTCTCAGCCGAATTTCGCATTCTATGAATTTTCTGTCTAGATCGTGCCGTGATCTTAACGTTATATACTTCTATTACTTAGTACGATACTTAATAGACAGTTAATTATTATCTTTATGCATTATTTATATTCAGTGTTTTATATTTTATTTTAATACAAATATGTTTTTAATAATTTTTAAACGGCTATTGAACAAAACTAACAGGTTTTTATGAATAAATTATTATTTCACAGGTCTAGATTTTATATTCTTATAATTAGTAGTATGTAATAGTAAGGGTTTTTTGCGGATTTTCCCCGTTTTTATTATTTCCTATGATTTTGTTTTCATGTTATTCAATTCTTGTTTTCGCTTATTGATTTGAATGTTATTTGCTATTTCAGTAATTTAAACGTTTTTCTTCTATATCCTGAAATTTACAAGTTTTTATTTTTAATTAGTTTGTATCAGCCGATTCTTTTAATATCGTGGTTGGCGATACTATATTTAGTTCAAATTGTATTTTTAATTTCTTAAGTTTATTAACTAGCATAGCTTGATTTTTTTATTATTTTAATAGCAATTTTCACACTTATTATTGGTTGTTTTCTATTTTTTAGCATTATTGTTTTACTCTAATGGGCATATTACATTATTTTTAAAATGTACGAAAATCTCATTTAAAAATACTTAATTTGGAATTATTTTGACCCATTGCAATTTTAATGTGACGCATGTTAACTCGTTGACGTTTCAGACTAAGTAGTTGGTGACGTGGAATAGTTAGCATCACACATTTTAGTAGAGTTACAAGTAAATTAATAACTTAGCTTTTCATTACTTCGATTTTTATTAGTTTTTATTTTCCGATTCTTTTAATATCGTTGTTGGCGATCCTAGATTTGGTTTAAGTGTTACTTTCAATTTCTTTAGTTTATGCATTATTATAGCTTGATTATTTTATTATTTTAATAGTTATTTACACATAATCAATTATTTTCTATTTTTTAGCATTATTGTTTTGCTATAGTGGGCACATTACATTTTTTTATCTATGAAAATTTAATTTAAAGATACTTAATTAGGATTAATTTTGCCCCATTGCAATTTTTCTGTGCCGCATCTAAAATCGTTGACGTTCCAGACCAAGTGGTTGGTAACGTGGAGGAGTTAGTATCACACATTTTTGTAGTAGAGCTACACGTAATTTAAAACTTAGCTTTTCAAAACTTCGATGGAACTAGCCTGTTCAGTACTTTGGTGGAACTAGACAGTTCATTATTTGAGACTTTGTGAATGATTAACGAAATTAGTAAAATCAACTAGGGGGCATGGGGGCTGAGTCCCGTGAAATATTTTCAAAGGATATTATTATTATTATTATTATTGATTGTGAGTAGTGCGTATTAGCCCGTTTTGTTACTGTCTTTGCTGTCCAGTTAGTTGGTGGAACTAGCCTGTTCAATACTTGACTTTAAATTATTCTACAAATTTAGGGCAACCCCTAAGGGGGCATGGGGGCGGAGCCCCCATCGAGCCGTAGGCGAGTCTATAATATATACAGCCCCATGTGTAACTGACTCACTGACTGACTGACTCACTGATGATCTTAATTTCCTGAAGCGACCGTTTAAGCTAGAGACTTGAAATTTGGCATGAACATTCTTTGAGATGTTTCAATTTAAGGAAAATCATCAAACTACAAATTTTCAACTTTTAAAGTATAAAAAAATGCTAAAAAGACGAGGTGTCGGTAAGGAAGTATGTTAGTTCTTAAAGATGTCGCTTGGAGCGCTATATTAGTCGTTTAGTTCTCGCTTGTATTTAAATGATGTCTTTTAACTACACCTCTCACTGATGATGAGTCCGAATGTTCTCTCTAATATTTGAGTATTTTGCAAATCGTTTTCCTTTAAATTGTTTGTTTTGTTTTCCTTGGTTTTGTAATGGCAATGAAATTTTATTGCATTGAAAGTGGTTCCTTTCACCAAGGTGATGTCCGCTTTGATTCCTATAGCAACAACGCACAGTGTGTTGCCAATGCAGCTTGTGCGCTTGCTTGGAACTACTTACATGGTGAATTCTCTTCACCTATCATTGATGGAATTCTCATGGCAGGTGACAGTTTGTACAGAGAGTCTCGCCATGTGAATTGCATCAATAATAGGTATTTGTTTCCCGAAGATCTTGTTAGAGATATAATTATTATGGGCGAAAATATCCGCATTGCAGACATATCTTACGTATGCAATGGTCTTTATCCATTATCCGCAAATGAGTTGTCAAACTCGGTCCGTCATTTGTCAAATATTTTGGAAGGCATTTTATCTACTGATTCGATTGGGGGTTTTCTGTTTACGGGACAGATGAATACAGTAGCCTTTTGGCGTGATGATGACATGTTGTTTGTTTTTGACTCTCATGGAGTAGACGAAAAGCGTCGACACAGCTCAAACGATGGTGAAAACCGTGCACGTCTCTTTGTCTGCGACAGTTATTTATCACTCGCTTCTCTGTTACTTGCTAATTCTGCACTAGGTGGAACTGAAAGCCAGTATAATATTACTAAACTTACTTTCGAACGATCTATCGACCAGACTAATTTAACAACTCATGCAGTTCTTCAATCGGAAGACATTCCAGTTGACCACCCAGTCGTTAAAAGGGGACCAGGGCGACCAAATAAAACTAAGCGTGGGCGCCCCAAAGTTCTTTCGACCACCCGTGAAGAACAATTGCAGCAGGCAAAGAAAAGATACGTCGAGAAAAATCGTGAGAAGCGTAGGGATGCGGTCCAGAAATACAGTCAACAACACCCTGAAGTTAACAGGGCTGCTGTTGAACGGTATTCACAACGGAATCCCGATGTACACAGGACTGCTGTTGAACGATATTCACAACGGAATCCCGATGTACACAGGGCTGCTGTTGAACGCTATTCACAACGGAATCCCGATGTACACAGGGCTGCTGTTGAACGCTATTCTCAACGGCATCCCGATGTAAACAGGGCTGCTGTTAGTCTCTACACTCAACAGCATCCTGAAGTACATCGGGATTCTGTGAAGCGATATGACCAGCTCCATCCCGAAGCTTCGCGTCAGAGAGTTCAGATTTTTCGATTGAAAAATCCATTAGTCAAAGAGCTTAGACATTTGCCTGCTTCACTTAGTCATCTCATCAACAAACATGGTCCAATGGCCAGCTGGAATGGAGATTTATTCGATCACATTACCGCTTATAAATTAAACAAAGTTAGTCTTTGGGCGGACGATATTTACAGGTGTCCTTTATGTGGTGCAAGGTTGTTTGATGAAGAACGCGATAGAAAAAAATGGTGCTGTGGAGATGGAGCTTACAACGTCCTTCGATTGCCTCCCCTTCAAGCAGCATTCTATTCTAACCGTCTATTTCTTGAACGGGCAAGGGCTTACAACGACCTATTCGCTTTCTGTGCTCTTGAGGTGCCCGGTGGATACCGGCATCCAAGTGGTCTTGCTTTCTTCAAAATTGAAGGTCGTATGTACCATCATGTATACAATTTGTCCGCTCCGGGTCAGAAGTTCGTTACTAAGTCTCGGCATATCCAGTTAGTCAATCGTTCTCGACTGTACATAGATGACGGCGAGGAACGTAAAAATATTGCTATGGGCAGGTCTCTCGATGGCGAAGTGGTCGATGAGATTACCAGTTTCCTAGATGCCTCTAATCCATTCGTCCATGATTTTCGTCGATTAGCCAATGAGCCGTCTGTGGCAGCTCATTTGGATTTCGAACTGACCACCCGAGCGACTCATGGCCCAGTTCTTGGTGACCGACAAACGGGCGTTGAAGTCCACGCTGTCCTCAGCACAGAAGAAACAGTTAATGAGCCCAGGAAATTAACTATCTGGAAAATAGGCGATGATAGGCCAACGTCCATAGACCTGTTAAGTCCGTTGATGGAACCCTTCCAATATCCTTTGCTCTATCCGCAAGGTACATTGGGTTGGCATATTGGTCTTCTTGACAATAGTGGGAAAAAGCTCACTCAATACAACTACACACGTTGTCTTCTCCTTTCCGAACCTCGCTTCTCTCATATCGGCCGTCTTTCTCAAGCCTGGCAGGTTGAGATGTATGCGAGGTATGAGGAAGAGAAACTTCGTTTCATAAAATTTTCCCAGACCAAACCAACTTCCAATGCCATGCGGATAGGGCCATTGGATGAACTCCTTGATGTTCAACGTGGTATTCGTACGGGTAGACAAGTCTTGGAAGACATAGCCAATGACGAAACTGTCCAGGGCGAGGGTGGGGCACAAGCTGGAAAAGTTTACCTCCCAAGTACATTTACAGGGGGTCCCAGATATATGAAAGTTCATTATGAGCACGCAATGGCTCTAGTTTGTCGTCTGGGCTCCCCCACTTTCTTTCTAACTTTTACATACAGCGCGACTTGGGAGGAAAACAAGAAAGCTTGTCCCCGCGGTGGTGGGCGCAGTGACCCTAGCACTGCTTGCAGAGTCTTCCGGATTAAACTTCTGGAACTTCTCCGAGATCTGCGAAGTGGGGCGATGTTCGGACGTGCGGTCTATTTCGTCTACGTTATCGAGATGCAGATGAGGGGCCTTCCTCATGCCCACATCGTATTCAAGATTAACGGAGACGGACCAGTCCAAGCATCCGAAATTGACTCACTAATCCGCGCAGATATTCCCTCGGAGGAAGAAGCCGGAGGCCGGCTAAGGGAGTTGGTTCTGAAACACATGGTTCACGGGCACGGCCCATGTGGTACTGATCATCGAACTGACTTTCCTTGCTGGGACTCTGCGAAGGGTTACTGCACAAAGTTCTTCCCTAAGCCCTCGTGTGAAACTACACACGTTGATGAAAGAGGGTTCGTCCAATATAAACGGGATTATAATAATAAGGGCTTCATAACGTCACGTAAAAGACAAGTTGGCGTACATGACGGGTGGGTTGTACCATATAACCCGGCATTGTTGCTTAAATACGAAGCACACATTAACTTAGAGCTAGCTTCTACTCGCCGCGTAATAAAATACCTCTTCAAATATCTTATGAAGGGAGGTTCCCTACAAAACGTCACTGTGACTCCCTTCAGTAAGCAAGATGATGAGGTAGATCATTACGTGACGAAGAGAATGGTGGGTGCTAGTGACGCATGTTGGAGACTTCTGGGGTTTCCTATTTCAGTGTCTGAGCCAACCGTTGAGTGTCTCCCAGTTCACCTGGAAGGGAAACAGGTTGTATGTTTTCGACCAGACCAGCTGGAAGACGCTACTTCTAGAGCTAGCTCTAAGTTAATTGTTTACTTCGATCGTCCTCAGAACCCCGAATTTGACAATATTACTTATCAGTCTTTTTATGAAAAGTACATTGTGCACACGAAACGTCCTGCCAACGGCGAAATATTCGACCATCCCGACGGTAAACACTTTATCACAGCGCGCCAGCGTGGAGAAAAAGTGTGTCGTCTATTTTGGGTCTCTCCCAGCAGAAGTGAGCTGTACTATCTTCGTTTACTTCTAATGCTAATTCCTTGCCGTGGGTATGCTGATCTTCTTTCTCGTGGTGGAAATTGCCATACTTTCCAGGAAGTAGCTCGTAATCTCGGCCTGGTTGAGGATGAGGAAGAGTATCAGTATGCCTTGCATGAAGCAGCCCAATTTATGGTTGGCCCTAGATTGCGTTCGTTCTTTGTGATCCTTTGCAATATGGGAGCTCCCGCTGCTCTTTTGTGGGATGTTTTCCGAGATTCACTTTGCGAAGACCACTTAGAACGGAACCCGCACGATTCGGACCTGGCAGTCAAACTCGCACTTATCGAAATTGACCGTAAACTTAGGCGTCAGGGCTCTTGTTTGGTGGATCACGGCCTCCCTGATGTTCGTGACGACACGACGGAGTTGGGGAGAGAACTCCTCATCTTCGGGGACAATCATCAGCGGTCGATTGTCGAAGAGTGGGTTCCCAAACTGTCAGAGGACCAAAAACGCGTTTTTGATTATGTGTGTTCCCTCCTCCAGAATCGTCAGGAAAACAGACAGTCCAAACTCATTTTCCTCGATGGTCCTGGTGGGTATGGGAAAACGTCGCTTATCCTCGTCATTCTCGCATATGTTCGAGGTTGCCGTCAAGTGGCTCTTGCTGTGGCCAGCTCCGGGATCGCTGCTGGAAACATGCCGGGGGGTACAACTGCCCATAGCATGTTTAAGATTCCACTCGATCTTGGGGATGGCACCGGCTATTGGAGTGTCACCAATGGGTCTCAAAGAGCAGAGCTCATCAGAGCCGCACAGCTCATAGTTTTTGATGAGGCTCCAATGGCACATAGGTTTATCTTTGAGATCATTGACCGTTCTCTGAGGGATTTAATGAACTCAAATGTGCCATTTGGAGGTAAGATCATTCTTTGCTCGGGGGACTTCCGCCAGATCGCGCCCGTCGTGGTGAAGGCTCGTACGCCATCTGACGTTGCCTGTATATCACTCCGGGCGTCGCATCTTTGGCGACACTTTCAAACATTCTCTTTGACGACACCTCATAGGACTTGTCAGTCCTCTGCCTACTCAGAGTTTCTCCTTGAGGTGGGCAACGGAACTATTCGTTCCAGCTCTTTTGGTGAGGGTAGGGATTGTCAAATACTTATCCCTTTAATTGGCATTCGACATTTTACTACCCTGCCCGATTTGATCAGTTTTGTATTTCCTCCAAATTACCTATTGGATCCGGATCTTTGTGCGCAGAGAGCGATTCTCTCAACGGTAATTGTGAATGTCAAGGAGATTAACAATATCGTCTTAAACTCCTTAGACGGGAACATTTACGAGCTGAGAAGCGCTGACTCTGCTGACAAAGAAGGCGATGATGGACTGGATGTCGATATTCAACTTCTGAACCAGGCTACTGGAAAAGGCGTCCCTGACCATGTCCTCCGTCTGAAGATTGGTTCCGTGTGCCTCGTTATGCGGAACCTAAACATCGCTGAAGGACTTGTTAACAGCACAAAAGTCATTGTGACTGCGATCAGCAACCGCTTGGTCACAGTCCGACTTCCTGGACAAAGGGAACCGATTTGTATCCCTCGAATACAATTCACTTTTCCCTTTGTCGAGGGATCGCCGTTAAAAGTTCGTCGACGTCAATTTCCGTTGATGTTGGCCTATTGTATGACAGGGCACAAGAGCCAAGGTCAAACAATAGAGTCAGTTGGTGTTGATCTTCGGACGGACTGTTTCACGCATGGTCAGTTGTACGTCTTACTCAGTAGAGTTCGACATCCAGACAACATTGCTGTTCTGGTAAATCCCGATAGGATCCGCGAAGGAGTCCCATATGCAAAGAACATTGTATATGACGAACTCCTTTGATAAATCCTTATTTGACTCAGCAGTAAGCTAGGGGGCCTGCATTATCAAAATTCCCCGTTGGATTTAGACTGTTTATGGCAGTACGATAGGGGGCCTGCCTATCAAAAGTCCCTGTTTATTTTTTTGTACATTAGTTTTAAGGTTTGTGAGCAGATCACTCCCCGGTGTGATTTTAGTTTTAAGATTTGTAAATATATCGCAGAGGCTAGGGTTGCTGCGTATCAAACTGCCCAGTGTTTATATTTATTATTGATTTGTAAATATGTACATATATGGTTCCTACGTTTCTCGGCCTCCCCGTGGCGGAACTGGATACGCCAGATTGCAACTTTAAGCGCTGGCTAACTAACAGACAAACATTGTTACTTGAAGTACTACAATGAACTCACAACACCTGAGCTCAAAACATCTTGACCTAAACTATACTTTTAAACAAATTTCAACTCATTTTGCAACTCATAAAATACAACCTATTTCAATGAAAATTCATAACTCTTATTCCACTCCCGTTCTTTCCACAACGCCTTAATTAAAGTAATATACCACTAGAACTTTAACAAAAGCCACAACAATAACTAGAACATTTATTTAATAACTTTATTTAATAACTATTATTTCACAACTCTCAATTTCATATTTTAACAAACAGTAAAATGTTTTCTAATAGTAGGGGTCTTTCGCGGATCCACCCCGTTTTTATTATTTTCCTTTAATTTTGTTTTCATGTTATTTAATTATTGTTTTCGCTCATTGATATAAATTTTATTCGTTGTTTCTTTGATTTAAACCTTTGTAATCTATTTCCTGAAGTTTTTAATTTCTCATTTGAGTTGGGTGAGGCAGGGGATTATGTCACTTCTTCCACGATTGCAACTCCAAGAGCTGGCTAAGTAACAGAGAAACATTTATTATTGTAATTATTACTACTAATTATATTCATAGCAACAACCACAACTACATTTAAACTCTTTGTTTTAAACTTCTTTTCATTAAACACAGCAACAATCATCTTGACTTAAATTACATTTTTGTACTTACAAATATGTTTCTTTTGCCTTTTTTAGTACAACCTACTTAAATTGAAGCTGAAATATTTATTTCACTTCTTTTTTCTCATGATACGTCAATTAATTCAGTCATATTCGTATAAAAAAATTTTCTTCAATACCGATATTGAGCATAATACCTAGATTATTTACATAGTTAATTATTATTTCACAACTATCAATTATATTTTTTAACGAATTAAGATGAATTGGGAAGGGGGTTTAAAAACCGTAGACGATTTTTAAAGCGTTTTATTATTATTGATTGTGAGTAGTGTGTATAAGACACTTTTGTTACTGTCTTGGCTGACCCGTTCTTCGGTTGGAACTAACCTGTTTAACGACTTGACTTCTTATTAATTTTTTGAATTTAGGGCAACCCCTAAGGGGCATGGGGCGAAGCCCCATCGAGCCGTAGGCGAGTCTAAATTATATACTCCCGAATGTGTAACTGATTGGGGTATCAGAAATTCGTCAAGTGTCGGTAAGGTAGATTAAAGGGTAATGCAGTACAGCCGTGGTAATGTAGTTCACTTAACAGGTTTAGTTCCCGTACTTATAGAACTCATTTATTATACACTCTGGTTTATTAGCATGAAATATGCTTCTTAGTGATAATATCGCTCCAGTGGATATAGTGGTTAAAAATTGTTCTTCTCGTGATATTCTTGATTTAATTTCTCAATACCACCTTTACATTTACTGATGTATTTGATATCTGACAAAGTTCAATTTCATATAAAAATTTTTGTTAATTTATATTATTCCATATAGAATACAGTTAAAGTTACATAAATAATACCTTGGTTACTACAAAAATTGCCAACATACTGGGAGTCGCAGATTACCAAAACACCTTTTTTAAGAAATACAAAACTAATTTATAACATTAATCAATTGTGCCTTTATAGGTAAAGTGGTCTATCCACCGAGAGTAATTTCAATGTACAGGGTGTACTTGAAATTACCTCTCCAGACCGGAAGTCACTGATTTCAAATACAAACCCTCACTTTAAATAAATGTTTTTAGTTTTACACTAAAAAGAAATTAGTTTTTTTTTTTAGAAATTAATTTATAGGTTTTTAAGAAAACTTTACAATTTGATCTTGTACGCGTAATTTTAGCAGTTTAGGGAATATTTGCGGTTGAAATTTAGATTTTCCTCATCAGAATAACATGGAACAAATTTACAAATCTTCTTTGTGCATTTTAGGTTAAGCAAAAATGTCTCGGCACAAAAATCGTTTCCAACAAAAATTTTCAGTTTGGTCCAAAATGTATCTATTAAATTTACAACATGACGGAGATTAATGAACATGTATTCAAATGTTTAGTAAAACTAATCACGTGATAATTGATGTTTTATGATGGTACATTGTTTTAAATGAGGTTCTTAGACATTTACATGTTTGGTAAGTTCTGTTACTGTATATGTAAAATGTTCAGACATAATATATGTTAAATTTCCCCCAGTTAAAAAAAAATAATTTCATGCTATTTATTCTTCAAAATCATTATGATTAGGGTTCAAAATATTAAATTTTAAAGTTGCTTCAAAATTACGTCTGGTCCCCTTTGTATTGAAATCAGTGGCAATCAACAGAGCGAAATAGGTTTACCTAACACGGCACAATTTGTTGTTGTTGTTTTTTTTTTTTTTAAGTACAATTTTAAAAGAGGTGCAAGGTTGGTATGGGACACTCGGTAAGACAGTATCATATTTGCACGATAGCGCTCCCAAAAATTGGTTCTTTATTTGGAATGGCACTTAATTTCTAACGAACTCATTAGGAAGCACATAATTGACTTTACCTGATAGCATGCTAATTTAAATTTTACAACTCAAACAAAATTTTAACTAAAATAGCAGATTACACAATTGATTTATCTTTTAGTGGGTACTAAGTTAACGTTTAATTTAAAAAGGTGGCAGTACATTATTTTCATTTAAAATAAAAAAGCTTTTTTATTTCCTGCCCCAAAGAAAACTATCTGATTTCGAAATTTAGCGACCAAACATTTTTACCCAAAATAAATATGACATTATTTTTTTCTACTCTAGCGGCCAAATTATAACATCTGAGGCAATCCTAGCGAACTTCTTTCAAGTTACTACAAGTTTGGTTCTATGAGTTATTGCCCTCCAGTCCGTTTAAATGTTTATTTATTTTTGCGGGGAATTTTACCCCATGTAGACGTACTTATACAACTCCTGTAACATTTTACTCAGAACATTCACTTTGCGCATAGACATATCTTGCACAGTACCGATATCAATTAAATTATCAAACTTAAACATTATCATGATGATTTCCAATATCACGCATTCTTCTTTTGACTGTTAGTCGGAACGAATCGCTATATTAAGCAACTGATTGTTTTAATTTGATTGTTATTTACTGACCTGGTCCTACGGCTAAAACATACGTCCTTTGATGTTTAGGGTAATTTTGATATATTTTAACCATTATTTAACATAGTTTTGTTAGTAACTACTGTATTATTGTATTTAGAAGCTTGGAGTTTCTTTATTTGCCTTAACAGTAATTTTCTTGGAAATCAGGTAAATTTAAAAGTTTAACACCATTAAAAACTTAAATGAAGGAATTGTAATGAATGCCAATATTACATTATGTATTTATCATTGTGTGTTCAATATTACTTGATCGTTTTGTTATTCCCTGGAATTTCAACACAACTAATTCAAGGGTAGTAACTGAATAGTATTTTTGTAAATAAAAGGGGTTATTGGTAGGTTTTATCCACTTTGTTAAGATTTCCAATTATTTTGTTTTAATTGAATTTTTCATTGATTTCGATGATCTACTGCACATTTTTTATTCAGTTTATCCATAAATTTTTTTCATAAATTTATTTATACTTATTTTATAATTTTAAGTAAATACTTATATAATACCTACATAATAAATTTATTTACAACCCCTAAGGGGGCATGGGGGCGGAGCCCCCATCGAGCCGTAGGCGAGTGTTATCTATACCGTCCTAACTTTGACTTTGAGATTTCACAGCATGGAACAAATAGTAGGATAACGTGCGTTCTTTTAAAGTAATTATCTTACCATCTTCTAAATCGGAAAAATTCAATTTTAACTACGATTATAAATTATCCTAACTGAATTACCTACGACTTGTTTTAACTGAAAGGATTATAAATGTGCAAAAGAACCTTAAATGATTTAAAGTAGACTGGTTTTTCTCATAACCACTGCCAAATATCAACTAAAGCTAAATTTCAAACATCCTAAATATTTTCTAAAAATTATATGACTTGAATGAGTTTTTCACGTTTATTTTCATGATGAGGCAAAACAACATTAGTTAACCAATTAAATAAAGTTAGTTAAATTTTTTTGTAAATTTTTGTTGTTGGAAGAACTGCTCTGGGACATTGACCTTCAAAAGGTAGACGCGGGCACAAGACCGTCAGCCGCTTCTCTGCGTTGATACCAGGTTACATTACCATATAACATATTTCCCAAGTAATAACACCTATTTATAGGGAAATAATTATTTTACAGTGTTGCTCCTTAATTTGAAATCTTTTTCTGATAAAAAAAACAACTTTAATAAATGAATTTAAAAAAAGACTATTGTTACTTTTTTTTTAAATTAACGATTAATTTTTTTTAAGTCAAAGGGGGGCCTGCAGCCCCCCCCCCCCTTGGATCCGCCCATGGTTCCTTATACACATGGACGGATTTAGGGATATCGGGGGTGTGAGCTCGCCAAAAGGAGTAATATATTTGAATACCACCAAATTCACTCACCAAAATAGACTTTAAATGGTTTGTTAGTAGGTCTAGGATGGTAGTCCATATCTTTTATCTAACAATCCTTTTATATTTTATGTTTCAGCTTATTTCAATAAATTGTTAAAAAAATATCACCCAAAAATCCTGGGGTTGTGATGCACCCCATGACACTGTAAATCCCCATGCTTATACAGTTGTTTATCACATATACCAGTTTAATCTCAAAATGACTAATGGAAAAGACACATAAGTTACTTTCTATAGAGGGAAAGAAAAAGTGTTTTATCCAGCTTTTTGCAAGTCATATGTTTTGTTCTCTGCAATATTACAATTTTTAATCATTCCCACACTGTAGTTTGTATCATTAATATTTTACAATCCAGAACTTGTAGATAGTGTAACTCCTTAAAAAAATCAAAATTGTCTACGATCAAACAAAACAAAATCAGAAGCAATGTCCAAGGTTTCCTGGCGAGGAATTCAGGAAGAACAGTTATTTGGGTTTAAAATGTTCAAAAAAATATAATTAATTTAATCATAGATTTTAGTCCAAACACAAGTGATAGACGGTTTCCTAGATTGACAACACTCTGTTCCAGTTTCCTGAATGACCAGTTGGTCGGTTGGCACTGGTCCAAACGCCTCCTGGATTACCATATTATTGGCAACAAGGCTGACTAGTGCTTACTTTTAATCCGTTAGGTGATTGGGTTCAATATATTTCATGCTTTTTTAAACTAGTTTTAAATTAAAATTGTTCTGTTTATTGTAAACATAATATTTCATGATTTTTTATAAATAACCTGGTACCTAAAGTAATAATACAGTAAGGAAAATTTAATATTTCATTTTGTGAAGGTGTAGGCCAAGCAATTACTGTTTTATATATTTTCTTGTTGTTAAATACTTTTTATACCTACCCCCTTCCATAATCACAGTAATTTACCACAGCCATAAAAAATATATTCATTTCTTGCATAAATGACTCCTAAATTTAATGTAATTTTTCATTCCTTCCAGATAAAATTCGTATAATTAACTGCATTTGAATTCTAAAATAATTGTAACTTTAAATAATACGTAATACATTGTGTACACTGTACAATATGGACTTTTTCAGGACTTTTTTTTTCAATTGGATTGATACACTCCAATATAAATATGGAACGAAATTTTTAATAAATCCTGCCTACGATTTACTTTGATCAATAAAAAAATATGTAAATTGTGTTCAACTCAACCTGCTTACTAAGGGCTAATGTAATCTCTGGCTATACCCGTTAAAAATTAATGTGCGGTCGAAAGACATAATTTTATTTTCTACCACAAGGAAAACTCCCTCAATACCTTCCTTAATTCCTCTATTTATTTCACAACCAGACGTTGTTTCACCCTCGAAATGCAGAATAGAAATTAGCGTTGATGATCATGTTACTTCCCCTAGTTGCCGTTGCAAGCGCTTCTTTTTATATCTCAGATGTTTAATAAGAATATTCGTTTACAAAAAGGCAAAACATTGTCATAAAGTAACACGAGACATCATTTAAACAACTGTAATAACTATCAATAATTGTGATTGGTTAGATTCTTGGCATTGGGAGGAACGGGAAAAAATTGGGGGGGATCTTTTCTTTGTGGTACATTTTCTCAGTGGTACACTACTTCAACGCGATTGGTGGATTTTTTTTGTGATATATAGTGAAGGGGGAAAGGCAGAGGATGAGAGGGGTATGCAGGAAACAGGTTTGCCAACTGAAATTAGTTGTAAACTTAAAATTCCCGTGTTTGGGTATTTCAGGGGGAAAAGTAATTTTCATAGTGTTTTAAGGATAATACTTGATTCCAGTGGGTTAAAATTCCTTTAATTTGAGCTCCAGCTTAAACAAGCTTAGCTTTAAACTTGAATCACCCTGTAACTTACCAAATACTCTTAACCTTGAATATTTTACTATAGTAAGTAAAATACTTAGATGTAAATCAAATCTATACTTATTTAATACGCTAAGGAGTTTTTTGTGTTGAGAACTCCTACAATACTCAACCGATTTTCAAGTTTTTGTTGTCTTTGGATAGGGCTTGGTCTGTAGTTGTTTTGCCAAAAATTGATGAGAATCGGACTTAAAATAAGAGCGCTATCCACAAATTAAATTTTAAATTTTACAATTAGAATAACATTGAGATTGGTTTTGAGAATTTTAAACATCTGTTAACATACTGCTGTAGTTTTTGGTGATCACTGATATTCCCAACATTGGATTGGTCGGATTTAAATGATTTATAACCAAATGTAACTTTTGTATTGTATCAAAATAAATTGCTCGATGTCGAGCAACACGTGCACTAGTTTAATAATATAAAATATATAACCTAATATTTAGTATGTTTCAATACTTAATTGAGACTTGTGTCTTGCCCCAAACAAGTGTTTTTTATGGTAAGAAGAAGTGTGTTGTGATCGGATTAGTATTGCTCCGTGGTCAGCCGAGTCATCAGTTACATTGTAGGTGTTCAATTACAACCTCTCTGCATACACAACAATACAATGAGATATACCTTACGCTAGTAATATACTGGTGATTTGAAGAATCTAAATAATCTCTGTAAATAGTCGAATTGGAAACTTCACAATTTTGGGTTAATTAACCTAGGTAGCAGATTTATCATAATAATATTGTCTATTTTTATTATTTAAACCATTTTACAGTGTAGTCTATAATAGACATAGTCAATGCCATACTTTAACGTTTTAATATATATACTAAACTGAGAAACATCGGTATGTATAGCAGGGCTTGTAACAGGTTTTTTTTTTTTTTTTTTTTTTTTTTTTTTTTTTTGTTATTTTTTGCTCTTGATTACTTTTTATTTTGTTTTAGAATTTGGTTATATTTTTATTTTTGGGAAATTTTGGTTATTTTTAATTTTTTTTAGGGCAATTAGGTTTTTATTGATCGATTTTGAAGATGCTCGTAAAATGTTTAAAAAAAGGGAAAAATAGAAAAAAGTACAAAGAGGATGGGGAGGGCTTTTTTATGCTTTTTTCATTTTTTTATTAATATTATTGCTTTAGTAGATAATCACTTATCTAGTTTAAAATTGTCCTACATCATTTTTATTGCCTAAATAATTTTAAAATCTCGATAAAACACTGTTTTTTGGAGTTTTTTTTTTTGCAACATTTTGGGTTTTTATTTTTTGGTTATCTTTTTACCATTTTGGTTATTTTTTTATTTTTTTTTAACCTCAAGAACTGTTACAAGCCCTGGTAGGGGAAAAATCGTTTAAAATAGTTTCGGTCAAACATCAGTAATAAAAGTCATCTGAAAAAAATGATTTAGTTTTATCTAAAAAAGTTTTTAATCTTCAAAACTGTACAGGCATGTACAATCTATATATTAATAGGCAAGCATGTTTCTTTTACTCCTTTTTTCCCAGCTTGTGTGCAACGTAGGGGAAATCTGTGCATACCGTTAGAAAGGTATTGTGCTGTAGATGAGCAGAATCGCAATATAATTCCCATCAGCCCCCATGGCTACGCCCTACAGGCTCTCAAAGTTTAAATGCTCATCTTATGGAAGAAGGATAATTGATTGAATCACAACAATTGCTAACAAATCAGGAAGAGCAGATGTTTCAGTTATAAATATTTTAAAATTAATTGGCTCAAGATCAACATAATTTCTGTTTGAATTTTGACCATTGGGCGATCTCTAGTTTCTATGAATATGTAAACGATATTTTAACGATAGGCCTATGTTTAGTTTTGTATTTGTTATTTTAATTCCCCTGATCAATACACAATATCAAGGGTATTTTTAAAATTTGATAAAATATTTAATTACTATATATTTATAAAATGATCTCTTTAGTGTCTTATATAACTTTTGTGAAATTATTTAAGTAAAATAAAAAAAAAAACCAAAAAAAGGGTGACATTGCAGACTTTGCAAATAGTATTTTTTATGTTATATTTCATTGTGTTTTTAAAAAATTTCTTTAATTTATGAGTGATATAAATTGGTTTACCTCTTAAAATCCATAAGTGTAGGACAATTTCATGGATGAAAACAGAATAATGGCATCAGCCAATTATTATTGTGATATAATAACTTTTAGTTTTGCTTTAAAACTAGCAAATGGCTCCTCCACAGTAAAATAAGCCGACGGTAGGCGGGAGGGTGTGAGGGTGTCTGTCGTGGGGATGCAGGGCGAGGGCCGAGGGGCGGAGGTGCAATGAATATCATCATGTCGCAAGGTTTCCCTTCCTCCCCGTTGCCTCATAAACTGCCTTCCAGCCTCTCTCCCTCTTGTGTCTTTCATTCCTTCCTGCACCGTAAATAGAGGCTTTGACCTCACTTTATAACTGCTATGCACCCTTTATCACTGACCCTTCATCACCTTTCCAGTTCTTTTACATAAAAAACAGTTTACGTTTACAGTATTTTTGTAATTAGTTGAAAAATGAGTAGGCCTATTGCAGGCTGTCTACAAATCACCTAAGTCACCAAAAAGTCACTTATTTTTCCCTAAAATAAAAAGTCACAGATTTTTTGTATAAGTTATAAAATGTGATTGTGAGCAAAAGTTTTGCCACTTGAGCAATTTCTCTCCAAAACTTTTACAATAGACCACGCAAAAGTCACCAAAAAGTCACTGATTTTTTATTTATTTGACAGTAGACACCCTGTATTTGTAAATATTTACCATAGTTATTAATGGCAACATATTTTAGAACCAATTTTATGCTTAAAGTTTTTTGCTGTTGTTTTTAATATAACTTAACTTTAAAAAAAAACTTTATTGCTGTGTTGTTTGGTAATAGTTTGGAAATGTTAGGTCAGCCATAAATAATACCTTAACATATAAAAATCTCTCCTTTACATAACAAGTCTGGTACTTTAAAAAATAATCGTGGAGACATTTTACATCTGATTTAATGACTGCAGAAATTGGTTTGTCATAAAGTTTTTTAAAACAATATTAAGTTTTTTCCGAATGAAGTCTAAGATGAAAGCCCACTTCAGAAACTAAATAAACTCATTTTACTAGAGGTTAGGGATTATTAGGAGGGTAAAATCAGGATTATATCGTTTGGGAAATTAGAAGGGGTGTAGGTTGATTAAAAAATTAAAATAATCGGTTTTATTATTTTTGGAAGGAGAGAGGGATTATGTAACGCCAGAAAACCTCCCTACATAAATTTAGAATTGAGTTTTGTAAGAGAAATGAAACAACACATTCCCGGTTCAAAGACTTTACACAAATTTTGCCGTGTGAAAAAATAACAATCAGATACGTTCAATACGTAAGTATTGTATGATAATTATTTATGAGAACTTGAGAAGAGATTTCCCATCAGATAGCTCGGCAATTCCGGTCAACATTTCGGTGATCATGACCAAAAGTATCTTTCAGCACTAGAACGTAGAACGTTACAATGCAAATGTCTAACACACAATCAAATGAGCTGAGCAAAACACTAAGTGTACTGTAATTACATAAGTAACCTTGGGTAAATGGCAAAGGACGAAGACGAGCGAGTAGCTAGGGATGATCGTGACGTGATAATCTCCCGGCAATCAAGTGCGGACGGACAGACAGACATGCCAGGGTTCCCAGACATTGAAATGCTATTATCGTACGCCAGCCGCAAAATTATCGTATCTCATGCAAAATTATATTAGCCTACGAGTAACAAATATAAATGCAAATCCTAAGTTTAAATTCTATAAAGTAAATGCCTACTCTTTATACAATATAAATGTACTGTTGGCGCATATTAAGAGCCAAATAGCACCCAAGGAATAAAAAAGAATTTAGAATTAAAAAAATAGTAAGTTAATAAATCTAAATGTTAATACAATTGAACAAATCTAAAAGCAATTTCAGGCTGGGAAAATTCTCAAAAAAATTGAGAAAAGACTCAAGTCGTGCAAATGTCGGGAAGTTCGTGAGATCGGAAAAAGTTATGGAAAAGTCAGGAATAACTTAAAATACAAATATAACGCTTAATTATTATAACAAAAGTCTGAAAGTTTTACGTAATTTTACACATTATTTTAGAGAATTTACAAAACTACACAAGTGATGAAGGTGAGTGTTTTTGACAAGAAGTTTTAGATAAGTGTCCTGAAAAACTCGGGCATTTCATTTATGAAATTTTGTACACCCGGATTTCAGTCATCAATGAAAATGCCTTCTTCAAAATTTGACCGCTGGGCGGCAAAAGATGAGGCATATTTGATTAAAATTTTTTAGTTGATATGGTTTAGTAGTTTGTTGTACTATGTGTGATAGTATTTTTGTAAAAATTTGACAAAGTCACTTTCCAGAATATTTACCTCGTGAGGTTAAAAGGATCAGAGCTTCGAACTGGGTCGACTCTGTATAAAAAAAATTATCTTCTCTTCGTGTACGATAGTACAAAATAGTGAAACAGGTACACATACCATAGTTATCGTGCATCATGGAACACAATGACTGACAGACGGACAGGCGGAGGGAGTGAGAGAGAGGGGCGAAAGTTTGCTGCCACCGCGCCGCGCGGGCCAGTCGGCCGTTAGACCGGTTACGGAAGTGGTTGTCTGCATTCGGCGTTGGTGGCTGTGTTCGGCCGGCGCGGCGCGTGGCGGCATTGTTGCTGTAATACGGTAGTGAAAACGATTTGGTGCAACTAGTGATCACTGTCGTCTGCGTTCGTTATCAGTGGAGATTGTGATATAGTGATCTCGGCAAACAGTGATTTCGTTGTAGTGATAGTGATGTTTTGATCGTGTTGCTCTCGTTGGTACAGTGTTTTGGTTCCAATTTTAGTTACCTAAAATTATACATGTAATTAATACTTTTGTATTTATGAAATACTAAGCCCATATTTAACTGATCGTGGAGTTTTGGGATAGTACAATATTAAATTTATAACTGTCTTGAGATAAAATGATGAAATTTGAATGCATTCTAAGATCAAAATTCCTCTCTTTGTTAAATTTATTTTAGAATTTTAAAACTATTCTTATTTTTAAATACCATGGTATATGTTCACATTATAGGCTGCTTTACAAATAATTTTCATGAACTATAGTAGGCAATACCATTGTTGCAATACCCTGCCAACAAATATTTTATTTATTTATATTATTTATTAGGACTTATGCAAAAGAGCTTTCTTATAATAATTACGAGCATGGTACGGTACGTATTATATGTATTAAACCATATTAATAAATAAACTGAGTATCTTTGTGAAACATTTTTATCAAATTGCGACATGTTTCCGGCACTAAGGCCATTTTCAGGTTTTTACCATACTATATTTAGTATATTATCATTGTTTCGCCTGTAGCTTTCAACAATTATAATTCCATTAAAACTTTTCTGTAGTTTTCATTTAACAAATTAGCACTGGAAATTTAAATAGTGGATGATTTATGCTTATGATCTGTTATATTGATCAGTGATTTTGATTGCTTGGATTCTTGGCAGCCAGAGGAATGGGGGAAATCCGCCCTTCAACCCCCTCATCTATACTTATTTAATACGCTAGTGTTTGGTCTGTAGTTGTTTACACCAACAATATATTAGTAGCATATTTAAAAAAGCGTTATCCATCATTGAACTTTAAAATTTTCTATTAGTAACCTAGTAAAATTTTCGTAAACTTTGGTAAGGAAATTTGTATAAAACTAGTGTACTCTTTGCTTAAAATTGAGCAATTTATTTTGATGCAATACAAAAGTTACATTTAGTTCTAAATCAATGACATCTGACCAATCCAATATTTTGAATATCAGTGATCACCAAAAACTACTCTTTTATGCATCAGCTATACATTAACAGATGTTTGAAATGCTTAATCATATCCCAATGTTATTTTAATGGGAAAATTTCAACTTTAATTTGTGTACAGCGCCCTTATTTTAGGTCCAATACTCATAAATCTTTGGTGGAAAAAACTACATATAGAGCCCTATCCAATGACACCAAAAACTTGAAAATTGGTTGAAAAAAGGCTGAGTGTATTAAATAAGTATAGATTTAATAAAATACAAGTCGTTGCCCGTCAATACGCGACGGATACAGCTCCATTTTATTTTTTATTTTTTAAACAGATGTTGCCAAACTTCTACACAAATGTAAAATGTAACGAGGTGGCCCGTGCGCAAATTGCGCATTTTAGCGAATTTCCCTATAGGGAATACGCTATTACGGTACGGTAGTAGTCACGGTAAGACCTAAGCCCGGGACCATGATACTTTTTCGTTTTGAGGTCCCTAGAAGCCAAAAACACCGTTCGTTCAAATTGATATATATGTATATATATATATATATATATATATATATATATATATCTATATATATATCTATGTGTCCGTGAACACGATAACTTTTGAACGGAACCTCCGATTTTGATGAAATTTGGTACAGGGGTGTAAGCCAGCGTCTACTAGGTTGAGTTCGCGAACCAGAATGATCGAACCATGGGAACGGGGTTTTATGGGGTTTCAAAAGGGTTAAAAATGGGTTTTTGGCTTTTTTTACTTTTATTTAGAAAATTCAACAATTTTAACTTAAACCATTTAAAAGAGCTTAAAAAACAAACAATCTAGTATCTTGAATTTTTTACCTAGCTTATATAGTTATGGAGAAAATCCAAAAGTATGTTTTCCTTGTTATTCTTATGGTAAATCAACAAAATCTTCTATCTTGCTTATTTATTGACATATCTTGATAAAATTTGGTATGTACATTCATTAGGAAGCGTTTAACTTATATTTGCTTAGAAACCCCATATGGCGGCAAACCTACGTACTCACCCCTATAGGGTTTATGGGGAAAATGAAAAGAACACCATAGCCTTATAAAATTTGGTACGTACAAACACTAGGTAGGGTTTAACTTATATTTACCAACAAAACCCATATGGCGGCAAACCTACATACTCTCATCCCCATGGATTTTATGGGGAAATAGAAAATATACCAAAATTCCATTGGAAATTCGCTGAGTACGCAGGTCTGCTGCGACGGGGGTATTATGATTCTGTATGAGTGAAACTCACCTACAGTACGTGAATGTTGAATATGAAGCGACAGAGATCTATTTTTGTTTACTATCTGGCTTTTAAAATTCATCTGAAGGTAATCAGCTGTCAAATTACAATTCACATTAAAGAACTTGTAATAAAAGTTGGTCAAAATTTTAAAGCGCCCTCTAGAAATAAATCTAAGGCGAGGGGGGGCGAAGCCTGAAACGATATGACCTTTTTAATTACGATTCGCCCACGCGCTATATCCTAAGCTTTAAAATGACACCTCAATCTTAAAAATTGGTT
Source organism: Neoaliturus tenellus (assembly GCA_030545055.2). NCBI lineage: Eukaryota > Metazoa > Arthropoda > Insecta > Hemiptera > Cicadellidae > Neoaliturus > Neoaliturus tenellus. Next base: position 191,939,891 of record CM061531.1, on the reverse strand, counting down.
CAGTAGGTCGAGAGAAAAAAGGACGTAACAGACGAAACCCTTACAGAAATAAGAAGATAGATTTTTAAATTCTGGTATCCTTCAAATTAATCAGCTGTTTTACATTATTAAGTATCCTTAGGTACAGGCCTAGTATCAAACAATTTATTTGCCTTTTGATCTACCCATTGTAAAACTGTATAGGAGTTTAAATAGTATAAAACTGGACTATTTTTCTGTCTAATAATAATACATTATAGTTGTATACGTTTTTAAATACTGGCCATAGTAAACCAAATCCTTCTTGGGCGTTTGCTCTTTTACTCTGTTCTTATATAAAATACCTCATGTGTTTACAATCAGCCAATTAAAAGCGTGTAAAATAAATTTATTGCAAAGGTTTGAAAATGAAGATATTTTAAATTTAAGAAAGTAAGATAACTTTAAAGTAAATAAAATCTGCTAATATAGAAAAGAAAACTATTTTATACAAATTGCGTGTAAATCAGTCCAGTGAAAGTCTCAGACAAACTGTCCAAAGGAATGAAAATTTTGGCTTTTCCCCCGTGTTAAATCTTCATAAGAAAAGTTTATTTTTCATTTTGGACCAATTTAACGTAATAATTTTTTAATACAAAAAAAACCTGCTAACATAGGAATGAAAACGTTTGTTTTGGAACAACCCTCATGTAAATTGGCCTAGTAGAAGTCTCAGACAAACTGTCCAAAGGTGTTTTTTACCTTATCCTATACTATAATACGAGGAATATCTGAAGGGATGTGTGTTCCACGATCTCGAAATCTAGCTGTTAGATTTTGCTTAAAGTTTGCATTAAAGAGTGTTTTGGCCCAAAAAAAAGTTTAGAAACAGCCTCAACCCCAGGAAAAATCGAATTTGGTCTAAAATTAAGTTTTAAAATTGTAATTTTTAACATTAGTCTTATGGGTTGCTATTTTGGTAACGAAATAACAACAAAATGTAAACAAAAAGAAAGAAACATTAATGTTAAGCAGACTTTTTGAAACAGCTGTTAACTGTGAAGAGGTATAGTTGGTTGTTGGTGGAAATTTAATTGCTTTTATATTGACACTATAACAAAAGTGAATAAAAACCAACGAGCAAGGCTCGGTTAACCTGGTACTTGTTTTAAATAATATACTTTTAAAGTTTCACAGCTGTAACTAGTAAACAAAGTACACCGGTGACAACAAATGTTTATTCATACCCAAGGGGCATGGAGGATATACTGGTTAATGAATTACAATGAAAGAGCATAAACATTGAAATGTATTCAAACTAAATTGCTCGATTTCGAGCAAAAAGTACACTATTTAGTTTTGAATGGCGTATAATGTTTCACTTTATGAGCATGAGTTCTAGATGATGTTCTTTAAAATCACCTCATCATAAATCATTAAGAAACAAATACTGTTATAAAGTTAACGTAATTTAGCTTCATGCTGTTCACATAGAAATATTTGTGTAATTTTTGCATCATGATGTAGCCTAAAGTATTGTTTGTGACTTGTTTTGAAAGTTCTATACTGAAGAGAAGAAACGTTTTACATATGAGGTGAATCTGATCACAAAAAATATAATATCCCCTTGGAATATAGGTCACTTTTGGGAGGAGTAATGAAAACAGAACCATATAGCTATACACTAAGATCCAAAATTGGACAACAAATAAACAAATTAGAGATAGTTGGTTTAACCAATTACAAAACTTGTTTCTTTATACTCATATTTATCATAGTAACTGGGGTCCCCATTGCAAAAAGGCTTAATTATTGTCCAAGACAAGCTCGTTCGCTTCGCTCACTCACCTTTCAGACTGTTTTAATGTAGTCCCTTAGGTGCTGCACTCTGGTGTGTATTTGTTGAAACACATGTTGAATCCGTAACACGTGTATTCTAATATTTAGTTAACAACTGTTTGCATAATTCTTACTAATGCTTTTATTTTTTAATTAAAATTAAATTATACACATTGATTGATTATTTTATATTTTTACATGAATTTTTCTATCCAAACATTTATAATCACCACTATTAGGACACGATTTAAAATTATAATCATATGAATTATTATACAGTAGTACCATTTATTAATTTAGTAACTGGCTGCCATGCAAAACCACGTGTTTATACTGGAACATGTGGTCTGCACTTTGACAGCCAAGTCAGAGCTGTTTCCATTTTTAACTCCTTTGTTTTGATTTTTAACTCGATAAGACCAATGTTAAAATTTTTCAAATATTAAGAAATCAGATTTACCTGACATAGAGACTTGTATTTATATTATTTTTGTCAAAGACCTAAGTTATTTGGAAAGTTTGAAGAAAATCATTGGAGCGTTTTTGAGATTTGTGTGCAAACATACATACATACATACAGTACATAATAATAATAATAATAATAAATAATCTTTATTTTGCCAAATAACACATGTACAATATTATACAACAGAAAAGTATATGTGCTCTTCAACATACATTCAAAAACTGTAGTTTTACAGAAATTGTTCAAGGTTCATAAAATACTATGATGTTGTATAAAATAATTATTTTAGAAAATGTACCAAAATACTCAAATTAGCATGTTTAAATTAAAAGAAAACAATAACAACTAAAACAATCAATGGGAAATTATTATTATTCTTTGTAGTGGCAAAATAAATAGGGATCCCCTAGGACAAGCTGTATTAGGATCTCCATCACATGAAAGTATTACAAATAATTTGTAGGCTTGCAACAACCGACCGTACTGACTCAAATGCTTAAATTATTGATAAAAAACTTTAACAAAACAAACATTTCGTCTGTGGCATACATACATATATACAAATTTACCTTTTTCTCGTATTGGAGTATAGGATAGTTGCACGTAAAATTAACAATTTTCCTAGAATCAAACTTTCAAATGTTAGAAGTCAAATTGTTACCACTGTTCTCATTATTTAGTTTTATTTCCATACTCTTACATTTTGCCAAAACCAGTTTGAGAAAAGTTTTGCAAACTGGACCCAGAAGCTTGTTATGTAACTGGGTGCCATTCAAGGCTCGTTTATTCCCTTCTTGGATCTGGAACAAAAAACTCATTAGCATAGTTGGTGAATTCCCGTCATGGCAGTAAATACCTCTCGGCCGCAGGGCTGGACGCAATGTACACCGTCGTCACCGTACACACGGGAAACGAGAAACCTGTGGTGTGCCAGCGAAGGTTTTCTCGGTAAAATGTGCTCCACATCTGATGAAAAATGTGATGTGGTTGAGTTGTGAAATTCTTTAACCCCATCAACGGGTTAAATAATTTCCGTTTTCTTTTGGTTTTTTCACCCTCTGGATTAATTTGTAAATATTTTTACGATAATCATCAATTTTATTGATTCTAATAACAATAAATTACAAACACACATACTGTAATGTTTTCTTTTTTTGAAACTATGGGATCAAATTACAATATGGGGCCTATTAAATTACAATAAATATACATTTAACATATATTGTAGATTTAGGGTATAACACTAAATCTAAATCAACTTAAACCAACTAAATCTAACTTAAATCAACTTTTTAGTTTTTCTCACCAATTTATTATAAAACATTTTTAACATCCGTTTTTCTCAAATTATTTGCTTAAGCACTACACAAACCCCACTGTAACCTTCACAGTTAAAAATGTGTAGAATATAGTTAACCATGAAAAATAAAAATAGATACATGATTTTCTGCTGTTTTTCTTTTGAATCAATATAACATAATATTTTATTCATGGTGTCTCTAATACCCAACTTATGTGGTTTCTAAAATGGAATCTATTTTTCACTGAGAAAAAATCCTTTCCATTCATAAGTTTGAAATCATTATTGATTGCTAAATAGAAACATAAATCTTAAAACATCCAAAATCGTATAAAAGTCACATTCCAAAATCTTTCAAGAAATTGTAATTATTTTAAGTGAAATTTGAATGTTGCTTTTACGTTTGGATTTCCCCTTATACATCAAATTTTTATGGTAAACTTTGATATTAATTTTAAAACAAATTACTACTATTTAATGATATCACTGTTTATTAACTATTCTTAAATAATCCCTTTCTTCTTAAGATAGGCCTATAAATTACTGCTCTAAATTACTGGCTTAAATTACTGCTCTTCCTGTAATATAGTTGGTCTCTCTGGTCCATTTATCCGTGGATCAGACGCCAGTGACAGTTGAACATCGAGTCAAATGGTTTAATTGGTCTCGTTGTGTCAGCCCCTGGCTCCAGGTGACAGCCTTGGGTTGGTCTTTTGACAAATTGGTCACATCTCGCTTTCTAGTATATTATATCTCGTATTTTCTCCCTTTGTCAAACCTATTCTGCCAAACTGTCAATCTGTCATGCATCAGTTTTCTCTATGGTTCTAGTCCAGTTCTTTTCGTAGTTCCTATTGAAAAATTTATCTGCTTGGAATAAAAAATAAATTTAATATGGAACTGATAGTGTTAGTTTTTTCACATCTTAGAAAGATGTATGCTTTTTCAATTTACTCAGTGAAAAGGTTATTATGATTATTATTTATGGAAAATTGTATAAAGTAAATCGTGAAGACCTCTCGCTGATATCATCATATTTCTAATAGCGTAATTTTCAATGTTTGTTTACCAGTTAGGTAAATATAATTCTTTTTTACTTTTGGGTGTATGGTTATGATTTAATCTATACTCTAATACGAGTAAAATATATTTGTATGTATACACGCTAATCTCAAAAACAGCTCTAACAATTTTATTTTAACTTTACCAATAATTTTATTCTGGAATTACACTGGGAAAAAATCTTATTTAATTAGAATCTTGAATTAAAATCCTAGACTTTTAACATTGGTTTAATGGAGTTAAAATTGAAAAGAAATGAGTCTCTGAAAACAGCTGAAGCAAATGTCAAAGCATGAACCATGTGCTCCAGTATAAACAAGTGGTTTTTTTTCATTGTAGCCAGTAAATGAATTAGGCCTACTAAAAGCTATTAAAAAAAAAAAAAAAAAAAAAAAAAAACAATTTATCAGTTTTTAAATCATATTTTATATTGGTGATTATGAATTTTTAAACAAATAAAAGTAATTTAAAAAAAATCAAATAACCAAGCGGTATGTACAATTGATTAAAAAAAAACAAAAGAATTAGCATAAATGATGTAATAAGCTGCTTTCTGAAGAAGTAGAATGCATGTGTTACAGATTCAACATGTGGTTCAACAAATTTATACCAGTATGCAGCATCAGTATGCACGCATTAAAACATTCTGAAAGTCAAGTGAGTGAGGAGAATGAGCTCGGATTGAATAGAACCAAGTGCTTTTGCACTTGGCATTTGCTCCGTCTGCTCTGTGACTGATATTATTATTATGAATGAACTAGTATACGTGTTGCTCGAAATCGAGCAATTGATTTTAATACTATACAAATGTTACTTTTAACTTTAAATCAATGACATCCGACCAATCCAATATTGTGAATCTCTTAAATCACCAAAACTACACGTATTTACAGCTGATTATTAACAGATGTTTAAAATACTTTATTCAATCCCAATGTTATTTAAATGGGAAATTTTGAGATTTTAATCATGGATAGCACCTTTATTTTCAGTCCGATTCTCATCAGTTTTTGGCGGAAACAACTACAGGCCAAGCCCTATCCAACGACACCAAAAACTTGAAAATTTTAGGAGGAGTTCTCAAGACAAAAAAAAACCCTTAGCGTATTAAATAAGTATAGATTATCTAAGTTTACAGAGGAAATGCTCAGCCTTTTGGTATTAAAACTGTAAACTAACAACTGTATTACGGTACTAATAAAAAGTGTTAGATTAGGTTTCTCTTAATAAAGAATTGATTTGTGTCCACACAAAACATTTTTATAACCTTTAAAAACTTTGTATTAGGGAATAAAATACGTTCTTAGGGTAAATTTGAGAAAATATAAACATTTCAAAATTTTCAAACACTTAAACGTACACTCCTATTAAAACTTTTGATTACATAACCATTAATTACGATGAAATAGCTTTTTATCTCTTAATATGTCCTGGTATAAAAACCAAGGCATTCTTGATTATAATTAGTTTGCTACCGGTTGTCAACACCTTGACCTTGACATGTCACTTTACCGGGGTGCGTTAGTCGGTTCTAAACCGCATCCATTGCTCATGAGTGGATGAGTCAGTACGTATGATATGATAGTTGTGTCGATGGAGGATGCAGAATAGATGTTATATAAGTGAAGGTCGTTGCAGCGAGGTTATGTAACCTTTACCTGTAGAGTGGCTGCTGCAAGGGTCACTGGACTCTATTGGGCTCTGCCTCTCACTACAGCACAGATCAAACCAAGTGTGCAGTGGGCACACCAAGGGGAAAATATGTAATATCGATAAATGATGAGTTGTAAATAGTGATGATGAAAAATGTGCAAAGCACATTGTAATGTAGATCAATTATAGGAAGGATTATTTGATGTCAGATTTTACATTTTTTGTGTAGATCATGTGATTTAGTTAAATCTTTAAACCGTTGTTATGCCATACAGAAATTGGATTTATAGTAGTTAAGATACACTATTGTACAATTTTAAGGTAAATTTTATATTACCATAAAAATTTTAAACATTGGGTACTGTCTGCGCTACAGATGGATTTACATACAGTTTAGAGAAGAACATAAAATTTTAAGACATTTTTTATCCATAATCTTTTCCGACTTTTGTTCTACTAAGAAGAATAAAGATGTCTTGGTACATAAATTAATTTAGCAAATAACATTGATATATTTTTCTTGCCCATTATAAAAAGTAGGTTTATTTCTAGTTTTGAAGAGTGTAAAGTCCTTAATAAAAATTTAAAAAAACTTCATCCTTTTTTACATTTTTGGAAATACAGTACAAAAATAATACACTGATATTACTAAATACATTGAGTGATATTACTAAAGATAAATATATGGGTCTCAATAAGCATTGTAAACTACATAAAAATAAAACTTATATAAGTGTGAATCGTTATTGTTTAGAATACCAACAGACTGCCTGAGGTGAAAGTTACCCAACATTTAACTGTGCTAGTTATTGTGTGGTGCTACCGGGTGCTATGGTTTTAAAAGTGTGCTACCTTGAGTGCTATCCTGTGCTATCTTGTCGTCTCAACTCTCCATCCACTTTTGCTCGGTAATGTCTGACGATCCTCTTCCGTTGTTTTATGAAGATCTCGTCAAATCTACAAATGATCCTGAACTTGCTTTCGAAGCATGCAGTTATTTTGTCGACGACATCGAGTATGAAACTGGTATGTTTATTTAGTTTTGTTATACTATGACTAAAGTGATGTATTTAATTATGTAACTGTAATTAATGTAATTAATTATTTAACTGTTGTTTTGTAGGCATGGAAAAAATTTGTGAGCCAAGCTTTTTCATCTTGTTTAGGCGGATTGGCAGTTAAAGAGCAAAAGAAAGTAATTTGTTTGTTCATCAATATAATTAACATTGTCCCACCTTTATATTTGTTTGGAAAATGTTTAGTTAAAAAATTATAGGAAATAACAGATAAAAAATAGTACAATCAATTTAATGTCAAATTTTAGGAAAATATGGTTTTACTATTCATTGGGGATATTTTGGGTGGAGAAAGACTGATATAAAAGTTTGCCATGATATAAATTCAGTATTTATATAAAGTCAACAACCATTGTTTCGATCCCAGATCATATCTATAATTATTAAATACGCTAAGGCTTTTTTGTTGAGAGAATCCCCTCCTACAATTATCACCGATTTTAAAATTTTTGGTGTAGTTGGATAGGGCTTAGTTGATTCCGCCAAAAATTGATGAGAATCGGGTTTAAAATAAAGGCACCATTCATCATTGAAATTTGAAATTTTTTTATTTGAATAACTATGCTGTGAAATGTGAAAAAATCAATTATCGGGACTGTTACAGACAATGGCAATTCCCGCAATTACATGGTTTGTCTTTGTTCAGTCCAGGTAGCTAATGTTTACAATAATACCTTACATAACACTAGGAAACAAATTTGTTTCATACAATAGAACTTTTAAAGAATTGTTAACTCTCTCTCCCGGAAAAAATATATGTAACAAAGTAAACAAATAACTAAAGACTTATTTTTACTCTGCTGTAACCTAATTGAATTTAGTCTTTAGTATTGTCAGTGAACGAAATTACCAGTAGCTGACAGAAACTGGGTCAAAATCAATCCAGTTGTATATAGTAATAAATTGTCAGTGAAATAATTTGTTTACTCATCCTAACTTTAACTTGTATTCGGAATTTGTTTGAAAGGACGATATTATCTTGTCTCTTTTTTTAAGCTAATTGGATTCTCTTAAATGAATTTGTCAGTACTTTTCATGTTACCTTGGCCAGATTGTGTGTGACAATGACATAGTGCATTAGAGTCACACTGTTTCTTATATAATATACTTATTTAGGGGAAGGAATTAAAAATTATATAAACTGTATTTCATATTTAATCATTGTAGATAATATTTACAATAGGATATACATTTCATATATAGTCATCATTATACAATATCAAACCATAGCATGAAATTTAGTTTTTCAAGTTTTCCACAGTAAATATCACCATAACAAGTAATAACAATTTTTATTATCATAAGTCTTAAAAAGTAATAATAATAATCTTTATTGTATATGGCACCATTGATGCATTACAATATAATTACTTATACACATTGGCTGCTAATTTATAACTATTTTAAAATACGAGGTGGCCCGTGCGCAAATTGCGCATTTTATGATTGTGTATGAGTGAAACTCACCTATAGTTCGTGAATGTTGATTATGAAGTGACAGAGATCTATTTTTGTTGACTATCTGGCTTTTAAAATTCACTGAAGGAAATCAGCTGTTAAATAAATTACAATTCACATTAAAGAACTTGCAATGAAAGTTGGTCAACATTTTAAAGCGCCCTCTATAAATAAATCAAACGCGAGGGGGGCGAAATCCGAAACAATATGACCTTTTAAATTATGATTTGTCACTGCGGTATATTCTAAGCTTTAAAATGACACCTCAATCTTAAAAATCGGTTCAGTAGGTCGAGAGAAAAAGGGACGTAACAGACGAAACCCTTATAGAAATAAGAAGATAGATTCATTTGTTGAGTAGAGACAATTTTCTGTTAATAGTAGTTTGAGGTAACTCTTGAATTTTTCTCTTGATAATTCTTTAACTTTATTGAAAAATTTTACATTTAAATATGAATACATTTTTTGTGATTTTGCATATTTTAATCTATTGATTTTTAAATGGTTCTTTGATCATGTATTGTGTTCGTGATAGATGGTAGAGACATGATGTTCAATTTTTTAAATAAAGGTCCACAATGTGTGGTGGGTGGAACTCCACAAATTTCAGTTTTATTTAATTTTTTTCCAAAGCGTAACTTATAGTTATTAATTATAAAATAATCAACAAATTATAATAAATAAAAATTGCAATGGTTATACATATACACAGTATTACTGTATATGTATTTAATTAATTTATACATACCGGGTGTAAAAAAAGGCCGTCCGTCCCCCCACTTTATTTCTTTATTGTTTGTTGAGATAAACAAATATCGTTTGGTGGGTGATAGTAACTTAACACAAAGTACCTTTTCTTTTGACGTTATCAAACATTTTTAGTCATGTTATCGGGACAGCCCGCCAGGAGTGAGAAGAAAATCTTAATTGCAAGCATAGGTTAATATGTACATACAATTAAAGGTCTAACTTGACAGAGTACAATGCTGCAAACTAGACTAAAATGGATGACCCAGACGGAAATGGTAGGCATTTAAAGTTTCCATTAAAATCATGTGGGTAAAACTTAAAAATGCAATAACTCAACCTTTTGATGTCAGGTTTGTAGCTAATTACTCCAAATTCAAAGACATTTAAAATTATGTATGATGTGACAGAGGCTAAGGAAGTTTAAATTTAAACATCCTTTATGGGACTTCCCCCAATGAAGTCTTACAGAAATATGCTTTATACATTCAGATGCAGAATGTTTCATAAAAAGAATTTTAAGCAGCGCAAATCATATAATAAAATACCCCCGTTGTAGCAGACCTGCGTACTCAGCGAATTTCCAAAGGAGATTAAGATTTGGTATTTTCCCCATATCATAAACACCATAGGAATGAGTATGTAGGTTTGCTGCCATTAAATGTTGTTAGAAAATGTTAGTTGTTAAAAATGTAATGGTTAGGTAAAGTAAATATCAAATTGTATCAATATTAGGCACTTTTTAATTTTCCCCATAAACTCCATGGGGGTGAGTATGTAGGTTTGCCGCCATATGGATGTTGTAAGCATATTTGTCAGTTTAACCCTACCTAGTGAAGGTACATACCAAACTTTATCAAGTTATGCCAATAAATATTTGAGATACAGGGTTTTGTTGATTTGCATTAAGATTAACATGGGAATTCTATTTTTGGCTTTTCTCTGTGACCCGTTAAGCCAAGTAAAAAATTCAAAATACTAAATTGTATGTTTTTTAATTTCTAAATGGTTTTAGTTAAAACTGTTGAATTTTGAAAATTAAGAATGACAAAAACCCATTTTTGACCCCTTTGAAACCCCATAAAACCCTGTTCCCACAACCCAATCTTGCTGGTTCACAAACTCATGAAAATAGACCTGGTCTTACACATTCATACAAAATTCCATAAAAATCGGAGGTCCAATTATCAGTACCACGGACACACACACACACACACACACACACACACACACACACACACACACACACACACACATATACGAATACGTCACTCACCTCAAGTAGTGTTCTTGGTGAATGGTGTTTTTGGCTTCTGGGGTCCTCAAAATGAAACAGTAACATGGTCCCGGGCTTAGGTCTTACTATTTCTGCTACTGTAAGCGTATTCCCTGTAAGGAAATTTGCTAAAATATACAAAATACTTCCCATGATATTAACCAATTAAAAAAAAAAAAAACATGCAAGAAAAATGGAAGAAGTAAATTTGAAATTAATCATGTTACTGTTGAGGAAGTTTTAGTATAATACAGAGTTTAAAATCCAGCAACGATCCAGACATTTGTGGTCTTAGTCCAAGAATTTTGAAATCATCTCAAAGGAAATCTGTGAAGTTATGACAATTTTACTTAACAACAGCCTGTATGTGGCGACGTCCTGTAATCCAGCTACTTGGAGAGAGAGAGAGACAGGATTTAATAAGTAAATTTTAGTTGTGAAAATTCTACAGGATTAAATGTTAACTAGGCTACATGTTGCTTGAAATCGAGCAATTTATATTGATGCAGTACAAAAGTTACATTTAGTTCTAAATCTACAACATCCGACCAATCTAATATTGTGAATATAAGTAATCACCAAAAACTACACGCATTTACAGCTGTACATTAACAGATGTTTTTAATGCTCAAACCAATCCTAATGTTATAGTCCAAGAGCCAGCGACGATCTGAACTTCGTCATTTTATAAAACCGGAAAGTTTGCCTGTGTGTAGCCCTCATGGTAATATAAATGATCCTCTATTAAGAAATTTGGATAACGGTTACTTTCAGAGTTATGAGGTGTGAAAAGTGTGAAAATTGCACAAAAATTTCGTCATAGTATAAAAGCTGAAATTTACATATGTTACTCAGGACACTCTCAAAATATGTATTCCTGGCTGTCAGACACTTTGTGCGGTTGCAAACCCTGTCTGACGGCCCTTAAAGTGCCGTGCAAAGTACGTCAGACTTCGTCATAAGTATAAAAGCTGAAATTTGCATATGTTACTTGGTACACTCCCAAAAGACGTATTACTGGCTGTCAGACACTTTGTGCGGTTGCAACCCCTGTCTGACAACCCTTAAAATGTGGTGAAAAGTAGGTCAGACTTCGTCATTTTATAAAAGCTGAAATTAACATATGTTACTCGGGGCACTCCCAAAAGATGTATTCCTGGCTGTCAGACACTTTGTGCGGTTGCAACCCCTGTCTGACAACCCTTAAAGTGCGGTGAAAAGTAGGTCAGACTTCGTCATTTTATAAAAGCTGAAATTAACATATGTTACTCGGGGCAATCTCAAAAGATGTATTCCTGGCTGTCAGACACTTTGTGTGGTTGCAACCCCTGTCTGAAAACAGTGAAAACCCTTAAAGTGCGGTGAAAAGTAGGTCAGACTTTGTCATATCAATATAACAACACTTTAAGGGTTGTCAGACAGGGTTTGCAACCACACAGCTGGAAATACGTCTTTTATGAGTATCCCTAATAACATATGTAAATTTCAGCTTTTATACTTATGACGAAGTCTAACCTACTTTTTACCGCACTTTAAGGGTTGTCAGACAGGGGTTGCAACCACACAAAAGTGTCTAAAAGGTGTGAATACGTCTTTTGGGAGTGTCCCACGTAGAATATGTAAATTTCAGCTGTTATATTTATGACGAAGTCTGACCCACAATTCAAAGCACTTTAAGGGTTGTCAGACAGGGGTTGCAACCACACAAAGTGTCTGAAAACCGGGAATACGTCTTTTGGGAGTGTCCAAAGTAACATATGTATATTTCAGCTTTTATAAAATAATGAAGTCTGACCTATACTTTTCGCCGTACTTTAAGGGTTGTCAGACAGGAGTTGCAACCACACAAAGTGTCTGACAGCCGGGAATACGTCTTTTGGGAGTTTCCAAAGTAACATATGTAAATTTCAGCTTTTATACTTATGACGAAGTCTGACCTACTTTTCACCGCACTTTAAGGGTTGTCAGACAGGGGTTGCAACCGCACAAAGTGTCTGACAGCCAGGAATACATCTTTTGGGAGTGTCCGAAGTAACATATGCAAATTTCAGCTTTTATACTTGTGACGAAGTCTGACGTACTTTGCACGGCACTTTAAGGGCCGTCAGACAGGGTTTGCAACCGCACAAAGTGTCTGACAGCCAGGAATACATCTTTTGAGAGTGTCCTGAGTAACATATGTAAATTTCAGCTTTTATACTATGACAAAATTTTTGTGCAATTTTCACACTTTTCACACCTCATAACTCTGAAAGTAACCGTTATCCAAATTTCTTAATAGAGGATCGTTTATATTACCATAAGGGCTACACAAAGGCAAACTTTCAGGTTTTATAAAATGACGAAGGTCAGATCGTCGCTGGCTCTTGCTCTATTATTCTAATGGGAAAATTTTTAATTTAATTTGTGTATAGCACCCTTATTTTAAGTCCAATTTTCATCATTTTTTTGCGGAAACAACTACAGACCAAGCCCTATCCAACGACACCAAGAACTTTAATATCGGTTGAAAAGTGTGGGAGGAGTTCTCAACACAAAAAACCCCTTAGCGTATTAAATAATTATAGATGTTGGTGTCACACAGGAATCTTGTTTAGGACCACTATTTTATATATATTTATAAACCGCTTACCTTTCAATCTTAAATTAATTCTATAAGAATCAAGAATTTATTTTCAACAAGGACAAGTGTGATACATCTTGTATAGCTGACGTCACATTTGTTAGAATTATTGAGGCTAATTAATCAATATTAAACACTCAAAATAACACAAGAATTACGTGGGCCTATGGGATGATTATTTATATTTAATGATTTTAAATAATGTTTCTGAATGAGAAATACTTTTAAATTATACCAATTAGGTTTGATAAATGACCGTTTTAAGGAGTTAGCCCTATATTTATGTTGTAATACTGAAGAAATTTAGAACTAATATGCTCTTGCATTAACTGTTGTTCTACTTCACTGGTGCCTATCTCTTGTTGGTATTTCCAGTTTATAATTACAGCACTTGAAGAAAAACTTGTTGCCAAATTTTAATAAGGGGAGTGTTTTTTTTTAATTTTTATAAATTTAGTTACTCAAGCATGGCAAATTGTGGTCCGCCAAGAGTTGCAGTCGAGAATGGCGAGGTGCTGAAAGCGCTCCTGCAAACGAGCTTCAAAAAGTCACCCAAAAGACCAAAAGTCACCTACACTTTGTCAACAAAAATAAAGCACTAAGATGACAACATTTCCAAATCAATTCAAATATTTTTACAGATTCGAGGGAGCAGGTCCGTCACAACGCCCACCAAGCGTTGCGGGAAGCTTGCAGCAACGCGGACATTGGCCTGGTGCGATCTCTCATCACACAGTTGGGGTCGGAGGCAGAACTAGTCGTCAATATGGCTCCCAACGGATCCAACACGTTGCTCTACACGTTAGTAACCTAGTTAATCCGGAATTTAAATTTCCTTGGCATCATGATGTTAAATCATTCTCATAGTATTTGCTAGGAAAGATTCCTGTGGAGATGCAGAATTGGGGGTGTATACTCCTTCTATACTCAACGAATAAACATTTTCATAAAAGTTAATAATTGCCCAAAAATCAGTTGAAACAAATTAAATATCTTTCATAATATATTAGTTTCTTTTGTTTTGATTGCACATTAAAAATAAACAGACAGGATTTTTCATAGTAAAAGTTATTTCTTATGTTTATTCTAAACATAAATAAACAGTAATGTTGTAAGAGCACACTGATCGCCTGGAGGGCATTGCATGTCTTCACCCCTATCTTTTCTTTATTTACTTTAGATTTCAGTAGTCTTTTGTGTTGTGTTGTAGGGCATGTGAGCTTGGTCGGAAGGACATTGTGAAGGCTCTGCTAGACTCAGAGGCAGACGGTCGCATCCACCCTGTCACCAGGTACTCGCCGCTGTACATTGCCTGCTTCAAGGGGCACAAGGACGTCGCTGAGCTCTTGCTGAAGGTAAATAACAGTCAGCATTGTTTAGGGACAGTAAAACACCAGAAACTCGTCTCCTAATAACTCAATACTTTGTATAACTTGACATCTCTGTAGGCACCGACAATGTTCAAATATGCGTCTCGTTACTTACTAATCTGATAATTAAGATAATAATCTGAAGTTTTGGCCACCAGGAATCGATTGGAACTGGTCCCACGGCTGGGAAAAATCCGGTTTTTGTCCTAGAGCACATCAAAGATCCCATGCTATCCTTATGGAGATTTTTATATTGAACAAAAATCAGCTGATAACTGTAGATAAAATAAACCAATGTGTTCCATCTTAAACCCGTGGTTTAGGAATATTACCAAATGCAGCACCCTTTGATCTGGCAAGTGAGCGAAGCGAACGAGCTTGTCTTAAAAAGGAAGAGGGCGAGTGAGCGGAGCGAACAAGCTTTGTGTGAGAAACAAAAGTAATAATTTTACCGAGCATAAGCTCGGTCTCCCTGGTACTTTCAGTAAATTTCCTAGTTTTGATCTATTTTACGTGTCTTTTTGACCATTATTTTATACACCAAACAAAGTTTCATGTAGGCCTATTCCGGGTAATCTTTTTTCAACTGAACAGTTTGTAAATATCAATGAAGTTTAAATAAATATAATTGGACTGCTTCCCTATAGGGAAATTCAATTTTTAACCAGAACATAGTGTTTAAAAATTTTAAACTTGTGCAGGTATCTTATGGGTTCTCATGACGGCAAGAACAAACCAACCAAACTTAACTAAACAGAATAAATATGCTAAGATATTTTAAAATAGCAGTTAACTGATACAGCAAAAACCATGTATTAAATAGTCAATATAATTATACTGACTATTAAACTGAGTAAACATGTAAACTGAGTTTTTTTCTGTGTATTGCCTTGTTTAATTTTTTACAAGAATAAACTAAGTTTGTTGTGAGGAGTAATGCAATCACAATTAATTCTTTGTCACCGTGTCTTTTAATCATTCGACCATTAATTTAAGTCATAATGAAAGTTTTAATCAACTCAAAAGGAAATTTACTCTCCCATAGTTTTGCTGATTAGCATATTTATGGGCAGGAAGCAGTGAACTATATCACATTTTTGCTTACTCTTCCATAAAGAATTTCCTTTCTCATGCACAAGAATGTGAAGAGCCGGAACAAATAGTGTGTCGCTCGTCGCTTGGCCGCCGATGCTGATTAACTACACTTCAGTGTGGACGGCGACCGTTGATAATGATGCAACAATTGCAATGAGGTTGATTATTGAATTTAAATAAACGAGCATATATCAAATTACGTACGGTACTGGGTTAATCGAGCCTTGCTCATTGCTTATAATTCGCTTTTGTTAAAGTATCATGGTAATCAGGCTATTAAGTTTACACCAACAATTGAATTTTACTTTCACAGTTAACAGCGGTTTCAAATAGAATGCTTGAAAATAGTGTTCTTCTATTTTTTGTTGAATTGCAAATGTGTACTGTAGCAGAAATCAAACTGTTGAAACATCAACCTAATCTGATTAATACAGCACATTGCACTGTCACCGTAGTGACTGCTACGTGCTTTACGTTGTAACTGCTACTCCATGCAACTCGTCTCACAATTAATTGCTGTCAAATCTTAAACTTGTTGTTACATTGCAGAGGTTTCCACAGCTAGTTCAGCTGTACACGGTGGAGAGATGGCTACCTATCCACGCAGCTTGCATCAACAACCATGTTCACATCATGGAGCTCCTCCTGAAGTTCAACTATCCTCAACAGCTGCTCTCTACATACAGGTAAATTGTGAAGATCCATCAATGGGTTGATGAAACAATAGGCATCGGTGAACAGAATGTTAAAAGGTTCATCAGCATTTTTACCACAATCAGAATTTTATCCACAGTATTCACATTTAAAAAACATTTCCTAGTATTTGCACTTTTATTATATAATGCAGAAATTGTCTTCAAGTGGTTCTAGTTTTCAAACCCATGCTGAAAATAATTATCTTTCAATATATGGTATTGTAACCCAGGGCTGGAGAGTTGTAATGTAAAAGAAAACATTACAACATATTTCCTAGCCGTTTGTAATTTGTTTTAGTATATTATAACTTTTAAATTGTACATACCTGTCATGTTTTTTTTTATGCAAAAAGACAAAAAATTTCAGACAACAACAAATATTTTAAGAGTTTTAAGACAGAAATTTAATTTATTTTTTATTGATTGAAAGTAATTTTGCTTTAATTGGAATTTTGAAGGTTGAATAGACGTAACATGTACTAAATTTATGAGTCTGATGAAAAATTATAACGTGATTTACAGGCAAATTAAAAAATCAATTTATCTAATTAACTATTGTGATTGATAATTTACGTATACGTAAACATATACTTCATTAATTTAATTTTAAAAGTGATGATTTGTCGTAAAATGTATTTTTAGCTGTAGTACACTTCATCTGAATAAAATATGAATGACTTAATATTATTTGTAAAAATATTAATTTATCTTAAATATAATTTGTATAATTCAAAGCTAAATATGTCTGAAAGACATTTGTTTTATTTTTGATTATTATTTGAATATCATTTGATAATAGCCTACAGTAGAATCCTGCTAATCCGAACCCCGCCAATTAAAAAATCGGCTTATTCCAAACATGTTACTTCAAGCAAATACAGATTTTTCCTTAACTTTAAAAAAGAAAAATTCAAGAAAAAAGATTTTTAAAGAAAGAAACATGATTTATTGTTACACAAAACAAATTAATTGGGTTACACTTTATAATATATTTAAAGATGTGAGATAACTTTAATTTAAAACCAGAGAGAAACTTAGAAGGTACGGTATAAAAAAAATATAAAAAAATATTGAAATTAAATTACTTGGGTGGAATTTGCTAAATCATAATGTAAAGTGTGATGACCCGATGACTCATATTTGTAATGTGAGAAAGGATAGGCTTGCCATGCTTTCCGGTATTTTGCTCATGTTCCGGTATCCCGGCTGGTTTTGCTTTTGTCCTGGTTTTTGTACAAATTGAGAAAACAGTAAATTATCACAAAAAAAATATAAAAAAATAAAAAAAGTTTGGTTTTTGTCATAAAATAAACATTCTTATAAAGATTATAACAATAAATGTACTGTATTAAGAAATTAACTTGACAATTCAATTTTCAGAAGGCAATCAAATTTAAAATCAAAGTAATATTTGATGTCCATAAGGTGGTTGCAGACATATTATTATAAAAGGACTATTTTCAGTCAAATAAATTTCAATTACATGAAGAGGAGATTCATTTTTGTTACAACTTTATTTTGATTCAAGATAGTGTAGGCCCTATCTTTTGAGCACGTGTTAGAACAATAAACTAACCAAAAATGTACAACTGCTTTCATTTAATTTTTAAATTTTATTGAATTAATTAATTCTACTTGCACAAGATAAACATTTTATCTTTTCCAGACTAAATTAAAATATTGTATGTATGAGCTGCAATGTTTTTCTAAAGTATGGTTTATCTATGCTTAAAAGTTGCATAATTGAGACCAAGGAATTGGTTTCCAGTTATTTACTCTTGTTTGGTTGGGAGGGTCGAGGGTAGTTACATACTAATCATTCCGGTTTAGTCCTGTAAAATTATGGTGTTTCCTTTTTCCTAGGAAAGATGGAAAGATAACTGCTGGATTAGGGGGGGGTCTAAAAAACACTGTTTGCACTTTAAGTTATTGAAGATCAATGCCTTCCCCTTCTGGTTGACGCTACACCTGTTCACGAGCCAAGCAATAATGTAGAGCTGGCATTAACAGATCTCCCTACGATGAACGTCAGATATCACCATTGCTTTATCAAAAACAAATCAACAGTGTGCGTGCATTCACTTCAAAATTGTTATTACATTACAATAAAGTCAACAAAATATTCTCTAAGCTAAGTGTTACGAGTTGTTAAGTTAAAATACACGTAATTTACGCATTCTTGAATATGCTAGTTGTAATGTATCTTACATATACAATATCCATCTAATCAGAAAATTTTCTAACAACCACAAATCCAATTAGTTTTGATTAACAGGACTCTACTGTGTGTATTCAATTACTGCACTTGTTTTGCCTAATGGAGTTTTTGTTGAAGGGTGCGGGCATATCACTCTAGTGATATGGAGAACTCTTGGCTCAGTATCTGGGCTGCAATTCAAAATGACTTCCAGCTTTTGAGGTGGTTTAGATCTTTGTTAAGGGTTTTCACTGTGGGGTTTGATTTGCTTTACTAACAACTGGTTTTTCACAAATTGCTGTGCTGAACTAAGTAATAGTATTAATTTTCATAGGTACATAGAGCTCAATTATAACAAAAACTCTGCATTGGAAGTTGAACCATCTTGATAGTAAGGTGTTAGTAAAATTTATTAACCCTTTAATGGATCAAACTTAGTTAAAAATGTTAGAAATGTTAGAAATCTGTTTTATTTTTTTAAATTATTTTTATTATTGCAATTGATTCCTTGGCCATGATTTTTACAATTAATACAAACAGGGACTGTATTGCAACAGCATTGGAGTACGTACCCAACCAAGGGAAACACCAGAATATCAAATGAAATCTTAAAAGCTTCTCTTGTTCTTGACTCCTCACTCTCCTACCACTCACTTAATGCACAGCCACACAAGCATTTTTTCACGCTGTAAATACTAGTTTATTTTCACGCTGCTTGTATTTATAATTCAATTTTAAAAAGTAAGGTGTAAAAAAAAAAATAAATAAAAAAATAAAAAAAACACCATTGGAAAGAAAACAATTACCATTTGACAGTTTGTCTGAGACTTCTACTGGGCCTATGTACATGCGGGTTTTAACAAAACCAACCTTTTCGGTCCTATATTAGCAGGTTTTATTTGTATTTCAAAAATATTTATATAAATTTGGAAAAAAATGGAAAAAAACTTTTCTGAAAAGATTTAACATGGGGGAAAAATTCAATTTTTTCGATCCTTTCGGCAGCTTGTCTGAGACTTCCACTGGATCAATTTATTTTTACGAAATATAAGCTAAACATTTCTATATTAGAAGGTTTTATTTACTTTAGCGTTATCTTACTTTCCTAAATTATAAAAATCATTTCAAACCTTTGTAATTAATTTATTTTATAAGATTTCAATCAGCTGATTGTATTACAGAAGAGGTATTTGGTCTAAAAAAAGCAATATAAGAACAAATGCTCAAGAAGAATTTGTTTATCATGGTACAGTATCTAAAAATGTATATGATTACAGTAGAAGCCCTTAAATTCGGCCACCTCAAGACCAGACCACTGGCCAGATTTGAAAATAGCCGGACTAACCGGCGTATTATTTAACTGGTTAAATAGAGACCTGTACCAACAATGAACTATTAGCCCTAATAAACTATTTTATTTAACAATGAAGGGCAATAATGAATACTTATAATGAATATATAATGAATACTTGCCCAATCAATACTGGGTATCAACAATATTACTGATGGTGTTCTGTCATCAAAGACCCTAATGTATAAATGGGACCGTAATAGCGACGGAATCGACTAGTGACCTAACTTACGTGTTAAATCGGGCCGCGAATCACAAAAAAAGATAACGATCAAAAATAGAATACAAACACAATGTTTTAGAAGATATCCAATAACGAATAGTTTAGAAAATGGCAATTAAACTGATATATTTTAGTGATATAACATGGAACAAGATGACTCTTGTCTATTTTGCCCGTGGGAAACTCCCATGGTTGAAAGTTTTATTTCGGGAAGACCGTGGCCAGATTATTCAGCGGCCGAACCATCCTAGGCCGGACTAAAGGGCTTCTACTGTATAATGAATTATTATTTAAATGAAACAAAAAAGTAATAATAAGTTTTATTTGATTTAAACTGTACAATTATCTAGATGTTAGATAAAAATAAATAAATAAGTTTTGATTGTTAAATTGTTAAGTACCATAATTTAAGTTCCTTAATTCTAATCAGATGATCAATTGATAGGAAATAGCAATTTAAAAAGTTCATTTTATACATGTTTTGCACCATCTGTCAAGCTCTCCACTCGATCACCGCGGATACCTCGATCACCTGTGGCATACCCCACTACATTTCATGCTGCTAATATTTCTCGCGTTTTTTCATGCTGCCTTTGTGCGTGAACAAACGCTTGTGTGGCCATAGCGTTACTCAAGTCCTCTCTTCCTAAATTCCTTTCTTACCACTCAAAAAAGAAATGCAAGTCAATACAATAGCATGGTTTGGGTTTGGCAAGACTGTTTAGTTGTAGTCAGGCAATGGGTTCACATTATTACTTTAAAAAAAAACTGCACCGACACTGTGGTGGTCAAAATTGAAGCCTTATATTTATTAACTTATAGAAGGACAATGCGACATGTGCTTTGAGTAAAAAACAGAAATGTGTGGGCCTGGTAGTCTACTGGAGGAAAGCAAACCAAGAATACTGAAGGTTTTTTAATGTTAAAATAATTAATACATTTCTAAGATAATTTTGAGCCAATAATTTGATTTTGAGAACTTTTTATGCTAAAATATATCCACCCCACCAGCATACTACTTATGGCCTTTCAGGAAATAATTTGACACTTTATTACATGTTTGTTGAGGCATGTCAATACCAAAATCATATTTTTTTACAATCACACCACACATAAGTAAAAGCCCTCCGAAAGAACTTTCTTAAAGAAATTCTCAAAAGTTGGTTACGGTTTAAAACTTGACTCCAGTTGGAAAAGTTGTTTTTGTATTAACACTTTTCTCTTAACATTAACAAATTTTATTTTCATGATGAATAAGCCTCTGAATCACTGATAATAGCAATAAAAGGTTTAAAATACCTGTGCACTGTCAAGTGATCCTTGTTTGGTAATCTGGCCAGTTATGTTCTTAATGTTTTCGTGTCGTAAATGTCTTTCGTGTGTGTGTATGCGTGTATGGTTTTAAGTTTTGACAAAGTTCACATGGATAACTAACTACTTGGTGTTCTACGCTTGAAAATGGACCCATTAGAGGCCCAAAACCTTTGGTAGAAAATAACCAAACAAGGATCACTTGACAGTGCACAGGTATTTTAAACCTTTTATTGTTATTAAATTTTAGCTCCCCAGCCTTTGTTCAAAAGCTTAATTTATTACAAGTTGTCTTTACTTTAATATTATTTTAGGTGTATTTTACTGTTATTTTGTTGATTTGGAATAATTTATTTATAAACCGTTAAATCAAAGATTGTCTCTGTCCCTTGCAGATAAAATAAAAAAATTTATTTCATTTTTAAACTCTAATTTTAATGTTAATACCCTCTCACCTGCCCTCTCTCCTCAAATTAATAGTGTTTTATGGACCTTAACATTAAAAGGTTAACTTAGTTGGACATTAACTAAGTTGCTCTTTTTATCTAACTAGTATACATGTTGCTCGAAATCGAGCAATTTATTTTAATACAATACAAAAGTTACTTTTAGCTCTAAATCAATGACATCCGACCAATCCAATATTGTGAATCTCTTTAATCACCAAAACTACACGTACTTACAGCTGATTATTAACATATGTTTAAAATGCTTTATTCAATCCCAATGTTATTTAAATGGGAAACTTTGAGATTTCAATGGTGGATAGCGCCTTTATTTTCAGTCCTATTCTCATCAATTTTTGGCGGAAACAACTACAGACCAAGCCCTATCCAATGACACCAAAAACTTGAAAATCGGTTGAAAATTGTAGGAGGAGTTCTCAAGACAAAAAACCCCTTAGCGTATTAAATAAGTATAGATATGTGAATAGAATGAACTTAAATTGATTAAAAAGTAAGACGTATATTTTTTAGTTCATTGATTCATGTTTGAACTTAGTAGAAAAAGCTTAAAAAATAATCTATTAACTAATTATTTAGAAAATCAAATGCCACAAAACCTTTAAAATAAATATAAAAAATGTAATCTTTTCCAAATATTTCTCGTATTTTATTAATAAATTTAATTGATGAGCAAAACTACCTGTCATATATGTAAACTGAATGTAATAACTAAATTAATTAGGCCCTATTGGCAACCCTTGGGTCAAAGTTCAAAGTGGCCTACGTGCCACTATTGGATGTACCGCTCCGTCTCACATGAATAAACCAGTTCGTGCCTACATGTCTTTTTAATTAGCTCTGGCCCTGCGACCCATTTGACATGGTGCAGTCGGCTGAAATTAAGTTTTTAACTCAAGTAGTGGTTTTGAAAAAAAAGTAATTCAGTTAATAGTTAACAAGTAAGTGTGTATTAAATTTTCACAACGAAAATGACCGGCGGAGATAAGAAGATGGACCCAGGTGAGCAAACGACGCCATCATCCGCCATTGTAGTGCAGAGTAATACAGCTTTGATTAAACCCCCGTCAGAATTAAACTGGTCTGGTAATATGGCCGAAAATTGGGGCATTTTTCAAGCAAAAATTTAAAACATATATGACACTACCTATGAGCAGACAAAGCAATTTAATATGTAACGTGTCCCAGTTTTCTCAAACAGTTTTCTCGATTCTTAATTTCTTTTTATCTCGTTTGCTTAATGGAGGGTTGACTCATATAAACCCTAGTAAATTAAAACTGAAATATCTACTGTGTATTGAAACCTTAGAGATTATCAGATTGTTATCACAATCCGATATACACTAGTATTCATATTAGTAATTTTGTTCAGAGATGGAGATTGGGAGTATCAGCTTGCGTTTGACTTGAACATGAAGGACGTGACAGGCCAGAATGTTCTTTACCTCGCGTGCCTTCTGGGCAACTACAAGATGGTTGACCTGCTGCTCAAGTTCAAAGTGAAGGCCACCAGAATCAAGGTCAGCACTTTTGCTTTAAATTTAAACATACACTGTTTGGTATTAAACATTTATACAAATTCTTCGTTTGTTTATTGACTCTAAAACTAGTTTACCAGAAGATAGCTCTTATTGCGGGGTGCACATCACTGAGCATGAGCAGTAATCTTTTTCACGTATTGTGTAGCCCAACCCTCCAAATAACAAAAATACCCTTGACACACCAAACCTCAGTACTCAGTGAATTTCCAATAGAGGTTTTTATTTAATGAACAAAAAATATGGTAATGAAAAATGGGAGATATTTCACAAGTAGGCCTAGAAAATAGATCCAGTTAGTACCATCCTCTTAAATCTAATACAATAGACATTTTCATATCTGAACTTCACATAACCAACACCCTATATCCGACCATCTCTTATATACAAACCGTTTGTTGGCGAGCCCGTTCTGACTTGAAAGTGTCTGATCGACACTATGCTTTGTTTTTGTGTCACTAACTGTCAGTCCAATCTTTTTTTTAGCGAATTTCCCTATAGGGAATATTAGCGAATTTCCCTATAGGGAATACGCTATTACGGTAGTGGCCATGGTAAGACCTAAGGCCGGGACCACTTTACTTTTTCATTTTGAGGTCCCCAGAAGCCAAAAACACCATTCGTTCATTTTCATATATATGTATATATATATATATATCTATATATATATCTATATATCTGGTACTGATAACTTTTGAAGGGGACCTCCGATTTTGATGTAATTTGGTATGAAGATGTAAGACTAGGTCTATTTTCATGAGTTCGCGAACCAGCATGATCGGGTTATGGGAACGGGGTTTTATGGGGTTTCAAAGAGGTCAAAAATCGGTTTTTGTCATTTTTGGGCCTTAATTTTTTAAATTAAACAATTTTAACTAAAATCATTTAAATGAGCTTAAAAAAACAAACAATTTAGTATTTTGAATTTTTTACTTGGCTTCACAGGTTATGGAGAAAAGCTAAAAAATGTTTTCCAATGTTAATCTTATGGGAAATCAACGAACCCACCGTATCTCGCTTATTTATTGGAATAACTTGAAAAATTTGGTATGTACATTCACTAGGTACCGTTTAACTGATATTTGCTTACAACACCAATATGGCGGCAAACCTACATACTCACCTTCATGGGGTTTATGGGGAAAATTAAAAAGTGCCGAATATTGATACAATTCAAAATTTTACCTTACCTAACCATTATATTTCCTAACTAACATTGTTTAACAACATCACATGGCAGCAAACCTACGTGATCATTCCTATGGTGTTTATGGGGAAAATCCAAAATCTCAGATTCCTTTGGAAATTCGCTGAGTACGCAGGTCTGCTGCGACGGGGGGTATTTGTGGAATATGCTGTGACTTATCTTGCATTGTTTTATCTTATCTTATACTCTAAAACAAGCAATGTTTGTAACGGGCAAAATTTTTTTTTCGCTCCAAGGATTTTTTATTTTTTGATTGAATGTGGGGGTTCTGGCCACCAGAAATCGATTGGAGATGGTCCCATGTCTGGGAAAAATCCGGTTTTCGTTCTAGAGCCCTTCAAAGTTTCCATGTTATCCTCATGGAGATTTTATTAATTGAACAAAAATCAGCTGATAACTGTAGATATAAACCAATGTGTTACACCTTTAACCTGTAGTTTAAGAAAATTATACCAAAGTGCAACACCCCTCGGCTTGGCGAGTGAGCAAAGCGAACGAGCTCGTCTTTAAAATGGAAGAAAGCAAGTGAGCGGAGCGAACGAGCTTTGTGTGAGAACAAAAGTAATAATTTTACCGAGCTCAAGCTCTGTCCCCCTGGTACTGTTTGTTAAAGTCAATATTTTTTGGGTTTTCTCTATTATTTATTACTCCTCCCGATATCCGACCTTACGGCTGTTCCGACCATGGCCTGGTCCTGTCATAGTCTGACATGAGAGGCACTACGATAATTCAGTTTGGTTGAGGTCAAATGTTGTTTTCAATAAACTAAAGTCATATAAAAGTTCAATGAAAAATTCTTCTATTAGGATAGGTTTATTGTCATTAAAATGTTAGTATAAAGTAACAAACATCCCATAATTTTATTGAAAATTCTGTGAAACTTCAATAAACTTGTCATAAGGGGTTACACCTAAGAAGAACTGTACAACCTGGAATAGAAGAATGATAAAAGGGTAACAATTATATCCCCATAGTTTTAGTTGCTGGTCACCAAAGTATTCTTCTCGGTTTTTATAATTTTGCACAGAATCCGGTTTGAATTTTGTGCTGTCTCGTTTGTTAGATAATCTATTTGATTGACTTCTTATCTCTGACAGCTTGTTGATGCTTCTCCCTTGATTTTTGTCAGCAACAGGTATATACGTACCAGTAACATCTTTAGTGATGCTTTGTCGATTGATCTTGCTGTTTAATTGTGAATCTCGTCTTTCCTGAGTTGCTCTTTGATTTGTATGTATATGTTCTTTTCCCAATAGAATCTCCTGTTTCTCAGCTGATGAAGATTTCATTCTTGGGAGCCCAGTATTTTGATCATTTGCATTTTCTTCTTGTGGTTGGCACTGTTGAAGAAGGAGTTTACTCCCTTTTCTTTCTCCTTTACCACCAACCAAACTTTGATTTTTATCAGGAATTACAGTTTTACCAACAGAACTTGTGATTTTTTGTTGTTCTGACTTATTGACTTTGCTTCCCTTTTCTTCCTCAGCACTCTTATCTCCAGTAACTTTTGTATCCTTTACACTTTTACTTGGCATTAGGCTTTTAATTTCTGATGCTTGGCTTTGATTTTTTCCCTCAAACTGAAATGTTTTGTCTATTATGTCAGTATCTTGACTCTCAATAATATTCTTTTGCAATAAAGGAACATTTCCCCCAAGAACACTTCTTCTTTTTATTAAACTTTTTCTACTGCCTCTTTTTCCTGTTTGCTCATCCCCAGGCATCTCTGGACTTTGTCTATCTATTATGTTTTCCTGCATAAATGCTCTATCCCTACTAACTGTTCTACTTCCTTTTACCAAACTTTTTCTATTACTCTCTACTGTTGACTGTTCTTTCTTAGTATCAATGCCTTGATTCTCTGCCATATCTGTTTGAGAAGAGGTTTTATCTGCTCTTTCTTTGCTGTGTTCATTCATTAAACTTTTCTTACTGTCTTGTATCACTTGGTTTGGATTTGAATATTGAATTTTTTGTTTTCCGTCTTCTACCTCATCTTGCTTAATAATTGTATTTTTCTCATAATTTTGTAACAAGCTCTTTCTTGCGAGGTTTTTTGTATTCCCCACATTACTACTTTCTTCTATTAAACTTTGTCTGCTACCACGTACCAATTTTGGATCTTTGTCATTCTCCAGCTTGGCATCACTCTTCTTTTTTGGTTGTATCATACTTTCCTTGACAACACTTGTTTTTTTATTTTCATTCTCTTTTACCTTAGTACTTAATGAATTATCGTCTCCATATAAATCTGATTCAACGGTCTTGTTTTTAGAGAATCCTTTTTTAAATTGAGTGTTTGGATTCAACTTGGGCTGTGTCAAAGATTTTGTTTTTGTAGTTGTATCAGTCGATTCTAACTTTTTACTGGTAGGCTTTCTTGTTTCATTAAAGGACGATTCTGATTCATTTGGCCTGGATGTTGTTGATCCTACTTCTTGGTTATATTGTTGTAAATTGGATTTTCGAATTTGGCTGTTTCTTTTAGATTCTAGATATTTTTTATGAATCTCTCCATAATACCCACTTCCGCTCTCACTGCCTGGTGGTGAATCTCCGATGAGTCGTGGAATGGATTGTGTATCTGAATTTTTTATCTGGCTCATTCTTTTAATAACGCTACTCTTTTTTGGTGTTGACAAAAAGGATTTGGATGATTTTTGTGATATATCGCTGGTGATTGATGTTGATCTCTTACCATTTTTATCATCAAAACTTTTACTTGTTTTGTTTTTTGACGCTCTGCTATCTTTTCTGGAGGTTCTGGACAGTTTTCCCTCTTTCTTCCTGTTATTTTCTACTTTAGCATCAGATTTCCAAGATGTAATACTAAGGTTTGACATTTTTCTTTCATCCAGTGACTTTTTACGTTTTACAGTACCTGGCATTCTTAGTATAGAAGGTAAGTATTTGTTTGAGATTTTTGGTTTATCAACAGCAGGCTTCAAATCAGACGTCCGTTGTGTGTTTTCTGAAACACGATTTGAGGTAGCGGTGTTTCTTGTTTGTGAAACTAGTGAATTCCTCTGCTCTGTAGCTTCAGTTTGGTAATAGAGTTGTGGCTGATTATTATTCATCTCTGAAGTTCTATCAAATATATTTTTTTGCCCTGCATTTACTGCAGCATAAACCTTTAAGCTCTCCATAGGTTTTTCTGCAGAGAGATAATTAATAGGATTAGAAACATTTTCCTCTTTCTGCATTAAAACGACAGGCACATATACTATCTTAGACAGCGAATTTTGTGGTGAAATATTCTGGTTCTTGAATGCCAGCACTGGAATTTCATCGTAGTTTGTTACTGAAATTACTTGTTCTTGAGATTTTTTTGCCATTTGTTTAGCGAATGCTCCATTTACTTCATTTTCATCAACTTTTGACATGTATATCTGATAGTTTGATCGTTTTACTTGGTCACCGCTAGGATAATTACTTTCCTCTTCAGTTTGTGTTACAGATCTTCTTTGAATTTCTGGTTCTGTTTGACTTGTTTCAATCTGTTTTGTTGGCTTTTTATACGTGATGGTTTGATGGCTGGAAGGTTGCCGAACAAAGTAGGTACTTAGGTTACTCCCATAGAAATTATCTCTTTTATCTTCCATGTCAGTGGAAGTATTCCTCTTTATCTTATAACCTTGCCTGTAGTCATATCTGTATTTTGGTTGATAACTATAACTGCCATTTTCCAAATCTGATTCTACAGTTGTATAAGCGGAATCTGTTTCTGTGTACATGATGTGTTGAGGGTGTTGGTGATAAAGCGTGTATCGGCTGGCTTCTGAATCATAATCGTAAGTGTCATTTCCCGTTTCATACACATCACTTGAATCAAACAAATATGGGTAACTGTAGTTAATAATTTTTTTCCCACTATGTAACTTGTCACGCTTTGGATAACCGTAACTTTTGTCAAACTTAACGTGTTTGCCTTTCTTCATATCATCAGCAGAATCCCAAGTAGACCATCCCATTGATGTTTCTGAGGGAGAGTAAATATGGTATCGCATGTGAGGTTTTCTCGGGGAGGACTCTTTCTTATGATACATCATTAATTTGGCAGATAAAAAAAATTGAAAATAGCTTCAGAGAATCAGGATTTTATCTTGATTAAAATCTAAAAACAAAGATGATAAAATTAACTAAAAATATAGGAACTGTTCATGCTGTATAAGCTGTTTAATTTCTGTGGATACTTTCATTGTTCCTTACTTAACCCTGGAAGCGGTCAGGCCAAATTGGTAGGTGTGCGCTAAGCGGCCAGTCAATTTCTGCCATTTTGCAGACTTAATCTTAAATTTATAGTGTAAAAACAACTAATGATGTGCATATTCATTTTCTTGGGAAAAAGACGAAGATTATTAATAAAATTAATTGAATGGAATCCCTGTTGATACCTTTTTCACAAAATGTCAAAAAACTAAATTACTAGAACTAGAATTATGAGTACTAGAACTTTGACACTGATTTTTATACAGGCAATCTAAGGCATGCAAAATGAAGGCAATTTATTTCCCCACTTGGGAATTTGTTTTTATTTTCCTTTAAGGGGAAAAATAAAGAAAATGGACAAAATTAATTACAAACATGCGCTGTGTACGTTTGAACTAAAAAATAACGTAAGATAAAATACGAGGCGTGTATTTAAAGTGACGTTTTTTAAATACCGCAACTGCAGCACTGCGGTCGGCGTTTTGCGCATGCGCGCTGTATACCTACATCTTTCGGCAACGCACGGACGCCATTACGGCATGTTTCATCGTTGTGTTTGGACTTTTTTCAAATGTTTAAGAAGCCTTCGCTCATAGAGAGTCCTGCCGATTGCTAAGCATTGTCTGTTATCTGTTTTCTGTAGGCCAAAGCCGTGAAATCGATCAGTATTTATCGTGAGATCTGTGGAGAGTACGATGAAAACATGAGTGATGGAATGGTACGAATGTGGGTTGGGGTGTTTAAAGATTGCCGCACAAAATGTGCATGATGATTAATAGCATATCATTTGCTTTACGATAATGCCCTTTTACATGTGACTTATTGGACCCAGGATTTGATTACAGAATTTGTTTAGGAACAACTCGATCATCCTCCCTACAGTCCCGACCTAGCACCGAGTGACTATCACATGTTCATTTAAAGAAAGACTTAGCGGTGTGCAACATGAAAATGACGACGATGTCAAAAGGCTGTATTGGAGTGTTACTCATGGCAGGTGGCAGAATTTTATGACGAGGGAATCGTAAAGCTAATTGTATGATATGAAAAGTGCCTCAATGATTTAGGAAATTATGTAGAAAAGTATATTAAAGTACAGGCTCTCATGTAAAAATAAAATTATAAAAAAATCTCCAAGTTTATTTTTTATTTCAAAACGGTATCTCTTTAAAAAAAAAAAAAAAACCCGCCACGTAGTATATGCTATATTACTAAACTGTACAGTATATTTATTGGAAATAATGCGATTTTAAACCAAAAAAAATTGTACTCTTCACTTTATATGTGTTAAAATTTCTATTTTATTATTTTCATTAAAATCTAATTTACTTTCTCAAGGCTTTATATAATTTTCTTACTACTTTACAATATCATCAATTGTGCAATGTTTGTAGTACAGATCTTTTTGAACAACAAAATATAAATGTATGTTTAAGGAAATGTATAGTAAAAAATGTCTCAAAGGCATTTGAGTGGATGTACCTACAGATCACTTGAACAATCTGACATAGGTTAGGCCACGCACCGGCAATAAATATAGAATTGTTCAATAAAATTAAAAATTATTATTATCAACTTACATTTATTTAACCCGTGACGGGTTGCGTCGCTGTCTTTTCCACCGGGGTTTCAGATTTCTAGTAATATCTCTGATACGTCTTGAGCTATGGTGACCACCTCTCGTATACCTTTCATTGGACTCGTCCACTAGCCGGCAGATCATATGTCACCCCCCTTCCCTGCGCCAGTCGTCGTCTGAAGTGTGTTTACTGCGGACACTGGTGGAATCCACCGTGCGCGACCCCTCTCATTCGTGTGATTTTGTTGTTTTTATTTGTGACGTTTGCGTGAATCAGTGACTTTTACGGCCTGATATGGATTCTATAATATATTATAGAATACATTCTATAATAATATTATTAATATTATATTAATTATAATATTATTATAATAATATATTATATTATGATATTATAATATATTATAATATATATATATTATTATTATTATTATATATATATTATAATAATATTATTCTATATAATATTATTAATATTATAATACAGTATTAGCCAAAATAAACAGTACTGAACATATACTTTAGTTTATATATGCATATATAGCTAAAGTATATAATAATATATATTATATTATATATATTTTATTATTATATATATATATTATATACATTTACATTATATATATATATATATATATATATATTATAAATTTATACATAAAATAAAAGTATTACCATTAAAAGTAATAAAAGTATTTCAGTACTGTTTATTTTGGCTAATACTGTATATTCTATAATATATTATTATTAGTATATTAGTTTAATATTATTATGTTATCACTCGGAGATATTTGTATGTACCTAGATTGTAACATGTATACAATAAAACTCACATTTATCACACTTTTGTTGACTTTTTCGTAGCCCGGTGGAATCCACCGTGCGCGTCCCCTCGCGGAACTTTCATTCACGCGCCCCCTCGCGGGTTAACATAAAAAATCATTATATTCTTAAGTATCCAAACAATAACAAGCATGTTGTCATAGAGATAAAATTTAGATAGAACATGTGTTTTAATCTATTGATCATCTTCCCCATGAAGATTCAGTCTGTCAGGGGGTTTTATTTTCCTACAACTTCTGGGTCTCGTCGGGCCATAGGTTTTCTCTCTGGGTTGAACTTTTGAGGGTTGACTAGGTTGAACTTCTTCTTGAAATACGCCTCTTGCATTAGTATGATCCGATCTAGAATCTTTGGTTTCTCTATTCAGGCTTTCTGTAAGCATTATCAATTCCCAATCTTGTTCAAAATCATCGAATCTAGATCTTGTAAATGACTTTTTCATTTGACTTGAATTTCGTCGAAGAGGCGTATTAGATCCATCTTTTACAACCCAATATGATCTTGGCTCTTTCCCTTTGCGCACGACCGTAGTCTGTCAGGGGGTTTTATTTTCCGACAACTTCTGGGTCTAGAATGACTATTAATACAACTATTTCAGTCTTCTTCCATAGACCACCAGAAGTGCCATAGAGGAAGGAATCGCTACTAATATGTGTAACTTTTTTCTGGCAACAAAATAATATGGTTTATAACACGCTAAACTCATTAATAATTGTTTTAATAGGTGATTTATAATCTGCCGTATTTTCAGCATATTGGGTAAAGTGTGCACCGCACATTATAGCTGATTTTAAAAAGTAATTGACCTACTTTGCGTAGTCATATGACAAGTGTTTACTATAGGAAACAAAAGAACAATTCATGTTCTTTTCAATGATACCAACGGCTTTCTGATTGCACAAAAATACCCAACAACGATTTTTATAAAAACATTTGTTTTTTGAGGTTTTGCAGTTTTTGAGTGGGAAATTGTTTGTGCACTTAATTTTGTTGAAATTATAATACGAATTACATCGCTCTATTAATAATACAAGGTTTAACAATATGCAAAAATGAAAGTTTGGAAAGTTTTTTTAAATGGTATCAATATTATTACGTTTCTAGCTTGTTTTCAGTGTGATATGAGTAGTTGAACAAATATTACCTATATTGCCGGTATCCGGCAACAGACAATTTTGGCACAAATGAAATTAGGTACCGGATATCCAGCAATGGCCGCTTCTAGGGTTAAACGGCCTAATCTCTAGTACTACTCATCAGGTTTAGCATGACGTATATTGGGCATGCATGCAAAACCTGACGAATTGTCATTTTCTGTATAAAAACATTTTTGACACAAATAGCAACACTAAGATTCATTTAGGCATATCAGTGAAAGACTGTGGTGTTAAATGTGCGTTTACACTATAGGTTGACAACCACAAGTGGTTGAGTTTTACTGGTATATCCAAATGGTTTGAGTCAACAACTTTTGGTTGTCAACCTCGGGTGTTATCGCATTTTTAGTCAAATGAGAATAGCTCAACAAAATCATTTTGCAGACACTTCTTTTAAATTGCTTTTTGTAAACAAAAATACTAGGGCTTCTAACATCAATTAGTAGTAGTAATGAATACAGAGTCTTTTAAGAAGGTCAGGTCTTATGGCTTGTATTCTGCCAGATTCTATAATTGGGCAAGTCACTACAAGACAGCTGTACTATCATGCTGTTCCATAATGTTTACCTCTCCCCCCTTAAATCCCGACCAGCTGTCTGCAGCATTGTAGAGGAATAATTAGCGTGTGTTATTACAATCACAACGTAATTACTAAATTACCAACTAAATTTATTTAGTGGTAATTATAGCTACAACAATTACAATTTTTCAATCCAAACCATTCTTTTTTGCAGTGTTAATAAAACGCTGGAATTAAAATTGCCGCTTGCACGGTAGAGGATAGATGGGGGGGGGGGGTGAAGTGCAATAGGAACAACCAGCTGTTCGTGGTGTTCGCTGGTTGGAACAGCCACCACTCGAAGCTATCGGTGGTGATTGGCCCAATTCAAGAAACGGAAGGGGGTGTAATCGAAGAAGGAAATGCCAGTGCTCGACGCTACCTCTTGTGGTGACTTGCCCAATTAAAAAAAAATGACAGAATATTTAACATGGGACCTGACCTTCTTAAAAGACTCTGTATTCATTGGTAGTAGGTAGCTTTATTTCCAGAGATATTATGTACAAGTGTCTTACAAGTGCTAAGGGCTAATAATAGGCCTACTTTTTATTGCTAGGATCAAGTTAGGCTGCGTTCACACGATACGACTTTTTGCCGTGCGCCGTGGACGGCACAGAGCCATGTATGTTGAATTACATTGTATGGATGTGTTCACACGAAACGACGTGCGTCGAACACGGCACCGTGGACGGCGCTAAAATTCAAACCACGATGCTTTGACGGCACATTCACAACCATTTAAATTCAGTCAGATGTTGAATCTGGCATTAGTGCTAGTGTTGCCTCTCCAACTTCTTCAACCAGCTCGCACAATATGAACATAAATATCTTATAGAAAAGTGAACATTAGATTATTCACACTTAAAAGGGGGGGGGGGAGATTAAAGGGCCCCTGTCAGAACATTATGCTGTGCTTCACCTGCTCCCATTTTGCATCTTTAATTAAGTCCGATAAAAATGAGAGAGGTTTTTAAGATAACACTTGGGTTATTTGCTTCACTTTTGGTTTTTTTAATATTTGGAGTCCATACATTAAACTGCTGTCTTAAGTTGTTCAACTCTAAACCATTATAGCGTATATAGATTCAAGCAAGTCTGTTTATCTTTGATTTTTTTCTCTCACTTTTATCAGACGTTAAAGACAAAATGGGATAAGACGAAGCACTACATGATGTTCTTAGATGAGCCTTTTCACCTCCTCTTAAAAACTGCCTTGCAAAATAGTAGAATTAAACACATTAAATAATCAAAACTAAATAAATTATTCTATAACAATTGATGCATTTATAAACTCTCCTCCTAAAACATCGTAACTCATTTAGGTATTACTATAAAAGCAGTCATTACTTAATGGTGGAATTATAATCAAAGCACTTTACTGCTTTTACTACGATAAGAGATTATACTTACAACTTTTTTAACGATGCGGTCGAAACGGTGCCGGCGCAGGCCGTATAGTCCACACAGTGTAAGCCGTAATGTCCACGGCTGAGGCCGAGGAATGCATGGCGCCATGCCGTTCACGGCGCATGGCGAAAAGTCGTATCGTGTGAACACAGCCTTATGACACTCGGTACAAATCTACTTTCTAAACCCTCTACGGTTCATCAATTTTATTTATTGACAGGTGGAAAAACAATCCTCTATCCAAGATCCATGGATCTGTTTCAATTTGACTCTTAATTAATAATTTTTTGTGGTATACACTTAACACATTGCCACCTTGAATTAAAAAGAAATTGCAGCACCAGGATAGACATTTTCAAATGAGAATCATGCACAGAATCAACTTAATAAATTTCCAAACAATGGTTTTTTTAGCTCGATTTGGTTCATATATTTGAAACAAAAATAATATTTATTTCCACACCTGAAACTTAAAAAAATCTTAACAAACTAATTTGTAAGTACTTTTAAAATTTAACAAAATAAAAAAAATAATTTTGTAAACAATTATGTGATCAATATTTTATATTTTTATTTAACAGCTGTAATTGAGAAACTTTTAGATCATACTATATTTTACAGTTTATAGAAGATATTAATAAGATATGGGGGATGAATAAGGAAGGACAAGTTAAGGCTTTTCGTACATATATTATGTTGAAAGCCTCAAAACATTAATATCTTGATGGCTCATTTGGATAGCTACCAGCTGAGCAGCACAAGTTTGACTCTATGCGTGTCTGTGACGTTTAACAACGTACTGTGTTTAACGCTAAACGAAAAATAGAATTTTCTCCGCAACCACTTGCAGGGTGTCTACTGCCAAAGAGATACAAAAATTAATGACTTTTTTGTGACTTTTAAGGGTAAAAAATGTTTAAAATCTCTGACTTTTCAGTCTCTAAGATAGATATTCTCGGGAGAAAGTATGTGTCAGTTATCTGATACAGTTTATTTTATATTAATGGGATAAGCATGTGTCAGTTATCTGATACTGTTTATTTTATAATACATTTAAGTATAGAGACAAATTAGTTGATTTCATTGTTTCAGGCTGTGCATAATGTAATAATGCAAATAACCAGGCTAAATGTTTATTGGTAGCTGCAAAAATATCTACAGCAAATGTAGATTTTAAAACTATACCTAATATATGTACATTTAATGTAGATTTTTAAACTAGTGGGGTAGCAAAAGTAGATTTTTAACTGGCTGGGTAGCTGGGTGATGCTCGCCTTTGAATCCAAAGGTTGCCAGTTCGATCCTGAGAAAAGTTAGTAGTTTTAGCGAATTTCCCTATAGGGAATACGCTATTACAATAGTAGCCATGGTAAGACCTAAGCCCGGGACCACTTTACTTTTTCATTTTTAGGTCCCCAGAAGCCAAAAACACCGTTCGTTCATTTTAATATATATGTATATATATATATATATATATATATATATATATATTTGTGTCCGTGGTACCGATAACTTTTGAAGCGGACCTCCAATTTTGATCAAATTTGGTATTAAGGTGTAAGACCAGGTCTATTTTCATGAGTTCGCGAACCAGCATTGTCGGGTTATGCGAACGGGGTTTTATGGGGTTTCAAAGGGGTCAAAATTGGGTTTTTGGCATTTTTTGACCTAAATTTTCAAAATTTATCAATATTAACTAAAACCACTTAAAAGAGCTTTAAAAAACAAACAATTTAGTATTTTGAATCTTTAAAATAACTTAACTGGTTATAGAGAAATTTCAAATCAAGTTTCCCATGGTATTCTTATGGGTAAATCTTTAAAAAGTTATATATCGCTTATTTATCAACATATTTTAATACAAATTTTTATGAATCTTCACTAGGTGGTAAGTAATTAAGATTGGATCAAAAACCCACATGGCAGCAAACCTACATGCTAAATTCCATGGTATTCTCATGGAAAATAAGTGTATAATGGGAGCAAGAGAGATGGAGGTAATAAGGAATCTGTTCCTTATCAGCTGATCAGCTGTCTTCTGCATATTTGTCAAATTTGGAATGTTTATGTTTTGTTATTTGTAAACAAATCATTCCTTTTGCATGGAAGCTTTGGATATGCACTTTTATTACTGTTAAAAAAAGTCATTTATTGCAATATAAATATTAATATTAATATAAATTATTAAATAAAAATAATTTTCTCAGTAATATAATGCCATTAAATATATTATATTTCCTTGTAAAGATTATTAATTTTATATAAGATAGCCACAAAGTTCTTTGATGTTGAAACAATAATTCTTTGGAAATTCGCTGAGTACGCAGGTCTGCTGCGACGGGGGTATTTTAAAGGTTTGATCCCGGCCCCAGTTGCCATTTGTCATTGGGTTATTAATGAATGATGCTTTCTAACAACTGGTGGAAGTTAGATAGTAACAACACTGGGGTTTGGACTGTTCCCCGTCAAAACGTTAAAAAATGCCACTGGCGTAGATACAAAAAAAGACAATTGAATATCATAATGAAACGGATGTAGGCCTAAATAATAATAAAAAAACAAATTCCAATTTAAAATAGTTTTACTATCAATCATCATAATAAAAGAAATCAGCTACATCAAGTAATTTATCATAACATGATACTCCTAAAAAATATCGTGCTGTTCTAAAAGAAACAATTAGAAAAGTCACAGTGTATTGTAAATATTGTGAACTATTGTTATGAGATAGATCACATTGCACTTCACTTTGAATAAACAGATTATTATCCATGCTTTTTAACACTGAACTCTTTTCTGTGGGTTCATAAAGAACTTCTAAAGGGGGTTTAGCTCCTAAACGAGGTATGCCTCCTTGATCTGATTGATGGTTTAAAGCATCTGATTGTACCTCTGAGTTATTCTTATTTGCAATGTCTTCATTAAATTCTGTTTCAGGAGTTAGAGGCTCTTTTTCTCCCTCATTTTGGCCATCTGTTAGTGGGGTAGCTAAATGGTGTATTTTGGGACTTAATTTTGTTAATGCGACACTGTCTTTATGGCGAAACCTTCTGCGCTTATTCTCTTCCTGCGCCAACTCATCGTCCAGGTACGATTTATATGAAATTTCACTTTTCAAAATTCCTTTCGGAGGATTTATTCGTTGATTTTCTCTAGTTTCAAAATGTGAAGTTTCCCTTTTAAAATTAGTATCATTTGCTTCAAAAGTAGGGGCTTTTTCTGTGTAACTTAATAGAGGTGATCGTTTTTCTTCTCCTGCTTGAGACATTTGTTTCAAGTTGTTAGTATTGGCATTGGTACTCTTATTCATTAAATGGTTTTCTTTTATCTCACTATAATATCCTTTATCGTTTTTTTCAACAATTGAGTGATTTCTTTCCTTATCTTCACTAAACGTTTTCTCTAATGAAATTTGTCCTACTTTTTTCTCGTTTCCCATCTCAGATGTTCCTTGTAAAGTTTTAATGCGGTCTTTGGATATCATACTAAATCTTCCATTCAGATTTTTCTGGTTCTGCAATGGATAAATACTTCTATCTTTCAAAGTATTTTGTTCTACACTCATTGATTCATTTCTGATAATTTGTGATTGTCTTTGTTTTCCACCAATAACACTCTGTCTTCCTGTTATTCTCTTGTTCAAGCTCGGTTCTTTATTTAGGCCTACATTTTGGTTAATCTCTTGTGGAACATTATTTATAAAAGAGTGTTCCTTTATATTGATAACAATATTTTCCCCTTCCTCCAGTTTCTCTAAACTAACTGTGTTCATAACCGATGGATTTGTTTCTTCCTTTGCCATTTTACTGTTTCTATTGATTACATTTTCTTGATTTATTGTAGACAACATTATTTCACTGTTCTGTTTTTCATCTTTTTTGCTTTTCACAAGTGTTTTCCCTTTTGGCTGTGAATTATTAATAGACATATCTTTTTGCACATTACCTAATTTAACTCCAGAATTCGTGTTATTAATTTGTTTTTCTGCCTTACCACGCTCTGATCCAACAGATGGAGAAGTAGGCCTACTTTTTTTCTTTTTAAGTGTTTTAGAAATTTTGATGAGTGATAGTAAAGTGCCTCCAGGGTTGGGCTTGTGTTCCGGATGAGAAGCTATCAACGTCGCGTAGCTCTCTGCAGACATTGCCGTTCCTAAAGATGATGTACATAATTTCTTTTTTATTGAAGATGCTGTCTTTCTGTGATTATTGGCCAGACTGGTTTGACTGATACATAGAGACATATTTTCACGTGGTTTTTGTTTTGAAATTGTATTTCCGATTTTCATATTCTTGGATTGGTTATTCTGTTCAAAAATATTCTGATTAGTAGTACTGAGAGTAGTAAAAACTGTTACAGGTTTTTTATAATTCTTATCATTTACTATTGGTGGATTTTTAACCAATAAAGCAGGATCTATAGATCCTTCTGATTTTAAAATTTGACTATTTTTCATGACAAAAACAGGTACATAAACTAGTCGTAATACATCACCACTTTGAAGACCATTCGTGACTATGTCTGGAGCAGCGTAAATCTGAGGAGACAGCTCTTGATGCTCAAACATTTGTTTGAGTGAAGTGTTTTCAAATTTTGTCTTATTCATCTGATAATCTCCTGGTGGAATTGTATTTGATGGTAACAATTTAATCGGTTTATGATGAACTTTTGGCTTCAGTTTCTTTTTGGTAATGGATTCTATTGGCTGTATTAGTTCATCTTGACTTTTGTATCGTAAAGTAATGGGTTGTTGGCTGATGAAGACATTGTAATCTTTTTTTTTATTAATATTCTTATTTTGATCATAACTCAATGAAGCATTATTTTGTTTCCTAGAATTATTCCTATCTTTTTGTTTAGTGTTTATGCTATAAGAAATGTCTTCAGATAGCACTTCCATTTCATCCTTCCTTCGTTTATTATATGGCTTATCTAAAATTGATTCTGACTCACTAAAATCTGAAACCTCATGATATAAAATATATTCACCACTTAAATCATGTGTGTAGTCTGGGTCCGAATAAAGGTCTTCATCATAGGAATGTGCTCTTCTTCTATTATAATGGTGGTCATAGTGAGGAATTGGGTCATTCCTTTCATATCTCCTTTGTTTATTTACTTTATTATGTTTGAGGTACCTTTGTTTTGCTTCTTTTTCAAGTTGTCTCAGGAAACTTTCTGAATCAGAATAAAAATCATACTCTAACTCCAATTCCTTTGTAGCTTTGCTTTTTTTGAAGTACAGTGGCTCTTGTTTGGGCATTTTTCATTTAAACATCCTTATTTTAACCGAGAAAAACAGTAATTTTCTTTTTTGAACCTGGAAAAAGGTGTGTTTGTGTATAATAACTAATATTACAATAAAAATTAAATTTAAAAAAATCAAAATCTGTCAAATAAATAGTCATAATTAACTCCATTCAAATAAATTTTACAACTCCTTATCTTGATATTTTTACATTAATACATTATAATATTACTTCAATGCACGCTAAGCGAATTATATTTTATCTCCAATTTCTTTATTAATTTATTCTAATTAAGTAATATAAAATAAAACCAGATAATAATATAATATTATTTTTAATATAATGGTAGCCCTGATAAGTGAACTGAATTTTACAAAATAATTTATTTCAATTGCATAATAATTTATTGAATATGGTTTGGACATCTTAAAAATTTACAATATAATTGTTTTAAAACTATTCATATGGTAAAAAGAACATAATTAATTAACTATCCATATAAAAATAGAAAATGAGTCTAGACTTTAATTATTGAATAGTGTTGTTAAGAGAAGTCTGCAAGTTACTGTTTTCTTCACCACATTTATTTATGTATTTAAGTCTAAAGATTTTATGTACTCACTCTAATTTTAAACTCCAATACAAAATTATAGTACTGTTTAAAATTTTACTAATTATTTAGAAAAACCTTAATTTTATAAACGGACAAATTTTATTGGTAACCTCAAACAAACCAATTATTTATTGTTTGTAAATAAGCCCATCACAAGATCCAGTTGCTGTAAGGAATTTGAAGGATGGAAATAATATATAAATCCCAACTGTCGTGGTATCAACCAGATTTCTTGGTATCAACCATAGGTGTATAGAAATGCAATGCCAGCTGTGATGTAAATAGGCTGAAACAAAGACATTCAAAAACACAGAATATAACTTAACCGTGTTGGGCACATCACTCATTAAGTTAGATGAACAGCTAAAAAATTCAGCTCAACCAATGTTTTTGCTTTGCAGCTCCCAATGTCAGTAGCACCATTGACTACACTAAAGTCCGTTCAAAATTAATTTCAGCAAGATTACAATCCCCCCCAATTTTTGCTGTTCCTCCCTCTGCCAGGAATGTAACCAATCAGAATCACGGAACAATATTACATTATTAATTACAGAAAATGGGGTCAGGTTTAATATTGCCATCACTGATTAAGTGTCCCAGGAGGGTTATGCTTCGCAAAGAAAATGAGCTTTACTCATGATTGATTGTTATAACTACAAGCTGTTTAATTTTTCATATCACTTTATGCAATGTTTTGTTTTTTTGGAAACAAATATACTTATTTTGACATGGAAGATTAAAAAAGTCCAAAAAAAGAGGCCCATACAATTGAAATTAGGAGAAGTACCATAATCATGAGTGCTATTATTTACTCTGAACCTCAAGGGCAATATTAAAATAACAACGCCTAAGCTGAAAATAGGAGAATTGTAGACTGTAGGAAGGCCGACTACACAACAAGCCGAAATGGCCCTCGCCACTCCGCGGTAACACATCACATTATTAGATTGACCAGCTGATCTGAAATGACGCAAGTTTAATGTAATTACCCTAATAATTACCTGGAAATTCCTAAAATACCCAAATATTTACCCATCCTCCTCACAAATATCTGAAAATTGGGTAAATTACTCGCTTTTGACAATTTATTTATTTTTTATTTATACATATACAATGTCTACAAGATTGCCTGGGCAGTAGACTTGTCACAATATTGTCTTAACCTAAATGCTTAAATCTAAGTAACAAAAATCTTGTTTCGTGTGTGTTAAAACAAAGACAAAAAACTATTTACAGTAAAAGAAAACAAATGCCACCAACTGGGAAAGACTCTCATGACATGATTTGGAAGCATGCGTTTGTTAAGCCCCGCCTGTGCCGTGATTCAGGTACTCAGATACTATAACAGCAGTTCTAAAAAAGATTATCTATAGCCAGCTATTTTAATTTTTTAATTGAAGGTTCCTCTATAATATATCGGGGGAAACTGTTGAAGATCTTTAAACAAGAGTTAGAAGGTGATTTTTCTAGAAAAGTTGTTCTATGAATTGGATATTGCAAAATGTTGGAATTTCTGGTTGAGTAGTGATGAAGATGATCATTGTCAAAAAAACCTTCCGGATTAGATTTATGAAACATAAGACACTGGTGTATGAATAATGAAGGAAGTGGAAGAATTTGAGAATGTGTTTTGGAGGATTCTCTTGGACTAACACCGGACAACAATCCAATGCCCCTTTTTTGCAATTACTCGCTGGCCCATCTGATTCTGTGATGTCAATCTAAAAAGCACTCCAGCTTGTGTTGTAGTCAGCCTTGAATGTAGAGAGGGAAACTGCCTTGTGATGGGAAATAAATTTCTGTCTTTTGATCATACATCAATTTTGAACGGGGTTTAACCGGGGCCTACGATAACTAACGGGCCTGCATATTTCCCCCCACCACCAAAGTCACGTGACTATTTGCGGCCGATTTGCAGCACAAGTTTCTATAAGATAACATTGTAAAAACGTGACATCCTTCACTTATTTCCCACCTCTTAGGAATTAGATAATAGGTTATTAGACAAGACTTGTATATTCTAATCTAGATTAAATAAAGAACAAAAAGACACCATTACTGTAAAGTTAACGATTTTCCTGATATTTTTTATTACGAGATAAAGTCAAAACTTAATTTAATTTATATTTTTGTTTACAATTTTCATCAGCTGTTTACATAAAAGTATATTTCGTTGCAAGTAACAAAGTTTTAGAACCAAAATGTACAATTTAATTTGTTTTATCGAAAATAAAAATTTTATATGGCAAACTACTGATTTAAGACGTTCATTTCATATCTAATTCCTAGAAATACCTTCAAAAGCATTGGATGCAATCTGTTTACAAAAAAGTGAATGCATCTTACAGTGTGAGAAATTCAAGTTTTTCTTTTACCTAAAAAGTGAGTTTAAATTTTGCGCAGCGTAACGTTATTAGTATCATTATATTTGTAATTTAATGAGGATTAGAAGGATATGCAACACTTATGACTTCATTTACTTGTATTTAAAAATACATGTAAAAACGGATGCCAAGTCAGGCTATTGCAATGCTTTCAAATGGAGATGACAGCTGAAATTCGGCCGCATCTGGTCACGTGACCAAAAATGTATGCAGGCCCGTTAGTTTTCGTAGGCCCCGCCAACTACACACCAGGCCAGAATGCCCCGCACCACTTGTGTTAAAACGTCACATTACTAGCGCGCCAGCTGATCTGACATGATGCTAGTTTGATGCAATTACCCTAATAATTACCTGAAAATCCCCTAAAATAAACAAATATTTAATCAACTTCCACTTAAATCCCCGAAAATTGGGTAATTTACCCGCTTTATTGGCAACACCGATCATCTGGCACACCACTTCTGTGATGTCATCTCTCTGAGCACTCCGGCCTGGTATGTAGTTGGCCTTGGTTTAATGTGAATATACTTCTCATAGGATTTGCGAGTTTGTAAATATTGGTGGCACGATCTTCTGCGGCGAACATGAAGTACAAGATACATATAATACGTAAATCAGTGCTATAATTCTTCTTAACAAAGGATGAAACATTTTATAACTGAGGATTCAATTTATGTTGTGATTAAGTGTTTTTGCAGTACTGTAAAACCATATGAATGGCTAAAGTTAACATCCTTTGGTTGTTAATTCTAGTGTAAACACAGTTTTAGAGTACATAGTCAATGCTATATGTAACTAAACTAGAACATACTAGTAATTAAGTTTAAGTAAGTTTTTTTTATCATATATTGATGCAGAATAGTTAAAAAATGTACTCTGAAAAAGTAATAAAAATAACATTAAAATAAAAAACTTATGTTTTGTATTTGTGAAATATTTGTGATTGATCAGAAATCAGAGTAGTTAACAAGTGGTTATGTGGTACAGGTAATCAATTGATTAAATGATATAGGGCCTAAAACTAAGCCCTAAACTAAGCTTAGATTTTTGAAATAGTAAAAAATCTAAGGTTCTTAATATAACATCTTTGATAATATTAAATTATCAAAATGGTTGCTTTGAAGTTGCTATAAAGGTTGCTTTAATCACTATATTGCATTAAAGTAGCAATTTTTATTTTAAATAGCCAATTACCTGTCTTTAACGGCATAGGTTTCAAAAATTGTTTACCTCTTTATATACAAAGAACTTAAATCAGCTTTACTTTTCAAATAATTACGCTCCTTTCACACTTGACGGTTTGCCCGTACGATTAAAAATCGCAC
The DNA here is from genome assembly GCA_030545055.2 of Neoaliturus tenellus. Lineage (NCBI taxonomy): Eukaryota > Metazoa > Arthropoda > Insecta > Hemiptera > Cicadellidae > Neoaliturus > Neoaliturus tenellus. The sequence goes on along the minus strand of CM061531.1, from coordinate 191,895,657 downwards.
GGTGGACATTACAATAGAATCTTATGAGAACTTTCACACTGGCACGGCGACGGTTTTTAACCGCACGGCTGCCGTGATGCAGCTGGTCGCCGTCCCTATTGGGACGGTCGCCGTCCCGTCCAACAGTGTAGTAGCGCATTGGAGTTTATAGCCCCTTTCACATATCACGGTTTCAGTCGTCCCTCAAGTGCAGAATGGGCAGTAATCTTTACAGCTGTTATATATTTACAGCTGTTTTATGTTATGTCATGACTTGTATGTTTATGTTTTGATTTGTGTATGAATGTGAGAATTTGTTTTTATTTGAAAGACATTTGCTTTTAGCTATAGTTTTTTTATTAAAATCAGACTTAAATACTTTATTGTCGTCGCGCGGTTCGCTAGAAAGATGTATGATATCGATGCGGAAGTCCTTATATCTTTGGTTGAGTCTAAACCTGTGCTTTGGGACAAGACTCTTGACTTATTCAAAGACAGGAATGCGAAGAGGAGGGCTTGGAGTGAAGTTTGTTTGGCATTGAAACCTGATTTTGAAGAGTTGGAAAACAACGAAAAAAATATGTTTGGTGAGTACAATCAGTATTTATTCTATTTTACCATATTATAATTTAGATTTTTATACCTGAACAGAAAACAATTATAGTTGTAAAATTGGACGGTTACATATAATCTGTTGTTTTTTGGTTGTTTGTTTCCGGATCAAAATTAGACTCTAAACCAGGTTAAACTACCTTATGGTCCGCGAGATTGATCCTTGGAAATCCTTTATGGATTACGCGTTCCGGCTTACAGCCATCTTCAGATCCTCAAGTAAGAACTTGCTTCCCATCTATTGGTGCGTCAAAGTTTTTAAAAAATATACAAAACATATAACACACGGACACGAAAACACGTACATGACACTTATAGCGCGTAGGCCTACAATAAAAGATCGGAACAATTATTACTAGCGGCGCCGCGGATGCGTGTCAGTAATTAGTAAGAGTAATATGCGTGTCGAGCTACTGAGGTAGCTCATCCGTTGTCTTGTGACATCCGTTGTCGTTGTCTTGGTCACAAGACAACGGATGAGCTACCTCAGTTGAGACTCGACACGCATCCGCGGCGCCGCTAGTAATAATTGTTCCGATCTTTTATTGTATAAACTTTTATCTAAGCCTTATTTTTATATAGGCCTACGCGCTATAAGTGTCATGTACGTGTTTTCGTGTCCGAGTGTTCCGTGTGTTATGTGTTTTGTATATTTTTTAAAAACTTTGACGCACCAATAGATGGGAAGCAAGTTCTTACTTGAGGATCTGAAAATGGCTGTAAGCCGAAACGCGTAATCCATAAAGGATTTCCAAGGATCAATCTGGCGGACCATAAGATAATCAACCCTAGTTTAGAGTATAATCTGTTGCCAAATTTTAGAGGAGGTGGTTAAACAAGAGACATTTTAACATAATTAAGACAGGCATTTACTTATAAAGAATGAGTTAAATCTGTGGGGTTTTAAGGATTTTTAGTGGAGCCTTACTTAAAGCACTTAAAAAAACAGCGTTATAACATTTATAAATATACAGAGAAAAATTAATTCACCAATCTTCCCCTGTTAAATTTGTATTATTAGGAAATACCAATGAAATGATAAGTTTGTAAACTGTATTGTTTAAAATTACAATTCATTGTATTTAAAATATGTTAAAAAATAACCATGTAAACATCTGAGTACAAATTGTTACTGTCGAAGTCGAAGGGTACTAAAAAAAATTAAAGATTCCAGTTTTTAAATGAGCCATATTTGACTTTTATACTACCCATAGTTAAAGGTAGGCCTTCATTAAGTAGGAGATTTGAACCATCTTTTTAGGACACAGCGTATATATATTTTTTATAAAAATATATTGTAACAGTTTCCATTGGATGAGCGAAATAATATATTTTTTGCCACTATAAAAATTACATTGGATATTCAAATTTTTATTTTAGAATATTAAAACCTGTATTTTATGCCACATTAAAGCACAATATATTGTTTATTAAACTTTTATTTGTCAATCTTTGGTAGAATACACTTCAGTTTGATCTAGGTACACAAAGTTTATTAATCATTGTATCAATGCTTAAGAATACTATATATACAAAAATATTGGTATGTACAAACGTATGAACATAAACTGAGGCTTTAATCAAAACTAGATTTTCAACATTTGCCATGGTACACTACCAGCACTGGACAAAAAGTATTGACATAGAATATCCCTAACATTGTTTGCAGCTAAACCTCCCCTTACATTGTTCGGTTGCTCCAAGTCCTCTAATCCTGTAATAATGTTCATGTCTTCAGGTATGTACCCGTCTCGATCGCGCACAAAATTATGTAACACTACACAAGCATTGACAATTAGAACAGAAAAGTCAGGCTGTAAGTTAAAAGGACGATGAAAAATATTCCATTTATTTGAAAGAATTCCAAACGCACATTCAACATACCTTTGTGCCCTACATAATCGGTAGTTGAATACTCTCTTGGGAACTGTAAGGTGTGTCCCCGCATAAGGTCTCAATAAATTTTTGTGAAGGCCGAAAGCTGCATCTCCAATGAAAAAGAAAGGGATTTTAGGGCTTTCAGTTCCTGGGAGAGGCTTCTCCTCTGGTAATACTTGAGTTCCATCTATAATGGACTTCCACAAACTTGATCTCAGAAATATTGTTGAGTCACACTCTTTACCGAAACTTCCAACATCAACGTAGACAAATCTGTATTTAGAGTCTGCTACTGCCATAAGTACAATGGAGAAATAGTCTTTGTAATTGTAATACATTGATCCACTGTTAAATGGGCAAGTTAGACGTATATGTTTCCCGTCGACAGCTCCTAAACAATGAGGGAAATTGGCAACTCTTTCAAAATCAGAAGCAATTGCTTCCCACGTCTCGACTGTAGGTGTTGGAATGCATTCTTTTCTCATTATAGACCAGATTGCCGTGCAAACATCCTCTACAATTTTTGCAGCAGTAGAAATTCCAATCCGGTAGTTGTAGTGTAAGTCTGTAAATGTACAACCACTTGCCAGGTATCTGAAAAACAATGGTTTTGAATGAATTAGTAAACTTGCAAATATACATTGAGACAACGGAATCGTAATTGGGTCAGTGGAGTCAGCTTTATAACTTATAAATAACATTAAAGTTTAAGGTCAAAAGTAAAATTTCGTAGTACCAACACTGTAAATCGGATTCGCTTTGAACTTTCCACGTTTTTCTGACCATAGACCGCCTCTAGACCTAGGCCTACTATCCCGCCTGAAATCATTCTAATAAATATAATATATTAATAAAAAATAAAAACCTACGATAAATTTACAAATAAATATTACCCTTTGTGTTTGTGTGTTTTTTAGGGAAAGAAGTAATGAGAAGATGGACTAACCTGAGAGACTGTTACGCTAAATCAAATAAAGCGACCAAAGACGACAAGAAGAGCGGATCTGCTGCTAAAAAGGCGAGAAAATATGTGTTTACTGACCAAATGCAGTTCTTGAACAAACTGTATCACGCCCGAGACACTACCAACAGTTTGGAAAACAATACTGGGGGTAATTCTGGAGAAGTCTTGGAAGAAGATGTAGACACTCCTGCAGAACCGACTGCTGAAGATCCTGGTTCAACTAATCAAATACAAACTTCCAGAACTCCAGCAACGAATAGGAAACATAAAAAACCGGACGAATTTGAATTGAAATTGCTGAAAGTATTAGAGCCTAAGCCGGTGTGTTCAAAAATGTCATTCCTGCAAAGCCTTATGCCACATTTAGAAAAATATGATGGAAATGATTTTTTGCAATTTCAAATAGGGGTCCTGAAAGTAATTGAAGAGATCAACACGAAGAAACACGGCTTGTTCATGCCAATTCGAAATCCAGTTGTCAATCACCCTCAGCCTCACCAACAGCCAGCTTTTCCTCCCCAACAGTCAGCATTTCCTAACCAACAGTCAGCATTTCCTCCCCAACAGTCAACATTTCCTCCCCAACAGTCAACATTTCCTCACCAACAGTCAACATTTCCTCACCAACAGCCAGCGTTTCCTACCCAACAGTCAGCGTTCCCTTCCCAACAGCCAGCATTTTCCTCACAATTCCAAATGAGTACTCAAAAGTCAATTCCTAGCCGACCTCAATCTTCCTCGTCAGCGAGAGTAATTACATCGCCTATGCTGAGTGAAAGCACCAGCGGTAGTCCGTCAACAACTAGAACCACCTCAGCTTTGTCAGAAGAGTTTGATTTTGGCGACGATTACCACTTGTCTAATATAAGTTAGAAAATACAAATTACATACCGTTTTCAAATTTGTAAAAATAAAATTTTTTCACAAAAGCTTTCAAAATATTTTATAAAGTATGTAGTTTTTGCGTTGATTAAAAAATAAAACTTTTTCCAGTACAATGTAAATGTAAGATGTCCTTATCTTATTTCAATTCATACTTTCCCAATTAAAATGTAGAAAATTCATTTTTACTAACTATAATTTCTTCTTAAATGGGTAATGCGTTGGTTGCTGTTGATCTCAAACAAAGATAAATAAACGCATATATATATATATATATATATATATATATATATATATATATATATATATATATATATATATATATATATATATATACAAATTAATACAAAATTATAAATAATATATATATAATATATAATTATAAATACAAAAAGAAAAATAATTATATCTACAAGTGATTGATAGCTAAGTGAATATATAGCTAAATACTATATAAGTTATAAGGGCTAAAACATACAGGGTGTCCCATAATAAAAAGTGTCAAACCCCGGGAATAGGTTGTATGGGTCAAAATAAAGAGAAAATCAACAATAAAATTTTTTCCAAAAACGCTTTGTATACCAGATATCCGCCATTTTGTATTTCTTACAAAATAATTGTTATCTTCAACACTTTCACCGATCCTTAAACAACTCGGTTAGTATGTTTAAATAAAGAGACCTACTGTAGAAAAAAAAATCAACGTGGTCCAATTAAAAATTTCTAAATGGAGGACGTTTTATTTTTTATCGTTTTCCAGCCATTTTAGATCAAAAGTTTAAAACGTCCTCCATTTTAAAATTTTTAATTGGACCACGTTGAATGTTTTTTCTACAGTAGGTCTCTTTTATTTATACATACTTACCGAGTTTTATATCGGTTTTTAAAGACCGGTGAAAAAATATTGAAGATAACAATTATTTTGTAAAAAATACAAAATGGTTGATATCTGGTATACGAAGCGTTTTTGGAAACAATTGTATTGTTGATTTCTCTTTATTTTGACCCATATAACCTATTCCCGGAGTTTGGCACTTTACTTATGGGACACCCTATATGTAAACAATAGAAGTATTAATTTATTGACTAATTAACTGACTGCCTGATTAATTTATTGACTAGATTAATTTGATAAAAATACACTACATTGATGGACCAACTTTCCCTAAATATTCAAAACTGCTTACCTCAATGTAATGGCCAGCATTTGAACTGGTTCTATGCAATTCCTCAATTTAGTGTGTTGACGTTGTAGAGAATCATGTAGTTTTTCATGAAGCTCGTCAAATGAGCTACACGACATTCTAAAATAGTTATAAAACTTTTTTTCGTCCCTTCTTAGATCCTCAAACAGTGTATAAAAAAGGCCTGCTTCAACTCTTTTCTGATTTATTGGGTGTACCCAGTAAATGCGACTACTTCTCCTAATTCTCTTTCTTCGTCTGTGCCACAACCACAGGGCAATCGCTTGTTCACGATTCATTTTAATGTCATAGTACACGTACACAGACACATACAACTGACACTGCGAATAGTCAACTGAAATCCCACGCCACGGCTCGCCGTACCGGTGCCGTCCCGGCCCGACCGTGCTATGTGAAAACAACTTGGACGGTTTTAAATCGTGCGATTTTTAATCGTACGGGCAAAACCGTCAAGTGTGAAAGGAGCGTTAGTTTAGCAAATGTAACAAATTACTTGTAGGCTTTGAAATGGAGTGTTTTTGGTTTTTGGATTAATTTCATGGTGATTCCATTTGTCTAACCGTCCATAAGGCACATTGACCCAAAATGACAAACTTGGGGTCATTTAAGTTGCAATATTCAAGAAATTTTATAACTCTGCCTTTCTCACACACTTAACACGTTTGCCACAGGTGGGTCAGTACTTAACTACGGCAATCACAACGCTCACTCTGTTGCGTTAGTATTTAACTTACACATGTTTTGTACACAGATTCGTTGCTAAGCGCCTAGCTTTGTTGCCAGATTCGTTGCCTAGCTTCAGTTGAAGGCAGAGCTATAACTGACTGCGTTATCGTGTGCCGTAGCACCCACTCTATTCGCTGCTTTACCTGTGCTCGAGCTCTCGTGGCTGGGTCAATACCCACCTACGTAACGTACTGTAATGACTCAGCTACAGGGTACAGATTGTGAATATCTTCTAGCAGTAAAAGTGTCACTGCTAAAAGATTTATTGCTATATATTTATATATATATATAAGAATATTACACTATTTTGTGTTATTAATTCCTTGCTTAAATTCTGTAGTTTTCAAAATTGAAGCAATGATATTTTTAAATGTACCTTGCTTGGTTGAAAGAATCCTCCCCAAAGCCCAAAAAGAATAACATTGTTTTGATTATGTTATACCGTATGTTTAATCAACAAACTGTACATAAATTGACACACTCATTGTCTAATGAATAAAATTTGCATTATTTCTAAGGCGCCACGAAATTGCAAGCTTGGAAATTTAAACAGCTGGAAGGTGATTTACATTAGTCTTACCTAGAGATGTTGCCGGTTTGTTTTTGTTTCCTCGTTTTCCTGCATTTGCAGTAATTAATTACAGATACCAACAGCTGGATTAGTCGGCACAAATCGGCAACACTGTTTTAAATCCAGGCTCGCATTTTCGTGACGCCTACTATAGTGCTGCCGACTCAAAAGATCTATTATGTAAAGATATTCTGCATACTTTAAGATGTATTTCATGTCTTTTCATTGGAAAAGCTAGTTTGAAAAATTGTGATAACATTAATCAACTTACGAATTTGAAAGACTTTAATACCTTATTGATGATTTTAAAATTGAAACCTAACAGCGTATAAGAGCAATGCTATCAATCAGTGATTCTGATTAAACCTATTAATATTAATAAACTAAAAATTAAAAACACAATAAGATTGACTAATTTAATGTATTAAAAAATATTAAATAAATAGTAATACACACTTTTGACTGTGTCACTTATAAATAACCGTAAAAACCTCCATCAGTTTATCATGGATAGTTACACCAACAATAAACTTTGCAAAGTGGAGGAACAAAAGCACATAAGTTAAATCATATCCTTTGAACACAGTTGACAATTTATTTGCAGAAATATATGTGTGTTTTGAAGATTCAGTAGATATCATATCCCCGTCTGTTTGGTCATATGTGTCTTCTGAAATAGGACTAACCGATCCAGGATATTGTTCCCTTGGCTTTTTATCAGCATATTTGAAACTTTGTTGTGTAGACTGGACATCTCCAATATTTGGCCTTTGTTTTGTCAAATCAGACTTCTTGGACTTTTTTAATAAACTTTTAAAAGTTCCACTGATTTTACTTTTTGTCGATTTCTTGGGTTTTAGGGCTTGTTGACCAACTGATTCCGAGCTTCCTGCTGAAATCGCCTCAAAACGTTCTGGAGGTAACCCTACCTTTGTCGTTTGAGGTTCCATAAAGTGTTCACTCATAATTTCATCAAGAACTGGGACAGTGGAAGTTGACCCTCTGTCTTTATCAAGTTGCCCAGGTCTTCTACTGAAAGCTCCTAATTTAGTAAATGCTCTTTTAAAAATAGTTTTAGATTTTGCCTTTGCCGGTTTTGTAATTTTCACAGAAGCATTGGATTTCATAGTGCCTTGAGAAAAGATTTCTGGTTCACCTTGTTCTTTTCTAGTTAAACTCTGCTGACGGGAAGCTATACTCTGTCGTGCACCCGTTTTGGACACTGTACTTAGCTTTGGTTTGTTACCCACAGTGCTGGAACCTCTTTGGGCTATTGTGCTTTGCCTTCCTGTTCTTTTCTTTAAAGTCTGCTCTTCATTTTCAATTTTTTTATCAGTACCCACTAAACTCTGTCCTCTTCCAGTTACAATACTTTGTTTCACATTACTTTGGGTATTTTCCTCTGCTCCTCCTGTCAGTTGATCCCTACCTACAACGCTTTGTCCTTTTGGATCTACATGGCTTCGTCTTGTGATACTTTTTTGAAAACTTTGTCCTTCTGTTGTAAGATTCTGTCCTCTAACTGCAAGACTTTGGCCTTTGGCCACATTACTTTGTCTCATCACACTTTTTTGGTTATCCACATAACTCTGGCTCCTTTGATCTCCACTATTTGGCCTCCCTAAACGTTTTTTGGTATTTTGACCTTCCATTCCCATTAGCTGATCAATATCCACAAAACTCTGGGGTTTATGACGGACATAGCTTTGCCCAACCATGCTTGTCTGAATGTTTGGTTCTTCGATCCCCTTAACTTGATCTCTGGCAACCAAACTTTGCTCCTTTTTAACTGCATTACTTTGCCTTACCAAACTTTTATTTGTGCTTTTTCTTTCGGTTTCACCCATCTGATCTGCAACATTCACAAAACTTTGGCCTTTCTGGGGCAGATTACTTTGACTCAACACGCTTTTCTGTGTTCTGTCTTTAGATCCAGTTACTTGATTCCTACCCACAAAACTCTGGCCTTTTTTATTAGCACTACTCAATCTTGCTTGGCTTTCCTTTGTTTGTCTCAATTCTGTCCCCATTACCTGATCCATATCATTAAAACTCTGATCTCGTTGGACAGCACTACTTTTCCGTGGTAAACTGTCTTTGCCGGTTTCATTTACCTGGTTGGTATCAATAAGACTTAGTTCAATAAGACTTTTGTTTCTTTGGGGCACAGTGCTTTGCCTTTTCTCTCTTCCCTGGACATTGCCTTTATCCATCCCAGCTACTGTGGCACTATCTATAAAACTTTGGCTTGGTTGCGCTACACTACTTTGACGTAGTGAACTTTGCTTAGGTCGCCGCAGAAGACTCTTTAGCATGATGTTACTCGGTCTAGAAACTTTTTCTGATGATTTTTTTCTTGCTATAACATTACTTTTTCTAGCATAACGTTTTGGGGCAGCAGTATGTTCTTGTGAGAGATTTCCTTGGAGATTCTGTTCTTCTTCTTCAAAGCCTGAGTTAGCATCTGGCAGGTAATGTAAGTTTTGTCTAAAGTCTGGTGGGACACCAACATAACTTTTATTCGTCACTCCTCCGTATTGATCAGCAGTGGCACTTTGCTTAATAATACTCTTCAGAGGAGTTTTCCCTATTTTTTGCTCTCCAGCTAAGCTTTTTCTTTTATTCACTACACTTGGGCCTCTTTGAGAGGTATAACTTTGTCTGAAATCGCTTTTCTGTATGTCTTGTTCTTCCATATCAGTATCTAACATATCATATGCTTTACTTGGTTTTGCAGTACTTCTTTTATAGTTTTCTCCACCAGGAGTTGTTGGGATATTTTCGAAGCTTGTAATTTCATTTGATGTATTAAAAGTTGATGGTCCTGTTTCTGGATTTGGCTCTGAGTAATTTCTTGACCTTATACTTGTATTACTCTGCATTCTTGTGTTTGTTGCATCATCTGCCGCTTTTGAAAAAATTTGAGACCCTCCCCTTGTGGCTGTATAAACTGGTATGTCTTTTTTATACCCCCGTAAATGACTTAAATTTTGTTCAGATCGATTTTTGTACTGAAAAATGTTATATTTTCTAGAATCCATTGCTGTGTACACTGATATGTTATCTTCTAATGGCTTCTCTGCTGTTCCCGGTATTCTTTTTAATTTTGAGTATTTTTTATTATTTATATTGTACACTATTTTTTTGTCCTTTTCTTTCATAACAATTGGTAAGTAAATAAAATCAGATCCACCATTAAAAGAAGACTCTTTATTTTTCTTGTTTTTAAAAGCTAATATAGGTCTATGAGTATCTTGATAGTCAGTCACTGAAACTAACCTCTCCGGTGACTTTTTTTTAAAATTTTTATCAAATGAAGTTATATTATTACGCGTATGTGTGGTATATATGTTATATTCTGGTTTTCTTTTCTTCTTAAAATATCCTTGATGAATCAAATCTACCTCAGTTTCACTTAATATTTCAGATGTCACTGACTCTGGGGCTTTGTAGTTTTTATACTGAAAACTTTTTTGGCCTGAAATGTTATGCACTGCATAAATATTCATTGCATTTCTGTATTGAGCTTGGTCAGTTTCTCTCGAGACGACTGCTTTCTTGTTCCGTTTGTAACTGTCACTTTGTGTGTACCCTTTAGGGTGGTCCTCCTCATATCTGTAAGTGTAGTTTGAGGTACTATCACCAGTTCTGCTGTGTCTTCTTCTGCTGTGTTTGTTGCATGTGCTGCATTCTGAATTTGATTTCTTTACTGTGTAATCAGTGTCATATTCATCATAATATGATGAGTATTCCGTATCATCATAGTTGTTGTACCTACTTCTTGACCGATATCTGTAAGTATCATTGTCATCCGAGCTGTCATACAGGCTGTCATAGAAGTTATATTTATCTCTACTGTAGTCAGACCTGTATATATCCTTCCAATCATGGTATCGGTCTCTGTTGTAAGGAGTGCTGTAGCTGTACTCACTGTACCGTCTCTCCCATGGATATCTGTGTGAACCCATCTTGTAATCCTGTCTGTACAACCTCCTAGACGTCACAAGATCTGAATAATCATAATCTGTGTCTCCTTCATTAAGTCGCCTTTGTTTTCCAGTATTCCTCATTTTTTCCTCCCTTCTAATCACCTTGATTTATGGTGAAGTCCCTTTAAATATATAGAAATAAGATTTTTATTTTCTCCTGGAAAAAAAAAACTCAAATCATTAAGATAGAACAAAGGAAGTCAGAGTAAGAAAATTAGATTAAAAGGTTTTCATTTTAAATTAAATGAATCTATTTCTACAATGGCTTGTTGCATTTTGGGATTAATTAATCATTTTTCTTATTATTTTTTTTTTCTTATTTTAACAGTAAAAATATTGAGTTAGCAAGAGCAACATTTATTTTACAATAAGTTAAATAAACTAATAATTGAATATAATGGCAGATTTGTATTATAAAATGGACCGCTAAAAAATAGTTTAATTACTAGTTTCTGTCACGTATTCATCATGCAGATTGATGATGTAGGCTACCTTTGATTATTTACACTGGTTGTCTCATTAGGGTAACTGGTAAATTAAACTATTTTTATAGATAAATCCTTCCAAGTGGCTGTTGTTTGAATAAATAAAACTTAATTGTAAGCTGAAATGCGGTACTCTATGTAATAAAAAACCCAAATTTGGCACATAGGCTAAGTTTAAAATATAACCTATGGAAGTGATGAAAGCTCAGGAAGTTTATGTTTCTTATAATTATACTATTGATTATCAATAATGTTTTAAAAGTGCAGATACCAACCTTTTTAATTTATGATACAAGACATTTATCACTTGAAATTTTAAAAATATTTGCCAGTAATAGTGTTTACAAAAAATTTGGTTAAAGAAGACTGTTACTAAAATTTAGAAATACTGTATTTGTAAACAAAATGTTGAAGTTTCATAAATCATGTTCAACATATGCATAACAGCTGTTTCAGTTCATAATATAATCAGTAAATCAAGTGGGTGTTCAACTTTATCTTTTAATATTAGGAACTAAATTAGTTTTTAAACAATTTTTAGAACTAATGGCTGTCTCAAGACTTCCTTATGTAAGGTTTAGCAAATGAAGTTATTATCATCTCTGTTTCCGTACTAGGGAAACTCAGTTAGCTCCTGGGTAACATGCTATAGTATTACATCATTATCATTGCTAGCATTTTGGATGCTCCAGTTAGTGTTGCTAATAGCAAAATATAATACCATCGTCGCAGCAGACCTGCGTACTCAGCGAATTTCCAAAGAATTATTGTTTCAACATCAAAGAACAATGTGGCTATCTTATATAATTAATAGTCTTTACAAGGAAATATAATATTTAATGGCATTATATTTCTGAGTAAATTATTTTTATTTAATAATTTATATATTAATATTAATATTGCAATAAATGACTTTTTAAACAGCAATAAACGTGCATATCCAAAGCTTCCATCCAAAAGGAATGATTTGTTTAAAAATAACAAAACATAAACATTTCAAATTTGACAAATATGCAGAAGACAGCTGATCAGCTGATTAGGAACAGATATCTCCATCTCTCTTGCTCCCATTATACACTTATTTTCCATGAGAATACCATGAGATTTAGCATGTAGGTTTGCTGCCATGTGGGTTTTTGATCAAATCTTAATTACTCATCACCTAGTGAAGGTTCATAAAAATTTGTATTAAGATATGTTGATAAATAAGCGATATATAACTTTTTAAAGATTTGCCCATAAGAATAACATGGGAAACTTGATTTGAATTTTATCTATAACCAGTTAAGCTATTTTAAAGATTCAAAATACTAAATTGTTTGTTTTTTCAAGCTATTTTAATTGGTTTTAGTTAAAAATGATGAATTTTTTAAATTTAGGTCCGAAAATTCCAAAAACCCATTTTTGACCCCTTTGAAACCCCATAAAAGCCCGTTCCCATAACCCGACAATGCTGGTTCGGGAACTCATGAAAATAGACCTGGTCTTACAACTTCATACCAAATTTCATCAAAACCGGAAGTTCCCTTCAAAAGTTATCAGTACCACGGACACACACACACACACACACACACACACACACACACACACACACACACACACACACCGACATATATATATATATATATATATATATATATATATATATTATATATATATATAGATAGGTCTTAGGTCTTACCATGGCTACTACCGTAATAGCGTATTCCCTATAGGGAAATTCACTAATATGCGCAAACCTTCTATAGTAAGATGCACGAAAATAGTCCGATGGAAATTTAAACAGCTGTGTCCCCCCTCACCCCCTCTCGCCCTGCAATGTTGTCATTTGTGATTATGTTTACCATGTGTAATGCAGTATGAAAATGTGCTTCAGAATAAATTTGGCAACAATGTATCGCCTCTCATCGGACTATTTTCGTGAATCCTACTATAGTGTAGGGTAAGTTTAGCAGTCCAGTCATATTATAATCTACTCGCCTATGGCTCGATGGGGCTCCGCCCCATGCCCCCTTAGGGGTTGCCCTAAATTCGTAAGTTAATAAGAAGTCAAGTCGTTAAACAGGTTAGTTCCAACCGAAGAACGGGTCAGCCAAGACAGTAACTTAAGTGTCTTATACACACTACTCACAATCAATTATAATAAAAACACGCTTTGAAAATCGTCTACGGTTTTTAAACCCCCTTCCTAATTCATCTTAATTTGTTAAAAAATATAATTGATAGTTGTGAAATAATAAATAACTATGTAAATAATCTAGGTATTATGCTCAATATCGGTACTGTTGAAAAGTTTTTGATGCGAATATGACTGAATTAATTGGTGTATCATGAAAAAAAAGAATAGTCCGCGAAAGACCCCTAATATTAGAAAACTACAATTTGTTAAAATATGAAATTGAGAGTTGTGAAATAATAGTTATTAAATAAAGTTATTAAATAAATATTCTAGTTATTGATGTGGCTTTTGTGAAAATTTAGGTGATATGATATTTTAATTAAGGAGTTGTGGAAAGAACAGGAGTGGAATAAAAGTTTATTTTATGAGTTGCAAAATAGTTGAAATTTGTTTAAAAGTATAGTTTTTCTGAGTTTTGTGCATTTTTTGCTTCAGTGCAATGTTATTTTTTGACATTTTGAGTTTTGAGTGTGTTGTTAACTAACTGTAGGACATCCTCTTTTTTATGTTTTATTTACACTTTTATACGATATATGTTAGCGCAGTCAGATTTACAAGTAACTAGAAAGACTCAACTTAAAGTAGATACATAAAAACCACGATAAAAACATTTTTTTTTATAATTTTTTAATATTTTTAATCCACCAGTGAGACTGTAGACAACTTTATCTATGACGCCATTCCACAAACTAGAAGTGACCCAAAATATGTTATCTGTACATCTGACCTTTTATAACCATAAGTTATGTAAATCAGCAATAAACCGTTTTAACCATGTAGCAGTATATACATTTTTTCAGTAGTCAATGTGTTAAGTATTTTGCTGACGCTTTAAATTTAATTTAAAGAGTTCACAAGTACTCAATTATAGTCGGGGGCAATAGAACAGGCGGGTGAAGATCAAGCTAAATTAATTAATTTAACATGTAGCTAAATGGGAAAAAAACAGCTGGCTTAGTAAAAGTCTTGACCTTGACACGCCTGTTCTATTGACCCCGACTATAATATCTAAACTATTACAACTCTTTTTTGTGTAGTATTCCGTTTAAACTATAGAGTATATTGTTATTATAAAAAAAAGGGATTGGGAATATTTATGTGGTAAAAATAGAAAGGATTGCCTCTTGCTTACCTTTATTTTAGGAGGATTTAGTTTGGAATGTTTTAATTTTTGGAACCTCTCCTACTGCGTCAGAGCTAGTAGTGTTCAGTATTAAGGTAATTTGAATTTCAATTATAATTAATTAGGTGTAGACATATCTAACCAATTTTTGCCACAAATTTGTTCTTGATACCACTAATCTTAAATATTATTGTTGATTTAACTCCTTTTCCGGAAGAAAGAGACAGAGGAAAAAGAACACTTTTGCCCCCTCACTTTCCAGCAAGCTCAGTTGGCTGGCTTCCGCTTTACTGATCGCTGTATTAACTTTTGTCTCTTTTTCATTTTGAACAGTCTCCGATGTTCGTTTCTTAACCTCGCGGGTTATTATTACTTTTATTGACCTGTTATCTCTTTTAAAAATATTAATTATCTTTTGCCTAATCTCTCTACATCTAATTAAGATCCTCTCCCCGGTCAACCGTGGCGTGTGAATGAACTCTGCATAACGGCCTTTTGCGTTGCTACAGTGTCAAAAATAATAACCATATGTCCATATGTTCAGACTAGTAGTTTCTTGCTAATTTAGAGCACATAGTGGGACAGTTTTTAACCAAAAAACTAGGTGGGGAAATTTAACCTCATCAGTGCTACCCACAATGTTAAACTACACAGAGTGATAAACACATGCAAATCCAGGGTTGCATTTTAAAAGTCCCCATTTTACCCACGATTTACTCCTGTCTTCTCAGTAACCACACCACTCTTTCCCCTTGTTGACTGAGTAACCACCCCACTCTTTACCCTTGTTCCCTAAGTAACCAGACCACATTTTACCTTCATTTCCTAAGTAACCACACTACACTTTACCCCTGTTTCCTGAGTAGTCACACTGAGGTAAATCCTTGGCGCCCAAATTGTAGGAAAAGAAGCCAGTTTTCCCAAGGGAAACAATGAACTTTAGAAATCCCCAAAAAAATTAACATTGATAAACATTCACCATTCATCGCAGTAAATTGTGTTGGTTATCTAATGTCCAATCTTGGACATCAGTTAATTGTTGCCTGCATATAATTAGCTAGATTTTCGCTTCCGCTCCAGATATAGCAAGAGCATTGCCGATTTTCCCTGCTCTGTGTTGCCATTTTGTCAATGTTATTCTATTAGACATTGCATTATATTATTAGACAGCAGCTAAGGTGCAAACCAGGACTAACGTTGTCCATCACCTTGTTGGCTACACACAAGTTCCAGCAACACGCAACAGTGGATTGAGCTAACACACAAGTTCTGCAAACCACTGCTTTGTCCTTGGTTTACTCAATACCTGAGAACTACGCTCCCATGTGGTTAAATAATGTGCATGTCCTAGAGATTGGCGTCTAGCTAATTTTACAGCCATGAGAACCATCAGTAATACACTCATGGCAACTCCGCTATCCTGGCTCCTAGTCCCGAGTAATTTTGCTCCTCTGAAATAAATAAGATGAAGGAAAGCAATGGTTAGGGAATATGTCTGGTTAGTTAAGATCTTATCTGCTTCACACATGCCTATCCATGATTATCCATCCCAGATGACGGGTTGATTGAGGTCCTGAAAACCACCCGTTGGTTTTGGACACCTCCCAGATGATGGACACAAACTTCTCCACTAAGCCTCTTGATGACTCTGATGACTGGACTTCCTTCTAAGACTCTTTCCTAAGGAATCACTTTTTGATAGCTGACTCAAGAGCTACTTTTTTTGCAGTAGGTGGTAGTGATCTTTCTCTGAACAGTGGACTGTGCTCAATCGATTCTGCACTGAAGTAGGAAGATATATTTATTGAAAATACAAACTGCGAATGACAGAGGACCAGTCATGCTGCTGTGGGGCAAAGGAGCAGACTATGGATCACATAGTCACAGAGTGCCCATTGCGTGCTTCCCCGAAGAGTTGATCGGTCAGCATAGTGCAAGTGAAGCTGGCTCCAATGGCTTAGCACCCTGGATTTAGTTTTATAAATAGAGATCATATCATCATCATCATCATCATGTTTATATTGACGCAGGTGCTCTGCACTGCAGAATGTCTTAGTATTTTTAGAACTTGGTGGCTGGCTATATAAGCCATACAATATATATATATATATATATATATATATATATATATATATATATATATATATATATATGTATATATATATAATTCTTATGGTACAGTCTGACTTTACAAAGCACGTGGCGAAAAACATCTTTGTAGCACTTTATCAGTATGTGACTTAATCTCATCGAGCGTAACGTCTCCTTTGTTGCAATTTTTTTACATTTCTGTGTAGGAGCAGTCAGGTGATGAGGGGGAGGAGTCGGAGGTAGTGAGCCCCACACGGGGACGCCGCATTTCCGACGGCATCCTTGGCATCATGTCACGGCTGAACCTGTCGGCCCGAGGCGCGGCCGAGGGCTCGGAGCGACCGGTGTGTCCATGGGACTTGGACGCATACTGCAACAACGGCTCGGAGACTGCACTGCATGTTGCAGTGCGCGGCCGTCATGGGGAGATTGCGGGGCTGCTGCTGGCGGCAGGAGCGAACCCTAACCTGGCGACCCGCCGGCCCCTCACCGACCAGGTACAGTGCGGCGGGGACTCTTGTCTCTTGCTTCTTGGTTTGTAATACAGTCAACTCTTAAAAATCCTGGGACTACGATTTAACTGTTTGTCAGAGTATTCAACTCACCGAGATAACGTGCAGACATCGGACTAACCATGTATTCGATATGTTTAACTTGGTAAAACCTCGGTGGTCTAACTTGGTATTCGATTCTTAAGAGCAACTTAATGCAACCTGTGTGACGAATAACGAGATTCGTAGAGATAACTTTGAGATATTGATGTAAAATTATTCAATTCATGGAGATAAAGGAAAAGTATGAATTAAACTTATTCCCTGAATTTAATGTTATATACATAATTTTTGGATCTCTTAAGCTTGTACAGGTAAATACAGGGTGTCTCTAAACTCTCTACCGACCTCTTAAGGTGTTATTCCTGACCTAAAGACAAACCAAAATATCATATAAAAAATTTGCAAAACCCCAAACCGCCGCCATTTTATATTTTTTTAAGAATAATTTTTCAATTATGTTCGGTTTCTTGTAGTAATAAGTTAAAACTTGGTATAAAGTTTTTTGAAACAAAAGTCTAATTGAAGAAAAATAATAATTTTTTTCTGATTTATATTTTCCAAATGGTGGCTGTTAAAAACTTTA
The DNA here is from genome assembly GCA_030545055.2 of Neoaliturus tenellus. Lineage (NCBI taxonomy): Eukaryota > Metazoa > Arthropoda > Insecta > Hemiptera > Cicadellidae > Neoaliturus > Neoaliturus tenellus. The sequence goes on along the minus strand of CM061531.1, from coordinate 191,877,836 downwards.
ACCTTCAATTACAAAAAAACTACATAAGTCAGAAAATTTTTTTATTCTTATGTGTTTTTCAGAAAATGTAATCGAAAATCCAACGATGTAAACATTATGGAAATTGGTTCATAAATAAGCAAGATAGAGCGATTTAACTCAGGCTAGTCATGGTCGTGCTGCTTCCCCTGGAGCACTTTTGGTATGAGCTCCATTGTTGAGCTGGTGCCGCGATCTCTTTTCGCGCAGCAACCCGCTCAGAAGTATGACTTTTTATATTAATATCGCTCTATCTCATTTATTTATGAACCAATTTCCATAATCTTTACATCGTTGAATTTAAATTAAATTTTCCAAAAAACACATAAACAGAACATAAACTTTGCTACTTTATGTAATTCAAGGTTAAAGATTTTAAACAGTTGCCATTTTAAAAAGTATGAATTGTGAACAAATTATCATTTCCTTCAATTAGACCTATGTCTGAAAAAGATGTATATCAAGTTTATACTTATTACAACAAACTACTCTTGAATTTAAAATTATTCATTAAAATTTACAAAATGGTGGCTTTATGGTTAACTTGAGTTTTAGAAATTTTAATTTGATATTTTGGCTTGTCTTTGTGTCAGGAATATTACCTTAAGAGGTTGGTAAAGAGCTCGGGGACACCCTGTATAATAGTAAAATTTATCCGAGTTATGTACAGTTCATTTTTCAACTTGAAAAGGTTTTTGGAATGGGATTGAAAATAACTTATGGTATTGAAAATTTCGAGTTATCGAGGTTTGAGTTAGCGATAGTTGACTGTACATGATATTTCACAAAACATGTTCCATTAGTTCCAACATAAACCTAATATTGCTCTTAACCTTAAAAGTAAAATCCACATGTTACAGATTTAACTCGGTGTTCATCAAACATCAAACTTATATCTGAATGCACCAATCTTAGGCCTACATTACAACATTCTGAATGGGAGCGAAGGGAACGAGCCTGTCTTTAATACAAATAAGCCTTTTTGCACTTGACATTTTAGGGCACCATTTGTTACTGATATTATTACTAGGAAGAATTGTTTATTTAAGTTTGCCAAGGAAATGCTCGGCTCCCAGGCACTGAGCATGTAGTGAGGAGGCTGTAATTGCCGTGGAGCAGGCTTTTATCATCCAACTGTTGACTAAACACCCAACAACTGACAACACAGGTGTGCTGATTGTTACAGCCGACGGCAGGCAGGCCCAGCAGTGAGGAGGCTGTAACGGCTCTGGAGCAGGCTTGTATCAACCGAGACATCGCAACTGTCGACCTCCTGTTGCGGCATGGGGCTCGCGACGACGACTCTCGCGCCCTTGCCGTTGTCGTCAACAATAAAGACGACATTCTCACTGCCAAGCTGCTCTCAATCAAGGTGAGCGTTCCATGTTTTCTTTATTGACTTCAATGATAAATTTATTTTTTGATGATTTTTTATAAATAGTAAATAAGTTGTGAACTTAGTAGACAAAAATTCTCTTATTTATTTATTTTTTTTTTTTTTGCGAGCAATTAAAAAAATTCTTATTGACCATCCTTTATTATGGAGAGGTAGTTAACTCAAATTAAAATTGTTTTTAATGATTAGACTATTCTACTCACAATATCGAGTCAAATATGAATACCAGCGATATATTAAACACTGTGCTCTGTCTAGAATTATGCAAGGAAAAGCTGGAAGATTACTAATTAGAATTTCGCGAAGGGAAAGGGGGGGCTAGAGATGCGTTAATTTCACGTTTTGTTAACGCCTACATACCGGTGCTGATCAAGTTCCAGATACTTTTGTACGGAGACCGGCTGTGGTTTTTGTTAGAACAAGGTTGTTTCTATAGTAATCATAAAAATTTATCCAACATGGTGTTTCCAGTTATGGCCGTTATTTCCTATGTGGGTTTTAGTGTGTGCTGTGGTTCTAATGTGTGTGGCGTCCATTCCAAGAAATAATAATTATTTAAGTTTCTTTATGTGCTTTAGCTGTAGCTTTTGATATACATATCCTGTGGAATAGACAAACCAAGTATATTGCCTAAAGTATGCCAGGAATGGTGCTGTTTTGATGGAATGCTGATAGGTTCCAACACAACATAGTTTTGTTTACATGCAAGGGCATGGTTTATTTTTAACCCTAAGATGTACAATCAACAATAATAATCCATTATGTGGCTCAAAGAATATAAGAACTAATTTAATGTTATAAATATACCATTAACATCTGTGCTATAGTGTAATGGTCAGTTCAGTTGTGGAGTTTAGTGGATGTCCTCTAAAACGGCTCAAATTTCATTCACACTCTTCAGTATGTGCTTGATTTATCTGTTCTGTAGGATATGTACAATGAAAAGTTGTAGTATTTTCAGAGGGGCTGACAATAATTGTGTAACATTTTCTGGTTTTAAAATAATAATTTATTAATTCAAACTTTTATAATTTGTATTAAATTAAAAAGTTAGATAATATTTTACATTTTTTATGTTTTGGGGATACATGCTTCCAGTCTTGACCTTCCTTTGTCTATTGTTTTCAGGCACACCCAGACCCGGAGAACAGGATCAACAAGAAGGCGATGAGTGAGCAGATCCCGGCGGCTAGTGGACAGTTCAGCGTGCAGAGTCTGACCTACAGCAACATGTTTGCCAACACGCCCGTCATGATCAACTGGCACTGCCAGCGCTGCCAACTGACACAGATACGACCTCAGTGGCTGGTTAGCAAGCTCTGCATTGCTCTGTTTGGTTTGAATTGTGTTCTGTGTGTAAAGATTTAATTTGGAACTGTGAAATTTACAATGAGAAATTACAATAATAAAAGGTTTGATGAGCATTTAAATTGTGTTTTCTTTTTTAATTATGTAGGAAAATTTTTAATATAACTTCTAATTAATAAATATTTTAAAACCGGATTGATCCCAAAAGAAGTTAATAGCTTTTTGAAGATTTTACCTAGATGCCTTTGTCCATTGGGCTTCTAATGAACCTGACAAACGGATCAATTGCTGTTTGTTAGTAATAAAACTTAACAAGGCATCACACCCACTCCCCCTCATCCTCCATGCATACTTGCCATCCAAGAAGAATCTGAATCTCAGGAATAAAAAAGTAGTCTTTTACTTGAGAGAGAGAGAGAAAAATTACACGATGACTGTTGTTGATAAATTAGATAAGAAATACTTTGAATATTATTTTCTGAGTCACAAAAAAAATGTTTATATTTTTTACCATAGGCGTAGCGATGGGAGGAAGAAAGACAAGGCATGTGTTCCCAAACTTTTATAAAAATTGTATAGGAAAATATAAAACTTTATTTCTAGATAGTAATTTGAAGTACTGATTTTGCACATTTACCCCCCCCCCCCCTTCCACAATATTTTAGTCATGCTACACCTATGTTTTTAGTGGTCACAACTTGATTTAGTGGCATTTTGTTTGTGGATGTTTGAATGCAATATGATGTTATAATGCAGGTGGATGCAGCTCTGCATGTGAATCCCAAGCTGAAGCTGAACCCCCGCAGCCAGGACGTGGTTTTGTACGCCATCACTCGGCTGGATGTCTCTAACAACTCCCTCACATGGCTGCCACCAGTTGTCTTCCAGCTGCAGAGTCTCAGGTGAGTCAAAAATTGAATCCCAAGTTGAAGCTGAACCCCCGCAGCCAGGACGTGGTTTTGTACGCCATCACTCGGCTGGATGTCTCTAACAACTCCCTCACATGGCTGCCACCAGTTGTCTTCCAGCTGCAGAGTCTCAGGTGAGTCAAAAATTGAATCCCAAGTTGAAGCTGAACCCCCGCAGCCAGGACGTGGTTTTGTACGCCATCACTCGGCTGGATGTCTCTAACAACTCCCTCACATGGCTGCCACCAGTTGTCTTCCAGCTGCAGAGTCTCAGGTGAGTCAAAATCATCACTCGGCTGGATGTCTCCAACAACTCCCTCACATGGCTGCCACCAGTTGTCTTCCAGCTGCAGAGTCTCAGGTGAGTCAAAAATTGAATCCCAAGTTGAAGCTGAACCCCCGCAGCCAGGACGTGGGGTTGTACGCCATCACTCGGCTGGATGTCTCCAACAACTCCCTCACATGGCTGCCACCAGTTGTCTTCCAGCTGCAGAGTCTCAGGTGAGTCAAAAATTGAATCCCAAGTTGAAGCTGAACCCCCGCAGCCAGGACGTGGTGTTGTACGTCATTCACTCGGCTGGATGTCTCCAACAACTCCCTCACATGGCTGCCACCAGTTGTCTTCCAGCTGCAGAGTCTCAGGTGAGTCAAAAATTAAATCCCAAGCTAAACAATTTTTCTCTGTAATGTTTAAAAAAAGGCTACAAAAAATTTCCTTGCCCTTAATAGTGATTGCGATTCATGTCACACATGGTGGAGCACGGTAGGCGTGGTCGTTAACCGGAGCTTCAGAGTCACGTCGATTTTGGGGGTTTTACCATATATCATTTAGAAAAACACAAATTTGAGGTTTAAATATCTTTAGATTAAATACCTAATAAAACAAACCAAGTTTGGCATCTCAAATACTGATCTCCAAATCTTTATTCCAGATATTTCTACCTCTTCAAAAGTTCATTCTTCTTTTAACTTGCCTTTTCTTAAATTATTTTAATAGCCTTAATCTATTCAAAACTACAAAACGTCAACTGATTCAAGATTCATTCAATTAGCGCTTTAAACTTAAATCCCCAACACAAAAACATGTTATGTCTTGAAGTTTTTTGATTGTTTAGTTTTGCGATAAACTATTATACATATGTTACAGGTACCTGAACTTGGCCCATAACAAAATAGAGAAGCTTCCAAGTGAGAAGGATTCGCCACAGTGGGATGACAGCAATAGAAAGAAAAAACTTAGGCACAGTCTCAAGCTGTACTCGGCACCACTGCTTGAGGAACTCTACCTCCAGGTATGGCCTTATTGTCTTACTTTGGAAGTAATCTATATTTATAATAGAGGATGTGTGTATGTATGTATATATATTTTTATATTTGTGATCGATGGATTCAGAAACCACTGGACCGTATTCATGAAACTTGGTATATGTATGGAAAATTTTATGGTGAAGATTTGTAAGCCATTAGCTTTGTATAGCTCTCAGGGCTTAGCTCCAGAACTGTCAAATGTACCCATCTCAGGTTATTTTGGAGTTTTTGGTATAAGTTGTTTATGAATATTATGGTAAAAAAATTTTGTAATTAATTCTATAAACACTGTTCTCATTTAAAGTATTGGGGAATTTTTCATTGAAAGTGTTGATGGAAGATTGGTAATAAAAAACGAGAGAATATTATAGTCTTGCGAGAAGTGAGCGTAGTGAGCAAGCTAAACCTGAAGGGCAAAACATTCCTCAGGTTGGCATTGCAAAGTATGCCGGGTAACAGCTAGTAGTCATATAGTGATTGATAGTCATATAGTGATTGAAAGCCATCTTATTTCCATTTTAAACTCCCCCATATTTTTCACTAATAATAATGCACCACAAGATTAATTCAGTTTACAAAACTATTGAGCTAATATTTGTGTAGGTACTTATCGGTTATAGGTTACCTTACCAACCATTTTAAAGGTAGGTTGGGATAGGTTGAGTCAGGTTAGCCAGGACAATTATTGTTCCTTTAGATCTTTTAAGGTTACCAATCTTAGTTTTCTTTTAGTTGACAACAATTCGTTTTCGTTATGGGTAGAAAGGTTGTTATAGGCGCTCACTTAGAGTCTCTGGTCGCTCTGGTGCTACTAGATGTGTGATGTGAGTTCTGGCCTTTAGCACCAGCAACCAAACATTGTCAGACAAGCAATAAAATAATGAAAAGAAGATTGCTAACCTGACCGACGATTGCGAACCAAACCACATTATAAGTGGGAGGTTAACGTATTATTCAGTGCCCTTACCCTTATTGTTGCCTTCTGGGACTCTGCTACGGTTGTAAAAACTGTGCCAACCTAAATACCTGAAATCTTAGTAAAATGTTACTAAAATGTAAAATGTAAAATATAATAACAAATGATGCCTAAAAACTTAAGGTAGTTTTTATGAAAACTTTAAAATTGTTCAAAGTGCAAATCTTCCAGGAAAATACATTTGTGAAATTTAAAAGGGTTAGTTTATAAAATTTAAATTGAATTAAAAAATAAAAATTACCGTAAGGAGATTGGTATTTGAAACATTAAAAATTTAACTCCATTTTGTTTAGCCCCGGAGCCATTATTAAACTGAATAAGTGTACGACAGGCCTGTGCGTGATGTGTTAGTAACTGTCTGTTTAGTGTATATGAAATTTGGTGTTATGTGTTTTTGTTTTAAATTTTGACAAAGTTGCTGCAGTGAAGATTTTATTCATAATTGCATTGTAATGCCAAAACGGCCATATTGATTTAGTTACAACTTTTGGAGCTGTTTGACGAAAAGGTAACTCCTTATTTAATTTAAAATTCCATGGCAAACCCCTTATACATATTTTCACACACATTGATAAACTGTACCACTGCCTATATCAAATTCATTTTATTTTTCATCTATAAATTATAAATTACTCTGATGAAGGTGATTTTTCTTTTTTTTCCTTTTGTCTATCATAATCAGTATTTGAAAACTTTAATTACGTCAGATATTTGATAAAAAAAAAACTATTGGAATATTTTCCTACAAATGTTTGTTAAATGTGTTTTCAGTATAATCGGTTGGAGGTGCTGCCGGACGAGGTGTTTTCTCTGCCGGGGTTGGTAACACTGGACGTGTCCAATAACAAACTATCCGTGCTGCCGCACAAGATGTGGCGAGCCCCTAAGCTAAAGGAACTCAACGCAGCCTTCAACCTTCTAAAGGATCTGCCTACACTGCAGCCTGAGGTACTGTGCAACTATCAGATCCTGTTGGACTTGATAATAACTAGTGGGTTGTCACAACTTTGTTTAAATTTAATTTTTTTACTGTTTCTATTTTCCTCTTACTTTGTCCAGTCCACATTGATCCAGATTTGTGTAGAACATAACAGACAAAGTATGGTTGTGAGTCACTACAGTACATTTGGTACTAATAAAAACTACTGGCAGATCGGGAACTGGAACCCACAACATAGCAATCACTGTCCCAAAGGCCGAGGCGCTAGCCACTATGTAATACCTTATCCATATTAAATAAGAATTCATTGTGACTGATCACAATTGTCACATCTTGTTTGGAATTTTTTCTTTTATTTTATATATCACATTGTGTCACATGTGGAATAGAAAGTTTATAAAATGATTTCATTGCTTGAATTCATTAGATAAGCCAAAATTGTTCAGAATCTGTGAAGAATTTTTCTGTTAAATCGATCTTCCTGTTAGAAACCTACTATTTGCTACTATCGCACTGCGGCTACTAGTTAGGTTCTGTTACATATAAGACTATGTTATTAAAGTAAACCTAAAGCGGTATTCTGCGGTTGCCACAGCACACTGTAGGTTAAAGTCATGTGAGGTAGGTCATTGCTCCTCCATCAGTTATCTTATCTCCTAGCAATCTGTTCATTGTCATCCTGTATCCCATCTGTCTTATAGTTCTACTGTTAAAGGGACTGTATGGAACAAACAATTGCTTCCAAGATATTGTTAAAGTATATACTTCAAATGAAGGAAGAGGCTGTGTCGTTTTTTGCCAGCAAAAGGACTAAATGCGCTAACAAAACAATGTCGTTCAACAATTGGATAAGAATCAGAAGAGAATTTTTTGCTGTTTTCTATGAAATCATGTTTTGTTAAATTAATAAAGCCCTTTTGAACATGTAAATATTTTTTAATCCCCCGAATCATGGGGTCTCACCACAGAAAAATATCAAGCTTTCTTTCAATTGATTATTTTTCTTAATCTGTTTCTTATCTCTTTTTCTTTCCATCAACATATGTATTGGTATGTTTTGCAGGACATGAGTGACTCAGCCAGCGTATGCTCTGTAGAGTCATCTCGGAGTGTTGACTCGCAGCTCAGTGCTGTGTCGGACTCGCCTCTGCCGCCCCCCACCCCTGACAACGACCACCCTGCCAAGGACAAGAACGTCCAGTGAGTCTAGGATTCCAAATATTTTAGAGTAGTAAATTATTTTGTTTAACCTGTTGCAAATTGTATGAAAATAGAGAGAGATTTTATTTTATTACATAAGCTAAATGGTGTCAAACCAATAAATGGTTAGAAATGGTGTCAACCAAATACAATACAAGAAACAATTTGCATTAGGTCATTTAAAACTGAATGAGTCTCGTTTACATAGTTCAACAAATTTGTCTTTACAGTATACAGGGTCTTCAATCATCCAGCTAGGAAGTTTTTTCAAATTATTTGAACTGCCACTTTTGATGTACTAGGAAGAAGATTCACAAGTCAAGGCCCAGCATACGAAGACTCCTTTGAAAACCTTGATATCTTGTGCACAGCAGGTTAAAGTTGAGAATTTTTTTGTATGCAGGTGCATATTTGCATTCTTCAGCAGGTCCTGGATACATGCAAACATAATGACTTTGGATATATAAATGGAAATCATAGTTGGAATCATCAACGTTCTTAAAACATCGCTGCAGCCTTCTTCTTATTGAAGGCCTACAAGCACTCTTACTGCATGCAGCCGGTTTCTTACTAAGCCTTAAAACTCCAAGCGATTTTGAATGAATCTGTGGTTAAAAACACAATAATAATTTAATTTGGTATTAAAAAAATTTTTTGGTTATACAATCTTGTTGATTTTGACCCATACTTGGGTTTAAATTATTCTTATATGTATTAAAATGTTATGCTGACTTAGTGAATTTGGCTACCGTCTGATTTTACTTGCTTTCGTATTCCCATGGTTGCTGTCACCCCAATGTGCTGGACATTCCTTATTTTGATCCATTGCTATAATGCTCATGAAATGTTTCATGCAACTGTTATGGACGAAAGGTCTCTCTTGGGACGAGCATTTACCCTCTGATTTAGCTTCACAGTGGAAGCTCATTACTGAAAACGTAGCTGATTTGAAAAACATTAATATCCCTCGATCATTGTACCTGACTTCATCATGTTCGATAGAATTACATGGATTCTGCGATGCCTCAGAATCTGGATATGCTGCCATTGTGTACTTTAGATGCGAGCTTGCTGATAACAATGTCAAAGTAAGCCCCATAATCGCTAAAAGCCGAGTTGCTCCTCTGAAGCGTGTAACAATACCTCGGCTTGAATTATGCGCAGCGCAGTTATTGGCACAACTTGTCTCCCATTGCCGGAGTATTTTTTCTGAAGAATTGACCAACAACCAAATCTACTTGTGATGCGATTCCACAATTGTGCTCTCCTGGCTACGCACTCCATCGTTCAAACTTAAAACATATGTCGCCAATAGGGTTGCTTCAGTCCAAGAACTTGTACCTAGTGAATCGTGGAGACATATATCATCCGAACAGAATCCTGCTGACTGTGCGTCGCGAGGCATTCTCCCTTTGCCCCTAATTGACCATTCTTTGTGGTGGACTGGTCCGGACTGGCTATCTAAGTCTCCTTGTAAATATCCAGAGACTAGTTTTACTCCAATAGTGCTGAACGCATCTCACGAGCTAAAAGATGACCCGTTAACCGTGCTTGCTACAAGCCAAGTCCCTGAATGGTCGTTCTTAACAAAATTTTCTTCTTGGGACAGATTAGTTCGTGTAATGGTTTTAATAATGAGATTTTGCCACAATTGTTGGTCATCTAATCACCGTGTTGGTCACATTACCAATGATGAGTTTAGCTCTGCCAAAAGCAAGATCTTTGCACTTGTACAACAAAATTCATTCAAAGAAGAAATAGACTTACTCAAGAATCATCAAGACTGTACTAAACGCATCCAACGCCTCAACCCATTTTTAGATGACAATGGTTTAATTCGTGTTGGTGGACGTTTGAGTAGGACTTCACTTTCATTTGATTCCCGACACCCAATCCTTTTACCGAAACGCCACCATGTGGTTGATTTATTGATTGACTATTATCATGTGAGATCTCTACACGCTGGACCACAGCTGGTTCAATCTATACTTTCGTCACAAGTCTGGATATTATGTGCTAGAAGTCGCATCCGATCACGCATTCATAAATGTATCACCTGTTTTAAAGCCAGGCCTACCAACAAATCTCCCCTCATGGCTGATTTACCTTCTTCGCGTGTCACTCCTGCTAAGCCTTTCTTATCTACAGGTATTGATTACTGTGGACCGTTTAACATAAAAATGGTGAACCTAAGATTTGCAAAACAAGTTAAAGTTTATGTGTGCCTATTTGTCTGCATGGTGACGAAGGCAGTTCATATCGAAGTCGTGACAGACATGACAACTAACGCTTTTCTCGCCGCTCTTACTCGATTTATGTCACGCCGAGGAAAATGTACTGACTTATATTCAGACTGTGGAACAAATTTTGTCCGTGCTGACTCCGCTTTGAAGAAAACTATCAAATCCATCCAACGTAATAATGATTCTCAATCATTGGTTGAGCATTTTATTTCTACCCACGGAATGAGATTCCATTTCAACCCACCGGCGTCACCACATCATGGTGGTTTATGGGAAAGAGCTGTAAGAAGTATAAAACATCATTTGCGACGTGTGATGGGAAACACAATCTTGACTCTTCCAGAATTTATGACTTTGACCACGCGCATTGAAGCAATGCTTAACTCACGCCCGCTCACGCCTCTCTCAAGCGACCCTTCTGATTTATCAGCTTTGACCCCGGGACACTTTTTAGTCGGAGGTCCACTAATTTCACTTGCTGAAACCGATGACTCTCAGATCCCTCAGAATCGCTTGAAACACTGGCACTTGCTGCAACAACTCCATCTCCATATATGGCGACGCTGGAGCAGAGAATATCTGCACACTCTCCAACAGCGGACAAAGTGGACTCGACGCTCCAAGAACCTTCAAGTTGGTGATCTGGTCTTAGTTCATGCCGACTCAAGTCCTCTCAACTGGCCACTCGCCCGAGTCATCGCTGTTCATCCTGGGAAAGATGGCATCGTCCGAGTTGTGACTCTGAGGACTGCTGCTGGCGCACTCACTCGATCAGCAACCAAAGTTTTTCCACTACCTCTCGAAGATGATGAATCTGTTTAAGCTACGGCGCTTCAAGGCGGGCAGAATGTTTAATATTTACCGTCGAGAGAGTGGACCCATCCTTAACCCCACTTAATTATATCCCTCAACTTCCATACATCTTTAGTCCCACTTAATTATCCTACTTTATGGAACCCTTTACTTCCATATAATATCATATTTTTATCTATCCTTTATTTTTCTATTACCCACTTCCCTCCTTCTGTTTTAAACCTATTTTATAACTAATCATCTGTTCAATATATTATATTTTTTCAATATGTTTCTTTACATTGTTCTCAAATAAAAACAATATCAATGTTATTATTAAAAAAACCCCTTACCATTAAATGGCACATGGTATTAATGTGGAAAAGAACATTTCAGTGCAAGAAATGATGAATAAAAGAAGTGAAATTAATAATGGAGAATATTGATGAAGAAAGTACCAATCCAACAGATAAGTGACATTTGAAATATATGAAAATTGAACTATGGTGAGTTATAATAACTTCTAACGTGCACACACTATTCCAAGTTTCATGTGGAAAACAAAATATTTTACATTAAACTCAAACCTTGTGCCATTTGTTTTATTGTCTTTTTTTTAGAATTTGTTCATGTCCTTATTATTAAATATAATTTAACATATATAAAACTACTATTCCTGTGTGTTATGTTATTTGCCTTTTTTTCTTGGGTGTTGTACACCCTGGTCCTTCACCTATGGCTCATTCCGAGTGCATATCAAGTGGCGACAGGCTGTATGTTTAAAGTTATCCCAATTTAAACTATACCCTTTCCCTTGTGTATCACCCTAGTTTGTGTTATATGTGTAATTAACAATTCCACCTTTCATGTAAGTACACTAACCATTGGTAAATAGTGTAAAACTAATATAAATCTTTGTATCTTCCAACTCATTCTAGGTTAGGGTTAGCCCACAGACCGATTCCTCATGGATGGCAATGAGGATGAGGAAGAACTTAAATTAGCTGTAGAATCAATTACATATGACAACACAGACAACTATGAAAATAAATTCCCATCGCTCCACATGAGAAATGATTTGGATGAAAATGGCAAAATCCCCCAAATAAGAAAAAGGCAACATGGGGAGGTTAAATCCCCCAGTAGATCAAATGGAAATAATAAGGAAAATAACCCACCGATGTCCCCTCCCACCAAGAAACATTTAAGTAACAATAAAAGTTCGCTAAAAATGTATGACTGCTTCAATAAAGGTCCCTATGAGGAAATATATCTCAACCATCAGGAAAAATTAGTCCTAACCAAGTAGGTAAAATACTCAAAACACATCACAAAGACATACTGGAAATAAAAAAAGTAGGATCTAGTTTAGTAGTTAACTGTAAGTCCTACCTAACAGCAAATAGGCTATTGCAATCAGAAGTACTAAAGGATTACAAGGTAGCAATTCCTGTGAATAGGATCCAGGTAGTAGGTGTAATAAATGTTGATCTCGAAGTCAACCCAGAAGAAATAATAGAAGAGGCAATATCGGACCACCCCATCATCGATGCTTTCAGAATAACTAAAATGACCCAGGAAGGAGTAAAGAAAACATACTCGATGAAGGTGACATTCTCCGGAACAACTCTCCCTAGAGAAATAAAATTAAACTATGTCCTATATCCTGTAAAACAATACATCCAGCCTGTACAGCAGTGCTATAGTTGCTTTTTGTACGGCCATTCGAGCAAAAAATGCCGTAATAAAAAATTGTGCCGTCAGTGCATAGAAACATTTCATGGCGAGCAATGTCCTAAGGATGCTAAGTGCAGACATTGTGAAGGTAATCATACAAGCACATCAAAAGAGTGCCCAGAGTACAAAAGGCAAACCTTGATAAGGGAACGAATGGCATCCATGAAAGAAGGTTACCTATCAGCAAGCATGGCAATCCCCAGGGCATATGGTAAATTCAAGAAAAACAGCTATGCCCAAAAACTGAGCACAAGCCAAGTAAATATACCTATACAACCCCAACAAGCATTTCATTCCCAAAACACATTCAATTTACTTAATATAGTCGACCATGAAGAGGTGGTCGGACAAGACGACCAAATAAGTTATAAAACTAACCCTATAATGAAAGGGAGGAAAATAGAAAAGACTACTCCCCGATGGAAATTCATAAGGAATTCGGTCCATCCTCCAAAATTAACATTACAAAACAAGAATACAGATCAGCCAACTTCCGAAGTAGTAGCGGAAGGTTCTAATTCTCTTAAAGGAAAAGAAAGGTTGAATTCCCTGTTTAACGATGCAATGTTTAAGGCAAAATATCAGCAATGGGCCAACTCACTCATTGATGATCTAAGCAACCCCAATCCAAATCAATTTGAAAATTTAACAAAAGCCATTAAAAATTTCTGCATGATATTGGTTCAGTCTCTAGAAGAAAAAAAATAATATTGCAAACTGAACACCATAGTAGGCCTATAAATTAAACAAAATACACATGGATAAGTTAAAAATTCTACAATGGAATGCCCAATCACTTTTCTCAAAATGGGCTGAATTTGGTCACAATTTAAATAAAAATAAAATATCAATAGCATTAATACAAGAAACTTGGTTCAGACCGTATCACACTCTAAAAATCCCAGCTTATGACACAGTTAGACAGGACAGACCAGATGGTTATGGAGGGGTAGCAACTTTCATTCACAAATCCATTAAATGGCAACAAACTGGTCCAACCATCAGTCACCCTCTAGTGCAAGGTATAGGAGTAACCATGGAAGTGCCTGGCCTGGATGAAAAGCTCTTCATTTACAATTATTACTTAACTAATGGAAATATCAGCCAAGACACACTAGAGGAAATCTTCAAAATAAACCACAAATATGCAATTTTATGTGGTGACTTCAATGCCCACCACACTTTTTGGGGCAGTAAAAAAGTAGACACTAGGGGCAGACATATCTTAGAAGTTGTAACAGAGACCAACCTATTAATATTAAACGATGGAACACCCACAACAATACCGACAGCTTACAGAACCGCCAGTGCAATTGATCTATCCTTTGTAACTCCGAGTCTCTTCCTGCAAATTAAAGAATGGAAAGTTCAGTCAGACTCGTGTGGCTCTGACCATTTGCCATTATTAATAGATCTCAGCGAGTTTTTTACACATCAACAAAGACAAGTAGGCCAAACTATAGACCGAACAAATAAACGGAACCTAAAAAAAGCAGATTGGTGGAACAAATTCACGGAAATAGTTAAAGACCAGGTGAACAAAACATCACCTAATACCAATAATTTTCAATTTCAATTGGAAGAAATAATAAACCATGCAGCAGATAAAACAATACCTCTCATTAAACCCAAACCCCAAAATGGGAAATTCAAAGTTAAACCCTGGTGGACCGAAAAATGCTCCAAGGCGGTAGCACAAAGAAGGTTAAGTTTTAAAAAATTTAGACAAAACCTGAGTCCTCAATCTTATGCAGAATACAAATATTATGTAAGACTCGCAAAGATAACAATTAAACAAGCTAAAGAAGATGCATGGGCGAAACTCTGCTCTGACCTAGAAAATCAGAATACGTCCAATGCATGGAGGCTTGTCAAACATTTTCAAGGAAAGCACGAAACAAGCAAAGAAAATCAAATTTATAAGGATAAAGATCTAGCAGAGACTTTTATAGACATAATAGCTCCTCCATATGTACCAGCATTAAATGAAATAATATCTCCCTTGTGTAAAACAAACGACCATAGACTAGATAAAAACTTCACACTTAAAGAACTAACCAGCTGTCTGGCAAACAGGAAAAAGGATTCCGCTCCCGGAATAGACAATATTTCTTATTCTATGGTTAAAAATCTCCCAGAAAATGCATTAGAGGTACTGTTAAAGATATACAATGAAATTTGGAACTCAGAAGGACAATCAATACCAACAAGTTGGAAAAAAATTAAAGTATACCCACTACAGAAACCAAACACTGACAAACTCCAAGCAGCTTCATACAGACCAATTTCCTTGATATGCTGTTTTATGAAAATATTAAACAGCCTAGTCAAAAAAAGACTAGAGTGGTTCCTGGAAAGTAATAAAATCATTCCAAACACCCAATGTGGTTTTAGGAAACGGAGAGGATGTATGGACCATCTTACTACTTTCACAACAGAAATAGAAATCTCCAAAACCCTAAACAAGACGATGATAGCAGCATCCTTAGACCTAAGTAAGGCCTATGACACCGTTAATATATCCTTTTTAATAAGAAAAATGTTCATACTAAACATACCAGTCCGGTTTATATCATACCTCTTTAATTGGCTAAAACTACGGACAGTAGTCATTCAGAACAACAACTGGGCAATCTCCAGACAAGTGTGCACAGGACTACCTCAAGGATGCACTCTAAGCCCCATGCTCTTCTCCATATACATCTGTGATATAAACAATATAATTTACAAGGATGTCAAAACCCTACAATTTGCAGATGACATCATAATTTTTACTTCCGACAAATCAGAGAAAAAAGCTCACGACAGACTACAATCTAATTTGATCACTCTAAATAACACATTCCTAAATAGGAATTTAATATTCAACGCTTCAAAAAGCAAAACCATGGTATTCTCCCGGAAAAGAAAACCAAAAGACTCCACCTTAATATTAAATGGTCAATTAATACCTCAAGTAGAGGAACACAAAATCCTAGGCATATCGGTAGACAACAAACTTAAATACAATAAACATATTGAATCCATCACCACAACTGGCTACAGAGAACTTAATATATTGAAATACCTTGCTTTTGGAGTCAAAGGCGCCCACCCCAAATTCCTAATAAACATATATAAAACACTAATAAGACCAAAAATGGAATATGGCTGTTCACTATTTAATAATCTGACAAAGAAACAAATACACCAACTAGAAAAAATCCAAAACACAGCCATGAGGATATGCTTAGGCGCTATAAAATCCACCCCAATACAGGCGATGTGCAGAGAAAGTGCACTAATCCCTTTGGAGCTGAGAAGAAAACAGACATCGGATAAACAGGCGTTAAAGATAATAAGAGACTTCGACCACCCAGCCTACCTCTCGTTAAGCGAATTATCCATGTATGTAGAACACCATCCGTATTGGAAAAACAAAAGAACCCCACAAATCATAAGCTCCATGAATATGTGTAAAAATTTAATTAAAGATCCAAACCTAGCAGAACAACAGATCAATTATCACATTCTGAATTCTACATCAATAAAGCCTAGATGTAAAGTAATTCTGAAGAAGGACATAGAGTCCTCACTAGGTGCAAAAAAAGACACGTCGCCACTAGTTCTCAAGTTGATAACATTAAACACAATACACACAGAATACAAGGAACATACGCATATTTTCACAGATGGCTCTAAAACCCAACAGAACGTAGGGGCAGGGATTTTCATACCTTCCGAAAATAAGGAAATAGGCCACAAACTTCCACCAAAAGCCTAAAATATTTCGGCAGAGTTGTATGCAATTGAGAGAGCTGTAGATTTCATTACAAAGAACCCAACAAAGAAAAAACATGCAATATTCTCAGACTCCAGAGTTTCTATTGAAATGCTAGAACAAGGTCTTGAAGGTAACATAAAGGAGCCATTGGTTCACACTATTTTAAACAACCTTTTTAAAGCAGACAACGAGGTAGTTATTCAATGGATTCCAGCCCATGTAGGCCTAACCGGCAATGAAAAAGCAGATAGGATAGCCAAGCACGCAGCGAACAGTAATTTACAATTTAGCGAAACATTCGAATACACAAATATGGACATGGTCAGAATTATCAAAAACCTTCATTTTGACAGTAATAACCGACAATTTCAAAACTCAGAATCAGGTAAATGGTATAAACAAATACAGCCAGATCCAATTAAAGTACCTTGGTACAACTTCATAAAATTAGACAGGAAAAAAACAACAACAATGTGTAGGCTAAGATTTGGTCACTCCTTTGATGGAACAAGAATGTTCCAAATGAAAAAAGTAGACTCCCCAATTTGCTACAAATGTAATACTAGAGAAAATGAAACCTTAGAACATATTATAAGCAAGTGCCCAGCCTACCAAAAAGAGAGAGATATATTCTATAACGCCATCAGGAAAATAAACTGGAGCACTTCTCCACAATTAACAGACATTCTCAAGGTGGAAAATTCAAAGATTTGGGAACCCCTTTTAAAATATATAGCCACATTGAACAGAAAACTTTGAGTTGGATTTGTAAGATTAGGTCACCTTACCCTGGGATCACGGTTTTCTTCATCCGCGGCCCTCCTTTTTCTGGTGTCCCAGCCTGATCGGCCCCAGGCGTGAAGACCTACCTACCAAATCCTTTTCTTTAATTTAGTAAAATTCTAATAACCTTGTGTGCAAAGTAAAACTAATCTATGTATTTTATGTTGCAGATTCCTGAACCTATGTGTATTTGTGAACTAAAAATAACAACTATTGTGACTAACAAAACTAACATACAGCCTGGGAAACAGGGGCCCAATTTTTGAATCAAGTGAGTCGTGAGTTACATCTCACCAGTTTGCTCCTTACCGACTGGCTCGAGATGGTAAAATTGAAGTTTGTATTAGCATCCGGTTTCAAACGTCAAATTAATAACACCATTTAATATTGCAAGTTCTATTAATTTAAAGATTTTAAATGACTTGCATCGTTATATTTAGAACATAATTACAACCTTCTTTTATTTTAAATGTTCAATTACACACTTGTAAGTATCAATATACATTTTAGGCTATTTAACTAACGTAAACATAACCTAGACGATTTTTAAAGTATGAAAGTTGTTATTGACAAATTAAACTATTTCCTGTTGAAATCAAGATGAAGAAGAAGAATTTTCAACCTCACGTGAGATTATCTCACCCAAACCACTCACCACCGATTTGTTAGGTGAGTGAAAACGGGTGAGTTGGTGAGATTTTCTGCTCAAATTACATTTTTATACATATATGCCACAATGGTGAATAAAACATTCCCTTGAAATACTGATGAAAAATATTAATTACTGGATGCGCAAGTTTTAAAAGACCTTAAAAATTGCATTCATTCTTAATTACCTATTAGGGTGGATGAAAATTGTTTGCTAATAAGCCAACTCACCAACTCACAGTGAGGTCCCTTAGTGTCAAATACAATTGCGTCAAATTTTTGAATCGTCGCAGAGTGCCAAGGATTTTTCGCGCCACAAAGTTTTCACTATAGGACAATTTTAATAATTCATTGGCGCTATGGAAAGATATTAATAAAATGGTGGCACTATGACACGTTCTGTCCTAGAGTGTAAATATTCAAATTGGGGCGATTCAATTAATATCTTATAGTGGAATAGTGTCAAAAATCAGGGAGGGTGTCCGTGCTTCGGAAGAGCCGGGTCAGAGTAGAAGGGGAAAGGCGTGGTCAATTAATTTATAGCCTGTCTGGCAAGCCACGCCTATTGCCCTCCCAACACGCTGACCTACAGTTATACGTTTGTGACACGAGCACGAGGCTCGTGCTTTGTGACAGACAAAAACATTAGCTACATTTTCATGTAGGACCCACGGATGTAGAATTATAAACTTTCCTGAGGTTTTCATGGATATACCGAATTAATTTGAATTATTTCATGATAAAATGTCGAAGCTTACTGGTCGATAACTTATATTTCGATATTTTGATGAATAACATTGTAACAGAATGTCTGGTACCTAATCTTCAAAATAAATTTTACTTATCGCCATTAAATCAAGCTCAAAAAAAAGTATTCCAGTATTTTAAATTATTGCTCTACTGCAAGTTATTACGGAGAATATTCAATTTTTCGTTTAGCGGTAAACGCTGTACGTCGTTAAAAGTCTCAGCCGCGCGTAGAGTCAAACTCGTGTTGCTCATCTGGTAGCTATCATACTGAGCCATTAAGACATTAATGTTTGGAGTCTTTTTAACACATTTTTCTATTGAGGAGAAAGTATGTGTCAGTTATCTACCGTTTATTTTATGGGCCAAGAAGATCTATATTAATGCTAGTCAGTGGTTAATTCTCCATGATGTGGATTATCCTAGGTAGCTTTTGGCAATGTATACAGAACCGAATAAGTAGGGACATCCTTATGGGGAAGCGAGAACGCCGCCCCTGAAATACAGATAGCACCACCAAGATAATAAGGATTATGCTGATTGGTTGAATGGAAACAGATGACTAGAATAATTACAGAGGTTTGTTATTGTTTTGATTTTTTGTAAACAAATATGCTCATTTTGACATTTGAGAGGTAGAAAGAGCGCTTCCTGTGACAGTAAGGAGAAGTAATCCTATCATCAGCGCTTTATTTTCCTCTGGTTTTCGGGGGCAAAACTAAAATTTTTTAACATGGGATGTCCCTACTTATTCGGTTCTGTATACATTGCTTTTGGTTACAATATTTTATAAATTAAACTTATTTAAGAACCAAACATTACTAAACACATGTCATAAGAATAAACAGTCAAAAGCGAAACCATTTCATTATTTTCGACAGATCCATATGATTGCTGGAAATATACAGGGTATCCAGATTCCACCTTTACAAACTTTTCCAGGTTATTAAGCATGCCAAAACAAATAGAAAAATCACATAAACATATGTCCTAAAATGCTTCGTTAAGCCGCTAGCCGCCATTTTGCTTTTTACACCTATCTATACTTATTTAATACGCTAAGGGTTTTTTTTTTTGTCTTGAGAACTCCTCCTACAATTTTCAACCAATTTTCAAGTTTTTGGTGTCGTTGGATAGGGCTTGGTCTGTAGTTGTTTCCGCAAAAAATTGGTGAGAATCGGACTGAAAATAAAGACGCTATGCACCATTGAAATCTCAAAATTTCCCATTTAAATAACATTGGGACTGAATAAAGCATTTGAAACATCTGTTAATAATCAGCTATAAATGCGTGTAGTTATTGGTGATTGAAGATATTCGCATTATTGGATTGGTCGTATTTCATTGATTTAGAGCAAAAGTAACATTTATACTGTATTTAAATAAAATTGCTCGATTTCGAGCAACACGTATACTAGTGATTTTTTATTTCCGTAACGGTTTGTTGTATTGGGTTTATATTTGGTATGTACCTTAATCACACCAATGTTCATTTTCAGAAAAAATATCATCTATTTCCAATGTATATTTTTTAAATGGCGGCCATTTTAAATTTTTAAACTCAAATATCTCAAAAACGGTAAATTTTACAAAAATGTTACTAGAGACAAAAAAATTTTAAGAGTAAAAAACAAAATGGCGGCTAGCGGCTTAACGAAGCATTTTAGGACAAATGTTTATATGATTTTTCTGTTTGTTTTGTCATGCTTAATAACCTGGAAAAGTTTGTAAAGGTGGAAGCTGGACACCCTGTATAATCAGAAATAAAGATCAGAAATTGAGATGAGATTAGTTTCGACTTTCAAACACACTTAGGTTATAGAACGTAAAAATAAAAGCAACGTCATGGTTCTAAACAGGTAGTAAACAAAATTGTACTGTTAATTAATAATTTTAATTATTTAAATATATGGGCCAATTATACTCTTGTTCATACTTGTTTGCAGTTTGGCAGGCCTAAGGCCTCTTTTTGCCTTACGTTTACCCTTCCACATAGACTATTGATCTGTGCGAGGATCGTATAGACAGTAGAGAGTTTTTGCACATACGGTAAATGAATACGGTAAAGGCTAAACGCTATTTGAATAATTGCGGATTTAGGTACTTTTGCTGCTTGAAGGTACAAAAGCTCGTTGAAAAGTGATCAATAGTAACCATTAGACACCATTTATACAGTTGAACTATCCTGTGTAACGTAATATACGTAAATTTGACATTTTAAAAATAGCGTTTAGCGTTTATAGTAAGATTTGCTGTATGTTGCAAAGACTCTCTAATGAAGTAGATGAGCCGTTACCATGCAAGTGAATGGCACTGAACAATTTTCTGGCAGGACTGATTCGAACCGACATGGCTGTTCTAAAGTCCGGCGTGCTAACGATCACGCCACCGACTCACCCCCCGACTACGACCCGCCCGACTTAGCTAGTTTGGTAGATTCTATCACATCAAAATAACCAATTACATAATATAGATATTACATGAAGGTACCACCTACCCATTTTTAAAATTAAAGTCATAAACTTATGATTGCTTTAATTTAACATGATTTGAAACAATTAATTAATAGTCCTATTTTATGTATGTTTGTGCATGTGAAACGGATCTCGAAAACGGATTGAACGATTTTCTTCACACTTTGAAAATAACTTAGTTATGGGATGAAAATAATACCATATATATATATATATATGTATATATATATATATATATATATATATATAATGATTGCATAAATATTCACTAGCTTAGGTTAATTTTGTTATTTCAAAATTTTCTTAACCTGTGTGCATAAAGCTTTCAAGGTTGCATAAAAAACAAATCTAACATTAGATTAGTTGTCACAAATTATTAGATTTTATATTGTTCTTTTTATTTATTCTCTATTTCGTATTTTGTTTCAATGTTATTTATTCTCTCAATGTTATCATCTGTTTACGTCTACAGTTTTAAAATCAAACCATGTTTTAATGTACACCAAACAGACGTTTTTTGAATCCCCATGCTATTCTTACGGAGGACATTTTGTTAAGAATATAAAATAATAATGAAACTAAACATGAATATTAAATCATTGTAATATTAAATCTTTTTACAGTATTGCCAACATTGTAATAAATAAATATCAAACGATAAAAAATTGTAATATAGTTATAATTATATAAAAATTATTCTCAACACATTTTACGTTATTTTCCCTCGTGCATGGGACCGAAACCTTTAATTTGAGACCCCTACCATCTTCCTGTAATTTGTAAAACGCTCACAGTTTTGCTCAAAAAATTTCACTTGCAGAATTATATGTGTAAAAGATGTTGTCCGTTCGAAATAAATAAACAGTAATGAAATCAACTGTTAGAGGTAAAATCCCCGTCTTGCGGATTCAACAAACTCATTCCAGTTCTTTCTTTAAAAGACCTGTTTTAGGATGGGTAACTTATATTTCAAAATGTTATTATTGGGCACTACCCCAGATTGCACCGTCTTTAGGTCTACATTAAAACTTCTGAAAGGCAGGTGAGCAAAGCAAACGAGCTCGTCTTGAAGTGAAAATGCCTTTTGGGCCAGCATTATATCTCAAAGTCTGTCGCTCATACTATAATGATTACAAAGAATTGTTTAAGTTTGCCGAGCAAATGCTCGGCCCAAGGTACTGTAAAATATAACTCCCAATCATTTTTCGACATATTTTTGTATTCAGGAGGTTTTAACAGTATGAAGTTTTATATGCAAATGTGGATAAATAAATCACATATGACACAATCTTACCTTGTTTACATCATTTCTGCATAATTTGCGACTTATACCTTCACTACTTCCTTAAATATCCTGTAAACAAATGTGGGCACCAAGGGAAAAATTAAAAAAAACATGGAATTTGAATATTTTATGTAATGTACTCGACAACATGTAAAAATTGTGAAAATACACTTAAGATTTATCCCAAACATTGCCAAACTTTGTGGGATATGGGATATAGCTTTTTAGTTACGGTTCTAGCCATTATAACTTCATTCTATTTACAGTTTACACACAATTTTAACATTAAATTCTATTTACAGTTTACACACAATTTCAACATTAAATTATAGTTAGCTATAATAAAAACCTTTTTAGATTGAATAAAAAAAATATATTAAAGTTAAATAAACTAAGGACAAATCCAAATCAATACACTCAGAATCTGATACAGTGTTAAATGTAAAATATTATATCTTTTAGTGAATTTCCCTATAGGGAATACGCTATTACGGTGGTAGTAGCCATATTGGTAAGACCTAAGCCCGGGACCACTTTACTTTTTCATTTTGAGGTCCCTAGAAGCCATATATATAACTTTTAACTTTTGAAGGGGACCTCCGATTTTGATGAAATTTGGTATGAAGGTGTAAGACTGGGTCTATTTTCATGAGTTCGCAATGTATTTTCATGACAGCATTGTAGGGTTATGGGAACGGGGTTTTATGGGGTTTCAAAGGGGTCAAAAATGAGTTTATGCCATTTTTGAACCTCAATTTTAAAAATTCAAGTATTTTAACTAAAACCATTTAAAAGAGCTTAAAAAACAAACAATTTAGTATTTTGAATTTTTAACCTAGCTTGACAGATTCCGGAGAAAATCTAAAATCCGGTTTCCCATGCTAATCTTATGGGAAATCAATAATAATAATAATAAAACCCTGTATCTCGCTTATTTATAACTTAACTTGCTAAAATTTAGTATGTACATTCACTAGGTATAAGGGTTTAATTGATATTTGTTTACATCACCCATGTGGCGGCAAACCTACATACTCACCCCCATGGGGTTTATGGGGAATATGCAAAAGTGCCGAAGAATGATACAATTTGATTTGCACCTTACCCAACCATAACTTTCCCTAACAACAAACTTTTGTTAATTTCATCCCATGGCAATAAACCTACATAGACCTACTCATTCCTATGTCCATGGAAAAAATACACAATCTCAAATTATTCCATTGGAAATTCGCTGAGTACGCAGGTCTGCTGCGACGGGGGTATTTAAGTGTGTTGCTATTAATTTTTGTTTTGTATAATGCACGAAAATAGTCCGATGGAAATTTAAACAGCTGTGTCCCCCCTCACCCCCTCTCGCCGTGCAATGTTGTCATTTAATGTTATGTTTACAATGTGTATTACAGTTTAAACATGTCTTTCAGAATAAATTTGGCAACAATGTTTTGACTCTCATCGGACTATTTTCGTGAATCGTACTAGTACGAGAGGGTTTGAGAAAGGGATACAGCTGTTAAAATTTCCATCGGACTATTTTCGTGCATTTTACTATAGGCCTATAGTAACAAATTTAAACAACTAGTGTAGGCCTACTTGTTACTCGAAATCGAGCAATGTAAATTGGAGTAGATAATATTTCAACATATAGTTTAGATTTGAATAAATGAACTCTCGAGTGGAACCTTCGGTTTTGATGAAATTTGGTACAGACGTGTAAGGCAGCATTCTTCAGGTTAAGTTCAAAAACCAGGATGATCGGACTACGGGAACGAGGTCTTATGGGGTTTCAAAAGGATAAAAATTGGGGTTTTGGCGTTTTCCCCCTTAATTTATAAAATTTACCAATTTTTATTATTGTGGCATATTATTTAGAAAATTAAAACCTTTAACACCCCCGTAGCAGCACACCTGCGTACTTGAAATTTCCAATGGCTGTTATTGTCTTATCATAAAAATATTTTGTTTTATAAGTAATATATTGAAGTTTTTTAAAAATACAATTTTAAACCCATACAAGAAAATAGAAAATATTTCAATATTTTATCGGATCACTGATGCCGGTGGTAACATCGTAAAAATGTATTCGTCTGCCTATAACTTGTTTACGTTATTTATGGAAATTTAACTACAATTAATTGATTTTAAGAACAGTAACAATGGTATGCATTCTACAATGAAATAGGTTATAGCTAGATATAAGTTGGAATTACTTGTCCAACAATGGACCGGCAATGTGTGCAAGTTATGGGCAGACGCATCGGTACATCTACGATGTTGCCATCGGCAGCAGTGACCCGATCAAATATTATTTGGCCCACAAATTGAGGCAGGCAACTCCTGCAAAGAATATTGTGTCCACAAGGGACTGCCATCCTCGTAGGTGTGTTGGTCAGACACACAATGCAGGTCGGCTGGCCGTCGTCCGCCTCGGTAACCGGCTCGTCATCGTGAGAACGGCTTCCTAGACTCAAGGAGTCCTTTAGTTCCTCACGTTGGTTAAGGATTACCGATTCTGGCAAATAGGAGTTTTCCCGGTAGGTCGTTGGCACGGTACGGTAGCGGTGCCAATAGGGGGGTGCTGAAAAATTCCATTTAATTAAATTGTGATTTAATTTTTGAAACTATAATATTAAACTATGCAATGAATCCAATTCCTGTATTTATCATGCATGCCAATTTCTCCTGACAAAATTTTGATCAAAATAATATTTAACTCGATTTAACAGTGTATATTCAAAATATAGGCCCCACACTATCAAATGCACTTAAAAATACCGGGAGTTTTTGAAGGTTTAAAGAAAATATTTAAGGGTGCGCTCTACCTCGGCGTCAAAATCGTCGAGCGAGACTGTTAACTGCCGCTATACGGAAAAAAATTAACAGATGTTTTTTCGGTGCACTTTTGAAAGGCTACAGAAAAAGCTAACTTTGTGGACAAAATATAGGCAATGAATACTTTTGTATTCATTGATGGATACAAAAGTATTCATTGCTGAATACAAAAGTATTCATTGCTGAATACAAAAGTATTCATTGATACAGGCCAGAAAAAAGCTGTTGTGCGTGCAGTATGATGAAAACTACTATTTGATTTATATGAATCAGATTATATGGATAGAGTGTTTATATGGAGAAAATATAAAAATACTTGAAATTTATAGAATTTTTACGTACTTTTAAAACCGTACAGTAGATAGTGATTGGCAATCAATACATCACTTAAAAAGTTCGAATGCTGCTGCTTAGTTCATTATACATTGGAGGTGTTTTTTGTTTGTAAGAAATTAAAAGGATACAATGTTCAGATTTTGATAAAATATCTTTAGGAAAGCTTGAAATAGCTTTGGGGTCACTATACTATAATTGAAGGAAAAGACATTAAATTACATGTGGTAACGCTCAAACCATATGTTACTAAATTTATGTGCAATACAACTATACTGTACTTGTAAAAAGTCTCCTGATACGTATTGCAAAAGTCTGAGCGTAAAAATGAAATGCTACTTACTGACGGGACACAGAGTTGAATAACTCGCGGGGAGAAGTTCTTTCATTCATTGCTCTACGTTTTAATTCCAATTTGAACTGTAATAGCTCAAGAGCTACATCGTCCGAATGATGGTTATGTTGGTTGTGTCTGCAGAGGTCTTCTTCGCCTTCTCGTAACCGAGCACTACCGTGACAGTTTTTATTAACGCAATAAAAATAGCTTACGCCTTTTTTAAATAATTTTAACCTGTACACAAAACCGTCCTGAACATAAACAAATCCTCGATCACTTTCAATACGCTGCATTATAAAATCTATCAGTCACGTTACACGGCACCGATTTTCACGGTGCAAACAAAATTCGTTTAAATAAATAATAAAAAATTATACTGTACACGATTCTAAATATGCAAATACAAAAAATTCTCAAACTATTTTAAGTACTTTGTTTAAAGCACACATCACTGACTTTATGCCGAGTAAAAACGTAATCCGTGTCTTCACACCTCGAAATTCAATGAGGGAATGGGGTAAAACATGTGTCACTAAGACAGCACTGCGAGGGACTTTTATTGGGCTCTGGCCCCCACTCCTTCTCCTGGCTGCTAAGGACAAAATTTTTACCAACGACAAAGGATTTATTTTGTTTTATATGAAAACTAGTGCATGTGTTTATTAATACAGTACAATTTATTTTAATACAGTACAAAAGTTACATTTCGTTCTAAATCAATGACATCCGACCAATCCAATATAGTGAATATCAGTGATCACCAAAAACTACAGCTGTAAGTTAACAGATGTTTAAAATGCTCAAACTAGTCTCAATGTTATTCTAATGGGAAAATTTGAAATTTAATTTGTGAATAGCACCCTTATTTTAAGTCCGATTTTCATCAATTTTTGGCAGAAACAACTACAGACCAAGCCCTATCCAACGACACCGAAAACTTAAAAATCAGTTGAAAATTGTAGGACGAGTTCTCAAGACAAAAAACCCCTTAGCGGACACAAGTGGCTATTTCTCGTGGTTTCTGAAAATGAAACTTGTGTTATAACTCACTTAGGTGATTAATATCACATCATCGCTAGAAACCTACACTATAATACGAGGAGTTGCTGTGGTGATGTATTTGACTACAAACCAAAATATATCTCGCAGATATTTTTATTTAATTTGGATTAAAGAGTATTTTGTCCCAAAAATAAGTTTAAAAACCGTCTCAACCCCCTTAAAATCGGTTTGAGTACAGAAAAGAGTTTGCAAATAGCAATTGGAAAAGTAAACAAATATAGAAATACGTTACTATTTAAGATTTTTTTTTAAAGCTGGTAATTGTGAAAATGTCTAATTGGTTGTAGATGTAAATTGACTGCTGAACTTCCGATACATTATGTTTCTCCAGGTGAAATCAAGGACATAATCAAGAGGCTTCCTTTGCGAAACTCCCTTGGACCTGACCTAATCCCAAACGTTGTTCTGAAAAATCTCACTAGGAAAGCAATATCAATTTGAACTTCTATTTTTAATTCCTGCATTCATCAAGGATATTTTACTAATTCTTGGAAAAGGCAGAAGTTATAGTATTTCACAAACCCAACAAACAAAGATTTTCCGTTTCTAGCTATCGACCAATAATATTTTTGTCCTGTCTATTCTATTAAGTTATTAAGAAAGTTATTATAAGACTATTAAGTTATTAAGATATTAAGACTAAGACTATTAAGTTATTATAAAAAGTTATCAAGAGAAGGCTAAACATTTCTAGAAGATTAACATTCCATTCCACCTCATCAATTTGTATTTCGACCGAAACATTCAACCACTCATCAAATCGGACGCATTATCGAAACCATTGTAAAAGGGTTTGAAAGAAAGGAGCACTCAACTGCTGTATTCCTTGACGTTTTCCAGGCATTCGACAAGGTATGGTGTGAAGGAATTCTATATAAAATTGATTGTATGGGATTTCCACTTTATTTAATAAAATATTTTTTACTTAATCGTCAGTTCTGCGTCAAAATTAATTCATCATCTATATATCGCCCAGTTTCAGCAGGAGTACCCCAGCAAGGCTAGATATTGGGGCCTTCATTATTCAACATATTTATGAATGACTTAAAAATTCCACAGAATGCCACCTTGGAACTTTACGCTGATGATACAACCATCATCACTCAACACAGTGACATTCTCCAAGCATACCATCACCAGCTTAAAAATTCTGTCGATGACGTGACTCAACGGTTCAATAAATGGAACTTTTGTTTGAACCTTACAAAAGTCAGAGGCGAAGATTTTCACCCTAAGACGACCATTGCTGCCACCTGAAAATTTCAGCTAAATTGCTAATCAGGCTGAAATCGTCATAAATAATTCTCCCATAAACTAGAATCCACCTGACCAAGCAGTAAAATATTTAGGAGTGTTATTGGACAAAAAATTAAACTTCAATCTTCATGTAAACTCTATGCTTAATCAAGCATATTCTCGGCTCTCTATCCTTTTTCCTCTCATCAATACAAGATATACAATTCAGACACAATGTGCAATATTAATTTATAAAACTATTCTCCGGCCACTAGTTTTGTATGCCTATCAAGTATGGGGCCTTTCAATTTCTTGCACAAAACTTTCAAAAATACAGATATTTCAAAACAAAGTACTGCGAATTGTAGTTAATTCGCCATGGTTTTTTTTCGAAATTCACAGATTTATCGAGAACTTGGAGTAGAACCAATAGCTAATTTATTAGTAAGTCTACATTAAAATTCTCGTGTCGCCTAAATGACGTCTCAGGTGCACAACATTTTGAAATTGGATTACCCCTTCAAAATATAAGGTTACGCCCAAGACTTTTTCAAGATTTGTTCTAGTTTTCTTACCTTAAATATTATTCATATTCTAATAATCTATTACTAATTTGCTATTATCAGTTTTATAACTTTGAAAGGAGTGTTGCCCCCC
Source organism: Neoaliturus tenellus (assembly GCA_030545055.2). Lineage (NCBI taxonomy): Eukaryota > Metazoa > Arthropoda > Insecta > Hemiptera > Cicadellidae > Neoaliturus > Neoaliturus tenellus. The sequence continues at coordinate 191,848,853 of CM061531.1, read as the reverse complement.
TCAATGAACTTATTTTGGTTACAGAGTGTCTCAAATTCAGACCCACAATGTTAATTTACTGTTAAAACTATGTATTTTAGATGTTCTGTGTATAACACTCTGTATGTTGAACCAGAAATATATGTTGTTACAAAATTACACTGGAAAAAAGTAAAAAAAAAACAAAAAAAAAACAATCGAGTGAAACAAAAAGGCTTGGTCAACCAGGTACTTGTGTAGAATTTAGAATAACGAATACATTAAGCCCTGCTTGTAAATTAAGTGGGACCATACACGTAAAAAGTTCGATAATGTGTGGAAATGTAATTTGGAAAAACTATCAGAGGGAAAGTTCTGGAACTAATTTACCTATTATATTTTCATGTAATAATACTAGTAAGTACAAAGATAAGAGCATGAAAAAGTAAAATTGTATTTCCCAAATCTAATTCAATTTTGAGTCTCTTTAAGAAATTTATTTAATCTGTTTGAAAAAAGTTGATGTTGATCGTAAAAGTTGTAGAGTGGCGTTGTTTCGTTGGCCTTTTAAACTACAAAGCGGTGACGGACTGTTTGAGATTTATGACAGGGGTCGTGGGGATTCCAGGGTTATGCAGGGTCATTGCTGTTTTGGGCACAAGCGAACGGGCCCACGGTCAAAACATTCCTATTCTGATTACCGTCAACCCTCGAAGGGTCGGGGTTGAATGGGCCCCTGGTCAGTCGGGCAACATTAGTGTTGTTAAGTGATCAGACTTTCGTTTTTATTTCAATGTGCGATAGAACCAAAACAAAAACATTTTAAACTCAAATAAATAGCCCCAGCGCATCAGATCTGCGTAGGTACTCAGCGAATTTCCAACGGAATTTTTTATTTTATTTCTATTTCCCCAAAAACTATTGGGGTTGATTATGTAGGTTTGCCGCCATATTGGTTTAAACCCTACCTAGTAAATGTACATACTAAATTTAATCAAGCTATATGGTACTCTTTTAATTTTCGCCATAAACCCCATGGGGGTGAGTACTTCGATTTGCCTCCATTTGGGCTTTGTATAAGCAAATATAAGTTAAACCGTTCCTAATTAATGTACATTCAAATTTTTATCAAGATATATAGTAATAAATAAGCCTAGATTTTCTTTATTTCACATAAACGAGTTATGCGTTTTTGATGGGGAGGGAGAGAACGACTGTTTAGCTCAAACATCAAATAACAATGAATTCATAACACTGTTTAGTGGTTATATATTTCATAGTTTCTGTTTTTTCAAAAATGTTTCAATAACACAGCTTTTAAAATACCGGAGCGTGATTTACAAAATCAAAATAACAGGAGTATACCGGGTGTCCCAGACCACCCGAACACCTCTTTTAAAATCATCTCAGTTAATTATTCACAAAAACAAATAACGCCATTATCGCCAAACCGGTTGTGCTCTATCCATTGATGATAATTTCAAAGTACAGGGTGTACTAGAAGTAACCTACCCGGACTGGAAGTTATTATTTTTAAATATGAATCCCCATTTCTTATGATATTTTTGGATTTTACATAATTCTAAGACAACTTTATAATTTAATGTGTACCCCTAATCCAAACAGTTTGGGAGATAATGAAGGTAGAAGATTGATTTTTCCCCATAAGAATAACCTGGGCTAAATTTCTAATCCATTTTCTCTGTTAATTTCCCGTTAACATAAAAAGGCTACCATAAAAATTCCTTAGCTTCTTCTTTTAAAGACTTCAAAATCATATATTAGTTTTCTTATAAATTCTTCTATTTTTCCATAAATTTTTCAATATGGTGGATATTGCTTTAAAAGTATAGAAAATTAAAATTATTTACGTGATAATCGGTATTTTATGATGAAATATTATTTAAAACGAGGTTATAAGATATTTGTATGCTTAGACAGTTATGTCAAAGGTAAACGTTTCAGTGATAATGGATATGAAAATTTTCTCTATATTATTCTTGTGGGGAAAACAAAACTTCCACCGCAATTATCTTCCAAACAGTTATGACTACGCGTACACATTAAATCGTAAAGTAGTCTTAAAATATGTCTAGAATCCAAAAATACCATAAAAAGTGGTAGTTAGGATTTAAAATTAATGACTTCCGTTCTGGATAGGTTACTTCTAGTACACCCTGTACATTAAAACTATCATCAATGGATAGAGCGCCGCTGGTTTACCTATAGTGGCACAATTTGTTTTAGTGACAAATTCATTTTGGAGATTTTAAAAGAGGTGTACGGGTGGTCTGGGACACCCGGTATATGCGACGTCGTGCACGATCTTTAAGTTTGGTTTTTATAGAAATGTTAGTTGTTCATGTGCAAATAGTTTTCTGTATATTGTAGTACGAGGAATGGTAAAGATCTTGTTGCATTATTATCATTATTAAATGACCAAGTTTTTAAGCCAATTTTTTTTTAAGCGAATGTTTAACTAATTGGTGAAGTCCCAACTAACATTGGCCACTATTGGAGGCACCATATCAATATAGTACAAGTATAATGTGCATTGTTACTGTATGCCTAATAATTAATTACGCCCCAAACTAAGTTTTGTGTTATAAATTATTCAGAAACATAATATCTTACTGAAACTAAGTTAAAAAAAGCTTGTCCTGAGCAAAACCTTTAAGGAAATTAGGCAATGTTTTTTTTCTGTCTAAGACAATGATGAGGGTTTTCTTTCCAAAAATTCGATTAATCAGTTTTTGAGGTTTACATGACTAAAGTTTCTAGTGGCCTAAATGTCATCTTCACCTTTGGACTAGTAGCGCAGTTGGTTATGTTAGCCATTCCTACAGCTTTTGGGTAAAACATGGCATTTTATTTTCCTGTTTAGAACGCCGTTATTCAACAATTTTCTTTAATTAAAATTGAAAATGTGAAAATATTACTCCCTGTGACAAGGCAAAGTAACCCAATTTTCCTTACTTTTAAGTTTTTTTTCTACTTAAAACCGTAAGTTACCATTTTTCCCCCTACTGATATATCAGGAATGAAGGCCCTAGATCTAGCCTTAATTGGCTTCGCTATTTAATGAAGCAAATCCTGTGGCCTGTGGCTTAGGCCTACTTGAACCATCATTGAGTTGGTGATCATTGGGTTACTTTGAATCAGTTTTATTAATTTGGTTTTCAAAGGTAGGCCAATAACAACAGAATAGGTTTAATTATCCAACTTAAGTAGCGTTTCTGTAGACTCACTATTTTCCAGACACTAGATTGGCGATATTTTTCAGTAGGCCTAATGATGATTTGGCATAACGAAAAATTAGTATATATGTTATCCATTTGGTGAATTTATATCAAAATAACTTTCGAGGAAATTTGCAGTGAAATGCATCTATGAATAATTTTACCGCACTTAACTGGACTGAATGATTGAATTTTCTACATTCAAAACTTTGTACTAGTCTAAACAGTGTATGTTAAATTTATTAAAACAGAGTTTCATAAAAACTTCCTGCTAAAAATATGAGTTTGATTAGTAAAAATTAAGTTAATATCGTTGATATTCTCAATAAAGCCCCTTCTTTTCGTTGGGGTTAATGTGTTGTACGAAATGTAAACAAAAGGTAACAAAGATGACGTCATTGGCTTGGACATGTCGTCTGCAGATGTCAATCGACCTCGTTTTACACAATCAACCTCCTCTAATTGATAATCATCTATAAATACATTTGGTCCATGATTAGCTGATGGCAAGCCATGGCAAGCCGACAAATTTACATAATTTAATTTCTGAAGATTTACCTTAAGATTAATTTCAGAGAAAAATTGAACACAAGTATTTAAATCGTTAAATAAATCTATTTCTAAACAGTTTTTATTGTTATGGGTTATACTTAAAGCTGTGTCATCAGCAAATTGTGTTAAATGTCTAAATTGTATTGATGATTCATAACTATTAACATAGAGTAAAAATAAAATGGGTCCAAGGATTGATCCTTGAGGGACACCATATTTAAGTTCAATGGAATCTGATAATAGGCCATTTATATCAACATGTTGCTTTCTAGGCCATTTATATCAACATGTTGCTTTCTATTGTGGGGATAAGAGTCAAGCCACTTATAGGGTATACCTCTTATTCTATATCATTTAATAAGTCTAAAAGAATGTCATGCTTGACACAGTCAAATGCCTTCAATAGTCCTATAAATACTCCGACAGTTGTGTTACGTTTTTCCAAACCGTCTACAACAAAATTGCATCAATTGTTGATTTCCCTTGTAAAAAGCCAAACTGTTTGTCGGATATTATATTTTTATTTGTGAGAAAATCTAGTAATCTATTCAAAAAAAGGTTTTCGTAAATTTTACTGAAGGCTGGTAAAATTTATATTGGTTGCTGCAAGTGGATTTCCTTCATTGAACACAGGGACCACTCGAGCAGTTCTTAAAAGTTCTGGAAAGACACCTTCAAAAAAGCTTGCATTTATTAATTTTGATAGTGGGTTCAATTTCTTTATTTTACCCTGTCTTTGGGTTGGGGAACGAGTGCCCGCGTGTGATTTTAAAGTGGGTAATAGTGCACCCGACTGATCAATCGACGCAGCTACAATAAATCCGGCCACTCCAAGGGTCGACGATGATCCACAGATGAATGTCTACACCGAACGAGGGGTAAGACGGCGCAGTGGAGGGGATACTACCTGAGGCCACACTGCATAACCTTCCTGGTGCGGACTTTCATTGTGCCATTAATAACGCTTCGATGATTTTTGCCGATGGACAGGTTTAGGTGCGGACTTTCATGGTCGCCGATTTTTATGGTTCGCTATTATTTTCTTCTTTGAATTTAAGAGATATTTTATTCTTTATAGGTGAATTCTTTTGATTATTAACAATGCTTCATACTGTTTTCGAGATATTATTACTTTCATAAATTTTCTTCCTAATATCATAAGCTTTAGCAGCTTTAATAACCTTTTTATAAGTTTGCCTGTAACTTCTGAAGTAGTTTTTAAACCCTTCATCAAAGGTAAATTTAAAATTTTTATGTAATATTTTAAGATTTTCCTTGACACCTTGATACCTTTTGTTATCCAAGTGGATTTGATGTTTTTGTTACATAATTTGATACGTTTAATAGGGCAACATGAGTCTAAATGACTCATGAAACATTCATTAAAATTTGTATACATGTCGTTGGAATCTCTTGACTTTTCAAAAAAAGTCCAATTTTGATTTGAGAGATTAATTTGTAAACGTGAAATATTTATTTTATTAGTGTGTCGAATGAATTTGATTTCTTGAGCACGTATGTCTGCTTTCCAATCATGAATTGTAACAGGTAGAGCACCGTGATCTGAAAGTGCCGTTGACATAACAGATAGTCTACATAAAAACTCGGCAAATTAGATATGACGTTGTCAATCGCAGTGGCTGAAGTGGTTGTTACACGAGTTCGAGTTGGTGTATTTATGGATCACTTGAGGTTAAATGAGCTTAAGAGGTTTTTTTAATTGTTTTGTTTCTGGCTTCCAAGATTGTAAAACACCAATATTAAATTCCCAAATCAAAACAAAATAAAGATGTTTTGAAATAATTTTCTTAAGCGTTTTTTCTAAATTTAAAAATAATTAATAAAAATTGCCTGATGGGGATCTGTATATGCCCATAATTTTTTTTTCTTTATTTTTACTAAAAATAGTTATTTCCGTTAGTTCAAAGTCCTTTTCAAAATTATTTACATTTATAATATGGGATGAATTTTAATTTATTTTTAATAAATATGGCAACCCCTCCCCATTTAAAAAGTTCTCGTTTTTAAATGGGATGTTTTTAAATACAGTCCAGATGAATTGAAAATATGTTGGTTGAATTTCAACCAGGAGGCGATCTCTAGTACATATGTAATACGCGACAGGCTTTTTGTACAAAGGGCTCCTCCTACAATTTAAACTGATTGTATCGATATACACAATGAGGGTGTGAGAATATGAGTTGCCGTACACTAATTTATTACCCCGTGGCGGGTTATTCCTTACTCTATGTTAATATATCTTCTTATCTCTTTAAGGTTCCTATCCCTTTTTCTCTCGACCTACTTGACGGCGACACACCACCGGATTTTTCTCCGAACTGTACATCGGATTGAACATCATACCGGACAGAAAGAGCAAGTCCGGTAGTGTGACAAGGAACCCGTTAACCGCACCGGACGCCGTACCAGACACCGTACCGAACATAGGACGAGCGCTCTGGAGGCGGGTTTCTGACGAAACATAAAAAAAACATCGGTTGTGTGTCCGGTCCGGCGCACGGTAGTGTGTCAGGGTCAATTTTTGCCCCATACGCCGTACCGAGCATCACCCCGGACTCTCGTGATGGAACGCCTCTCCCCTCTCCACCACATCCTCTAGAGCTCTCACTCAGTCACGCTCTCCCTCTCTCTATAAACTTCCTTTACCTCGCACGGTGAATTTGTCCGTTACGATGCTCGGTTTGATGTCTTGTTTGGGGGAAATGTTCGGAGTAAATTTATCTACCTGCACGGTGTAATATCTGGTTCGATGTTCGGTCCGATGTTCGGTCCGATTGTACGGTCAGGAGCAAAGTCCGCGGTCGCAGTATTGTATCGTCACATTTAACTGATTTCAAAGATTGAGGTGTAATTAAAAAGCTTATGATATAGAGCGTGTGCGAATGGTAAACAAAAAGGAGATTTCATTTCGGGCTTCGCCCCTCCAGCCTTTAATTTGTTTCTAGAAAGCACTTTTTGCAACTTTCATTACAAGCATTTAGCAGCAAATTTTGACCAACTTTCATTACAAGATTTAAAATATGAATTGTAACCTGACGGCTTGTAACCTTCAGATGAATTTTTAAAGTCAGATTGTAAACAAAAAATGAATTGTTTTTTATTGCAAGATTTTAAAGATATAACTTAAAGTATTTTATGTAACTTTAATATATTACTCACTTATAAAACCAAGTAATTTGTTTATTAAACAATAACAGCCTTTGGAAATTCGCTAAGTACGCATGTTCGCTAAGACAGAGTTATTATTTATCCAAACGTTCATAATCAGCAATATGACGTACGACCTAAAAATGTTAAATTATTTATACTATAGAGTAGTAAACTTTAATAATCACTGTCATGAATAACCACATGTTTATGGTTTAAATATGGTTCACGTGGTGTGCACTTTAACTGCACAAGACCAATGTTAAAATTTGCTATATTCAATTAAAGATTATAAAGAAACGAGATTTTCCTTGGCATAGAGACCTGTATTTATATTATTTTTATTCCAGAACTAAGTTGCAAAGTTTGGAGAAATCGTTCGAGGCGCTTTTTAGATCCGTGTGCGAATATACATAGATACATACAAATATAACTTACTCGTATTAGAGTATAGGCTAGGATTAATAGTCACTAAGTATACACTTTAAACCCCTTTTACTGAAATGGTGACCTAACTATAAACAAGGGCCAGGTCCATTATCGGCAGTTAGACGCGGGCGCATTTTGTTTGGCAGGTCGATGGACGGGTGACATTGATGGGCATTCCCTTCCTTTGTGTGACTTATCGCCCAGCAATAAAGAGGTTTGTTGACGGTTCAGTGGGCGTGACAATGTAGAAAGAGACAAAACAGCCGATGTCCAATCATAGCAATTGGGAGTGGTCTACCAATTTTTTACGCCACCGCCTCCAGCTCTTCCACTTTGTGAACATACCAGGATGGCGCTCTGACACGATTCCTAATTAATTAACTCCTTGGCAGTATGGGATGATTTTACAATTACGTTGGCGCTGGGGGAAAATATGAAAAATTGTTTGACGCTAAGATTCATTTATGAAATTTGACACTATTAGAAAACTAACTGAATTTTTAAGGCAAGGACAACCCTTTTTTCTTTTGACGCTATTCTACGTTTTACTGCCTTGGCACTCTGGGATTTGACACTAAAACATCTCACCCCAACTCACTACTCACTCGATTGAAAAATTGGGCCCCAGATTACAAAACAAACAGAATATGAGGCGTCATGACATTTAGTCAAGCCTGCGAAAGCAAATAAGAAAGAAAGAAAGAAAGAAAGAAAGACAGGTTAGTTAGGTTATGTTTTGTTTGCGATTGGAAAATAAAAATATTTTTTCATTTGTTTAGAATTTACTGCATATTGTAGTGTGATGAAATGTATCGTTCGTAACTCAGCCAGAAACGTTTTTCCTACCTACACTCGATTGTTTCAAGTTCTCGTCTTCGTCTTCGTCTCGAACTAGAAATAGATCTCGAGGCCGGCGAAACTCCAATTTTGGCCCTTGTAACGAATACGAAATTGAAATTACTATTACAACTAACTGGGTCCAAATCAATCAACTGAATTTTTGGTCGAATTTCGACCAGGCGGCGATTTCTCTAGTTTATATTAATGGGCTTTACATAAACCCTAACGAATTTTTATTGTTTGTTATTGATAAGTAGTACCGTAGCCTAATTTAAGCAATCGCCATGCGTCTCATAACTCATAACATGAGTGATGGATGTTTTCACCGCTATCTTCAGGAATCCCATAAATAATTAATATTATTTCTATGGGAATACCGGTACTGTTCTAACTCACAAATAGCATAGTCCATCATTTTAATACATCCATTTAATGTGGCATTTTATTCCTAAAAGTGGGGCATTTATACCTAAAAGTTCTCTTTCACAGTTGTGTTTTTTTTTACATTTTGACCGGTTATTAACTGTTTCACGTTGTAACTATCAACGTTTTTATGGAAAAGTTCAATAGAAGCACACGACATGTCTTTTTGTGTCTGTTTGATTTCAATGATGTCATTAGAAATTTTCTGTACAATACCTAGAATCATCGAGTTAAGTTTTTCATCTATGAATTGAAGTGAAGCATTTTCAGGCGTGTTGACGCGCCGTTCTTGGACTTGGCTGTTCCGCATGACTCCACCGTTCTCCGCCATGCAGCGCCACACACACTGTTGATAAAACGCGTAGACCGGCTTCGACAATCACAAAACAGAATATAACTGGGAATAACAATTAACTGTCACATATTAAATACCATCACAATAATCCGTATCACTAAGTATACAAACTGGAATAACTTTATCACTAACGGACTGTTATTACCCAGATAAAAAACAGTATAAATGACGGAGCTGACGATACCACGTGTTCACGATCAGTCTATCCCCACTCCACCCCTGAAGTGATCAATTAAAAAGTGTACTTTGTGATTTAAAACAGCAATATTTGTTGCAGATGTCACAGTATTCAAGTCCACCTTGGAATTTCTCTTGGGTTGTACAAGATAAATTGGCAGCCATGGGTTGGCCACAGACAGAAGCCAATCTTCAATACATCGTACAAAATGGGATTCATCACTTAATCACTCTGGCACCCGAAAAACTCCCACCTACCAAACAATTCCCTGCATTAAAGTGGACTTTGATATCCATTGAGGAGTTTGAGGCCCCAACCCTGGATCAAATAAGGCAGTTTATTCAAATTTGTGAGGAAGCAGACAAAAATAATGAGGTATCATTAGTCACAACCATACAGGTTTTGTCAAATTTTAAAACTGTTTAACACTCGATAGTAAAGAATAAATATAAATCTTCCCAAAACACTAACAAATGTAAAATATTTACACATGCATTTGTAACCCACTGACTGACTCATTGAGGTACGGTATACAAATTCCAGCACAGTCTAGTGGCACTTTCGGGTAATAAATCGTGCCAAATGTCGTCGGTAATATGGTACAATCTTGATAATGTAGTTCAGTCGCCAAGTTTGGTTCTGGTACTTATTGTATTGCAAAAATACACAACTACATTCAAGTATATTTTATTTTGCTATATTCATTTGGCCTGTTTTCATCTTTAGAAATAATATATGATTCAATAATACCAATTTTGGGGGGTTTTGTACCTTAAAAAATGGGGTTTTTGCGTTTTTTATACGTAATTAAAAAAATTTTAAATTTTGATTTTTACCACTGGAATGAGCTAAAAAAACTCACAACTGAGTATATTGAAACTTTGCTCTATCTTCGTTGGTTAACGAGATATTAAAAAGCCTAAAGACAGTACATTGTATTTTGGGGCTCCACTCCAATGTTAATCTTAAGGAGAAGAAGGATGTGTTATTATTTCACTTATTAACAAATATTTTTGGATGAAACTTGGCATTTAGCTTCATTTGGTTGAGATTCATCCATTTATGGCAATTTTTTTTTTTTTTTGTAATTATCATTGCAGCAAACCTGAATGCTCATTCCTATAGTGTTTACATGGAAAATACAAAATATCAAATTCCTTTGAAAATTCGCAGTACGCAGGTCTACTGCGACAGGGGTGTTTCTTTATTTAGTCTTCTTTGATTGTTTTAGCTAATTTCCCTATAGGGAATAATTAGCGAATTCCCCTATAAAGAATACACTATTACGGTAGTAGCCATGGCAAGACCTAAGCCCGGGACCATGTTTTTTTTTTTCCATTTTGAGGCCCCCAGAAGCCAAAAACCCAATTTTTAATGAAATTTGGTATGGAGGTGTAAGACCAGAGTTTTCATGAGTTTGCAAACCAGCATGATTGTATTATGGTAACAGGGTTTTAAAGGGGTCGTTAAAGGGTTTTTGACATTTTTTTACCTTAATTTTTAAGACACAAAAATTTTATTGAAACCATTTAAAAGAGCTTTGAAAAACAAACAATTTAGTATTTTGAGTTTTTGACTTAGCGGAACTGGTTACGGAAGAAATTTAAAAATGTGTTTCACATTTTCTTCTTAAGGGAAATCAACATTTATTGACAATTTATAGATATAATTTAATCAAATTTGGTATGTATATGATCTAGACAGGGTTTAACTTATACTTGCTTACAAAACCCATAAGACAGCAAACCTACATACACATCCCCACGGGATTTATGGGAAAAATAAATAAGTGCCATATTTTATACAATTTTGTGTTCACCTTCGCCAATGAGGGATTAACATACATTGTCTAACAATAACCTATGACAGCAAACCTAAATTTTCATTGCAGTAGTGTTTTTGTGGGGAAAGTGTGTTGAAAGTTTTTGTGTATTCGATGAAATGTGTAGTTTATTTGAAATTCGATTGGAAATCCACTAATTATGCAGGGGTATTTTCTTCTTCCTTCCTGCTTCTTACTTCTTCCTCAAGGCTATTCTTTTTATATTTCATTTCTTTAAGACCTGAAGCTTCTTTTAGTGATTTTACTCTTCCTTCCTTTAACATTGCTAAGCCTCCGTTCACATATCTTTGGTCTTGCTCTTTATTTATTTCTGTACACTTTGGACCTCTCAATTGGAAAAGATAAAAAATAACTGAACTAATAGTCCGGTTGGAAAAACACAGTAGAATATTGATAATTCGGGTGTTAAAAATCCAGTCCATCAAATAATCTTTATTTGTAAAATAAATAAAGATTGTATAAAGATCTGTAGATTGTAAAGATTGAGCAAATAAAATGTTGTATACCGTCTTCTCTTGCATTTTGCTATTTACTGGAGGGTGAGCGATGGGGGAATTGCTCGTAGCGAGAAATAGGGGACTGGTTCCCGTGCTATGTGGAAACCCATAGTAAAGCCACCCGCACTTTAGGATTTCTTATCAGAACATCAAGAAAAGGATTGGATATCAATGCGATGACTGCTGTCTACAAGTCTCTGGTGAGGTCTGTGCTTGAATTTGGATGTCTCATCTGGTCACCTCATCAACTTGGACAAATTCGGCGGTTGCAGAAGCTCCAGGACAGATTTGTACGAGTCATTGGTGTCAGGTTGGGCTTTGAGTACCAGGAGGTGCCACTGAACGAAATCGAGAAGATGCTTGACCTTTGTCCACTGTCTACAAGACGTCAACTACATGACCTCGCATTTCTTCGGAGGCTACTTGTTGGGGAGGTGGACTGCCCTGCGCTGCTAGCCCTCATCGAACTGCGAGTTCCAGGTCGGACATGGTTACAACATCTGTTCAGGCAACGCCCCGCTTCAACAAATTATGAAATGAACGGTGTTATCCCAAGATTGCACAGACTGGGTAACCTGCTTTCCCCACACTTTGATTTTTTCAATGACAGTAGTTACCGCCTGAAGTCTATTTTTCTATCTTTGTGAATACCTAATTTATTGTTGTTTGTATTTTGATTGTTATTGTTGTTATTGTTACTATATAAGCCTGTTATTGTTGAGATGTATATTTTTTGTTGTTGTTTTTTGATAATATTTATTACTGTTGCATTTTTTCAATATATTTTGATCTCTCTGTCTCTAGTCAAGCATGTTAAGTGTAAATTCTGCCCTCATTAATGCCAAAGTCTTGCAATATGTCTCTCTGACAATTTTAGTTAAAATTCTTAAAGCTTGTAATTATTATCTTGGTATTTTGCTGTTATTATTGATTGTTATGTTAGGAATAATTTCACTCAAGCAATATGTCT
>CM061531.1:191784834-191836301 GCA_030545055.2 Neoaliturus tenellus | reverse complement strand
ATGTGTTTGTACATTACAATATGTTGCTTTTTTAAAAATTCCATGGGATGACCTTGACCCAATTTTGTGTGATAATAAAAGTGAAAATCAACTTGTTAAATTCATCAGTCTACGACTACCTTTCGTACCGTACACATCTCACTCTCTATCACTAAATACAAAACTTCAACATGTCCCTAAAGGTTAAGTGTGCATCTTATGATACCAACACCATAACTACTTTTGAACAACTTGAAGATTTAACTAACGAAATGCGAGTTTTACTTACCGGTGGTTATCACTTAACTGTTGATGTTAGTGCTACTAATACAAGGATGTTCACTAAAACAAAATATTGCGATGATGAAATATTTTTTTCTACACAACCTACAACTTCTTCATCGCCAGCTGGTCAACATAACATCAAGTTCCAGAAGTATTACCAATGTTGAATAACTTTTAATAAATAAAATTACAACTAAGGAATCACATGATCAATATCAAGTTCATAAAAAGGATGTAACAGTTTAATAAATAATCATTCGCTTCTCAGCTCTCGCCACAACAAGATCTATTCTACAAAATGTTATACAGAATGATGATTGAACTTGATGGGAAAATCTATGGAAAGGATTATAACACTGTTGAACAAATGACTCAAGATTTAGATGTATTAACTAAAGAAGGATATCAAGCTAAATTAATTTTAAAATTTCCTGAAGTACATCCACTATCAACAGAAGAACTTATTGCTATGGCTAAGGCAGAGAGAGAAAAAAAGTCTGAAGAAAACAAACAGAAACAAACTTCCTAAATTTCAATAATCCTTACACTTGTAAGGTATAATTTTTTAAAACTCCATTTGAATGACCTTGAAATTACCCCTACCACTTTTCATAGTACATAAAACTCGCTATTCATCACTATACAATCTTATTCTTTCACTAGACTCCGCAGCGTCAACATGGAAGAGCAAAAATACAAGTACAAACCTCGTTACTGTTGTGAACAACAGTGTACAGATTTAGGACCAATGATGGTGGATGGGTTAGCTTGTACTAAATGTGAATTCTTCGGATCTTGTTATTGCAAATGTAAAACAAAACAACTACCGCCACCGGAATTGCGAACTTTCAAATTTTACAAATCAAGATATTTTCATACATGTTGTCCTCAAAGATGTTTCAAATTTCACCCTCTAGATCTTGCTCATTGTCAACGCACCAAGTCTCATCAAGATGATTTTTGTACACATATGATAAAAAGATGTAAATACAGATCAGATTGGTATTCCGATCCTGTAAAACCATCAAATGTATAATTTCAGTTTTACACTCTTTTTTAAAACTTCAATTGGATGACCTTGAGATTTCCCCCACCATTAGTTCTAATTTTTATATAATATTAAATCATTCCACTTCCAACACTCTAACTAACAACATGGAAGGAAAATTTATCAAGTTTGAACATATAATAACTGACAGGGAGGAGATGGAAGAATTGTTTCAAAACTTACTTTCTGTCATTGACGAATATCCTATAAGATGGTTCAGAATTGTAGTTCAATATTTAAATCCTGGAGAATTGTTTTCTTCATCGAGTGAAGAGGACGAAACAACTACTTCGGTTCAAATAATTGAATTAAAAGACGAAGAAGAAGAACTAAACGTTTTATTCAATCATAAGCTCAAGGTCCCCAATATAGAAGCCCCCTCCCTAAAAAGCCCCCCTCCCTAAACACCTGCTCAAGGTCGCCATTATATAAGCCCCCTTCCCTAGGCGCTAATCCTCATTCGATTGCCAACTCTCTAACGATGAACACTTCTCCATTGGCACGAATGAATGCTAGTTTTGAAATAAACTCAAAAGATGATTTACAAGAAATATTTAATGCTTTAAATGAAATTATAGATAAATTTAACGCTATTACAATGAATTTGGAAATAACTTACGCTTGTCCTATTTGTAATAAGGTTGAAAGTTCTGATGAAGACAGTTTACTAAATACTACTCCTCTTACCCCTCTACAGTCGGACACAACTTCTGAGGCAAATGATGAGCAGCATCTTTCCCCCACCGCTTCTATGTAACAACGCTCTTTCCCCCCACCACTTCTTTATTTAACCGACATTTCCCTCTTTTAACTCTCATTCCATCCTCGCCTCTTCAACTATCAACATCGCTTCTTTCAAAATTTCAAAAAAACACAAACATGATGGATATGATGGATGAAGTTCCATTTGTAACAAGGATGGAAGAGGATAAATTGAAATTGGAAATCAAACGATTGGAAATGGAACGGGAAAACCAACTCGAGATGTTACGTTTGTTCAAACTTTTTAAATACATCATCTGGGGACTCTGCGTTTACCTTCTCATCGTCGTCGGTGTTTGTGTTTACAACTCTGTAGTTCATAACAAAACTTCAACTTGTTTAAACACTGCTGTCACACATTGATTGTATGTTTTTCACAAATAAAATTCACAAACCTAATTCTATACCTATCCCGCTATCACCGGAGTTAGTTCCACTCTCCGAACTATTACTCCGGTGGTAGCGGGATAGGGTTTTTTAAAACTTAATCTGGATGACCTTGACATACTTTCCATAACCCAATTGTCAAGTTGAATTTCAAATTTCAAATAACATCTCCTACCCCACCGGAAGCTATATGGCATGGCATATGGCGGCAGCGACTGATTTGGCAGCTGGCCGATGGCAGCTGGCCGGCAGCGGCTGGCAATTGGCACGACTTCCGTTTTGAAAGTAACCAAACCCCACTACTGATAAGGCTTTTTTGTTCTGAGATTTACCCCCACATATTATACATTAAAACACGCGTCTGTGTGTAGATTTGCACTCTGGCATTAGATTTTTAATTTAGGCAATATAACACGAAAAAAAACGTAAAAAACTGATCTGCCTAGGCCTATTTGTCTATTAAAATTTTTTAAATGAAGAAGTCCAGATATGTTTTCTATAATAATTAAAGCCCAGCTGGTTAGTTCAGTTTTACTACTGTAAGGTATGTAAGAGCTCGAAATCAATTGCTGGATTTCGAGCAATATGTACACTAGTATATTATTAATAATTCAATGTATCCAATTGCATATTCACTAATTTTGAAAAATTTTCAATATTTTGATACCGTGCTACCTTTCCCGTTATTGATAATTGCACAGAGTTATGCAATAATTTTAATAAATAATTTATTTTAACTATCCTTTTTTATTAATAACTAAGCAATGAAATAACATTCGGATATTCCTAAATATTCAGTCATTAGGTAATTACTAAAATGAGAATCGCTTAAAGTTAAATTAAATGCAAAAGTATCAATCTGTACACAGTGCGACTTGTAATGTAACTTTGTATGTGCGACCCAGGGTTAAAGTGGGTAAAATAATAAAAGAGGACAAGAAGTATGCGTTAACAGTGAGCATGACGTCACGAGTGCTGGGCGACGGGCGGGTGGTGCATCAGTAGTGACGTCACGCGGCGACGGGCGGCAGACGGTGACGTTGTTATGACGTCACAACACTATCGACCCTGCAATGCGGGGGGAGGGGCAGGGGCTGGCCTGCCCGCACGAGCTTTCAAAATACATAACATCGACTGTTAAAATTGCTTCCTTTGTAGGCCTATAGAGTTCCTCATCAATCCCTAATACTGAGATTTTGGGTTTGAAATATTGGCTATGAAATTATTCTATTTTACTTGTCGAGTCATGAATTTGTGTCAAAAACATAATTTTTAACGTTTTAGGTAATTGAGAATTTTTAAATTTCGTTCTTTTAACACGGAATGTGTCAAAGAAATTATGAAGCACTCAAGTTTAATAAGAAAAATACCGTTCGTTTTGGCTTAAAAATCGTCTATACTTATTTAATACGCCAAGGGTTTCTTGTAGCGTTTCTTTCTCCCACAATATTGAACCAGATTTTCAATTGTTTTGGGTCGTTGGATCGGGTTTGGTCTGCAGTTGTTTCCGCAAAAAATAATTGATGCATATTGGATTTAAAATAAAGGTGCTATCCAAAATTTAAATTAAAAATGTCATATTAGAATAATATTGGAATTGGGTTGAACATTTTAAATATCTGCTAGCTGATGTACAGCTATAAGGGTAGTTATACGTAATTACTAATAATCTCATTGGATTTGTTTTAAAAATAAAAACTTGAATTTGTTGTTATACAATGAGGGTAACACAATGGATGACAAATTGAATTTAAATAACGCAAACAGTAAAAAATATATATGAATGAAGTTTAATTTTTCCAACACGCAAATGAAATTGCTCAATTTCGAGCAATGTGTACACTAGTATCCTAAATTGGTCGACGTTGTTATAAGAGCGGGGTTTACCATCTTAATCAAAATGTAAAAAAACTTCCAAAGGCGTTGACATACACCAAATTTCTATTATCAGACAATGTTTATTAGGTCTGGTCTACACATTCAGTACACCACAAAATAAAGGTATGTTTTTTATAAGAAAAAATGCCTCTAAAATGTCATTGATGAAAACAAAATTAAGTCATAAGATAGGTAATGAAGTTTAGTACTATCGATTGTCAATTGTCTTTAATACGCAAGTTCGCAAGTTTTTGCTTGTAAATAATAAAATGAAGAATTGATACCATGTATATTGGTAGAACAGTAAGGTCTAGAATTGGACTAAGACACGATAGTGGTCACTATATCAATATTTCTATTTAACATTTAGGTAGCAAATTCCTATAAGAAACTGTGGTATTAATTCTATTTGTTATTCTGAAAAAAGAGACAGTAAACACGGCCAACAAACTTAATCCAGATAAAATTTTGTTTTATGGATTGAATTGTAAAATGTTTAACTCTTCCTCATGTTATTTTAGATTAAAAGAAATTCTGGACTTTTTGAATTTATACATTGCATTTCTAGAACGAACATCAAGAATAGACCACTGATTCAAGGCGTATAAATAAAAAGAATCTTTTAAAAAATAATTAAAAAATAATGATAATTAAAAAATAATAAGAATCTTATTAAAAATAATTCTTTTTGTATACACCTTGCCACTGATTCGTCGTTTATGGCCAGAGAAACAGCTTGTATAAATAAAAAAAATTTAATTAATGGTTACATCAATTTCTCACTCGCGATTAGCCAACTATCGAATAACATTCATCACAATCTATGATTGGCGGCCGAGGGAGGGCCGAGGACGTCGGGCAGTTGTCAGTTGTCAGTTGTCGTGTTGTCGATGTTTCCCTCGCCCCGAACATTCATCACTATCTATGATTGGCGGCCGAGGGAGGGCCGAGGACGTCGGGCAGTTGTCAGTTGTCAGTTGTCGTGTTGTCGATGTTTCCCTCGCCCCGAACATTCATCACTATCTATGATTGGCGGCCGAGGGAGGGCCGAGGACGTCGGGCAGTTGTCAGTTGTCGTGTTGTCGATGTTTCCCTCGCCCCGAACATTCATCACTATCTATGATTGGCGGCCGAGGGAGGGCCGAGGACGTCGGGCAGTTGTCAGTTGTCAGTTGTCGTGTTGTCGATGTTTCCCTCGCCCCGAACATTCATCACTATCTATGATTGGCGGCCGAGGGAGGGCCGAGGACGTCGGGCAGTTGTCAGTTGTCAGTTGTCGTGTTGTCGATGTTTCCCTCGCCCCGAACATTCATCACTATCTATGATTGGCGGCCGAGGGAGGGCCGAGGACGTCGGGCAGTTGTCAGTTGTCGTGTTGTCGATGTTTCCCTCGCCCCGAACATTCATCACTATCTGTGATTGGCGGCCGAGGGAGGGCCGAGGGACGTCGGGCAGTTGTCAGTTGTCAGTTGTCGTGTTGTCGATGTTTCCCTCGCCCCGAACATTCATCACTATCTATGATTGGCGGCCGAGGGAGGGCCGAGGACGTCGGGCAGTTGTCAGTTGTCAGTTGTCGTGTTGTCGATGTTTCCCTCGCCCCGAACATTCATCACTATCTATGATTGGCGGCCGAGGGAGGGCCGAGGACGTCGGGCAGTTGTCAGTTGTCAGTTGTCGTGTTGTCGATGTTTCCCTCGCCCCGAACATTCATCACTATCTGTGATTGGCGGACGAGGGAGGGCCGAGGACGTCGGGCAGTTGTCAGTTGTCAGTTGTCGTGTTGTCGATGTTTCCCTCGCCCCGAACATTCATCACTATCTATGATTGGCGGCCGAGGGAGGGCCGAGGACGTCGGGCAGTTGTCAGTTGTCGTGTTGTCAATGTTTCCCTTGCCCCGAACATTCATCACTATCTATGATTGGCGGCCGAGGGAGGGCCGAGGACGTCGCGCAGTTGTCAGTTGTCAGTTGTCGTGTTGTCGATGTTTCCCTCGCCCCGAACATTCATCACTATCTATGATTGGCGGCCGAGGGAGGGCCGAGGACGTCGCGCATTTGGCAGTTGTCAGTTGTCGTGTTGTCGATGTTTCCCTCGCCCCGAACATTCATCACTATCTGTGATTGGCGGCCGAGGGAGGGCCGAGGACGTCGGGCAGTTGTCAGTTGTCGTGTTGTCAATGTTTCCCTCGCCCCGAACATTCATCACTATCTGTGATTGGCGGCCGAGGGAGGGCCGAGGACGTCGGGCAGTTGTCAGTTGTCAGTTGTCGATGTTTCCCTCGCCCCGAACATTCATCACTATCTGTGATTGGCGGCCGAGGGAGGGCCGAGGACGTCGGGCAGTTGTCAGTTGTCAGTTGTCGTGTTGTCGATGTTTCCCTCGCCCCGAACATTCATCACTATCTATGATTGGCGGCCGAGGGAGGGCCGAGGACGTCGCGCAGTTGTCAGTTGTCAGTTGTCGTGTTGTCGATGTTTCCCTCGCCCCGAACATTCATCACTATCTATGATTGGCGGCCGAGGGAGGGCCGAGGACGTCGGGCAGTTGTCAGTTGTCAGTTGTCGTGTTGTCGATGTTTCCCTCGAACCGAACATTCATCACTATCTATGATTGGCGGCCGAGGGAGGGCCGAGGACGTCGGGCAGTTGTCAGTTGTCAGTTGTCGTGTTGTCGATGTTTCCCTCGCCCCGAACATTCATCACTATCTATGATTGGCGGCCGAGGAAGGGCCGAGGACGTCGGGCAGTTGTCAGTTGTCAGTTGTCGTGTTGTCGATGTTTCCCTCGCCCCGAACATTCATCACTATCTATGATTGGCGGCCGAGGGAGGGACGAGGACGTCGGGCAGTTGTCAGTTGTCGTGTTGTCGATGTATCCCTCGCCCCGAACATTCATCACTATCTATGATTGGCGGCCGAGGGAGGGCCGAGGATGTCGGGCAGTTGTCAGTTGTCAGTTGTCGTGTTGTCAATGTTTCCCTCGCCCCGAACATTCATCACTATCTATGATTGGCGGCCGAGGGAGGGCCGAGGACGTCGGGCAGTTGTCAGTTGTCAGTTGTCGATGTTTCCCTCGCCCCGAACATTCATCACTATCTGTGATTGGCGGCCGAGGGAGGGCCGAGGACGTCGCGCAGTTGTCAGTTGTCAGTTGTCGTGTTGTCGATGTTTCCCTCGCCCCGAACATTCATCACTATCTGTGATTGGCGGCCGAGGGAGGGCCGAGGACGTCGGGCAGTTGTCAGTTGTCGTGTTGTCGATGTTTCCCTCGCCCCGAACATTCATCACTATCTATGATTGGCGGCCGAGGGAGGGCCGAGGACGTCGGGCAGTTGTCAGTTGTCAGTTGTCGTGTTGTCGATGTTTCCCTCGCCCCGAACATTCATCACTATCTATGATTGGCGGCCGAGGGAGGGCCGAGGACGTCGGGCAGTTGTCAGTTGTCAGTTGTCGTGTTGTCGATGTTTCCCTCGCCCCGAACATTCATCACTATCTATGATTGGCGGCCGAGGGAGGGCCGAGGACGTCGGGCAGTTGTCAGTTGTCGTGTTGTCGATGTTTCCCTCGCCCCGAACATTCATCACTATCTATGATTGGCGGCCGAGGGAGGGCCGAGGACGTCAGGCAGTTGTCAGTTGTCAGTTGTCGTGTTGTCGATGTTTCCCTCGCCCCGAACATTCATCACTATCTATGATTGGCGGCCGAGGGAGGGCCGAGGACGTCGGGCAGTTGTCAGTTGTCAGTTGTCGTGTTGTCGATGTTTCCCTCGCCCCGAACATTCATCACTATCTATGATTGGCGGCCGAGGGAGGGCCGAGGACGTCGGGCAGTTGTCAGTTGTCGTGTTGTCGATGTTTCCCTCGCCCCGAACATTCATCACTATCTGTGATTGGCGGCCGAGGGAGGGCCGAGGACGTCGGGCAGTTGTCAGTTGTCAGTTGTCGTGTTGTCGATGTTTCCCTCGCCCCGAACATTCATCACTATCTATGATTGGCGGCCGAGGGAGGGCCGAGGACGTCGGGCAGTTGTCAGTTGTCAGTTGTCGTGTTGTCGATGTTTCCCTCGCCCCGAACATTCATCACTATCTATGATTGGCGGCCGAGGGAGGGCCGAGGACGTCGGGCAGTTGTCAGTTGTCAGTTGTCGTGTTGTCGATGTTTCCCTCGCCCCGAACATTCATCACTATCTGTGATTGGCGGCCGAGGGAGGGCCGAGGACGTCGGGCAGTTGTCAGTTGTCAGTTGTCGTGTTGTCGATGTTTCCCTCGCCCCGAACATTCATCACTATCTATGATTGGCGGCCGAGGGAGGGCCGAGGACGTCGGGCAGTTGTCAGTTGTCGTGTTGTCAATGTTTCCCTTGCCCCGAACATTCATCACTATCTATGATTGGCGGCCGAGGGAGGGCCGAGGACGTCGCGCAGTTGTCAGTTGTCAGTTGTCGTGTTGTCGATGTTTCCCTCGCCCCGAACATTCATCACTATCTATGATTGGCGGCCGAGGGAGGGCCGAGGACGTCGCGCAGTTGGCAGTTGTCAGTTGTCGTGTTGTCGATGTTTCCCTCGCCCCGAACATTCATCACTATCTGTGATTGGCGGCAGAGGGAGGGCCGAGGACGTCGGGCAGTTGTCAGTTGTCGTGTTGTCAATGTTTCCCTCGCCCCGAACATTCATCACTATCTGTGATTGGCGGCCGAGGGAGGGCCGAGGACGTCGGGCAGTTGTCAGTTGTCAGTTGTCGATGTTTCCCTCGCCCCGAACATTCATCACTATCTGTGATTGGCGGCCGAGGGAGGGCCGAGGACGTCGGGCAGTTGTCAGTTGTCAGTTGTCGTGTTGTCGATGTTTCCCTCGCCCCGAACATTCATCACTATCTATGATTGGCGGCCGAGGGAGGGCCGAGGACGTCGCGCAGTTGTCAGTTGTCAGTTGTTGTGTTGTCGATGTTTCCCTCGCCCCGAACATTCATCACTATCTATGATTGGCGGCCGAGGGAGGGCCGAGGACGTCGGGCAGTTGTCAGTTGTCAGTTGTCGTGTTGTCGATGTTTCCCTCGCCCCGAACATTCATCACTATCTATGATTGGCGGCCGAGGGAGGGCCGAGGACGTCGGGCAGTTGTCAGTTGTCAGTTGTCGTGTTGTCGATGTTTCCCTCGCCCCGAACATTCATCACTATCTATGATTGGCGGCCGAGGAAGGGCCGAGGACGTCGGGCAGTTGTCAGTTGTCAGTTGTCGTGTTGTCGATGTTTCCCTCGCCCCGAACATTCATCACTATCTATGATTGGCGGCCGAGGGAGGGCCGAGGACGTCGGGCAGTTGTCAGTTGTCGTGTTGTCGATGTATCCCTCGCCCCGAACATTCATCACTATCTATGATTGGCGGCCGAGGGAGGGCCGAGGATGTCGGGCAGTTGTCAGTTGTCAGTTGTCGTGTTGTCAATGTTTCCCTCGCCCCGAACATTCATCACTATCTATGATTGGCGGCCGAGGGAGGGCCGAGGACGTCGGGCAGTTGTCAGTTGTCAGTTGTCGATGTTTCCCTCGCCCCGAACATTCATCACTATCTGTGATTGGCGGCCGAGGGAGGGCCGAGGACGTCGCGCAGTTGTCAGTTGTCAGTTGTCGTGTTGTCGATGTTTCCCTCGCCCCGAACATTCATCACTATCTGTGATTGGCGGCCGAGGGAGGGCCGAGGACGTCGGGCAGTTGTCAGTTGTCGTGTTGTCGATGTTTCCCTCGCCCCGAACATTCATCACTATCTATGATTGGCGGCCGAGGGAGGGCCGAGGACGTCGCGCAGTTGTCAGTTGTCAGTTGTCGTGTTGTCGATGTTTCCCTCGCCCCAAACATTCATCACTATCTATGATTGGCGGCCGAGGGAGGGCCGAGGACGTCGCGCAGTTGTCATTTGTCAGTTGTCGTGTTGTCGATGTTTCCCTCGCCCCGAACATTCATCACTATCTATGATTGGCGGCCGAGGGAGGGCCGAGGACGTCGGGCAGTTGTCAGTTGTCAGTTGTCGTGTTGTCGATGATTCCCTCGCCCCGAACATTCATCACTATCTATGATTGGCGGCCGAGGGAGGGACGAGGACGTCGGGCAGTTGTCAGTTGTCAGTTGTCGTGTTGTCGATGTTTCCCTCGCCCCGAACATTCATCACTATCTGTGATTGGCGGCCGAGGGAGGGCCGAGGACGTCGGGCAGTTGTCAGTTGTCAGTTGTCGATGTTTCCCTCGCCCCGAACATTCATCACTATCTGTGATTGGCGGCCGAGGGAGGGCCGAGGACGTCGGGCAGTTGTCAGTTGTCAGTTGTCGATGTTTCCCTCGCCCCGAACATTCATCACTATCTGTGATTGGCGGCCGAGGGAGGGCCGAGGACGTCGGGCAGTTGTCAGTTGTCAGTTGTCAGTTGTCGTGTTGTCGATGTTTCCCTCGCCCCGAACATTCATCACTATCTGTGATTGGCGGCCGAGGGAGGGCCGAGGACGTCGGGCAGTTGTCAGTTGTCAGTTGTCGTGTTGTCGATGTTTTCCTCGCCCCGAACATTCATCACTATCTATTATTGGCGGCCGAGGGAGGGCCGAGGACGTCGGGCAGTTGTCAGTTGTCAGTTGTCAGTTGTCGATGTTTCCCTCGCACCGAACATTCATCACTATCTGTGATTGGCGGCCGAGGGAGGGCCGAGGACGTCGGGCAGTTGTCAGTTGTCAGTTGTCAGTGTTCGATGTTTCCCTCGCCCCGAACATTCATCACTATCTATGATTGGCGGCCGAGGGAGGGCCGAGGACGTCGGGCAGTTGTCAGTTGTCAGTTGTCGATGTTTCCCTCGCCCCGAACATTCATCACTATCTGTGATTGGCGGCCGAGGGAGGGCCGAGGACGTCGCGCAGTTGTCAGTTGTCAGTTGTCGTGTTGTCGATGTTTCCCTCGCCCCGAACATTCATCACTATCTGTGATTGGCGGCCAAAGGGAGGGCCGAGGACGTCGGGCAGTTGTCAGTTGTCGTGTTGTCGATGTTTCCCTCGCCCCGAACATTCATCACTATCTGTGATTGGTGGCCGAGGGAGGGCCGAGGACGTCGGGCAGTTGTCAGTTGTCAGTTGTCAGTTGTCGATGTTTCCCTCGCCCCGAACATTCATCACTATCTATGTTTGGCGGCCGAGTGAGGGCCGAGGACGTCGCGCAGTTGTCAGTTGTCAGTTGTCGTGTTGTCAATGTTTCCCTCGCCCCGAACATTCATCACTATCTATGATT
Organism: Neoaliturus tenellus; assembly: GCA_030545055.2. Lineage (NCBI taxonomy): Eukaryota > Metazoa > Arthropoda > Insecta > Hemiptera > Cicadellidae > Neoaliturus > Neoaliturus tenellus. The sequence goes on along the minus strand of CM061531.1, from coordinate 191,824,709 downwards.
GGCGGCCGAGTGAGGGCCGAGGACGTCGGGCAGTTGTCAGTTGTCAGTTGTCGTGTTGTCGATGTTTCCCTCGCCCCGAACATTCATCACTATCTGTGATTGGCGGCCGAGGGAGGGCCGAGGACGTCGGGCAGTTGTCAGTTGTCAGTTGTCGTGTTGTCGATGTTTCCCTCGCCCCGAACATTCATCACTATCTGTGATTGGCGGCTGAGGGAGGGCCGAGGACGTCGGGCAGTTGTCAGTTGTCAGTTGTCGTGTTGTCGATGTTTCCCTCGCCCCGAACATTCATCACTATCTATGATTGGCGGCCGAGGGAGGGCCGAGGACGTCGCGCAGTTGTCAGTTGTCAGTTGTCGTGTTGTCAATGTTTCCCTCGCCCCGAACATTCATCACTATCTATGATTGGCGGCCGAGTGAGGGCCGAGGACGTCGGGCAGTTGTCAGTTGTCAGTTGTCGTGTTGTCGATGTTTCCCTCGCCCCGAACATTCATCACTATCTGTGATTGGCGGCCGAGGGAGGGCCGAGGACGTCGGGCAGTTGTCAGTTGTCAGTTGTCGTGTTGTCGATGTTTCCCTCGCCCCGAACATTCATCACTATCTGTGATTGGCGGCTGAGGGAGGGCCGAGGACGTCGGGCAGTTGTCAGTTGTCAGTTGTCGTGTTGTCGATGTTTCCCTCGCCCCGAACATTCATCACTATCTATGATTGGCGGCCGAGTGAGGGCCGAGGACGTCGGGCAGTTGTCAGTTGTCAGTTGTCGTGTTGTCGATGTTTCCCTCGCCCCGAACATTCATCACTATCTGTGATTGGCGGCCGAGGGAGGGCCGAGGACGTCGGGCAGTTGTCAGTTGTCAGTTGTCGTGTTGTCGATGTTTCCCTCGCCCCGAACATTCATCACTATCTGTGATTGGCGGCCGAGGGAGGGCCGAGGACGTCGGGCAGTTGTCAGTTGTCAGTTGTCGTGTTGTCGATGTTTCCCTCGCCCCGAACATTCATCACTATCTATGATTGGCGGCCGAGGGAGGGCCGAGGACGTCGCGCAGTTGTCAGTTGTCAGTTGTCGTGTTGTCGATGTTTCCCTCGCCCCAAACATTCATCACTATCTATGATTGGCGGCCGAGGGAGGGCCGAGGACGTCGGGCAGTTGTCAGTTGTCAGTTGTCGTGTTGTCGATGTTTCCCTCGCCCCGAACATTCATCACTATCTGTGATTGGCGGCCGAGGGAGGGCCGAGGACGTTTGGCAGTTGTCAGTTGTCAGTTGTCGATGTTTCCCTCGCCCCGAACATTCATCACTATCTATGATTGGCGGCCGAGGGAGGGACGAGGACGTCGGGCAGTTGTCAGTTGTCAGTTGTCGTGTTGTCGATGTTTTCCTCGCCCCCAACATTCATCACTATCTATTATTGGCGGCCGAGGGAGGGCCGAGGACGTCGGGCAGTTGTCAGTTGTCAGTTGTCGTGTTGTCGATGTTTCCCTCGCCCCGAACATTCATCACTATCTGTGATTGGCGGCCGAGGGAGGGCCGAGGACGTCGGGCAGTTGTCAGTTGTCAGTTGTCGTGTTGTCGATGTTTCCCTCGCCCCGAACATTCATCACTATCTGTGATTGGCGGCCGAGGGAGGGCCGAGGACGTCGGGCAGTTGTCAGTTGTCGTGTTGTCGATGTTTCCCTCGCCCCGAACATTCATCACTATCTATGATTGGCGGCCGAGAGAGGGCCGAGGACGTCGGGCAGTTGTCAGTTGTCAGTTGTCGTGTTGTCGATGTTTTCCTCGCCCCGAACATTCATCACTATCTATTATTGGCGGCCGAGGGAGGGCCGAGGACGTCGCGGAGTTGTCAGTTGTCGTGTTGTCGATGTTTTCCTCGCCCCGAACATTCATCACTATCTATTATTGGCGGCCGAGGGAGGGCCGAGGACGTCGCGCAGTTGTCAGTTGTCAGTTGTCGATGTTTCCCTCGCTCCGAACATTCATCACTATCTGTGATTGGCGGCCGAGGGAGGGCCGAGAACGTCGGGCAGTTGTCAGTTGTTAGTTGTCGATGTTTCCCTCGCCACGAACATTCATCACTATCTATGATTGGCGGCCGAGGGAGGGCCAAGGACGTCGCGCAGTTGTCAGTTGTCGATGTTTCCCTCGCCCCGAACATTCATCACTATCTATGATTGGTGGCCGAGGGAGGGCCGAGGACGTCGGGCAGTTGTCAGTTGTCAGTTGTCGTGTCGTCAATGTTTCCCTCGCCCCGAACATTCATCACTATCTATGATTGGCGGCCGAGGGAGGGCCGAGGACGTCGCGGAGTTGTCAGTTGTCGTGTTGTCGATGTTTTCCTCGCCCCGAACATTCATCACTATCTATTATTGGCGGCCGAGGGAGGGCCGAGGACGTCGCGCAGTTGTCAGTTGTCAGTTGTCGATGTTTCCCTCGCTCCGAACATTCATCACTATCTGTGATTGGCGGCCGAGGGAGGGCCGAGGACGTCGGGCAGTTGTCAGTTATCAGTTGTCGTGTTGTCAATGTTTCCCTCGCCCCGAACATTCATCACTATCTATGATTGGCGGCCGAGGGAGGGCCGAGGACGTCGCGCAGTTGTCAGTTGTCGATGTTTCCCTCGCCCCGAACATTCATCACTATCTATGATTGGTGGCCGAGGGAGGGCCGAGGACGTCGGGCAGTTGTCAGTTGTCAGTTGTCGTGTCGTCAATGTTTCCCTCGCCCCGAACATTCATCACTATCTATGATTGGCGGCCGAGGGAGGGCCGAGGACGTCGGGCAGTTGTCAGTTGTCAGTTGTCGTGTTGTCAATGTTTCCCTCGCCCCGAACATTCATCACTATCTATGATTGGCGGCTGAGGGAGGGCATAAGACGTCGCGCAGTTGTCAGTTGTCGATGTTTCCCTCGCCCCGAACATTCATCACTATCTATGATTGGTGGCCGAGGGAGGGCCGAGGACGTCGGGCAGTTGTCAGTTGTCAGTTGTCGTGTTGTCGATGTTATCCTCGCCCCGAACATTCATCACTATCTATGATTGGTGGCCGAGGGAGGGCCGAGGACGTCGGGCAGTTGTCAGTTGTAGTGTTGTCGATGTTTCCCTCGCCCCGAACATTCATCACTATCTGTGATTGGCGGCCGAGGGAGGGCCGAGGACGTTTGGCAGTTGTCAGTTGTCAGTTGTCGATGTTTCCCTCGCCCCGAACATTCATCACTATCTATGATTGGCGGCCGAGGGAGGGCCGAGGACGTCGGGCAGTTGTCAGTTGTCAGTTGTCGTGTTGTCGATGTTTTCCTCGCCCCCAACATTCATCACTATCTATTATTGGCGGCCGAGGGAGGGCCGAGGACGTCGGGCAGTTGTCAGTTGTCAGTTGTCGTGTTGTCGATGTTTCCCTCGCCCCGAACATTCATCACTATCTGTGATTGGCGGCCGAGGGAGGGCCGAGGACGTCGGGCAGTTGTCAGTTGTCAGTTGTCGTGTTGTCGATGTTTCCCTCGCCCCGAACATTCATCACTATCTGTGATTGGCGGCCGAGGGAGGGCCGAGGACGTCGGGCAGTTGTCAGTTGTCGTGTTGTCGATGTTTCCCTCGCCCCGAACATTCATCACTATCTATGATTGGCGGCCGAGGGAGGGCCGAGGACGTCGGGCAGTTGTCAGTTGTCAGTTGTCGTGTTGTCGATGTTTCCCTCGCCCCGAACATTCATCACTATCTGTGATTGGCGGCCGAGAGAGGGCCGAGGACGTCGGGCAGTTGTCAGTTGTCAGTTGTCGTGTTGTCGATGTTTTCCTCGCCCCGAACATTCATCACTATCTATTATTGGCGGCCGAGGGAGGGCCGAGGACGTCGCGGAGTTGTCAGTTGTCGTGTTGTCGATGTTTTCCTCGCCCCGAACATTCATCACTATCTATTATTGGCGGCCGAGGGAGGGCCGAGGACGTCGCGCAGTTGTCAGTTGTCAGTTGTCGATGTTTCCCTCGCTCCGAACATTCATCACTATCTGTGATTGGCGGCCGAGGGAGGGCCGAGAACGTCGGGCAGTTGTCAGTTGTTAGTTGTCGATGTTTCCCTCGCCACGAACATTCATCACTATCTATGATTGGCGGCCGAGGGAGGGCCGAGGACGTCGGGCAGTTGTCAGTTGTCAGTTGTCGTGTTGTCGATGTTTCCCTCGCCCCGAACATTCATCACTATCTGTGATTGGCGGCCGAGAGAGGGCCGAGGACGTCGGGCAGTTGTCAGTTGTCAGTTGTTGTGTTGTCGATGTTTTCCTCGCCCCGAACATTCATCACTATCTATTATTGGCGGCCGAGGGAGGGCCGAGGACGTCGCGGAGTTGTCAGTTGTCGTGTTGTCGATGTTTTCCTCGCCCCGAACATTCATCACTATCTATTATTGGCGGCCGAGGGAGGGCCGAGGACGTCGCGCAGTTGTCAGTTGTCAGTTGTCGATGTTTCCCTCGCTCCGAACATTCATCACTATCTGTGATTGGCGGCCGAGGGAGGGCCGAGAACGTCGGGCAGTTGTCAGTTGTTAGTTGTCGATGTTTCCCTCGCCACGAACATTCATCACTATCTATGATTGGCGGCCGAGGGAGGGCCGAGGACGTCGGGCAGTTGTCAGTTATCAGTTGTCGTGTTGTCAATGTTTCCCTCGCCCCGAACATTCATCACTATCTATGATTGGCGGCCGAGGGAGGGCCGAGGACGTCGCGCAGTTGTCAGTTGTCGATGTTTCCCTCGCCCCGAACATTCATCACTATCTATGATTGGTGGCCGAGGGAGGGCCGAGGACGTCGGGCAGTTGTCAGTTGTCAGTTGTCGTGTCGTCAATGTTTCCCTCGCCCCGAACATTCATCACTATCTATGATTGGCGGCCGAGGGAGGGCCGAGGACGTCGGGCAGTTGTCAGTTGTCAGTTGTCGTGTTGTCAATGTTTCCCTCGCCCCGAACATTCATCACTATCTATGATTGGCGGCTGAGGGAGGGCATAAGACGTCGCGCAGTTGTCAGTTGTCGATGTTTCCCTCGCCCCGAACATTCATCACTATCTATGATTGGTGGCCGAGGGAGGGCCGAGGACGTCGGGCAGTTGTCAGTTGTCAGTTGTCGTGTTGTCGATGTTTCCCTCGCCCCGAACATTCATCACTATCTATGATTGGTGGCCGAGGGAGGGCCGAGGACGTCGGGCAGTTGTCAGTTGTAGTGTTGTCGATGTTTCCCTCGCCCCGAAAATTCATCACTATCTATGATTGGCGGCCGAGGGAGGGCCGAGGACGTCGGGCAGTTGTCAGTTGTCGTGTTGTCGATGTTTCCCTCTCCCCGAACATTCATCACTATCTATGATTGGCGGCCGAGGGAGGGCCGAGGACGTCGTGCAGTTGTCAGTTGTCAGTTGTCGATGTTTCCCTCGCCCCGAACATTCAACACTATCTATGATTGGCGGCCAAGGGAGGAACGAGGACGTCGGGCAGTTGTCAGTTGTCAGTTGTCGTGTTGTCGATGTTTCCCTCGCCCCAAACATTCATCACTATTTATGATTGGCGGCCGAGTGAGGGCCGAGGACGTCGCGCGCAGTTGTCAGTTGTCAGTTGTCGATGTTTCCCTCGCCCCGAACATTCATCACTATCTATGATTGGCGGCCGAGGGAGGGCCGAGGACGTCAGGCAGTTGTCAGTTGTCAGTTGTCGTGTTGTCGATGTTTCCCTCGCCCCGAACATTCATCACTATCTATGATTGGAGGAAGAGGGAGGGCCGAGGACGTCGGGCAGTTGTCAGTTGTCAGTTGTCGATGTTTCCCTCGCCCCGAACATTCATCACTATCTATGATTGGCGGCCGAGGGAGGGCCGAGGACGTCGGGCAGTTGTCAGTTGTCAGTTGTTGTGTTGTCGATGTTTCCCTCGCCCCAAACATTCATCACTATTTATGATTGGCGGCCGAGTGAGGGCCGAGGACGTCGCGCGCAGTTGTCAGTTGTCAGTTGTCGATGTTTCCCTCGCCCCGAACATTCATCACTATCTATGATCGGCGGCCGAGGGAGGGCCGAGGACGTCAGGCAGTTGTCAGTTGTCAGTTGTCGTGTTGTCGATGTTTCCCTCGCCCCGAACATTCATCACTATCTGTGATTGGCGGAAGAGGGAGGGCCGAGGACGTCGGGCAGTTGTCAGTTGTCAGTTGTCGTGTTGTCGATGTTTCCCTCGCCCCGAACATTCATCACTATCTATGATTGGCGGCCGAGGGAGGGCCGAGGACGTCAGGCAGTTGTCAGTTGTCAGTGTTCGTGTTGTCGATGTTTCCCTCGCCCTAAACATTTATCACTATCTATGATTGGCGGCCGAGGGAGGGCCGAGGATTTCGGTCAGTTGTCAGTTGTCAGTTGTCGATGTTTCCCTCGCCCCGAACATTCATCACTATCTATGATTGGCGGCCGAGGGAGGGCCGAGGACGTCGGGCAGTTGTCAGTTGTCAGTTGTCGTGTTGTCGATGTTTCCCTCGCCCCGAACATTCATCACTATCTATGATTGGCGGCCGAGGGAGGGCCGAGGACGTCGCGCAGTTAGTTGTCAGTTGTCGATGTTTCCCTCGCCCCGAACATTCATCACTATCTATGATTGGCGGCCGAGGGAGGGCCGAGGACGTCGGGCAGTTGTCAGTTGTCAGTTGTCGTGTTGTCGATGTTTCCCTCGCCCCGAACATTCATCACTATCTATGATTGGCGGCCGAAGGAGGGCCGAGGACGTCGCGCAGTTAGTTGTCAGTTGTCGATGTTTCCCTCGCCCCGAACATTCATCACTATCTATGATTGGCGGCCGAGGGAGGGCCGAGGACGTCACGCAGTTAGTTGTCAGTTGTCGATGTTTCCCTCGCCCCGAACATTCATCACTATCTATGATTGGCGGCCGAGGGAGGGCCGAGGACGTCGTGCAGTTGTCAGTTGTCAGTTGTCGATGTTTCCCTCGCCCCAAACATTCATCACTATCTATGATTGGCGGCCGAGGACGTCGGGCAGTTGTCAGTTGTCAGTTGTCGTGTTGTCGATGTTTCCCTCGCCCCAAACATTCATCACTATCTATGATTGGCGGCCGAGGGAGGGCCGAGGACGTCGGGCAGTTGTCAGTTGTCAGTTGTCGTGTTGTCGATGTTTCCCTCGCCCCGAACATTCATCACTATCTATGATCGGCGGCCGAGGGAGGGCCGAGGACGTCAGGCAGTTGTCAGTTGTCAGTTGTCGTGTTGTCGATGTTTCCCTCGCCCCGAACATTCATCACTATCTGTGATTGGCGGAAGAGGGAGGGCCGAGGACGTCGGGCAGTTGTCAGTTGTCAGTTGTCGTGTTGTCGATGTTTTCCTCGCCCCGAACATTCATCACTATCTATTATTGGCGGCCGAGGGAGGGCCGAGGACGTCGGGCAGTTGTCAGTTGTCAGTTGTCAGTTGTCGATGTTTCCCTCGCCCCGAACATTCATCACTATCTATGATTGGCGGCCGAGGGAGGGCCGAGGACGTCGGGCAGTTGTCAGTTGTCGTGTTGTCGATGTTTCCCTCGCCCCGAACATTCATCACTATCTGTGATTGGCGGCCGAGGGAGGGCCGAGGACGTCGGGCAGTTGTCAGTTGTCAGTTGTCGTGTTGTCGATGTTTCCCTCGCCCCGAACATTCATCACTATCTATGATTGGCGGCCGAGGGAGGGCCGAGGACGTCGGGCAGTTGTCAGTTGTCAGTTGTCGTGTTGTCGATGTTTCCCTCGCCCCGAACATTCATCACTATCTATGATTGGCGGCCGAGGGAGGGCCGAGGACGTCGGGCAGTTGTCAGTTGTCAGTTGTCGTGTTGTCGATGTTTCCCTCGCCGCGAACATTCATCACTATCTGTGATTGGCGGCCGAGGGAGGGCCGAGGACGTCGGGCAGTTGTCAGTTGTCAGTTGTCGTGTTGTCGATGTTTCCCTCGCCCCGAACATTCATCACTATCTATGATTGGCGGCCGAGGGAGGGCCGAGGACGTCGGGCAGTTGTCAGTTGTCGTGTTGTCAATGTTTCCCTTGCCCCGAACATTCATCACTATCTATGATTGGCGGCCGAGGGAGGGCCGAGGACGTCGCGCAGTTGTCAGTTGTCAGTTGTCGTGTTGTCGATGTTTCCCTCGCCCCGAACATTCATCACTATCTATGATTGGCGGCCGAGGGAGGGCCGAGGACGTCGCGCAGTTGGCAGTTGTCAGTTGTCGTGTTGTCGATGTTTCCCTCGCCCCGAACATTCATCACTATCTGTGATTGGCGGCCGAGGGAGGGCCGAGGACGTCGGGCAGTTGTCAGTTGTCGTGTTGTCAATGTTTCCCTCGCCCCGAACATTCATCACTATCTGTGATTGGCGGCCGAGGGAGGGCCGAGGACGTCGGGCAGTTGTCAGTTGTCAGTTGTCGATGTTTCCCTCGCCCCGAACATTCATCACTATCTGTGATTGGCGGCCGAGGGAGGGCCGAGGACGTCGGGCAGTTGTCAGTTGTCAGTTGTCGTGTTGTCGATGTTTCCCTCGCCCCGAACATTCATCACTATCTATGATTGGCGGCCGAGGGAGGGCCGAGGACGTCGCGCAGTTGTCAGTTGTCAGTTGTCGTGTTGTCGATGTTTCCCTCGCCCCGAACATTCATCACTATCTATGATTGGCGGCCGAGGGAGGGCCGAGGACGTCGGGCAGTTGTCAGTTGTCAGTTGTCGTGTTGTCGATGTTTCCCTCGCCCCGAACATTCATCACTATCTATGATTGGCGGCCGAGGGAGGGCCGAGGACGTCGGGCAGTTGTCAGTTGTCAGTTGTCGTGTTGTCGATGTTTCCCTCGCCCCGAACATTCATCACTATCTATGATTGGCGGCCGAGGAAGGGCCGAGGACGTCGGGCAGTTGTCAGTTGTCAGTTGTCGTGTTGTCGATGTTTCCCTCGCCCCGAACATTCATCACTATCTATGATTGGCGGCCGAGGGAGGGCCGAGGACGTCGGGCAGTTGTCAGTTGTCGTGTTGTCGATGTATCCCTCGCACCGAACATTCATCACTATCTATGATTGGCGGCCGAGGGAGGGCCGAGGATGTCGGTCAGTTGTCAGTTGTCAGTTGTCGTGTTGTCAATGTTTCCCTCGCCCCGAACATTCATCACTATCTATGATTGGCGGCCGAGGGAGGGCCGAGGACGTCGGGCAGTTGTCAGTTGTCAGTTGTCGATGTTTCCCTCGCCCCGAACATTCATCACTATCTGTGATTGGCGGCCGAGGGAGGGCCGAGGACGTCGCGCAGTTGTCAGTTGTCAGTTGTCGTGTTGTCGATGTTTCCCTCGCCCCGAACATTCATCACTATCTGTGATTGGCGGCCGAGGGAGGGCCGAGGACGTCGGGCAGTTGTCAGTTGTCGTGTTGTCGATGTTTCCCTCGCCCCGAACATTCATCACTATCTATGATTGGCGGCCGAGGGAGGGCCGAGGACGTCGCGCAGTTGTCAGTTGTCAGTTGTCGTGTTGTCGATGTTTCCCTCGCCCCAAACATTCATCACTATCTATGATTGGCGGCCGAGGGAGGGCCGAGGACGTCGCGCAGTTGTCATTTGTCAGTTGTCGTGTTGTCGATGTTTCCCTCGCCCCGAACATTCATCACTATCTATGATTGGCGGCCGAGGGAGGGCCGAGGACGTCGGGCAGTTGTCAGTTGTCAGTTGTCGTGTTGTCGATGATTCCCTCGCCCCGAACATTCATCACTATCTATGATTGGCGGCCGAGGGAGGGCCGAGGACGTCGGGCAGTTGTCAGTTGTCAGTTGTCGTGTTGTCGATGTTTCCCTCGCCCCGAACATTCATCACTATCTGTGATTGGCGGCCGAGGGAGGGCCGAGGACGTCGGGCAGTTGTCAGTTGTCAGTTGTCGATGTTTCCCTCGCCTCGAACATTCATCACTATCTGTGATTGGCGGCCGAGGGAGGGCCGAGGACGTCGGGCAGTTGTCAGTTGTCAGTTGTCGATGTTTCCCTCGCCCCGAACATTCATCACTATCTGTGATTGGCGGCCGAGGGAGGGCCGAGGACGTCGGGCAGTTGTCAGTTGTCAGTTGTCAGTTGTCGTGTTGTCGATGTTTCCCTCGCCCCGAACATTCATCACTATCTGTGATTGGCGGCCGAGGGAGGGCCGAGGACGTCGGGCAGTTGTCAGTTGTCAGTTGTCGTGTTGTCGATGTTTTCCTCGCCCCGAACATTCATCACTATCTATTATTGGCGGCCGAGGGAGGGCCGAGGACGTCGGGCAGTTGTCAGTTGTCAGTTGTCAGTTGTCGATGTTTCCCTCGCCCCGAACATTCATCACTATCTGTGATTGGCGGCCGAGGGAGGGCCGAGGACGTCGGGCAGTTGTCAGTTGTCAGTTGTCAGTTGTCGATGTTTCCCTCGCCCCGAACATTCATCACTATCTATGATTGGCGGCCGAGGGAGGGCCGAGGACGTCGGGCAGTTGTCAGTTGTCAGTTGTCAGTTGTCGATGTTTCCCTCGCCCCGAACATTCATCACTATCTGTGATTGGCGGCCGAGGGAGGGCCGAGGACGTCGCGCAGTTGTCAGTTGTCAGTTGTCGTGTTGTCGATGTTTCCCTCGCCCCGAACATTCATCACTATCTGTGATTGGCGGCCAAAGGGAGGGCCGAGGACGTCGGGCAGTTGTCAGTTGTCGTGTTGTCGATGTTTCCCTCGCCCCGAACATTCATCACTATCTGTGATTGGTGGCCGAGGGAGGGCCGAGGACGTCGGGCAGTTGTCAGTTGTCAGTTGTCAGTTGTCGATGTTTCCCTCGCCCCGAACATTCATCACTATCTATGTTTGGCGGCCGAGTGAGGGCCGAGGACGTCGCGCAGTTGTCAGTTGTCAGTTGTCGTGTTGTCAATGTTTCCCTCGCCCCGAACATTCATCACTATCTATGATTGGCGGCCGAGTGAGGGCCGAGGACGTCGGGCAGTTGTCAGTTGTCAGTTGTCGTGTTGTCGATGTTTCCCTCGCCCCGAACATTCATCACTATCTGTGATTGGCGGCCGAGGGAGGGCCGAGGACGTCGGGCAGTTGTCAGTTGTCAGTTGTCGTGTTGTCGATGTTTCCCTCGCCCCGAACATTCATCACTATCTGTGATTGGCGGCTGAGGGAGGGCTGAGGACGTCGGGCAGTTGTCAGTTGTCAGTTGTCGTGTTGTCGATGTTTCCCTCGCCCCGAACATTCATCACTATCTATGATTGGCGGCCGAGTGAGGGCCGAGGACGTCGGGCAGTTGTCAGTTGTCAGTCGTCGTGTTGTCGATGTTTCCCTCGCCCCGAACATTCATCACTATCTGTGATTGGCGGCCGAGGGAGGGCCGAGGACGTCGGGCAGTTGTCAGTTGTCGTGTTGTCGATGTTTCCCTCGCCCCGAACATTCATCACTATCTATGATTGGCGGCCGAGGGAGGGCCGAGGACGTCGCGCAGTTGTCAGTTGTCAGTTGTCGTGTTGTCAATGTTTCCCTCGCCCCGAACATTCATCACTATCTATGATTGGCGGCCGAGTGAGGGCCGAGGACGTCGGGCAGTTGTCAGTTGTCAGTTGTCGTGTTGTCGATGTTTCCCTCGCCCCGAACATTCATCACTATCTGTGATTGGCGGCCGAGGGAGGGCCGAGGACGTCGGGCAATTGTCAGTTGTCAGTTGTCGTGTTGTCGATGTTTCCCTCGCCCCGAACATTCATCACTATCTGTGATTGGCGGCTGAGGGAGGGCCGAGGACGTCGGGCAGTTGTCAGTTGTCAGTTGTCGTGTTGTCGATGTTTCCCTCGCCCCGAACATTCATCACTATCTATGATTGGCGGCCGAGTGAGGGCCGAGGACGTCGGGCAGTTGTCAGTTGTCAGTTGTCGTGTTGTCGATGTTTCCCTCGCCCCGAACATTCATCACTATCTGTGATTGGCGGCCGAGGGAGGGCCCGAGGACGTCGGGCAGTTGTCAGTTGTCAGTTGTCGTGTTGTCGATGTTTCCCTCGCCCCGAACATTCATCACTATCTGTGATTGGCGGCCGAGGGAGGGCCGAGGACGTCGGGCAGTTGTCAGTTGTCAGTTGTCGTGTTGTCGATGTTTCCCTCGCCCCGAACATTCATCACTATCTATGATTGGCGGCCGAGGGAGGGCCGAGGACGTCGCGCAGTTGTCAGTTGTCAGTTGTCGTGTTGTCGATGTTTCCCTCGCCCCAAACATTCATCACTATCTATGATTGGCGGCCGAGGGAGGGCCGAGGACGTCGGGCAGTTGTCAGTTGTCAGTTGTCGTGTTGTCGATGTTTCCCTCGCCCCGAACATTCATCACTATCTGTGATTGGCGGCCGAGGGAGGGCCGAGGACGTTTGGCAGTTGTCAGTTGTCAGTTGTCGATGTTTCCCTCGCCCCGAACATTCATCACTATCTATGATTGGCGGCCGAGGGAGGGACGAGGACGTCGGGCAGTTGTCAGTTGTCAGTTGTCGTGTTGTCGATGTTTTCCTCGCCCCCAACATTCATCACTATCTATTATTGGCGGCCGAGGGAGGGCCGAGGACGTCGGGCAGTTGTCAGTTGTCAGTTGTCGTGTTGTCGATGTTTCCCTCGCCCCGAACATTCATCACTATCTGTGATTGGCGGCCGAGGGAGGGCCGAGGACGTCGGGCAGTTGTCAGTTGTCAGTTGTCGTGTTGTCGATGTTTCCCTCGCCCCGAACATTCATCACTATCTGTGATTGGCGGCCGAGGGAGGGCCGAGGACGTCGGGCAGTTGTCAGTTGTCGTGTTGTCGATGTTTCCCTCGCCCCGAACATTCATCACTATCTATGATTGGCGGCCGAGAGAGGGCCGAGGACGTCGGGCAGTTGTCAGTTGTGAGTTGTCGTGTTGTCGATGTTTTCCTCGCCCCGAACATTCATCACTATCTATTATTGGCGGCCGAGGGAGGGCCGAGGACGTCGCGGAGTTGTCAGTTGTCGTGTTGTCGATGTTTTCCTCGCCCCGAACATTCATCACTATCTATTATTGGCGGCCGAGGGAGGGCCGAGGACGTCGCGCAGTTGTCAGTTGTCAGTTGTCGATGTTTCCCTCGCTCCGAACACTCATCACTATCTGTGATTGGCGGCCGAGGGAGGGCCGAGAACGTCGGGCAGTTGTCAGTTGTTAGTTGTCGATGTTTCCCTCGCCACGAACATTCATCACTATCTATGATTGGCGGCCGAGGGAGGGCCGAGGACGTCGGGCAGTTGTCAGTTATCAGTTGTCGTGTTGTCAATGTTTCCCTCGCCCCGAACATTCATCACTATCTATGATTGGCGGCCGAGGGAGGGCCGAGGACGTCGCGCAGTTGTCAGTTGTCGATGTTTCCCTCGCCCCGAACATTCATCACTATCTATGATTGGTGGCCGAGGGAGGGCCGAGGACGTCGGGCAGTTGTCAGTTGTCAGTTGTCGTGTCGTCAATGTTTCCCTCGCCCCGAACATTCATCACTATCTATGATTGGCGGCCGAGGGAGGGCCGAGGACGTCGGGCAGTTGTCAGTTGTCAGTTGTCGTGTTGTCAATGTTTCCCTCGCCCCGAACATTCATCACTATCTATGATTGGCGGCTGAGGGAGGGCATAAGACGTCGCGCAGTTGTCAGTTGTCGATGTTTCCCTCGCCCCGAACATTCATCACTATCTATGATTGGTGGCCGAGGGAGGGCCGAGGACGTCGGGCAGTTGTCAGTTGTCAGTTGTCGTGTTGTCGATGTTTTCCTCGCCCCGAACATTCATCACTATCTATGATTGGTGGCCGAGGGAGGGCCGAGGACGTCGGGCAGTTGTCAGTTGTAGTGTTGTCGATGTTTCCCTCGCCCCGAACATTCATCACTATCTGTGATTGGCGGCCGAGGGAGGGCCGAGGACGTTTGGCAGTTGTCAGTTGTCAGTTGTCGATGTTTCCCTCGCCCCGAACATTCATCACTATCTATGATTGGCGGCCGAGGGAGGGCCGAGGACGTCGGGCAGTTGTCAGTTGTCAGTTGTCGTGTTGTCGATGTTTTCCTCGCCCCCAACATTCATCACTATCTATTATTGGCGGCCGAGGGAGGGCCGAGGACGTCGGGCAGTTGTCAGTTGTCAGTTGTCGTGTTGTCGATGTTTCCCTCGCCCCGAACATTCATCACTATCTGTGATTGGCGGCAGAGGGAGGGCCGAGGACGTCGGGCAGTTGTCAGTTGTCAGTTGTCGTGTTGTCGATGTTTCCCTCGCCCCGAACATTCATCACTATCTGTGATTGGCGGCCGAGGGAGGGCCGAGGACGTCGGGCAGTTGTCAGTTGTCGTGTTGTCGATGTTTCCCTCGCCCCGAACATTCATCACTATCTATGATTGGCGGCCGAGAGAGGGCCGAGGACGTCGGGCAGTTGTCAGTTGTCAGTTGTCGTGTTGTCGATGTTTTCCTCGCCCCGAACATTCATCACTATCTATTATTGGCGGCCGAGGGAGGGCCGAGGACGTCGCGGAGTTGTCAGTTGTCGTGTTGTCGATGTTTTCCTCGCCCCGAACATTCATCACTATCTATTATTGGCGGCCGAGGGAGGGCCGAGGACGTCGCGCAGTTGTCAGTTGTCAGTTGTCAATGTTTCCCTCGCTCCGAACATTCATCACTATCTGTGATTGGCGGCCGAGGGAGGGCCGAGAACGTCGGGCAGTTGTCAGTTGTTAGTTTTCGATGTTTCCCTCGCCACGAACATTCATCACTATCTATGATTGGCGGCCGAGGGAGGGCCGAGGACGTCGGGCAGTTGTCAGTTATCAGTTGTCGTGTTGTCAATGTTTCCCTCGCCCCGAACATTCATCACTATCTATGATTGGCGGCCGAGGGAGGGCCGATGACGTCGCGCAGTTGTCAGTTGTCGATGTTTCCCTCGCCCCGAACATTCATCACTATCTATGATTGGTGGCCGAGGGAGGGCCGAGGACGTCGGGCAGTTGTCAGTTGTCAGTTGTCGTGTCGTCAATGTTTCCCTCGCCCCGAACATTCATCACTATCTATGATTGGCGGCCGAGGGAGGGCCGAGGACGTCGGGCAGTTGTCAGTTGTCAGTTGTCGTGTTGTCAATGTTTCCCTCGCCCCGAACATTCATCACTATCTATGATTGGCGGCTGAGGGAGGGCATAAGACGTCGCGCAGTTGTCAGTTGTCGATGTTTCCCTCGCCCCGAACATTCATCACTATCTATGATTGGTGGCCGAGGGAGGGCCGAGGACGTCGGGCAGTTGTCAGTTGTCAGTTGTCGTGTTGTCGATTCTTAACTCGCCCCGAACATTCATCACTATCTATGATTGGTGGCCGAGGGAGGGCCGAGGACGTCGGGCAGTTGTCAGTTGTAGTGTTGTCGATGTTTCCCTCGCCCCGAAAATTCATCACTATCTATGATTGGCGGCCGAGGGAGGGCCGAGGACGTCGGGCAGTTGTCAGTTGTCGTGTTGTCGATGTTTCCCTCTCCCCGAACATTCATCACTATCTATGATTGGCGGCCGAGGGAGGGCCGAGGACGTCGTGCAGTTGTCAGTTGTCAGTTGTCGATGTTTCCCTCGCCCCGAACTTTCAACACTATCTATGATTGGCGGCCAAGGGAGGAACGAGGACGTCGGGCAGTTGTCAGTTGTCAGTTGTCGTGTTGTCGATGTTTCCCTCGCCCCAAACATTCATCACTATTTATGATTGGCGGCCGAGTCAGGGCCGACGACGTCGCGCGCAGTTGTCAGTTGTCAGTTGTCGATGTTTCCCTCGCCCCGAACATTCATCACTATCTATGATTGGCGGCCGAGGGAGGGCCGAGGACGTCAGGCAGTTGTCAGTTGTCAGTTGTCGTGTTGTCGATGTTTCCCTCGCCCCGAACATTCATCACTATCTATGATTGGAGGAAGAGGGAGGGCCGAGGACGTCGGGCAGTTGTCAGTTGTCAGTTGTCGATGTTTCCCTCGCCCCGAACATTCATCACTATCTATGATTGGCGGCCGAGGGAGGGCCGAGGACGTCGGGCAGTTGTCAGTTGTCAGTTGTTGTGTTGTCGATGTTTCCCTCGCCCCAAACATTCATCACTATTTATGATTGGCGGCCGAGTGAGGGCCGAGGACGTCGCGCGCAGTTGTCAGTTGTCAGTTGTCGATGTTTCCCTCGCCCCGAACATTCATCACTATCTATGATCGGCGGCCGAGGGAGGGCCGAGGACGTCAGGCAGTTGTCAGTTGTCAGTTGTCGTGTTGTCGATGTTTCCCTCGCCCCGAACATTCATCACTATCTGTGATTGGCGGAAGAGGGAGGGCCGAGGACGTCGGGCAGTTGTCAGTTGTCAGTTGTCGTGTTGTCGATGTTTCCCTCGCCCCGAACATTCATCACTATCTATGATTGGCGGCCGAGGGAGGGCCGAGGACGTCAGGCAGTTGTCAGTTGTCAGTGTTCGTGTTGTCGATGTTTCCCTCGCCCGGAACATTTATCACTATCTATGATTGGCGGCCGAGGGAGGGCCGAGGATTTCGGTCAGTTGTCAGTTGTCAGTTGTCGATGTTTCCCTCGCCCCGAACATTCATCACTATCTATGATTGGCGGCCGAGGGAGGGCCGAGGACGTCGGGCAGTTGTCAGTTGTCAGTTGTCGTGTTGTCGATGTTTCCCTCGCCCCGAACATTCATCACTATCTATGATTGGCGGCCGAGGGAGGGCCGAGGACGTCGCGCAGTTAGTTGTCAGTTGTCGATGTTTCCCTCGCCCCGAACATTCATCACTATCTATGATTGGCGGCCGAGGGAGGGCCGAGGACGTCGGGCAGTTGTCAGTTGTCAGTTGTCGTGTTGTCGATGTTTCCCTCGCCCCGAACATTCATCACTATCTATGATTGGCGGCCGAAGGACGGCCGAGGACGTCGCGCAGTTAGTTGTCAATTGTCGATGTTTCCCTTCGCCCCGAACATTCATCACTATCTATGATTGGCGGCCGAGGGAGGGCGAGGACGTCGCGCAGTTAGTTGACAGTTGTCGATGTTTCCCTCGCCCCGAACATTCATCACTATCTATGATTGGCGGCCGAGGGAGGGCCGAGGACGTCGTGCAGTTGTCAGTTGTCAGTTGTCGATGTTTCCCTCCGCCCCAAACATTCATCACTATCTATGATTGGCGGCCGAGGACGTCGGGCAGTTGTCAGTTGTCAGTTGTCGTGTTGTCGATGTTTCCCTCGCCCCAAACATTCATCACTATCTATGATTGGCGGCCGAGGGAGGCCGAGGACGTCGGGCAGTTGTCAGTGTCAGTTGTCGTGTTGTCGATGTTTCCCTCGCCCCAAAACATTCATCACTATCTATGATTGGCGGCCGAGGGGAGGGCCGAGGACGTCGGGCAGTTGTCAGTTGTCAGTTGTCGTGGTTGTCGATGTTTCCCTCGCCCCGAACATTCATCACTATCTCTGATTGGCGGCCGAGGGAGTGCCGAGGACGTCGGGCAGTTGTCAGTTGTCAGTTGTCGTGTTGTCGATGTTTCCCTCGCCCCGAACATTCATCACTATATATTATTGGCGGCCGAGGGAGGGCCGAGGACGTCGGGCAGTTGTCAGTTGTCAGTTGTCGTGTTGTCGATGTTTCCCTCGCCCCGAACATTCATCACTATCTGTGATTGGCGGCCGAGGGAGGGCCGAGGACGTCGGGCAGTTGTCAGTTGTCAGTTGTCGTGTTGTCGATGTTTCCCTCGCCCCGAACATTCATCACTATCTATGATTGGCGGCCGAGGGAGGGCCGAGGACGTCGGGCAGTTGTCAGTTGTCAGTTGTCGTGTTGTCGATGTTTCCCTCGCCCCGAACATTCATCTCTATCTATTATTGGCGGCCGAGGGAGGGCCGAGGACGTCGGGCAGTTGTCAGTTGTCAGTTGTTGTGTTGTCGATGTTTCCCTCGCCCCAAACATTCATCACTATTTATGATTGGCGGCCGAGTGAGGGCCGAGGACGTCGCGCGCAGTTGTCAGTTGTCAGTTGTCGATGTTTCCCTCGCCCCGAACATTCATCACTATCTATGATCGGCGGCCGAGGGAGGGCCGAGGACGTCAGGCAGTTGTCAGTTGTCAGTAGTCGTGTTGTCGATGTTTCCCTCGCCCCGAACATTCATCACTATCTGTGATTGGCGGAAGAGGGAGGGCCGAGGACGTCGGGCAGTTGTCAGTTGTCAGTTGTCGTGTTGTCGATGTTTCCCTCGCCCCGAACATTCATCACTATCTATGATTGGCGGCCGAGGGAGGGCCGAGGACGTCAGGCAGTTGTCAGGTGTCAGTGTTCGTGTTGTCGATGTTTCCCTCGCCCGGAACATTTATCACTATCTATGATTGGCGGCCGAGGGAGGGCCGAGGATTTCGGTCAGTTGTCAGTTGTCAGTTGTCGATGTTTCCCTCGCCACGAACATTCATCACTATCTATGATTGGCGGCCGAGGGAGGGCCGAGGACGTCGGGCAGTTGTCAGTTGTCAGTTGTCGTGTTGTCGATGTTTCCCTCGCATCGAACATTCATCACTATCTATGATTGGCGGCCGAGGGAGGGCCGAGGACGTCGCGCAGTTAGTTGTCAGTTGTCGATGTTTCCCTCGCCCCGAACATTCATCACTATCTATGATTGGCGGCCGAGGGAGGGCCGAGGACGTCGCGCAGTTAGTTGTCAGTTGTCGATGTTTCCCTCGCCCCGAACATTCATCACTATCTATGATTGGCGGCCGAGGGAGGGCCGAGGACGTCGGGCAGTTGTCAGTTGTCAGTTGTCGTGTTGTCGATGTTTCCCTCGCCCCGAACATTCATCACTATCTATGATTGGCGGCCGAGGGAGGGCCGAGGACGTCGCGCAGTTAGTTGTCAGTTGTCGATGTTTCCCTCGCCCCGAACATTCATCACTATCTATGATTGGCGGCCGAGGGAGGGCCGAGGACGTCGCGCAGTTAGTTGTCAGTTGTCGATGTTTCCCTCGCCCCGAACATTCATCACTATCTATGATTGGCGGCCGAGGGAGGGCCGAGGACGTCGTGCAGTTGTCAGTTGTCAGTTGTCGATGTTTCCCTCGCCCCAAACATTCATCACTATCTATGATTGGCGGCCGAGGGAGGGCCGAGGACGTCGGGCAGTTGTCAGTTGTCGTGTTGTCGATGTTTCCCTCGCCCCAAACATTCATCACTATCTATGATTGGCGGCCGAGGGAGGGCCGAGGACGTCGGGCAGTTGTCAGTTGTCAGTTGTCGTGTTGTCGATGTTTCCCTCGCCCCGAACATTCATCACTATCTATTATTGGCGGCCGAGGGAGGGCCGAGGACGTCGGGCAGTTGTCAGTTGTCAGTTGTCGTGTTGTCGATGTTTCCCTCGCCCCGAACATTCATCACTATCTGTGATTGGCGGCCGAGGGAGGGCCGAGGACGTCGGGCAGTTGTCAGTTGTCAGTTGTCGTGTTGTCGATGTTTCCCTCGCCCCGAACATTCATCACTATCTATTATTGGCGGCCGAGGGAGGGCCGAGGACGTCGGGCAGCTGTCAGTTGTCAGTTGTCGTGTTGTCGATGTTTCCCTCGCCCCGAACATTCATCACTATCTATGATTGGTGGCCGAGGGAGGGCCGAGGACGTCGGGCAGTTGTCAGTTGTCAGTTGTCGTGTTGTCGATTTTTCCCTCGCCCCGAACATTCATCACTATCTATGATTGGCGGCCGAGGGAGGGCCGAGGACCTCGGGCAGTTGTCAGTTGTCAGTTGTCGTGTTGTCGATTTTTCCCTCGCCCCGAACATTCATCACTATCTATTATTGGCGGCCGAGGGAGGGCCGAGGACGTCGGGCAGTTGTCAGTTGTCAGTTGTCGTGTTGTCGATGTTTCCCTCGCCCCGAACATTCATCACTATCTATGATTGGCGGCCGAGGGAGGGCCGAGACGTCGGGCAGTTGTCAGTTGTCAGTTGTCGATGTTTCCCTCGCTCGAACATTCATCACTATCTATGATTGGCGGCCGAGGGAGGGCCGAGGACGTCAGGCAGTTGTCAGTTGTCAGTTGTCGTGTTGTCGATGTTTCCCTCGCCCCGAACATTCATCACTATCTGTGATTGGCGGCCGAGGGAGGGCCGAGGACGTCGGCAGTTGTCAGTTGTCAGTTGTCGTGTTGTCGATGTTTCCCTCGCCCCGAACATTCATCACTTTTATCATTGGCGGCCGAGGGAGGGCCGAGGACGTCGCGCAGTTGTCAGTTGTCGATGTTTCCCTCGCCCCGAACATTCATCACTATCTATGATTGGCGGCCGAGGGAGGGCCGAGACGTCGCGCAGTTGTCAGTTGTCAGTTGTCGTGTTGTCGATGTTTCCCTCACCCCGAACATTCATCACTTTTTATCATTGGCGGCCGAGGGAGGGCCGAGGACGTCGGGCAGTTGTCAGTTGTAGTGTTGTCGATGTTTCCCTCGCCCGAAAATTCATCACTATCTATGATTGGCGGCCGAGGGAGGGCCGAGGACGTCGGGCAGTTGTCAGTTGTCGTGTTGTCGATGTTTCCCTCTCCCCGAACATTCATCACTATCTATGATTGGCGGCCGAGGGAGGGCCGAGGACGTCGCGCAGTTGTCAGTTGTCAGTTGTCGTGTTGTCGATGTTTCCCTCGCCCCGAACATTCATCACTATCTGTGATTGGCGGCCGAGGGAGGGCCGAGGACGTCGCGCAGTTGTCAGTTGTCAGTTGTCGTGTTGTCGATGTTTCCCTCGCCCCGAACATTCATCACTATCTGTGATTGGCGGCCGAGGGAGGGCCGAGGACGTCGCGCAGTTGTCAGTTGTCAGTTGTCGTGTTGTCGATGTTTCCCTCGCCCCGAACATTCATCACTATCTGTGATTGGCGGCCGAGGGAGGGCCGAGGACGTCGCGCAGTTGTCAGTTGTCAGTTGTCGTGTTGTCGATGTTTCCCTCGCCCCGAACATTCATCACTATCTGTGATTGGCGGCCGAGGGAGGGCCGAGGACGTCGCGCAGTTGTCAGTTGTCAGTTGTCGTGTTGTCGATGTTTCCCTCGCCCCGAACATTCATCACTATCTATGATTGGCGGCCGAGGGAGGGCCGAGGACGTCGCGCAGTTGTCAGTTGTCAGTTGTCGTGTTGTCGATGTTTCCCTCGCCCCGAACATTCATCACTATCTGTGATTGGCGGCCGAGGGAGGGCCGAGGACGTCGCGCAGTTGTCAGTTAGTTGTCAGTTGTCGTGTTGTCGATGTTTCCCTCGCACCGAACATTCATCACTTTTTATCATTGGCGGCCGAGGGAGGGCCGAGGACGTCGCGCAGTTGTCAGTTGTCAGTTGTCGTGTTGTCGATGTTTCCCTCGCCCCGAACATTCATCACTTTTTATCATTGGCGGCCGAGGGAGGGCCGAGGACGTCGCGCAGTTGTCAGTTGTCGATGTTTCCCTCGCCCCGTCGTCTTGTTCGTCTCCCGCCACTTCCGTCGCTGATCATTTCATTTCAACTCCCACCTCTAACGTTTGACACTTCAAGGGAAAACTTGTAACTAAAATGTTCTCAAACCTCTGGAATACAAGTGGTCACTTTATCAATATTTCTATTTTATATTTATATAACAATAATTAATTTTTAATTCAATAAATTTTATGGATGTATTCCGAATGGAAAATCAATGAAAGCGTGATATAAAATTCGGCCTGAAAATGTCCCTGTGAAGTTATTATTCTACGGGTAAAGAATGGCCATAAATCGTGCTTGCATTATTGCGGTATTTCAGAGTTTTATTTGGAAGAAAAATACTTAAATATTGTATCTATGACTCAATATAGTATGTGTTGGTCTAATGACTTAATATTGTATGTATGATTACTCAACAAAGTGTGTGTAATGACGGTAGGCTAATGACTCACAATTGTATGTATGATGACTCGATAAGTGTGTAATTACTCAAAATTGTATGTGCGACAACTCAATAAAGCATCTATGACGACTCCAACTCTCTCAATCTAATGAGCTTCTGCAAATTTTTATGCAGATAAAAGTTAATTTTAAGAACTGACTTGAGAACAAATTTAATTTTCATTAAAATGTCATAGATTATTGGGGTTGGATGGAGAGTTGCAGTTGGCCCCTCCCACCTTGACGATTGACGAAGTAGGAGCTTCATATTACGCTATTTTCTATTCTAGACTTGTATCAAGATTGTTGTGTAATTTTTTAAGTGATACACTGTAATTGTCATTACATTGTTATACAAACTTAGTTTTTATTTAACAGTGTCCACAAAAACAAGTTGTCCAATTTAGTTAAACCAAGTTGTTTAATTGTAATCAAACTATAAAAACCTACCTATTTAACAAATCTTTAATTTCAATAGTCCCCATAATTTATTTTACTGTTGCATGAATTGAACCGAAAGACATACATTCTCCGATTAAGGGTTGAGCGTAACTGCTAATATATCTAAATACCTAAAACAGGATGGAAATTTTATAATTTACGACACAAGGTATTAGAGAAAAAAACCTTTTGGTTTGCATACACATTTTTCCCACACAACTCCTGAAGACGGTATACAAAGTAGAGGCTGACTTGTGGACGTGAGTCTAATTTATCAAACTGAACAACTTATATTTGAAATCACTTCGCAGTGGTTTATAACGTTTAAATTTGAAACACAAAGGGAGGAGTAAAGAAATTAAATTGCTACTCTAGCTCGATTTGAGGAGACGTCACTAACGGATTGACCAATGGCCAGGTTCGGCCGCATCCGTTTGCGCAGGACTGGGACTCCATGTCGTGTGATATCTCTATACGTACTTAAAATACAATATTATGGATTTTTTATAAATAAAAAACTGAACATGGTAATATTTAGGCCTTGACATCTGGAAGTGCAAGGTGTAAAAAAGGTCGGTGTAAGCTTTTAATAGGCTTCCAAATTCAAAACCAAGACAAAATTTGATAGGTTCGTTTTAGGCTTAAACGGTACTAGCTTTTTTATTTTACCTAACAAAGCCCCGTTCATGTTTTATGTTGCATGCAATGACACGAGGGCGCACTCCATGAATGACCGCTTGCTAGTGTGGCACAGAGCTCGATGGAAGTTAACAGGACGGCAGTGGCAATGTGGAATCGGAGTTTCGGCAGTGGTATCGTGACAGTTGCATTATCACTAATAAGTGTGACAGTGGCATTGTGGCAGCGGCATTTCGTGACAGTGTCATCGTAGGGTGGCATTTCGTGGCAGTGGCAGTGGCGTTACGCGGATGTAATTGGATCTGAGAAGCCTCCACGATCTCGGCCACCCTCGCCCCCCCCCCCCCCCCCACCATGGCCACCTAGCCCGGCGGCGGCTCTAATTAAAATACTTCTTGCAGCGCTACATTTAAACAGAGGAAAACCTAAAAAAACGTATCCTTATAATGTGATACAACTTATTTAAATCGATTACTTTATGGTTGTATGTATTTGAGGGATTTATAGTAATAAGGGGTTGAATTTCACAAACCTGCCAAATAGGGCTAAAATGTTCTTGTCTAAATTTCACCAACTGAAAATAACCTACTCTAAAATTGCTTAATCGTCAAACTTTTAATTTTTGGTCTAGTGCGATCTTTACGACTGTTAAATAATACCTTCCGGTGGTACAAAGTCGTATGTTAATATACCGTTTAGATTATGAGGCTGACTTGTGGACGTGAGTCAAATTATCAAACTGAACATACAAACGACATAAAAGGTTATATGTCTAAATCACTATACGCAGTGGTTTATAACGTTTAATTTTGAAACACAAAAGGAGGAGTAAAGAAATTAAATTGCCACTCTAGCTCGATTTGAGAAGACGTCACTAACGGATTGACCAAACGCCAGGTAAAACAGCAACTTTGCCAGGACTTCGAGCATTTTAGAAACTGATAGTGATCAATAAAAAATATACTAAGACTACAGCTAGATGCATTTTTCTTTCATAAAAAACGACACTTACCCATGAATATTAGTAGAGTATTTTTTTTTTTTTATCGAATCCTAGGGATGGTAAGATAGGTCGATAACATCTGAACTGCTCAACTACTGAGTGGATTTTGACGAGGGTGGTTGATGTCAATGTATACAGAGCCCAAAGAATTTAGTTCTGTATAATTTTTAATATTATATGTTGCATTAGTAACCCAAATTTTGTTTTCAACTGAAGTTTGGTTTATAAAATTTGCTTACTTACAATTATGTGGAAAACCCGCACATTACAGTGAACTATTTCCATTGTTAAGATTCAACAACGTCCGCATCACCAATGACTGTTGAGATTTGTAAAGTGTTTATTTGGTTTGTTAACAAATTTGACTGGAATTAGAATAATAAAAACTGCGAGAGCCCCTCCCCCCCTACCACCCTTCCCTTCCCTTCAAATTTCCGTCACGCCGAGCAGCAAAGAGAGTCCAATGTACATTAACCACTTAGCGTTGAGTCTCAGTGACTATTGAACATAGGGTTATATCACTTCGGTTAAACTATCCTTATGGAATAATGGAACTCTGTACTAATGTTCTGAATTGTCAAATGAAGTGGTTGGTTGGCATGAATTAAGCCAGCAATCGTGGGAAACGAGTCTTTATACTAAAAGTTTACCCGAAAAGTGTAAAGCTGTATAAGTCTGGTCAAATAGTTTGTCCCCTAACCTATTGGGCCTAAAGCAATTTATTTTTTTACTTGTGCTTGAAATCCTGTTAGATTTTACAAAGGAACCCCAAACAAGGATAGGTGAAAATTGGTGTGTGAACAACGTTCTCCAGTTCTAACGTCATATGACGAAATGGCTCAAGTGTAGAATCAGGCAGGATACGGAGGCTCTAATTTATGTGGGAATGCGGGGGTGAGCCGAAACTGGCCCAGAATGCTTACCATGTACCATGATCTCAAGGCCCTGGTTAAGTCAGTTTTTAAGAGGGCGTTGGAGTCAATCCAGATTCCGTCTTTCCCCCATAAGAGCAATGTTAAACGGAAAAACGCAGTAACTCCTTTATTTGTAATAAGAATATTTTGTTTATAGCTCTAAATAAAGGGTTCATCAAGACGGATTTGGTTTGCGAGAGGAATTTTTTATAACAAGAAGTGTTTTTTTACTAACTTGAAATAACAAAGCAAGTTTTTTTTACTACTTTTAAAACATTTTCTACAGAATTTTATAAAGTATATACAAAGAATCTAGCTCACAAAAGGAACGGTGAATTTGATTGAGATTCAAACTCTATTTAATCTGAACCAATCAGAAAAAAAAATAGGAAATTATATGACAAACTCGCCTACGGCTCGATGGGGGTTCCACCCCCATGCCCCCTTAGGGGTTGTCCTTAATTCGTAAATTACCATAAACCGAGTTTAAGCAGGTTACTTAGACCCGAAAAACTGGTCCGCCAAGACACTAAGAAATCCGGCTAATACACACTACACATAATCAACAATAATGAAAAGCTTTGAAAATCGCCTATTGCTATTTTTGAAATCTTAGTTCCCCGTAATTCATAAAATTGAGAAAGTTGTAAAATCATATCAACCAGTCAAATATTCTAGGTATTATGCTGGATGGAGGCTTAACTCCCTTCCCCTTTAATTAGTTGCCCCTATTCGTAAATTGTTGTATAAATTTCAAGCACTAAAACTAAAAAAAATATTTAAAGTGAGGGTTTGTATTTGACATCAGTGACTTCCGGTCTTGTGAGGTAATTTCAGATACACCCTGTACATTGAAATTACTCTCGTGGATAGACCGCTTTACCTGTGTTACGGTAATCTGCGACTCCCAGTATGTTGGCAATTTTCTCAATAATACAGGTCGGTAAGTTTAGTTCTCGCTTGGGAATCACTCTGTAGTAAGTGATATATAGGAGATCTACATTACCGACATTTGACGAATTTCTGATACAAGAAGAGTGAGTGAGTGAGTCAGTTACACATTCGGGAGTATATAATTTAGACTCGCCTACGGCTCGATGGGGGCTCCGCCCCCATGCCCCCTCAGGGTTGCCCAGATATTCGTTAATTTTTGCTTAAGTCGGAAATAATTAACAGAATACATATAAATATAAGAGTTTGTAAATGAGCAAAATAGCAAAATAAATGATTTCGTCATTTATTTATAACATAAATTAACTTCCATGACTGCAGAAATACCTAAATTTGAACTTATGCAACTAACTCAATCTAAGGTATGAAAATATATTCGCCTACGGCTCGTTTTCAGAGACCCTTTCCCCAAACTCCCTTCCTAATTCCCCCGAATTCTATAAAGGTTAATGGAGTTGTGAATAAATTTATTATGTAGGTATTGTATAAGTATTTACTTAAAATTATAAAATACGTATAAATAAATATATGAAAAAATTAAATGGATAAACTGCATAAAAAATGTGCAGTAGATCAACGAAAACAATGAAAAATTCAATTAAAACAAAATAATTGGAAATCTTAACAAAGTGGATAAAACTTGCCAAAAACCCCTTTTATTTACAAAAATACTATTCAGTTACTATCCTTTAATTAGTTGTGTTGAAATTCCAGGGAATATCATAACGATCCAGTAATATTGAACATACAATGATAAATACATAATGTAATATTGGCATTCATTACAAGGCCTTCGTTTCAGTTTTTAATGGTGTAAAACTTTTAAATTTACCTAATTTCCTAAAAAATTACCGTCAAGGCAAATAAAAAAACTTCAAGCTTCTAAAGTTTTTTACAGTAATACAAAAATATATGTTAAATATGTTAAATAATGGTTAAAATATTAAAATTACCATACACATCAATGGACGTATGTTTTAGCCGTAGGACCAGGTCAGTAAATAACAATCAAAGTAAAACAATCAGTTGCTTGATATAGCAATTCCTTCCGACTCACAGTCAAAAGAATGCGTGATATTGAAAATGATCATGATAATTTTTAAGTTTGATAATTTAATTTATATTGGTACTGTGCAAGATATGTCTATGTGCAAAGTGAAGGTTCTGAGTAAAATATTATAGTAGTTGTAAAATTACATGGGGTAAAATTCCCCGCAAAAATAAATAAACATTTAATTAAGTTTAATTGTGTGAACTGGGGGGCAAAAATTCATAGAACCAAACTTGTAGTAACTTGAAAGATGTTCACGAGGATTGCCTCAGATGTTATAATTTGGTCGCTAGAGTAGAAAAAAATAATGTCATATTTATTTTGGGTAAAAATGTTTGGTTGCTAAATTTTTAAATCAGATAATTTTTTTGGGGCAGGAAATAAAAAAGCTTTTTTAGTTGAAATGAAAATACTGTACTGCCACCTTTTTTAATTAAACATAAACTTAGTACGCACTAAAAGATAAATCAATTGAATTATCTGCTATTTTATTTAAAATTTTTGTTGAATTGTAAAATTAAAATTAGCATGCTATCAGGTAAAGTCAATGATGTACTTCCTAATGAGTTCGTTAGAAATTAAGTGCCATCCCAAATAAAGAACCAAATTTTGGGAGGACTATCGTGCAAATATGATACTGTCTTACCGGGTGTCCCATACCAACCTTGCACTTCTTTTAAAATTGTACAAAAAAAAAACATATTTTGCTCTGTTGATTGACACTGATTTCAATACAGAGGGGACCATACGTAATTTTGAAGCAACTTTAAAATTTAATATTTTAAATCCTAATCATACTGATTTAGAATAATAAATATAATGAAATTATTTTTTTAACTGAACTGGGAAAATTCAACATATATTATGTCTGAACATTTTACATATAACAGAACTTACCAAACATGTAAATGTCTAAGAACCTCATTTAAAATAATATACCATCATAAAACATCGATTATCACGTGATTAGTTTAAAAAAAAAATTATTTAAAGTGAGAGTTTGTGTTTGACATCAGTGACTTCCAGTCTGGAGAGGTAATTTCAGATACACCCTGTACATTGAAATTACTCTCGGTGAATAGACCGCTTTACCTATAAAGGCACAATTGGTTAATGTTATAAAATTTCTTAAAAAGGGTGTTTCGGTAATCCGCGACTCCCAGTATGTTGGCAATTTTTATTAATCTTTTATAATCTGATACCCCGATGAGCCAGTTACACATTCGGAGTATATAATTTAGATGCCACGGACAAGTTTTTCATTGCTCCTAAAATATGGGGAATAAATCCAACATAGCGGCACTCCAACGCAGATTGAAATTTACTTAAACTTTGAAATTTTGATAAACTTATTAACAATCATAAAACAAGTTTAAGCATTAAAGGTTTGTAAAAACTTAAATTGTTTATATGCCATACTTAAACCGGTTTTGATTACTGTATGCAACAAATTATTTAAGATTTCCTTCCACTCTGCAAAAAACAAAACTTTGATAAAAAATATTTTAGAAAGTACTGTGCGAGGGGACGAATAATAAAGTAGTCCTTTGTATCATATGTTTGTGCAATTTTTAACAAATTTATAGTTTCCTCCATTGGTACAGTGAAACAAATGGAAATTATATGTGTACCATGTACTGTGTAATTATTAATTATATATATTACTTACTAATTACTACATTTGTCGTATTAATGTTTGAATTCTTTATTATTTATAATCAGATAATTCTTTTTGCATTTAGCTGTAATAGTTATGCACACTTTTTAGTTCTTAAACTAATAAATTTGTAATTCAATGTCAATGATGTGAATGCAAGGCAGTGAAATCTTAAATAATTTCTTTCATAGATTAACAACACGAACACAAACGTCAACAACAACAAACAAATCTAATTAACAAAATATAATTATGAATTAATCTATGAAAGATTAATTAACGAATATTATTAATTATTCTTTCATAGATTAATTAGTAATTATATTTATAGATAACTCGAAAATATTACTCATTTATATCTTGAAATATTTTGGTGGTTAAACAATAACAGCCAAAAGGAATTTGCTGATTACGCAGGTTTGCTGCGACGGGGGTATTTTTTACGAAACGATAAATTATAATTTGTCACATATGAATTAACTGGAACTCAATGCGTGGAGGAGTAAAAATTCACTGCCATTGAGTAAAAATCAATGTGTTTCAACTGGTCATCTATATGAGAATCATTTTGAAAAGAAATAAACGACACCATATAATATTTTTTCACACCTGACCGCTTGTTTGTTGATGTTCACCCTTTAAAAAAGTCAAACAAAAACTAATAATAATGAAATGCATAGTAAATTTTTACTAGCATAACAATTAACTGCAAAGGAATAGCCTCTAGAAAAATCAATAAAATGGCAACATACATTAGTAGATCGTAAAGAATTGACTCTATTTTCGACTCTATAATACTTGGTGAAATTGTATATCCATTCCCTCTCAAAACTCGTCGTTTGTGGTAATTTATTAAAAATCACAATACAATGCTACAATTTTGTATATAAAAAACTTCACAAATGATAATTGGCGGTCTTCTGAACTCAAGACTAAAAATTATTTAAAAATATTATAATACGATATTGTACAGATTTATCGTAGGATGATAAATAATCATCATAATACTAAAAATACCCCCGTCGCAGCAGGCCTGCGTACTCAGCGAATTTCCAATGGAATTTCAGATTATTTACTTTCCCCATAAAACCACCATAAGATCGAGTATGTAGCTTTGCTGCCATTGGGTGTTGTTAGTCTTAGTTTATAAAAAATTGGCAAATGTAAACACAAAATTGTACCAAGATCTAGCAATTTTTATTTTCCCCATAAACCCCATGGGGGTGAGTATGTAGGTTTGCCGCCATTTGGGTTTTGTAAGCAAGTATAAGTTAAACCTTCTCTAAATAATGTACATACCAAATTTGATTAAGTTATGTCAATCAATAAGCAAGATATAGGATTTTCTTGATTTCCCTTAAGAATAACATGAAAAACACATTTTTTTATTTCCCCGTAACCAGTTATGCTAAGATAAAAATTCAAAATTCCAAATTGTTTGTTTTTTAAGCTCTTTTAAATTCTTTCAGTTAAAATTGATGAATTTAAAAAATTAAGGTCCAAAAATGCCAAAAAAAACCCATTTTTTACCCCTTTGAAACCCCATAAAACTTTGTTCCCATAACCCGATCATGATAGTTCGCGAACTCATGAAAATAGACCTGGTCTTACACTTTCATACCAAATTTCATAAAATTGGAGGTTCCCTTCAAAAGTTATCAGTACAACGGACACATATATCTATATATAGGCTATATATATGAAAATGAACGAGCAGTGTTTTTGGCTTCTGGGGACCTCAAAATGAAAAAGTAACATGGTCCCAAGGGCGGTCCTAGCCGTACATTTTAGGGGGGGTCACGGTTAAAAATGTTATCAAGTTTTTTTTTTTTTTTGATTGAACCAAAGCCAAGTCCTAAACTAAAAACTCAGATAGATCCATATTTAATCACTTCAGAGTTTTACACTCCAGAGTAAAATTATTAGAAACAAATAGTAAATTAGTTGTGTCTATAGGGGATCCCAGTTTAATCTAATTTCGTGCGTGAAGCTTCTTTATTATAACCTCTCGTGATTGGTCAGTTTTTACAGGCAGGAAAACATTTGAATATGCTCCACCCCGCTAGTGTAGTTTATAGTGAAGATATATTCGGGTTAATAGAATGTTGAAGGTGATTAAAGTGTTCATATTACGAAATGAAGATGTTATAATAGTATGCCGCAATGCCTTTTATAGGGTACAACGAGGTTAATTATATATAGAGTGCTACTGCTACACAGATAGTGAAAATTGTCCACTGTTGATTGGTGCCATTTTACCCACAATTGTCGCTCTTTCCTTAGTAACCAGTCCTTTGTGTACACATTCCCATCTGTTATTTGCCATATTACCCACACGTTTCTGACGCTTCTATGGTATATCCTATCTCAATATAGCCTTAGACCATCAAATCAAATTGGTTTTAAAAACATACAACAAAACATTTAAAAGTATAATCTGTAATTTTTGAAGCTGGTTGCGTCAAACCAGAATATTGGTTACCAAGGAAACACATGTAAAGTGTGGGATGCTTGCCAAGGAAACGGCAGGAATCGTGGGTAAAATGGCACCAGTCACGGACAAAAACTAACATGTATTTAGCACTTTATATAAAGTTAACCTTGTTGATAGGGTGCGTATTATCGAGTGAAGAAGTTATCATAGTTAGGTTCTTGACGTTTTTTAATATACCATACAGATTATTACCTATTCTATGAAAGTTGACCTCAAAGTCAAATGTGGTGGTGTCAATTGTTTCGCCAACTAGCGTGAACCCTTTTTTTAACATGCAACCTGGAGTTATAGTTAATGTTAAATTTTGCGGCGGCTTCGTCAACTAAAGTGAACCCTTATTTAACATGCATTCTGGAGTTATAGTCAATGTAAAATTAGTGTTGCTCCGTCAATTGGTTCGTCAACTAGCGTGAACCCTTTTTAACATGCAACCTGGAGTTATAGTCAATGTCAGATTAATGTGGCGTCGTCAATTCTTTCGTCAACTAACGTGAACCCTTTTTTAACATGCAACCTAGAGTTATAGTCAGTGTCAAATGTGGCTGGGTCAATTGTTTCGTCAACTAGCCCGTGAGCCCTTTTTAATATGTAACCTGGAGTTATAGTCAACAGATTTTTATACGATCCTGACCTGAGAGAAGCCTATGTATTTACGTCAGTCCAGTCGCCACAATTATACGATGAGATTGGTTTAAAGATTTGGAATTAAACATAAGGTTCCGCTTGATACTTTTTCCTTACAATAAATTATCAGTTGAAGAAATAGAGATTATTTGCAAATGGAGCTTATTACCATCCATAAATATTCAAGATTTTGGGGGGGGTCATGACCCCCCTGACCCCCCCTCTGGGACCCGCCCTTGCATGGTCCCGGGCTTAGGTCTTACCATGGCTACTACCGTAATAGCGTATTCCCTATAGGGAATTCCGCTAAAAGTAGGTCAAACGTTTAAAACAATTAGTGATATACTGAACAAATTTGACTCCTCCAAAATAATTCAATATAAGTTTTAAAGAAGGCAAAAAAGCAAATGTAGGCATAGCTCTAAAAAAAATCATTAACCGCTTTAGCAAAAAGCAAAGCCTATCCTACACTAAGCTGGTGAACGCTTGAAACGAAACATTGATTCCGAGGTTCTACCCCGCTCCCCGGCGCTATGGACGTCCACTCAGCATAAAATGTTAATCAGTCAGAGTATAATCATTCGCCTCTATAAGAATTTGACCTAAGAATAGTATCGTTTAATTATAAATTAAATATTAAATAAATTTATACAGTTTTGTGTTTAGTACACCTAGTAAAAAAATTATTTTAATAAAGAACTCGTTTTGTGAAAAAATTATTGTACCATGGATGGATGGTTTTTTTTTGAACTGATGTAGTGCTATTATTTATTTATTGATAGTTTTTCAGCTGGTGGGATGGAGGGTCGTGCCAATCGATGAGCCACGGTACCGCCGTGTGCCGCTCATCCAACATTCATTGGCTTCGATCACGCCATTCTACACTACAACTACACCACTACACCTACACAGTAGGCGGGATGGAGGGTCGTGCCAATCGATGAGCCACGGTACCGCCGTGTGCCGCTCATCCAACATTCATTGGCTTCGATCACGCCATTCTACACTACAACTACACCACTACACCTTCATAGTTGGCGGGATGGAGGGTCGTGCCAATCGATGAGCCACGGTACAGCCGTGTGCCGCTCATCCAACATTCATTGGCTTCGATCACGCCATTCTACACTACAACTACACCACTACACCTTCATAGTTGGCGGGATGGAGGGTCGTGCCAATCGATGAGCCACGGTACCCGCCGTGTGCCGCTCATCCAACATTCATTGGCTTCGATCACGCCATTCTACACTACAACTACACCACTACACCTTCATAGTTGGCGGGATGGAGGGTCGTGCCAATCGATGAGCCACGGTACCGCCGTGTGCCGCTCATCCAACATTCATTGGCTTCGATCACGCCATTCTACACTACAACTACACCACTACACCTTCATAGTTGGCGGGATGGAGGGTCGTGCCAATCGATGAGCCACGGTACCGCCGTGTGCCGCTCATCCAACATTCATTGGCTTCGATCACGCCATTCTACACTACAACTACACCACTACACCTTCATAGTTGGCGGGATGGAAGGTCGTGCCAATAGATGAGCCACGGTACCACCGTGAGCCGCTCATCCAACATTCATTGGCTTCGATCACGCCATTCTACACTACAACTACACCACTACACCTTCATAGTTGGCGGGATGGAGGGTCGTGCCAATCGATGAGCCACGGTACCGCCGTGTGCCGCTCATCCAACATTCATTGGCTTCGATCACGCCATTCTACACTACAACTACACCACTACACCTACACAGTTGGCGGGATGGAGGGTCGTGCCAATCGATGAGCCACGGTACCGCCGTGTGCCGCTCATCCAACATTCATTGGCTTCGATCACGCCATTCTACACTACAACTACACCACTACACCTCCAGAGTAGGCGGGATGGAGGGTCGTGCCAATCGATGAGCCACGGTACCACCGTGAGCCGCTCATCCAACATTCATTGGCTTCGATCACGCCATTCTACACTACAACTACACCACTACACCTTCATAGTTGGCGGGATGGAAGGTCGTGCCAATCGATAAGCCACGGTACCGCCGTGTGCCGCTCATCCAACATTCATTGGCTTCGATCACGCCATTCTACACTACAACTACACCACTACACCTTCATAGTTGGCGGGATGGAAGGTCGTGCCAATCGATGAGCCACGGTACCACCGTGTGCCGCTCATCCAACATTCATTGGCTTCGACCACGCCATTCTACACTACAACTACACCACTACACCTTCATAGTTGGCGGGATGGAAGGTCGTGCCAATAGATGAGCCACGGTACCGCCGTGTGCCGCTCATCCAACATTCATTGGCTTCGACCACGCCATTCCACACTACAACTACACTACTACACCTACACAGTAGGCGGGATGGAGGGTCGTGCCAATCGATGAGCCACGGTACCACCGTGAGCCGCTCATCCAACATTCATTGGCTTCGATCACGCCATTCTACACTACAACTACACCACTACACCTTCATAGTTGGCGGGATGGAGGGTCGTGCCAATCGATGAACCACGGTACCGCCGTGTGCCGCTCATCCAACATTCATTGGCTTCGATCACGCCATTCTACACTACAACTACACCACTACACCTTCATAGTTGGCGGGATGGAGGGTCGTGCCAATCGATGAGCCACGGTACCGCGTGTGCCGCTCATCCAACATTCATTGGCTTCGACCACGCCATTCCACACTACAACTACACCACTACACCTTCATAGTTGGCGGGATGGAGGGTCGTGCCAATCGATGAGCCACGGTACCGCCGTGTGCCGCTCATCCAACATTCATTGGCTTCGATCACGCCATTCTACACTACAACTACACCACTACACCTTCATAGTTGGCGGGATGGAGGGTCGTGCCAATCGATGAGCACGGTACAGCCGTGTGCCGCTCATCCAACATTCATTGGCTTCGATCACGCCATTCTACACTACAATTAATTACAACTCTCCATAATGAAAATCATCACCACTTCAGTGATTGCAAGGGAGTGTACCATACCACGAATGTCAATGGCATCGATATTTGGGACTCTTAAAGTGTATGGAAAAACTATATTGTTTGAATAGAATAGCAAGTAATGGTTTATTCGTATACGCGTACGTTGACGCTTTATTTAGTAAAGATTTTTTTATAATTTTGTACCAAGAAAAGTTTTTACTATTTATTTTTTCCTTTAATCATAAACACACCGTATGCGTTATTAAAACATTAGAACCCTTTGATAGCATTTTATTCCAAACACCATATATTTTTAGTCCTATTATATATTCATTCCTACTCACAAAACAATAGGCCTACACGTGGTCTATCCTGATCATCCATAAATGACGATCTTCTATAGACAAATTAGGCCTACATTCCCTAACTCAAATGTTTAAATTTCTTTTTTCCGAAAATTTTTTACATTATCTTATAATGGATACAGAACACTAGATTTTTTCAACGTAAAAATAGCTTTAAACTTATAGTAGAATTTCATCAACGATCGCAGATCGCCGTACTAAAATAAAAAATTGACTACAAATTGAACAACAAATTTTATAAGAAATAGCTCCAAAATAGCAAAGTTGGCAACACTCGTGCACATTGCTATGCTAATCGTTGTAAGTTGATCCGTTGCAGTTTCCCCAGCACAAGGCATGATTAATCACTTACATGTGACCTAGCCTAACCCAGTTGTGCTGCCGGCTCTTGACTTACATCCAGAGACACTCACGGTATTGGTCACGCTACGCCACAGAACGCGACCTGATGTAATCTACAATATGATACTGGGGTGTTACCCGTACTCCATTTTATTACTTTCTATGTTTCCATGTAGTGTTTGAAAGATTACTAAAATATCTATACCATAAAGGTAAATTCATACCCTGTAAAATAGGCTGTAACGATTTTAATTTCCTTTAGCAACATAAATCCTAAAATTTTATATATTGTCGGCCGTGGTTTATATCTGTATACGGTATAAAATATTCGTATTACCGTTTTTAAAGTCCTTTAGGACTTAAGTAGTAAGTTTCAAAAGCCTTTAAAGTAGGCCTACCGCATTTTTATATTGCTAATGATTTAAGACGCGGGTTGAACAAGCATCGGCAAAATGAATCAGTGGTTGGCTACATGCAATCAAATTACGGCAAAACGCTGACAATTGCCTCGACTAACGCGTCACGCTATTGCTACTTTGTTGTTATGTAGGATCTCTTTTAAGTGTAAAACATTGGTTGGTTTTCTCGTGGGGTCACAGCCACATTCCACATGCAGCTATGTAGCTCATGACGTAATCAGATGTTCTAAAGGCAGCTCTCATAGCGAGAACAGTCAGTACAGTAGTGCTACTCTGAGGCGAGTGAGCGTGGCCAGCGAAGCAACTAATAAATCTTGAGCAAGTTTGAATTCAGTAAAAACCAACTCTCCCAATGGTTTATAATGTTAAGGTAAAAGTTTTTAAATCACATTTTACTGTTCAACTTTCCAGCTAAATTTAGTACTTAATTTGTAACCTACCTAAAAAGTATTATTTGTATATTATTGCATACTGCAACTGAAATAGCCTATAGAGGTATTCAATATTTACACTAAGTCTATTGTAATTTAGAGCGCTCATGAATCAAATATAAAACCTCAATACCCCCAGAAGGTGTTCGATAGTTGGCGATTCCCAAGGGAACATTTCTTATCACTTAAACCTCCCCTTCACGCGGAAACAAAACCTCCACCCTCCTTTTAATTACTTTATATTTGCTTCTCTCCTCCCCAACAAGCCTCGATACTTTAACACGCTACTGAATCTTTCCGTGTCATCCAAACTTAATGGCGCCTACTGGAACACGCTATAACCCCAGCTTTCAGACCAACACCTAATGCAGATTTACAACCGGGGCATTGCCTAGAGGCCACTCCCCCTCAGTTGTAGCCTCGCAACAAGCCCCTGGGGCCAGTCTGCGTGTGTGACTATGTGGGGTAAATAGAGAGTTCCTGCGCCCACTCCGCCCCCGCGCGAGGCTAAGCAGGATACTACACACGCCGGCCTCATACAAACTACAAACTGTCTTAGACGCCGAACTAGACGACTGTGATGCTGGTAAATTCTGGAGGTTATTACTTTGCAAGTTCTAAAGCATAAACATAGCAATTAATACTGTAAGGGTACATTTTTGAGTAGTTTATGGCAATTGTTTATATTTTGTGTTATTCGACTTCATCCTTCATTTTACAGTAACCTCCAAAAATACCACGTGTCTGCAGTATATTAACAACTAGACAATTGAAAAATTCATAGTCCTTAAAAAATAGTCTGAAAATGAAAAGATTTAAAACAAGGAATCTTTTTCTCGACTAGAAGATGTTCCCATACTTATGGCCATAACAACTAGCGAACATTCATTGGCTTCGATCACGCCATTATACACTACAATTAATTGCAACTCTCCGTAGTGAAAATCATCACCACTCAACGATTGCAAGCGAGTGTATGAGTGTATCGACCGAAACTGCGTTGCTATATAGTAAGTGAAGTTACTATTGAACTTCTTATTGATTGTCCTTATTGGTTGGGGGGTTGAAGAACGGTCTTTTCTTACTGATTTACTATGTTTAACAACAAATTATTAAGATCCAACACTTTATGATAACTTTTACTGTTCATAGTTAAATAGAAATGAAAATGGGTGAGACCCGGCATGTTTTGCAATGCCAACCTGAAAACTGGTTTGATTGTTTCCTTGACAACAGCTGGAAGAGAGTTTTAAACCCTAAAATAGGTATGTTTATGACTTTCCTGGGGCTAAGCCCTGAGGGCTATATAAAACATTCCATATATGTACCGAGTTACATGACAAACGGGCCAGTAGTTTCCGAGTCCATCGATCACAAATATATAAATATATATATAGCCTATATATACAAACATCCTCTTTTATAAATATTTTTTGTATAGT
Organism: Neoaliturus tenellus; assembly: GCA_030545055.2. NCBI lineage: Eukaryota > Metazoa > Arthropoda > Insecta > Hemiptera > Cicadellidae > Neoaliturus > Neoaliturus tenellus. The sequence continues at coordinate 191,787,072 of CM061531.1, read as the reverse complement.
ATGCGTCACGGAAATACGGCATGAATTTAAAACAGTGTTACCAATTTGTGCCGACTCCAAAATCCAGCTGATGGCATCTCTTATATACTGTAATTACTGCAAACGTAGGAAAAATGAAAACAAAACAAAACAAAACTGACAACATCTCTAGGTAAGAATGATGTAAATGATGTAAATCAGCTTCGAGCTGTTTAAATTACCAAGCTAGCAATTTCGGGGCGCCTATTATAGTATAGTATTTTATTCCGCAACCCACAAATACTTAGTATTTTATCATACGCTGACTACTTTAATTAACATACGTCTTATGCAGAAAGGTAGGTAAAACGCGGAATCTTTTCACAACTAAAGAATGTTCTTGAAATCGTCTTTTTTACAAAAAAATATTAAATTTTAACGCTTATAAGATATTTTTTCACGGTTATAGAAAATTGTTTATATTTTAGGTTGGAAAGAATGCTAATATATCATTATTAATCATAGTCTAGATATGGTTTGACTAATTAGAAGTTGATCGCCTAGGTAAAATATACAATATTAAACAACTTGTTATAGATTAAATGAAATCTAATAAAAATAAATAAAAATCTTCATACATGTTGAAAAGTTAACTGACCAAACTCCAATTTATTTAGAAGTGCAAATAAATAAAAATAGCCCAGTTATTGCGTGGTCCTAATGCACTTATTCATTGTTCTTCTATCAGGTTAGGAAGGTTAGGAGAGGAGAGGGGAGCTTAACGCAATTTACGATGTGGTCAACATGTTGACATCTCGCTTGTTGATGGGAGCGGGAGGTGAGAGAAACTGCGAAAGAGTCAAACAGGAGAAGTGCGTAACGCAGGGAGTCTCGAGTCCGAGCAAAGGAACGCACATAAATACTAAATGGCGGGAGAGGGGCGAGTGAGAAAATATTGCCGCGAAAACTGAATAAAGCTTTTATACTCCACCCGCCCCTCAGTGGCCATTGTGGCCCTCTACTGGCTTGATGTTTTAATGAGTTTTCTGCAATATTGTTCTTTTTAGATTTAGATTTCTTTTAATTGGACATAATAAAGGTTTTTTGATAGGTCACCGAACAGTTGGAATCCAAGAATAGGTTTTGAAAGGTTTTGTTGAAAGAAATAAATACTTTTCAGTAATAAAGGATAGTAATTTTGTAATTCTATCAGTGTAATTTTTTTATTTACTTAAACGTATTTTTCGTTCTTACTCATAGGCTACTGTATTGTTTAGAATAGGATCTTTTTGACAATTTTATTTCGTTTTGAGTAGTGGATTTCTCTGAAGATTTACCTAAAGCATATGATAAACATAGGTAATTCCTAAGCTTACATTTAAGATTTTAAAGACTCCTTTAGTAGGCTGTCCCTCGGTTATGCAAAAATCCGCGAAATTCATTGACAAAGCCCATAAAAATCATTAGTTTAGGTTTTCATGGTAATAGTTTCTATATTGGCTGTGATCTAAAAAAAATATATATATATTTTCAAGCTCGTCCTAAAAATTTACATAAAAGGCTTCTTCCACGATTACAAAAGGTAATGCATGCAGAAATCGTTGTTTTAGACTTAGAGAAAAAAAACATCTATATCTTAATTCCAAGGACAATGTTCACCAAAGCGTTTTGAAAAACACCACCTATTAAGAAGATTTCATGAGCCCTTTCATCTCAAAACATCGGAGAGATTGTCATCTGAGAGAGTTCCTTACTTTGTGTACAAAGATTTAAGAAAGGGCTATCTCTAGGGGCAATAGGTATAAATTAATGAAAACCCCTTTTCTGGAAATGGAGGAGAATAATCCCTAACACCAAGTAAAAAACTCTGACTTCAAAATTAAGGGATCTCAGATATGTTGAACATCCAAACGGTGGTTCAAGAAGCTTTAGTGGCCGTTGTTCTTAAAAACCTTCTGGTTAGAACTCGGTCATTTTCTCTCCAGAACAAAGAATTCCCGAAAGCGTTAACATTTGAAATCAAGAAAGCTCGACGCTATTCTTTACTAAGAGTTACTGGGAAAACTGCAAGCTTTGACCTTTAAATCTGTAGCTAAAAAAATTGCTGTTAGCACTTTCAGATCACAGAAAAATTGTTACAATGAAAACGAAAATTTATTATTGTTAGGTAGTGTTGTGATCGGACTGTGAACACGGGGTTTTATGAGGTAAAAATTGCAAAAATTAGGGTTTTGGGTATTATTTTATCAATGTTTTAAAATTTTTACAATATGAACTAAA
>CM061531.1:191758079-191784734 GCA_030545055.2 Neoaliturus tenellus | reverse complement strand
ATATATAGGGCCAATTTTGCTCCAAACGCCGTACCGAGCGTCGCCCCGAACGCTCGGTATGGAAAGCCCCCCCCCCCCCCTCTCCGCACCGTCATCTGGCGCAATCACTCACGCTATCCCTCTCTTATATTTCCTTCACCTCGCTCGGTGGATTTGTCCGGTACGATGCTCGGTCCACAGTCTTGCTCGGCGAAATGTTCGGATTAAGTTTACGTCCCTGCACGGTAACGGAATGCTCGGTACGATGCTCGGTCCGGTGGAAAGTCCGGTAGTGTGTCTTATAAAAGGAATTTCCTTCACTTCAGTGAGGTGGTATCAAGCGGAACCGTATTTCGCGCACTTCCGGTGTCTAAAAAAATAGGTAATAAGTCTATTTGTAACCACTGCTATTAGAAAAATTGAAGAATGATGTATACGCTATTTGTTTGTAAGATTAAAATTTGAATCTCATCTGTGAGGGGTTCAAAATAACTTATACATTACTAGTTTTTGGTATTATGTACTTTAAAAACCAGTATTACGCAATGTTCTGATCGTCTTTCCCTACATAAAAAACTATCGTCAGTGAACCATAGTAGGCCCTACTGTATGGACACAGGTGTTCTAAAGTTGAATTGTCATTTAGATGGATAATAAAGAAGTATTCAAATAAATACGAGGAATGTGTCCTCCAACATCACTGAGTGATTTATAATGCGATAATGATTGTGTGTGTGTGCTTGTGTTAGTGAGAACCTCGACGTTTGCGAAAAGGCTAGTAGCGTCTCGAACAGGCAAACTCGCAGACCCCGTTTTTGCTCAAAACATGCGTTCGTAGTCCCCTGTTTCGGACGACATTTTTTAACCGATTTGATTGAAAGTGGTCTTAAACTGTTCAGAAAGAGTGCCTGCGTGTCTCTTGTACCTCGTTATTTCGATATAATTTCTTAAAACTATCTTAAAAAATTGTTGAATATCAAGTAATTTTTTCCTTTTTTAACTGTATTTTTAGGTACTTCAATGTACGTTTTTTATTATTATGAGGTAATAGAAACACGCGGGCACTCTCCCTGAACAGTTTAAGACCACTGTCAATAAAATCGGTTGAAAAACGTCGTCCGAAACAGGGGACTACGAACGCATGTTTTCGACGCTTTTGCAGGGGTGATGAAGACTCATAACAGAGCGTTGCCGTCGCTCCCCTCCGCTGCTGCAGTTTGAGCATGAGGCTGTTAAAAAACATAACTTTACTAACGGACAATATAAAAAATGGCTTTGCTAATGCCATAAAGCTGTGGACACTCCACTGTGGTTTCTTTTTTCTACCTCCAACATTTCCACTAAGTAAGCCTATTAGAAATTTGTAAATATAATACCGCAAAAATAAATGCATTGAATGCATAAAGAGTAACTCAATTCGTTCAAATATCGTGTAAAAATACCTTTATGCGGAAAAAACTAATAAACCGTTTTTAGAATAATCACTTTCAACAAGCGGTGGAATACCGTTATTAGCTAGCCTGCAGATTTTTGAACGGAGCTACCGTTTAGAATTAACGAGATCAGCCCTTCCTGATCGAAATTTGAGCAAAATTCAGTTGATCAGAACCCAATTAGATGAAAAAATGTTTAACTGAAACATCTTTTCTTCTTGATTTCCAAACATTTGTTATTACAACGGCTGTCTAACGGTTCAATGGATTGCCCTTCTTCTACAAGATTAACTTTGAAAGCCTGTGGGGCGTAGATCTGAGGGCCAATGTGATTTACAATTACAATACAATTCTGCTTATCTACAGGACACTACATTTAACAGTATGGACGGATTTCTCCTACAATGCACACAAGCTGAGAATAAAGGAGGAAAAGAAACATGATTGCCTAGTAATATACAGATTGTTTTCCAGGGTAGCTTACAAATAATTTATATTTAAATCTAGAGATTGAAAAATGCATTCATATAACTGACAACAAACATAAGTGTAAAGCAAAATGACATATTCCCAAGACTAGGGTTATTATATGGTCTCTAAAATAGATAGCCATAGAAAATAATCTGTTTATTACTGTATTAGGTACCTTAGCTAAGACACAGACTGTTTAAGTTGAAAGGCACTCAACGAGGAATTCAAAGATGAAAACACTAAGCTTTGTATAAAACACATGTTATTTACATAAAATTAACATAAAAATTAAATGCAATCATGATGTCAATAATTGTGATGGTTTCCGTCCACGGTTCGTAGGTAGACATTGTTCTTCGAGGGAACTCGCTCCTGGAGCTTGGGCGGCGGAAACCGCATCTCCTGACGATCCTCGACTCGGCGACGTCGTAGGCACTGGCAGCACAGCAGGTAGAGCCAGATCTTGACACAGACCACGCCACAGGAGACCAGGAACAGCGCTCCGTACACAACAAGGAACACGGTCCATTCCCTGACCGTGGCCATCACCGCATCCTGCAATACAGCTGATAGTTATGACATCAGACACAGACAGCACAGAAGTAGAGCCAAATCTTGACCCAGACCACGCCACAAGAGACCAGAATCAGCGCTCCGTACACGATAAAAAACACGGTCCATTCCGAAACTGTGACCACCACAGCATCCTGCAACAAGTCTGATGGTCATGATATCATGCATTGGCAGCACAGCAAGTAGAGTCAGACCTTGACACAGACCACGCCACAGGAGACCAGAAACAGTGCTCCGTATACACAAGGAACAAGGTCCATTCCCTCACCGAGACCATTACCGCATATTGCAAAACCGCTGGTGGTTATGACATCAGACACTGACAGCACAAAAAGGTAGAGCCAGATCTTTACACAGATCACGCCACAGGAGACCAGGAACAGCGCTCCATACACGACCAGGAACACGGTCAATTCACTCAGAATGGCCATCACCGCATCCTGCAACCCGGCTGACGGTTATGACATCAGACATCAGACATTGGCAGCACAACAGGTAGAGCCAGATCTTACTACAGACCACGCCACAGGGGGACCAGGAGCAGCGCTTCGTACACAGCCATGAACACGGTCCATTCCCTTAGATTGGCCATCACCGCATCCTGCAACACGGCTGATGGTTATGACATCAGACATCAGACATTGGCAGCACAACAGGTAGAGCCAGATCTTACTACAGACCACGCCACAGGGGGACCAGGAGCAGCGCTTCGTACACAGCCATGAACACGGTCCATTCCCTTAGATTGGCCATCACCGCATCCTGCAACACGGCTGATGGTTATGACATCAGACATCAGACATTGGCAGCACAACAGGTAGAGCCAGATCTTACTACAGACCACGCCACAGGGGGACCAGGAGCAGCGCTTCGTACACAGCCATGAACACGGTCCATTCCCTTAGATTGGCCATAACTGCATCCTGCAACACGGCTGATGGTTATGGCATCAGTCATTGACAGCATAATAGGTAGAGCTATATCTTACCAAAGACCACACCACAGTAAACCAGGAACATTGATCTGTACATGAAGAGAACGACGATCCAGTCCTTCAGCGTGGCAATCACCATAGTCTGCAACGCGGTTAATGGTTATGCATCAGACACAGGCAGGATAACAGGTAGAGCCCGATTTTGACACAGATCACGCCACAGGAGACTAGGAACAGCGAGCCGTTCAAGGTCAGGCATCGATGTATACTAATGGATTGAACTCTAAATGAGCCCCAAACGGTCCGGCGTGGATAGCGCTGTAGGGCAACTGCGGAATCAGCGTCATTTCAACGACAGTGCGCGCCGCCGTTTACACGCTCCTGTACCACAACAGAGTGGTTAAAGTGCATTGAAGTTTATATATTCCGTTTCTATATTAAATACTGAATCCAACAGTATAAATATTTTTTAGTTTCTAAACTAAAGGTAATTATTAAAGGTGGAAATGTGTGAGAATCAATTTAGTCGGACATGGAAAAGTCACTAAGCGAGGATTTTTTTTATTTTTGGGTCAGAAACAAACTTTCAGCGGGAAAGTTGTAGCCAATGAGATGAATTTCATGATTCAATCAAGAAACTTACGATAAAATGACTAGATCGTTGGCAATCGAATAAATAATAGTGGCGCGACGAAGTTCATTTTGAGCCTCGTGATCTCACTGAGGCTACCGCGGGTTTCTGGAGCTACAAATCTCGTAGTTCATTCGATAATTATTGGTTGCTGTGTACAAATAAACATGTTTAATTAATCATTTATTTTGATATTTGTAATTCAAATGTCGTGAAATATTAACGATTCATAACAAAATAAGTGGGTTAACTCAACAGTTACATCGAATATAAGAACCAGCTACAAATGACAAGGAATCGTAAGAAAATTAAAATAATTTTACCATGTATGCCTTGTAATTGTAAAGAAGGGAATTATGTTTTTGAAAAAGGGGAAAACAGGGAATTTTTACTTTACATTATTGAACCCCCTGTGAAGCAGTGGGTGGATAAGAGTTGTGTTTGTTTACATCAACAACCGTCGCGTCGGGTCCTTGCTCCTGAGTCCTAAAGCAACAGTTTAATTAATTAGCCTATGTGATCGAGTTTTGTTGAGTAAAAAAATGTTATATTGCTAGTTATCATTTACATTCTTATTATTACTACTAATTCAATGTTGTAATAATTTTCAGTGTATGTAATTAATTATAAATATAACTAACAAGTCTAAGCTATGTAAATCAACATGATACCCATGTGTTTTATTATTTATTAAATGTAGTAGAATGTTAGAATAGTAGTAGATGTTTTTTTTACCTGTAGCCAAGTCGTCAGAGGGTACCAAACAAAACATAACGTTATATTTTATTTACTTTATTTATTATTCTTTAATTATTTACCGAATATATTTTGACGAATGTGTTTGTATATGTTCCCAGATTTCCAAAAGACAAAAATCTGCTACAAAAATGGATACAAGCAGTTAAAAGAAAAAATTTTAAACCTTCAAACTATTCAAGATTATGTAACAAACATTTTTTTCTCCTGATACATATGAACGACTACCAAATAGTTCACGCAACACATTAAAAAGACTAGGTGTACTAAAAAGACATAGTCATCTTGAAATTTGGATTTTATACTACAACAAAAACATTTGTATCAATAAATTTAAATGTTACATATAATTTTTTTTAAATGTCGATAGGCTATACTGGGTTTCATTGTATTTCATAATTGTATTTCATAATAGAACAAGCTGTGTTACTGTATTGTGTAAAATAATAAGTATTCAAACATTTATTTTAAACTCATAAATTGTAAGATTTTGTAATAAAAAGTAAGAGAAATGGTTTAAAGAATTGCCATAAAATACAAAGGGTTAAATCAATTCATAGAAGCAATTAAAAATGACATTTCACTTAAATTCCAAGTTTGAACTAATTTTAAAATTAAAATAACTATAAATACTAGCCAATATGTGTGTCTATGGAAGCAGAGTATACTTGAGAACACGAATCAAAAGATTTGGTATATATACAAAATTTCATTGCCTAAAAAATGTAATTTAAGTAAGCGCTCGTCACGATTTTCCCTATGCTGCCCGTGTTAGCGGCCGGCGCTGTTGCCCTACAGCGCTCATCTCGGCCGGACCGCGAATCGGTTCGCTGCAACACGGGCGCGAGCAATCCAGTAGTATACATCGATGCGCTCAGGAACACGGTCCATTCCCTTAGCGTCGCCATCTAGTATCCTGCAAAACGACTGATGGTTATAGCAGCTATTAAAACTTGGCAGCACAGCAGGTAGAGCCAGATTTTGTCACAGACCACGCCACAGGAGACCAGGAACATCGCCCCGTTCACGACCAGGGTCCAGGAACACCGGTCCATTCCCTCAGAGTCGCCATCACCGCATCCTGCAACACGGTTGATGGTTTTGACATCAGACACTGATAGCACAACAGGTAAAGCCAGACTATGCCACAGGAGACCAGAAATAGCGCTCCGTACACGACCAGGAACACGGTCCATTCCCTCACCGTGGCTAGGCCATCAACACATGTTGCAACACGGTTGGTGGTTACCTATGACATAAGACATCACTAGCACTGGTAGCACATTATAAATGCAGAGTACTGTACTGGCAAGGCTATGTACGTTTCATTTTCTTTCAGCTCTAATTGATAAGATATTTAGGGGTTTATACGACTCGTGATTTTTTTAAGTCCTACCTTAATGGCTTAGTATCTAAATCCTAACCTGTAATTTTGTACTGCTCACTCTATAAATAGTTCCGAGATCGGTTGGGCTTATTGAGTACTTTTTAGACTAACATAAGCCCATGGAATGCTCTCCTTTTTTATGCCTTTCCATCGACGACAATTAGTTAATTGCTACTGAATTCTTTTTATTACTCGAGTCAACAAGTAGCCTAAAAAGTTGCTCAAAGACTAAATTGCGTCGTGCATTGTGACCGCGAGTAAAAAATAGACATTTTCTCCTTTTATTCCTGATCAGTAGAATATGAGCTAAGTGTTTCAATCATCATGCTTACTCAAGAAGCAAATAAGTCACAAGTGCCATAACATGACGTATCCAAATGACACAGAGTACGTGAGTAGAGCAAGTAAATAAAAGCTTAAAGGCTTATAGGCAACCACGTGGACTTTCGGAAGTTGTTAGTTCCTTGATACACGCAAAGTTAATGTGTCAGTTGACAATGAACTTAAAACTATTTAGTTTCTTGGGGTGTTTATGTCTTCTATAGCACTGTATTACCACCTGTGATTAAAAGTTGCACTTAATGAATCTTATGAACCCCACCCATTACACAAACCTTTAAATAATATATCAATTCTCATGTGTGATGTGACCATCAGTTTTCTATCAATTGAGGAAATGTAGCAGAATATGCATTGTAAAGTTGCAAGCAACAGAATTAAAGGGAAGATTCATTTTATTTTTAACAGTAGCCTACTCTTTGGACCCACACATCTTTTCTTGAGATAACATTGTATAGTGCTGCTATGAACAAATAATAGTGTCCTATCACATTCATTAAAAAAATTGCTATTTCTATTTATGAATAAGATTTCAAGTATCTTAATACAAAGTCAAGAATAGTATAAATTTTAGTAGACCCTGCCCTACTGTAATCTCAAATTCAAATTATTAAAAATACAATTATTATATTGATAAAGACTTTTAAACAAAAAATGTAATTAATTTTATACTGAAATACTTTGTTTTAAGGTGTTAAGGAAACCACGTAAAATAACGGGTCTTACTTTTATAGTTTTTTCGTGTTAGTATTGTTAGTATCATGTAAGACTTTGCAATTAATCGTCTATTACTTTTCAATGATAATCGTCCTATTACATAACTATCAAAATGAAACTACAGTAGCTATCTTTTAAAATTAAATGTAGTAGTGTTACGTACCTTGAAATCTGAAGATGCTGGACGATGACACAACGGCACGCGCTGCTAAAACTATAAATCAACAGCAGGAAACATTTCCTAACCTATGTTTTGAAAGTGGACCAACAGAGCTGCCCGGCGCCGGTCATCAGATCAGCTGTGAACTGTGAACTCCAGTGCAGCCAACACAACCAGATTCACTCAAATTATGGCACAATGTGTCCGATCTTCGACCCTCTCTGTCAATAATAAGTACAGTCGCGGCTCGTTGACGGTACAGCCGGTTACCGAACAAATTGATCCCCTGAAACTCACTCTCTAAATAATGGTTTAACGTAAAAGCTAACTAAGTATAACTTTTTGTTGAATTTAAACAGTGAGAGTATAAAATTTAAGCGCTTCAACTAAATCAAACCGTTTGAAACGAACTGACCACTAAAGAGTTTTAGGTTCTGGCCGATCACGTTTCCCAAAACAAATAATACTATGTAGTATCTTTCATCACTATACAGCGTGTAGTACAGTACTCTTTACGTAAGAAGTCAAGTTTTACGACCGAGGAAAATGATTCAAACAATCAGTTGTAACGCTGAATTTATTTATTTCCAGTAACTCCATAAAAACCTAGAATTTTACAACTTTTTACCTTGCTGCCCTTATTCACAAATTCATTCATCTCGTCGATAGGCCCTATAGTCTACTATTAAACAATCAGCTGATTGTCTGCCACTTCAACAGTTTTGTTTGTATTGTTAATAAACAGCTGATAATCTTGACACCAGCTGAATGTTTTCTTCATAATCAAAATAACCACTTACTGTAATTTAGCCCCCCCCCCCCGACGCGACGTTTGCATTTCGGAGCAGTTTATGACGTTACGTTAAAGTTTTACATTTCTTGGTTTGTCATGGGAATTTGTGTGCCGTAGTGTTTATCAAAGTGTCCCTAAATAGAGTAACATGTTTTGTTCTGTTTATTAAATAGAGTCTAACTGTCAAAGTGTCATTAATGACAATAATCCTCCATCAAGTGTAGCATGAAGCATCTGGTGCCCAAATTAGCCCGGACATGTCTATTCTGGTGAGGGAAATCCATTGTTTGTGTGTTGTTTGGCATTAATGTGTTTGACCTTTTGACCACAACCTTCTCGAAGGAAATCTATTCCAATACCATCCACAGACCAGTCGTATTAAACTTCTTGCTTTTTAGTGAAATTATATAGGCCTAATTTTCCTTTATGAATTCGGTCAATTTTGATTTTTTTACGATGTATTAATTTATTGTCTTTTCTTGTTTGAGAATGTAATACCGGTATACTCGAAAGTAATTAAGTAGCGCCTATAAAAAGTCTAATAATTTATTCCGTAGGTACGTGGACATGTCAACTTGTATCATTCGTGGTCCATTTTGAAGCGGTATCCTTAACATGCCTCCAAAGATAAGTAATAGTTACCCTTCTCTGTGCTGTGATGCCTCAAATTTAAACCGTTTTCAGCTTTTGATCTAGGCCTACTGTATTTCAAAAGAGATAAACTGAAACTTTATAAGTAATTTTTTTCGATTTGAGGATAGACTATCGTTTTAAGAAGGAGACGGGTTAAATTAAAAATTGTCGTGGCTGTAAATGTATTTTTACGTTTTAGGATAAACTGAGCGATTTGAATGTAATTTGGTTTGATACATTCTAATTCACTCGTGTCATATTTTTCAGATATTTTTGATCGTCCCAAAAGTGAAACACGTGGTATCTGTATCCAAAACTATTGTACGCGGTCAGTAGAATGTGGTTTTTTCCTCAATTTGATAAACCTTTCAAGATCTTGTACCCTACATAGACACCTTCATCGTTCCCACCCTCCGGTGTTCAATTGAAGCAAGTCATCCGTGTTATGTTTAATGAATGTGTTTACCGACCAGCCTAAAGACTGTGCTGATACGAGAGTAAGTTACGTGCAGTAAACAGTGCGCATTACATCAGGTAAACAACAAGGTATCAGTCGCCATCTCCACAACGCAAACATGTTTATCACTTATGTTGGCCGCCGCTCAAAACAATACCAAAAACTCCCACTATTGTTTTCTATGTTTAGTGACTACGCAAGAAGAATTAACTAAGCGTATTTCTATATAGAAGACTGCGCCTAATATTGTGCAGTATTTGGCTATCGGGGACGTAAGTAGGTGATGGCGATACGAACTGACAAAAACCCAGTTTCTCAAGTATAGCCTATATTAGATAAATTACAGTCGATTACAGTTGATAGATACGTTCTTCAAGCTGTCTTCATCTTACGTATAACGCAGAACGTAGAAGATATCAAATCCAAATTAGGCCAATTTCACTTTACGCCTTTTTTTTAAGTGTATGAGATTTTTAAAATTAAAGCTCAAACCCCGTAAGGGCAAGGAATAGTTTTAGTAATAATAATTTCATTGGTTAAGCAAGAAAGGTGATGTCGTTTTATAGATGTGTTAACATATTCAATTTTTTCATCGTTTTTTAAGGAGTCTGTTTATTTGTCATATCCAAACGTACTTATTGCCAGGCTTTTATTGAAGGCTGTGATAAACCGGCCACAGCCAGCCAAAGAGCATTGGGAACAGGGGCGAACCCAGGATTCAATTTCGGGGGGGGGGGGGGGGATATTTTTTGCGGAGGGGTCACACTGGGGGGTTTGGGGGTATGGAATACCTCCCCCCCCAGAACACGACAGGTCCGGGGGCCTCCCCCGAATAATTTTGGATTTTTTTTAGCTAAATGGTTAGTTTTAATGAATTTTAGAAGTTTAAATGAAACTTTTGGCAAACCTCTTCTCCATCAGAATTTGGAGTGAAAATAATATGGGTTCCAAATATTAAATAAAGAAATCAGACTATTATTTAAACTTGAGAAAAATTTATTGACTTTAAATAACGATGGAAAAAAATAACATTCAGGCGAATTACAGTAAAAAATTATAATCTAAAGTTTATTAAAAACACCAAAATACATTACTCATCAAGAGGTAAATAGGCCTACACGTGATTTATCTATAAGACACAGAACACAGAATCAGAGTTATTTATTTTGTAAAAATTATAATAGGTAATAACTAATAACAGTATAACACAACTGCAACATAAAAGTATTATACTCGTATTATTTTAACAGTGCATATATGAAGGCAAAAGATATTGTGTTTTCTCAAAAAAAGAATCAAGTTGTCAAATTTCAAGTGGAGTATGGTACGATATTCTACAGTCTAATAACAAAATAAGTACACTACTTAAAAATCGTCAAATATATGAGTTTATCTCTAAGATACACACGTTTAGACTAACTAAACGGCAAAACCACAGAATAACTAATAAGTTAGGGGTGGAAGCACTGCAAGTGAATTAGAGCACGCTTAGTGCCAATCGCAAGAGCTCGACAGTGCCAACACAACGCATTGTATGAACTCGTCAGTAATGCCAACGCGCAATAAATAATGTATTTCATTTCCAAAACTAAAATTACCTGTTTTGGATGTAATATTACTGATTTATATTTTTGCATTGTGCAATTCCCTTATTATTATTTATATAAGTCTGGCGTTTGAAAATAATTTTTTAACCATTTTTGTCATAGATTATTTTTATCTTTTGAACATATTTTTTTACTCTCCAACATTTCGGGGGGGGGATATATCCCCTTTATCCCCCCATGGGTTCGCCCCTGATTGGGAAGAATATAGAGGCCCATTCTCACCAAATAGAAACCAATCAGCTGGAATGGTTGTTATTAACCAGAGTTACCAATTTAATCCACTAAGATTGCTGCCGAAATAGAAATAGAATTAATGGATAGAAGCTTAGAGGTCATATTTTAATAGAGCTACGTTTTTGCCAATAAACAAATCAGTCAGACGACAGTAGAACAGTGTTTTTTCAATCAGCAGAATTTATGAGCGGCCTTGAATCGGCTGATCTTGTCTCGCTTTGGAGCCGAGCGGGCAACTCTCCAACACTTGTTTTGATGGTATTTTATCCTCACTTGTACAACATCAACGCCGCTGAAATTTTATAACTCCACTGATTTTGTTGTAACGCCACTTGAAGTTATAATTTTCTGTAACTGTCGAGTATTAATGTATTAGTTTATATTTTAACAGATACACCACAAATCTTCAAGAATGGGTCTTATTACCATTGTTATTACTAAATATAAATCGAGTTTCTTGTTTACTGTATAGGTTATTTGTCTTACTTATGATTATATTGTAAACTTAAAATATTGAAGAGGCTGAACACTGTCAATTTTAGTTTTTCTTTCTTCTTCTCTCTTGTTAGAGAACAATTATCATAATACTGAAGTGAACATTATACATTCAAATTGCCTTCAAAATTTAAAATTTATCTATTTCACGCATTGAAGACATAATAACAAAAACGCTCTTTTCTATTATGGATTGGCTACAAGACTAAGTTGCCCTAATTATTTCATCACGTAGTTAAGTTCTCCTATATTAGTTTCGTTTGATTGCCATGCCAAGAAAATGACAATGTTACCCTGATTTTACTGTCATGGAATAAAATTCAAACTGGGACTCGACGGAGTTTTATGACTTGTGGAAGGACGGCGTTGCGTCAGCCGCAGCCTGGCGCCGCGCCGCCGCCGCCCAGACCCAACGGCCAGCGACCAAGGAATACTATTGACTGGCAATGTGGCTCGCGGATTGAAGCCTGGCTGCACCTATGGTGGAGGGGAGACAGGCACGTGAGTGCGCGTGCGTCACACAATACCCAGCGTCGAGCGGCTAAGAACGGCCACTGTCATTGCAGCGACTACTCTTGCGCTCTGAGTAATTTTGATTAACGATGCCTTATTGTGTCGCATACGAGTGCAATAATAATTTAAGAAAAAAAGGTTTGTGTTTCTTTACACAGGCACGTAGTTGATTAGCTGCAAATGTGTTAATAGCTACTAGTTATCAATTTATTTTAGGCCTACGGTACTTTTGTTTTTTCAGTTTGCTCAGTTAATAACTTACACCAACTGTTGAAACTGCATTATACTTTAACATTTTATTACTGTCTACTTAATGTTTACTACACACTCTATTTATGATAACTATAAACTATTACAAAATATGAAATACTGTATTGCTGTAACTTGTTTGGTAAAATACACTGTTTCTACTTTTTCGAGGATTTTATACTGTGGTAAGAAGCGTTGTCCATCACTATGACTTAGGGTTTCGTCAAATAATTAGAAATTAAGAAATCCTTAAACTATTTATAAAATGTATTACGATGGAAAGCCATTAGCTTAGCTGCGAAGCGGTACGCCCGTTCCAACTGAATAATAAGATTTTGCTCTTTTATTGGGCGTGTACGTGGACGTCCCCGTTTAATACGATTTCCTTCCATGATAAACCATAAAACTATAGATTGTCACTTAATTACTGAATACTAACTACCGACACAATTTAGACATACAGCATATGGACAACTAACTGTTGACACAACCAGTACATATCTAAACAACAATAGGCCTACACGACGCTTATCTAAGACACGTGTGCGAGACAGTGTCAGAATTGCCAACTTTTTGGTGCATGGCAACGTCATTCGATGTTACCAGATCATTTGTTGTTATGATAAGTGTGGTTACTTTTTAAGAGAAGGGGCAAAATTAAACCTTTACTGTCAGTTTATTTTTTTATCTTTAGTTAAAAACTTTTTTATATCATAAATTTGCTGAATATTAACTACTTTTTTTTAACTAATTTGTATGTAAAAATATTGATAGGCAGGTTTTAACAACCATGTTATACAGTCAATAAGGGAGGCTACTTTTTCTGTTTTAAAAACAAACAGTTTTTATTTCTAATAAATATCTTAGTAAAATTTACATAGGTAGTATCAAATATCAATTAAAATTTCAATTAAAAATACACCGTATATATAAATGTATTTTTTGTAATATCTAGTGTCTTATTATGTTTGTATAAGCTAATTTTTGTTTTGTTTTAAATAACTATGTATTTTTAAAATCATACATATTTAAATTTTGTTAATACATTTTGTCGTTTTCAAGGAAATATTTTTCTTGTTTATTAATGCCTTTCCTTAGTCATTATTCAATAATAAAGTGTTGCAGTAATTATTTTGGATACAATCACCTTTAAAAAATAATAATTCACATAATAATAATAAAGTAATAAACTATCAAAGTTGTATACGTGCGACAAGTGCTCCGAACGGCGCGGCGGCACGGGTCGCGGCAGCCGGCCAGTCGGCAATTAAACTATTAACTTTGAATTAGAATAAAACCAAAACGAGGCGTTCTACAAAAAAATTTTAAATTACAAAGTTGCGATTTAAGTCTTTTCCAACAACTTTCCCGCTGACAAAATTCACCTGACCAATAAATAAAAAACTTCCTCGCTTACTAACTTTTTGATGTCAAAAATTTCAAACAAAAGTGCTTTGCTATAATTTTGTATTTTTTTCTTCGTCTTATTATTTTAATTTCGACATAATAATATTATCATAGGCACCCTTATATAGTAATGTTCATCATACTAAAATATCAAAATTTTATCTTGACTATAACTATATTTTTTTACAGTTGTAATGAAACGCGGCGAATTAAAATTTGCGCCCGTCGCGAGCAGTGGACCCGCTAGTTGCACCTATGTGGAACTATAGAAAGTGGCTTCAACACCTATCAATGTTAAAGGATAGGGATTGCCAGTCTATAGTATTCCTTGGTCGCTGCCAACGGCCCACCGCTCCCGAAACTGGTTCCAAAAAGAGAAACTCGCGATGTACCTACAAAATACAAAATAAAATACTTGTTTTCTCGATCACTCCCATTAATTTCTACGCAGGGACTTCGAGCTTTCTGAGCACTCAGTGTTCCTTTGAAATATAATAACAAACACGAAACACCCATAAGTTAAACGAAACCGGACATGAACTTGCTAATTTAAGAGAGATAAAATGAATATAAACACTGTAATACTGAGTTTCTCGTCCCCGATATCGTAACCCCCAATAGTTTCACCGTAATAAATGTAGCCGGCCATCGTCTTGTTTGAGTCCTGGCCAAGGGACAAGGACCAAATCCACCCAAGGTAATCTGTAGATTACCGTCAATTGTGTTTTAAATTCCAAAGTGACCATACCACTACCTCAACTTCCATCCACTCAAAATCAAAATTAAAAAAAAAGGCTCTACTACTACCCCATCAACTCCCAATTCTACAAAGTGATCTAAACTACCTCAACTTAAATCCAAATTCAAAAATGCCTTGTACTATCTCCAATTCCCATCAACTCTGAATGCCAAAGCGACCCTAGTTAGTTAATTCTGGTGAAAAATTTGGATAAAGAGAAGGTAAACTGAGATAGTGATGCTAGTTCCCGGTGGTTAAGTTGGAGAAGTTGAATCGACGCTAGTCAAGGTAAAAAAAGTCGCGTTTCAATTTGGCTTCCGAGTCGTTGGAAGGCGGTTTTTTACTTCCCGGTGCTCATAGTTACTTTTAGTTAGTTACTTCAATTCGTCTACTTTCGGTCATGCTACATCCGCAGACGAACTTTGTAGCTGTCGTGTCACGCCGTTTTGCGGAAGTTTACACGAGCATAGACAACGGCTTTTAAATTGTTTTTTTGTAAATTGAACTTTCCTGTAGCATTGGCCAAATTTTAACAATTCCCACTTTATAATATAGGTAGAGCATTAGTGTTAAAAAGAGTCTTTCTGACAAACACGAAAAGAAGTAAAATTTAGAAGTAATTTTCTTTATTCAGCTTATCTAGTCAAGGAATGCTTTGCTTTGCTTATAGTGAAACCCCTTTTTAACAAAATCAATGCTCTTCGAGCGTTTCATGCATTCTGCTATAGCATTAGAAATCTTCTGCGTATTATTTTTACGTCAGCGGATAATATAATCTGGTGTGTTAAGCTTTTCTTAACGACACGGCGGCGTTGCATCAGCCGTCGACGCGTTTTATCTCCAGGCTGGAGATATAAACAGCTGGCGGCTGTCGCTAATCAGCTGTTAGCAGACAGCCAATCACCTGCCAGTTCCTTGTTGACACGCCCAGCTGTTTATAGTGTATTGTTGTTATTTCAACTACTAATGGCTCCTCCAAGATCAGGGGATTTTCGAATACGTCATCTGAAATTTATAAATCGCTGCATAACGTGTTTTTAAGTTTAAGGATTGAAGGAGGAAAACAATATTTTGTTCATTAATGATCACTGTTTCCACTCGTTGTTGATGGCTCAGGAGAAAAGACTCATTTTAAGACCCTTTTCTATTAATTCAATTACAGAATATCAAGTAACAAGGGCATTACCATCAGGGTTTGGCCTATTCCTATAAAAACATTCAAATTCTCTGTCGTAGGAAGACATAATACCCACGTCGCAGCAGACCTGCATACTTAGCGAATTTCCAACATAATAAGAACATATTTTTATTTTCCCCATAAAGCCTATAGGGGTGATTTAATATATAGGTTTGCCGCCATGTGGGTATCGTAAGTAAATATATGTTTACTATACCTAGTGTATGTACATACAAAATTTGATCAAGATATGTCAGTAAATAAGCGAGATACAGGGTTTTGTTGATTTCCCATAAGAATAAAATGGTAAATATATTTTTGGATTTTCTTCGTAACCTTTTCAGCCAATTTAAAAGTTCAAAATAATGAATTGTTAGTTTTTTCAAGCTCTTTTAAATGGTTACGATTAAAAATGTTGAATTTAGAAAATTGAGGTCCAAAAATAACAAAACCCCACTTTTGACCTTTTTGAAACCCCATATAAAAACCCGTTGCCATAACCCGATTATGCTGGTTTGCGAACTCATTACACCTTCATACCAAAATGTAAATGTCCGGACGCTTTCGCGCGAAAACAACTCAACCGATCTTCATGAAACTTTTACATACAGGGTGTCCAGCTTCCACCTTTAATAACTTTTCCAGGTTATTAAGCATGCCAAAACAAACAGAAAAATCATATAAACATATGTCCTAAAATTCTTCGTTAAGCCGCTAGCCACCATTTTGTTTTTTACACCTAAGAATTTTTATTTCCGTAATGGGTTGTTGTATTAAGTTTACATTTGGCATGTACCTTAATCACACCAATGCTCATTTTCAGAAAAAGTATTATTTTTTCCTATGTATATTTTCAAAATGGCGGCTATTTTAAGTTTTTAAACTCAAATATCTCAAAAACGGTAAATTTTATAAAAATGTTACAAGACACAAAAAAGTTGAAAAAATTAAATTATCTAAACAGTAATACCAAGTTTATAAGGATCCGACAACAAATAACGGAGTTATTGTGGTTTTTCTGCAGAAAAACACTGATTTTGCACTATGATTAATGCCAATTTATTTTAAGAGAAAATCTCAATAACTCCGTTATTTGTTGTCGGATCCATACAAACTTGGTATCACTGTTTAGATAATTTAATTTGTAAACTTTTTTGTGTCTTGTAACATTTTTAAAAAAATTTACCGAGCGTAGCCACGGAAAATGCTAATTAATACGCTAATAACAAAGCAACATAAATAGAATTATTAAACACATTAATGTATTATTTTATGTTGTTGTCAACATGAGCAAAAATTTTGCATAGACCTGACCCAGGCAGCATAAAATTAGTAGTATAACTGCAAACGTCTGCTAAGTGGAATATTTTCCGGTAAAAAAAAGTAGAACGGAAGTCAAGTAGTAGAGTTTTACTTTTCATTTCCTTTACAGTAGTTGAATAATATAGGCCCATCCACCATACCAGTCCCGGTTTTAAGTGGAACCTCCACGAAGTCATGAAACTAAGGTTTTAAGGTCGTTATAAGTTGTTATGCAACAAAGTGAAATTATGAATTAGCAAGTTTTTCTTGGTATTTTATTCGTATTCTTGGTTTAAGGGAGTCGTGGAGCTCTGGATATGTGTATGACAAGCTATTAAGAGTAAGGGAGAGTTGACATTTAATGATGACAGAAAAAACGCTATGTCGAAGTCACAATAAAAATAAGTATAACTTTTTAACGAATGAACCATAACCATGACCGGTACTTTTTTGGACTATTCGATTCTAAAACTAAAGGTAATTGGTAATTTCTTTCGGGAAGAATGGTTATGTTGGTTTTCTCTGTTGGTTCATGTATTTTGGAGTACTGAATATACCCCAAAATATTCATTGTGTTTTAAGAGATATTTTCAAAAATTATTGAAATTTTGACACTTTTTTGCATTTAACCCCAAAATCAACTCCTAAAATTCCAATGTTCCTTGCATGTATCTCGGAAAGCACAAGGAATATTTTGGATTATACTTCATATTCTAATTCAATACCCCCAAAAACAAATAAAACCTCAGATAAAACTAGGATTTTATCTATGAGGTTTATTTTTCTTTACGGATTTACTGAACTAAACGGATTATCACAGAAAAGCTTTTTTTCCTTTGAAATGAAAACAATGGGATGTTTATATCATAATTCCTTTTTTTATGATTTATTGTAAATTCATAAAGCAATTTATACCTAAACGTACTGCACTAGAGCCACTTACAAAACTTTTACTTTTCCTTAAAGCTATTAAATTTATCTATTATTATCCACGACCGCCTAAAATGTAAACAAAATTAATTGATCGATGAGTGTAAAGTACATGCGGCCCCACCCCCGTGCGTCACGGCGGGCCGTGTGCTGATAAGATGATAACAGGACTGATAAGAGCCCGCCAGTGACGTCACAGGGGCACCAGTCACACACACACACACACACCCCTGCCTGCAGCGCGGCCTTGCGGCGGCGTCTCAAAGTGCAACTAAAAAATACTTGCGCATCCGCACTTGGCTAAACTCGGACATTGTAAACAACTTTTTACAGTTTTATTTATTTTTAAAGGCCATTTGGGATTTTTTCCCAATATAAATTGTTGACACTGGATAAATTTTATACAGTGTCCTTTACTTTTAATTTCAATCTATTTTCTAACTTGCTTTTGACGGACTTAACCTGTAGAAAGATCAGGTGGAATCTATTGTGTTCAAATATATGTATTACTGTGCAGTATATTTTATCACTACGAAGTCTAAATAAGGTATACGCTTTTCGTTTGAGGTCAGTTTTACTATCAAGACGTCAGCCGAGGTTTTGAAAAACTAAGGGCCGATGTGTATGGACTACTTTTTTGGCTTAATGCTTAAATTAACTAATCGTATACAAAAAAACGAAGATTTTATAACGTATATATCTTGCTAACAATTAGACAATCCACCTTGTTGCTATTTAAAACGATCAACTGATAGTATACTATCGCTGCAGTTTGTACTGTTGTTCACACGAACAGTTAGTTGATGACCTCAGCACCAGCTATAGTGGGATTCACGAAAATAGTCCAATGAGAGTAGATGCATTGTTGCCAGATTTATTCTAAAACACATTTTTATACTGTATTACACATTTTAAACATAACAAAAAATGACAACATTGCATGGTGAGAGGGGGTGAGGGGGGACACAGCTGTTAAAATTTCCATCGGACTATTTTCGTGCATCATACTATAATACTTTTACTCACTAGGGCAAAATATGACTAATTTTGCGACCCAACGATTATAGGAAAAGCCGCTTTCCGATCAATAAGACATAAAAAAACTAATTTCAATTGTTTCATATCTTTACGGAATATCGTGGACGACTACCAGCGACCATGGAATAATCAATTACACGTAGTCAACCATTAAGTAATAAGTTACCTTTGTTGAGTTCGCGGGAAACGCTCGCGTTATTTCTTTTCTTGAACTTCAAGTTGGAAATTTCCTTTTGAAAATTGCACTCTGCAGTTGTAGGATTCCATTTCGGTTTCTTGGAATCATTTAGAGGCAGTGCTGAGAATAATATGACTACTCAACATCAACAATGAAGGTGTAGATCATCGTTTTTCCTTTCAACGTCGTAATTTTATGTACGGTATCCATTTCTTTTAAGAGTATTTCATTTCATAGAACAAAAGATTTTATATTTTCCTGGTAGCTTGTGATTTGGAAATCGCCCTTGTAGGCCTACTTATTATATAACGTAATCACACGTGAGTATTAAAACTAGTTATTGTGAGCTGTGAGTATTGTAATGATTTTTTTAACAATTAAATATTGTACAGTTTGAAGGTGTATTCATAAAATTAGTATTTATCTTAACCCTGAAGCAAATTATAAAAGAAGTGGGGAATTGTAGATTTGAAGAAGAAATAACAGATAAAAGAAAAAGCACCAGTTTTTTTTTAATTTTTTATTTAATTTTCACCAAGAACTAAGAATTGGCAAGTACGATAGCTCAATGGGTTTGCATGTTTACAAGAGCTATATTAAGACAATGTCGTATTGAAACCTTATAAGTCACGTAGCCTGACGTGTTTTATCAGATGAATGTTGCGTGACGGTTAACCTCATTTAGTTCCAAAACTGCTATAGTTACACACCCATAATAGAAAAAACCGTGTAAGAGTGGCAGTAACCAAAGATAAAATACCCCCGTCGCAGGAGACCTGCGTACTCAGCGAATTTCCAATGGAATTTCAGATTATTTACTTTCCCCTTAAAAAACACCATAGGATCGAGTATGTAGGTTTTCTGCCATTGGGTGTTGTTAGAAAATCTAAGTTAATCAATAATTGGTGAATGTAAACACAAAATTGTATCAAACTCTGGCAATTTTTTATTTTCCCCATAAACCCCATGGGGTGAGTATGTAGGTTTGCCGCCATATGGGTTTTGTAAGCAAGTATAAGTTAAACCTTATATAGATAATGTACATACCAAATTTGATTAAGTTGTGTCAATAAATAAGCAAGATATGGGGTTTTCTTGATTTCCCATAAGAATAACATGGAAAACACATTTTTGGATTTGCCCCGTAACCAGTTATGCTATGATAAAAATTCAAAATACCATATTGTTTGTTTTTTTAAGCTCTTTTAAATGGTTTCAGTTAAAATTGATGAATTTTAAAAATTAAGGTCCAAAAATGCCAAAAACCCATTTTTGACCCCTTTGAAACCCCACAAAACCCCGTCCCCATAACCCGACAATGCTGGTTCGCGAAATCATGAAAATAGACCTGGTCTTACACCTCCATACCGAATTTCATCAAAATCGGAGGTCCGCTTCAAAAGTTATCAGTACCACGGACACATAGATAGATAGATAGATAGATATATAGATAGATCTTATATTTTGTCTTATATATATATACATATATATGAAAATGAACGAATGGTGTTTTTGGCTTCTGGGGACCTCAAAATGAAAAAGTAAAGTGGTCCCGGGCTTAGGTCTTACCATGGCTACTACCGTAATAGCGTATTCCCTATAGGGAAATTCGCTAAAACGTCTTTACATGCTTGCTAGTCCTTTATTTGCACGATTAAAATGTAGATTATAGTGTAAACAAATACATTTATTCTAAGTATCAAAAATACTTTAAGACTGAACTACTACATATTTGACACCTTACATCGAACTAGGAAAACCATTACATGTTTAATAGGCTATTACCATAATTTTAAAATATATTTTATGAATGTTTATTTTTGAGATGGAAGGCTCGATTCAAAGTTTTTTTAAATAATGCCACGCAAACAACCTAAATCTAATTATGTATAATGTCACCTTTTCGTCATATATAAGTTATTTAAAAATTGTATACATAGTAATTAATAATAGTTACAGCACTGTAGTTAATAATTTAGCTCTCTTTGTTCAAGTTGAAGTAGGCTATGTTTTGTAGTTTCCAAAATTTTAGTTTACAACTATAGTCGAGAGCAATAGAACAGGCGTGTCAAGGTCAAGTCTTTTAATAAGCCAGCTGATTTTTGCTCATTTAACTACATGTTGATTAGCTTGACCTTCACCCGCCTGTTCTATTGTCCCCGACTATAGTATTGTACGTCAATGCTTCCCTAGCTGTGGATCAGTCTTATGATAGTTTACGGTCACTTAAACCGAAGATTTCGAAATTATATATCTTTATTCCCAGTTTCAAAATGGCATTCGATTAAAAAATTTAAAGCTAAATGCCTAAAAATAGTATATTTTACAAAATTACAATGCAATGAATAAATGTGAATTCTAATCATTTAGATACCAATGCCAACATTAAAAACACAAATAACCGAGTAAATCAAATTTTTGAGTGTGCAGTACCGGCCGCATTAAATTTGTATTCCTATATTCGACTAGGTTAAATTTCAAACTTACGCTACGCCTTTAATATTGGTCGAAGAATAAAAAAAATCTTTTTGTTGTTTTAAAGGAAATTTTAATATATAGGACACTGTGAAATAAAAATCAAACAATCAATAATAAAACTTTTAATTTCATAGGGCCCTAGGTACAAAAATATTTTAAAATTACATAAAGATGAATCTTTTTCGACCAATATTGAAGGTGTAGGTGGATGTTTGAAATTTTGAATTAGTCTTGTAGGAACAAAAATCCATTGCGGCCGGATAACTGCAAACTGTTACCAAATATAAAATAACATAACCTAACCCTGCGAAAGATTTAGTATGTTTTCGTTAAGAAAAAGTCTCATTTACTAGCTTTTTTTGTTTCTGCAGCCTTGGTATATATGTTAAAATAATTAAATTATAAAATGTGTTTATTATGAAACTATATAGCCTATTGTAATTTGGTAAAATTTACCAATATTGAGATATTTAACTTTGACAGTTTTGAATGAACGATATTATAAACTACCGCATTCATATCAAATACTGTACTGTTTTCTTGTAAAAGTAATCCATGGAATTGTTCGTGTCTGGTACAACCATGTCGTCCGTGGGCGATATTTCGTTCAGCGGTTGGCAGCAGTGCGGTTGGCGCCTTGTGGGAGTTGTTTTGAAGAGCAATCCTTGATAAGCCGGTAATTGGCCTAACTCGGTCCCCAATTGGCCTGTAATTCAGTGGCGGCCGGTGGTTAGGGACGGTGGAGGGGCTCTTATAATTATTTTATTTATATTCACGAAAGTGAAGATAAGTAATGTATCTTCTTCAGGAAAACGGTTATCTCTTGTGTCAATAAATAATATTTACTCAATCGAACAGGTATAATTCGATCGCAAAGGTGAATTAAATTGCAATATAGCCTAAAAATCTTAATATCACAATTAATTGCTGACGAAAAGTTATCACTCTGCAGTTATCAGTTATGTACAACAGAGATGACAATTTTTAGGTCAGTTGACCTAAAACAAGCATTGATTTTCTGTCAATTTTATTTATTGATTTGAATACGTTTAAATGCATGGGCCTACTTCTTTTTCCTGACATTTGTTTTTGAATTGAGGAAACAAATCAGACTGAAATAGTTTTGCCGCAGACAGGTGTTTTCTAAGAATTTAAAGCGGTCCGCTACGTACCCCGGATGTTAAGATGTCACATTCCTTTGCGACAATATATTTCCGGTCTTCAAACCATGTTTACGTCTGGGTTCAGGTACGCTATTGTTCACACACTTGACTAATCCAGTTCAGTGGAGTTTCTTGTTTTTTGTACTTCAGATTAAATTCTTTATCGTAACTGAAAGCCTTAATACAATCAATTGTTTTATTTACTTTAAAGGACACATCACAATTTGGGATTATATTGAGATTGAATATGAATACATAGTCAATGATTTTGCTAAACGAAGTCCAGGCAAAAAAAATAAATAAATATAAATAAAAAATCTGCATTTCTCAAGACATTTTGTAGGCCTATAGTTTTATTTAATGTCGCAAATCTAATGTCGGGCCTCCCAAGTCAAATTCATTCAATTAATCAAATTCTATTCACGCATTGCTGTGTTTGTCACTCGTTTTATATTTCTTAACTTTTTAGTTCAAATGTTTAATCTCTGAAATGCCACTCATGGTTAAGTCAAGATCCTGAATCCCTATAATCAAGCAAGTGTTACAGAAAAACGAGTTATTAATTTTACAGCCACAGAGCCAATTGGCCTAATTGTATACATTTCGAAAACACTTTTGATTAAAACGATTTTTCTCTTTGTTCAATTTTGCATTTGATTAATAACTAAATTGGGCCTTGGAATCCCCGGGTTCTTCAAAGTAATTCTAATATTCAATGCTTTTTTCATTCTATTACCTACTATACGATTTACCTGGTGTAAATGTTGCTCATCACCAAAGTCACCCATTTCACTATCATCCATTTACATTTCCTCACAAATCTATATAATTCACTATTTCAACACATCGCACACCAACACGTACAACATTACGCTCAAAAGAACCCAGACGGACGACTGAAACGCGAGGGAACTGACAGTCACATTTTTGGCACTGCTCGGTTGGTAGCAGTGGCTGGAGCAGTGGCGCGCGCAGCCTAGGGCGCCGGGCAGAGCGTTGCATTAGGCAGCCGTTGTGTGTGCCTGTGTGAGTGAGGTGCGCGTATGCGCGTCTCCATTTGATTTTACAAGAGCGCTAGGACCGCCGTGGCCGGCGTCCGTCGCTCCGGCCCGAGCCGGCCGCCGTAGAATTAGAGCCACAATCGTCGTCGATTTTCCATTTATTTCGGTACGATCTGTTTCTATCTTCAACTTATGACCCTATACAATTGTCATTCTGTTAAATATTCTCATATTAATATTTTTGTTAGTTTATTTTATTTTGATTTTTTAGTAAATTCTTTAGGGGGGCGGCGTCCGGGGAGTCCTTACGGGCGAGCCGCCACTGCTGTAATTGTGGCCCAATCCTACTCACCTTAATTGGACTTCGGTTGGCAAAAACAACTCATTTTTATGCCAGCATAGTATTGCGATTTGTTTAAAATAATATTTTCGGCATGTATCGCTTTATACGTTTATACGTTCATGCTTTGTGGCTAGGTTAAAAATAAAAGGTAAAAAAAGAATAAAACGGTGAAGTTAAAAATTAAATTAGGTTACTTATTATTGTATCAGCTTTACTGCTGACAAAGAAATCTCTGACAGAAAAATAAAAATAATCTTTCCGCAGAACCACTTTTTTATGTTTGTTTGAATAAAATCACAGAAAAATGAAATGATATATCGTTTCCTTTTTCTGTGATAAAATTAAACTACAATTCCACATTAAATTTGTTATTACTACAAATACTTAAAGATAATGTATATTTATCTATTTATCAAATTACATATTTATTAAGTCTTCGCAGGGGTCTATGCTATGTACGTGAAAATTTTCAACAATAGTAAAGCAGTACTTCTAATGATTTTCCACGGCACTTACATGATTTCTTATGTATTTGCCGCGGTGTTCGTACTTTGGGCCGCGGCCAAGACTGGCACATCACTTCAGGTGCATGGCGCGGCGTTCGAGCGCCTGTCTTCTATATTACGTTATGTGCTCACTTCCCCGATCTCCCTGATCTGAGTTGAGGAACCCCTCGGTTAGTGTCTCCTTCCCCCCCCCCCCCAATTAAAATCCTATCTATGCCACTGCAGCAATCTACGCGAATTATGATTTTTAGGTGAAGCAGGCAAAAGTGCCTCAATGTTTTATGTAGTCCATAAGATGAAGACCACATGATTTAGCGGTACTGATTATTGGCTAATCCCAAAACACAAAATTATTTTTCCTTCATAGTATTTTATTCCCCTGCTTCGGTCGCCGTTTTTCAACTGATTTTCTTTAAACTTGGTAATCGTTCAGTGGTTCAGTTGAACAATCGTATCAGGTCCCTTACCTTTATAGTTTAAAAATGTGAAAATATTACTAGGTCTACTAGTGTTGTCGCACAGTACTAATACTGTACCATTTATTTTTACTGGTATATCAGGTATGAGGGACCTAGATCTGACCTTAATTTACAAGACAATATATTTTTACCAATAAATATCCAAAAACACCGTCCAAAATAGGGGAATGCTGAGGGATGTTTACGTGTTCTTACATGGGTGAAGATGAATCTTAAGAAGATGATTTCTCCATCACCAAAGGAGAGAACGATTAGGATGGAGAGGTCTGGCTGGAGGGAGTGGTAACAGATTGCGGTTATTGCCAGTGTTGGTTGCAGACCAGTAATTACAGAGCAAGAGGAGAATGGAAAGTCCCCGTGACCTTGGCAACAGCTGAGCGAGCAGCGAGCTCGAGCTGGGCTCCACGCTGTCTACCGGCGGCGCGGCGCCTGCCTCACCGCCGACCACCTTGACCGGCCGGCACTAGCAACACACGTCAGGCCAGGCAGCAGCGGTCACAGGACCGGGATGGTTGTAAAATTTGTAGTAAATCACAATAGAGCATTTGTACCATCGCTATAGTAAGATTAACGAAAAAAGTCCGATGAAATTTGATGCATTTTTTGCCAAATCTATCCAGAAACATATTTTTATACGATAATGCACATTGTAAACATTATACCAGAAATGACAAATTACTCAGTTGTTAAAATTTTCATCGGACTATTTTTGTGAACCTTACTGTAATGTAGAATGTACAAAAAAATGAGATAGAAATTGTAACAGCTGTGTTCCCTGTACTCCCCTCTCGCCCTCTTTCGCCCTCCAATGTTGTAATTTATGTGCTGTTTACCCAAGATGTTCATAGTCGCTGGACAGGTGAGCTATAGATCCCATAAGAGCAATGGTGCCAATTTCAGCGATCCGCAGTTAAATAAACGGTATCAGATAACTGACACATACTTTCTCCCAAGAATATGAAAAGGTGTTAAAAAACTCAAAACATTAATGTCTTGATGGCTCAGTCGGATAGCCACCAGGTGAGCAGCACGAGTTTTTGCATCCAAAAATAGTTTTTTTAACACATTTTGCTCTATAACTTTTGAACGCGAATTTTCCCAGAGATGCGGGTGGTGTCATTTTATTCAGCATTTTAATCTTAATAAACAACAAAAATTTAATCAAAATCGTTAGAGCCGTTTTTGAGAAATTTTGATTTTTCACGTTTTTTTGGGGGTTTGGGGGGGGGGGGGGGGTAAACTACCCTTAAAAATAAAAAATTTAAAAAAATGAAAAAAACGCCTGGAATTATCGTGGGTTTGAACCTACATACCAAGTTTCACCAAATTCGGAAAATTGGGGCATTCACTAGCTCTGTTTACATCCTGACACACACACACACACACACACACACACACACACACACACACACACACACACACACACACACACACACACACACACACACACACACACACACACACACACACACACACACACACACACACACACACACACACACACACACACACACACACACACACACACACACACACACACACACACACACAGA
>CM061531.1:191710488-191758056 GCA_030545055.2 Neoaliturus tenellus | reverse complement strand
TTGCATAAGCGTCATTTCAGGATTCTGATTGGGGGGGCAAGATTTTCATAAGGTCATACCCCCTCCCCCTTCCTACAAATACGCCAAACATCTTAAATTTCGCTAACAACTGTCGATAAAAACTAATTAAGTTTACATTGTGACACTAAGCTGTCCATAAACTGTGAACTTTTAATATTATCTCACAAACCCATGAAAACAATAACCCAATGCAAGTAAAATTTGATTATATTACGTGTAGAAGGTCATTATTCTCCGGAAACTGCCAGTGGTTACTGTGATGTAAAACACCTTAAGAGATTCAAGGAATTTAATTGGTTAATGGATGCTAAATCGTTGAAATAAAAATACAAAAAGAAAACCATTGTTTTTGTAACAAATTAGTTATTTTTATTGAATATTACTTACAACTCAAAAATTTTACAGTCGGATACATAGACTAAAACTCCATAGGCATACATATGGTAAAACAGATTGTAATATCTTTATCAAAAATTATTTTTTGACAAAGCACCTTTGCAGTCTGCCGTCTAATGAACAAAAATAAAATTTAACTATTGTTGGTTAGTATCAGTACAGCCACGGTATACATTGCCGTACATTACTGTGTACCTAAATTGCTATTGAGGACAAGAAGAGTATAAAAAATAACGAAGTAATCAAACAAAGATAAGTAATGATTTACAAAAACATCTATTCATATTTAATACATGATATGGGTTTTTGTACAAGGAACTCTTCCCGCAGTTTTCAAGAGATTTAAATGATTTTAGTGCCAGTGGATAGAGCTCGGCGTGAAGTTGTTTCTAAAGTAAATTGGTAAATCATTTATTTAAAAAGGGGGGACCTACAAGTCCTTAAAGTTCGGCTCATAATTTTCCCATTTCATTACCTATCAGTAAGGAAACTGATTGATTTTCAAGTGAACAAGTGTAAAGTATAAACATCGGACATCAGCGAAAGTACTATATATACTTTTTCACACAAAAGAGGTTATGTTTAACCAAGGCAAGGTCGCTCTACCTGAGCTCGAACTTTTAACTTTTATAAAAAGTTAAGAGACAATCTCTTATTTAAATTGGTTAATTTTAAAACACGGTTCCCGTAAACCTCTGCAGCCAAAACTCGCCTAGCGCTACGGCCGCGGCCGCGAGGCGGCATTCAGGCTCAGGTAGACCCCATGCGGAAGATATTTAGAACAAAGTTGTGGGCGTTTCATACATTGTAGAATTAACACTGAGTGGTCTCAAATGAAAAGTTTTGGCCGAGGGACTATAGAAAAACAACGGAATGTCCAAAAAGCTATGAGGAAATTATAAATAATGTATAAATGTCCTCCAGAAAAAATCATGGAGAACATCACCTTAACATCACATTGTCTGTTTCACTTTGTTTTTAAAACGATAACCATGACGCCAATGATTAAAGACTATCTTTGAATTAATTATAGCCTTCTAATTGATTGTTTAAATCGATGATACAACCTTTCTTGACCATTGGTGTTTCTACAATAAATTAAGAAAAAAATTAAAACTTCATGACACACAGATATACTAATACATACAATCAACACAACTGTCTCATTCCCTTGACGTTGTTGTTGTCCAGCTTCCAGACCCGCGCATGCGCCTTTTGAATTAAACTGATACTGCTGTCTGCTCAGTCTGCTGTCTGCCTCTAGGCTACGCCACCTCACACATTGGCGCTCTTTCTGTAGCGGGAACTCTAATGAACTATTGTTATAATGCTAGATGGGACTTCCTGCCAAAGATGACGATTGCAGAATGAGTCAATTTAAGAGTTTTACGTAAATAATTCAAAGTAGACATTTTGTTAAAGTCTTATTCAGAAGTTTATAATTCTTATACCAAAATATTTCACCATATTACATAACCTAACATTTTAATTTCAAATTAAAATAAAAATCACCGAAATTATTGGGGGGGCAACTGCCCCCCTTGCCCCCCCCAAATGACGCCTATGAAATTTTGTTATAATATCTTTCTTTTTTACAATTTTTAACACAAATCAAGGAAACAGCGAAACTGAAAAAACTATAGGACTTCCTGAGTAGTGGGAAAAAGCCACTTCTAAACCGGAAGTGACGTCAGCTGCCAGGGCAGCTGCAGGGGTCAGATGGTGTCAGCTGCCAGGGCAGCTGCAGGGTGCAGATGGCGAGAGCATATGCACTGAATTTGAAGTAGAATTGGGCATGAATGAAGAGTTAGTTGAAAAGTAAAATTCAACTGTGTTAACTAAACTCTAAAAGTTGAACAAAAATTAAGAGTAAGATCAAAACTGAAATTCAACAGTTATAACTGGGGGGCCTGGAAAGTATGTCAAGGTCATCCAGAGTAAGTTTTAAAAAAAGCCTACCCAACTACCACCAGAAATAGTTCAAAGTTGAACTAGTTGGTGATAGTGGGATAATTAATTCATTCGTGCCATGGGAGAGGTGTTTATTGTTTGAAAGTTGGCGATCGAATGAGAAGCGCCGCCTAGGGAGAGGGCTTATAAAACGGCAACCTTCCCCCCACCACCCCTTCCCCCACTCCTTTAGACTAATAACCGGTCGCCGACTCTATGTGGTAAAACTGTACCAGACATGGCGGCCGCTATGGATAAGTCTAACCTCAAATATTAGCTCAGCTGAACAGAATAGAGAAGGATGAAGTAGGAATTGTGGTTAGAGCACTTATATAAGGAATAGTGGGGGTAAAATAAAAAAACTTGTTGAACACAGTCGATAGGTGTAACAAGTTCAAAGTTGTTGAATTGTAACATAGAATGCAAAATGTTGTAAAATAACATTATCATCAACATTAACCTGCGAAGTCTTTGAGTATAATGGGTTAAAACTGTACTTCTTCCTAACTCTATTTAAATTAGTTCTACACTTTGAAATTGAAGGTTTAGAAGTACTTCGTAATATGTGTTGTGTTCGCAAAAGCTTTAATTTTAAACATTGTGCAGTCATCATAACCGATGTGTTAAGTTCAGAAGTTAAAATAAGACTGAGATATAAAATGAAGTGTAAAAGAAATTGAAACAGAAAGCCAGAGTAGTAATTTTATAGGTTAGAATTTACGAAGGCTATTCCATGGATAATTCTAACCTCAAACCTAGTAAGTGAAGTAGTCATAACATAAAACTAACGAGAGATGATGACCGAGCGGATGCGAGGCAATGAATGTTTGTAGCGCGATAAACTACCCGCCTTTATAGAGGCAATAACTCCAGCCAGATGGCGGCAGATGGCAAGCAAATGACTGGTTGACCGACTTTCACCTGAGTAGTAAGAGAAGTAGGGTTCTGTGTCTATCCCTACTCCTTGGGGTCAATGACCGACCGGAAAGGTCAATGACCTCCCCCCCCCCTCCCCTCCCCCCCCTCCCCCCCCCGAAAAAATGGAGCCCCCCCCCCCCCGAAAAAATGGAGCCCCCCCCCCTTCCCCCACTCCTTCCCCCACTCCTCCAGGTCAATGGCCGGTCACTACCGGTTGTTGACTTTATGTGGTGAAACCAGACTAAATATGGCAGCTGCCATGGATAATTCTAACCTCAAACCTGCTGCGCATGCAACGAGTTCTCCGGATCGGAATAGTGACTATGCTATTGCGCATGCGCCTAGTCCTGTATTACTCACTTTAGCGCTACTGCACATGGATAATTCTAACCTCAAACCTTGGTTTTGCGTTGCTGTGCATATGCTGCTCCCCACTCCTTCGCCTTCCTTTTACACTGCTGCGAACTGGACTGGATTGAACACTGTACTGGAGTGAAACAACTTCCCCCACTACTCGAGAATCCGAGGAGCAATACGAGCCTGATCTTAGCGTCAGTCGTCAACAAACTTTCATAGCGAAAGGTTGTTGGCGACTCAGCAAGAGGTTTCAAATATATAGTAGGCCTATATATATTTGAACTTCTTCTACTATGTTGCGTTTTTTAATGCAATGTGGTATATGTGTGTGTGTGTTTAGTTTTAAGTTGTATTTAATTTAAGAAATAATTTGCGCATTGCGATGTTAGTTATAAGTTGGGTTTAGCATTAAGGTGTATTAATTTTAAGAGGTGTTTAGCATTAAGGTGTATTAATTTTAAGAATAATGATGGTATTTGGTTGTGTTGAATTATTTGGTTTTTAATAATGATGTGTTGTTAGTTTTAAGTGTTGATATTAATAATTTATGTTGTTGTTTTGCCTTTCAGCTAGATGTTAGGGGGTAGATTAACTGTAAATTCAGAAGTTCAGTTGAACTTCACTTAGAAGGGGTGGGACATCCGCAAATTGCGGACTAGGTTTTTTGCATTTTGTTTAGGAATATGATGGGTGGGATTAGTTTGGGTGGGTGTTAGAGTTGCGTTTTTGCATTAGCTGTTCCAGTTTCCCTGAAATTAATGGTTACGCTTTGATGCGGACGGGACGTTACGCTTTGATGCGGACGGACCAGGGCCTCCCTGCTGTTCCAGTTTCCCTGAAATTAATGGTTACGCTTTGATGCGGACGGGACGTTACGCTTTGATGCGGACGGCCCAGGGACCTCCCTTGCAGAACGTAACTAGTGGGTTGGGAGTGGGAACCGCTAGGCAAACAGGGTGGTGGGAACAGTATTACTGTTCCTATCACCTTGGATCATTATAAATCTTGAATGACCTTGACCCACTTTCGGAAGGGTCAATGACCCCCCCCCCTCCCCCCCCCTCCCCCCCCCCCCTCCCCCCCCGAAAAAATGGAGCCGATTCCCCCCCCCCTCCCCCCCCCCCCGAAAAAATGGAGTCGACCCCCCCCCCCCTCCCTCCCCCACTCCTACCCCCACTCCTTCCCCCACTACGGGTGAACGACCGGTCATGACCTGAAAAATTAAAATGGCTATAACTTGATAACGGATTGACGGATTTGGACAAGCGATACATCATTGAAAAGGTCTATGTAAGACAAACATTTTGGTAAAAGAAGAATTTGGTTATCTTATTTTAGTCAAAAGTTATGCGAATTATTTTAAATAAATACCTTCTCTTTCCCCTTTTCCCCCACCTCCCAGGTCAATAATCAGTCTCGGCCAGCTGCTACCCCTCTCATTTGCATATTGTTATAAAAGACGTACCGACTGCGGCTAACATTTCATTCTGATTCCAGACGTTACGCTGCGAACTTGGAGCCACAACCATGTTATCTCTGCTAACTACAACTTCTACTTTAACTTCTACTTCGACTTCTATTTCTACTACGGCTGTTCCTGCACCTAAGAAAACTCTTCGCCTCAAAAACCTTCCTGATTGCTACAAGAATCGACTTGCATCTCAACCTTCAACTTCTGGAGCTATTCTTCCGCCAACTAACACTTCTAGACTTCGTAGTATTTTTTTACCGCCTTCGCCTTCAAAGGACTCCGCACCACCATCAACTACTATGCCGCCACCGCAGAAGCCAGTTCACCACCATCCTAATACCCCTTCCGTTGAAACCATTGTTCATCGTCTAAGCACACCCATTATCCCACTATCACCATTGCCTCCTACCCCACCACTTAGTACACCTGAAGATCATACCTATCACAAAACTGAATCCTCTCAACCTGCTACTAAATCATCTCCTAAATCAGCTCCTAAACCAGCTTCTAAACCAGCTCCTAAACTTACTCCTAAACCTACTCCTAAACCCGCTCCTTCAGAGCAATTTCAATTATTACAAGAACAGCGTCGTAGGGCATTTAGCCGTCCCACTACTTGCCCTGAAATGCTTACTAGGGGAATTAAGAAAGGATCACCTTGGGGGAGGAAATGTGTAAAAAACGAAAGTTTTTGCCGTGTACATGTCGTAAAACACATTTCTGAACTACAAGTGACAGAAACCCCCCACTGTTGAATACCAATCCAAAATTATTGGTGTGAAAGGAAATAGGCTTAA
This sequence comes from Neoaliturus tenellus, assembly GCA_030545055.2. Classification (NCBI taxonomy): domain Eukaryota; kingdom Metazoa; phylum Arthropoda; class Insecta; order Hemiptera; family Cicadellidae; genus Neoaliturus; species Neoaliturus tenellus. The sequence continues at coordinate 191,752,146 of CM061531.1, read as the reverse complement.
GAGAGGTTGTGTCTATTTTTTTGAAAGTGTTATTGACAACGAACACATTTTGGCAACTTGTAACGGCGTAAGATATAATATTAAAGTGATTGAATCCTTGCGCAAAGAGAAATCCGTTTATGAGTTAGACTCTAAAGACTATCTCCTCAGACACAAACTGGATGGTATTACAAGGTGGGGGCGTAGCAAGTAAATTCACATAGCTTTTTCCAAATTATTGCTTAAAAAAATACTGGGGGAGAAACACAACGCGTTATAGCGTCGTGTTTCTCCCCCATTATTTTTTAACACTCTAAGTCTCGTGACCTACTAACCTACTTCCATCCAAGTAGTAAGAAAAGTACTTCCCCCACTCCTTTGGGTCGATGACTGGTCATGGTCAGCACCTACCCCTCATTTGCATACTATTATAAAAGCGGAGCGAGCGTTGGTCACCCCCTTCATTTTTCTTCTACATGCCGCTCTTGTCGTTTCGTCTCTGCTGTTTATAATATTTCTTGCTTCAAAATGCCTCCTCATCTGAATGAAAATTTTAATTTTTCTGAAATTTCTGATGTTTTTGAACAATCTGAAGACACTTTAAGTAACGACAGTGAAAGTGAAGATGATGAGGACGATGATGATTATACTGTTGAACTTAGTGAAGAACGTAAAGTCATAGCAATTGATCCACAATTTCCATTTGATACAATAGAAAAGTTTATGGCTGAAGCTAATAAATGGTTGGACTCAGGATGTTATGTACGAATTGACTCTTTTATATTGTATGGTGATAGTCATTCTTTCCTTGTCACACCAAATGACAGAGACCGCATGTTGCAGTGGGCACAATCTATGATGGAGTGCTACGAACAAGGTGTGGACACTGTCGGCTATTTTCTTGCACAACTAGTGTAATAACAAATTACCCTTCTCCCACGTAGTGAAGAAGGAAAAGAAATATTAGGAATCTAATTATAATACTTCCTTCCACATATAAAGAAGAGGGGGAAAGGAGTGGGGATTATAAAGTGGTGGGGGAATGTGTATAAATGCAGGTTGTTTCAAGAGACTTTTATTATTATTGTGGCTTTAGCAGAAACAACATGGAGTTTAAATCTTCAGCAAAAATAAGGAATAATATAATAAAGAAAGAAATTCGCAAGAAAGAAAAGATTGAACTTATAAAATTACAACTTATAATACCTTCCATTGAAATTGGATGTAGCAAACTAAAGACTTTGGTGAAAACTAACGAATATTTGTTACAATTGCTAAAAACAATCGAAGAGTTGAAGAGAAAGAATGGACATTCTACATAGTAAAATTTGAACATTTTAATATAAATAAGTAAACTGAAAAAAGTAGATGTAGAATAGAGAGCGAGGAATAGATCACTTTGTGGTAATGGACTAACATGCCACTTAGTGCTCTATTCCTCGTTCTCGCGTTAAGATTGGATTACCTTGACCTATTTGTTCGACTGTTAGAATTTGGTTAACACTGTTGAATTTCAGTTTTGAACTAATGTTTATTCTTGTTCAAATGTTAGAGTTTCTTAACACTGTCGAATTTTAGTTTTGAACTAACTTTTAATTTATGCGAATTTTTAGTTCAACTCTAGTTAATTTATGTGCAAATTTAGTTTAACCAAGTGCCTGTGCTCTAGCCATTTCCACCCTAACATTTGTTCTTTCAACATCTGTCCCATAACATCTGTCCTAATAGATGTTTGGAGGGCAGGTGTTTGGTTTTAAAAGTAACTAAAATTAGTTGGGTGGGGGAAAGTTAGTTAAAGCTTGAATATAAAGAAGTATATACTAAAACTCCAATGGGAATAAAGAACACGAATGAACAATTAGTTTGTTGAAGGTTAATATTTTTATTTAAAAAGTTTGATTTCCTTGTATAGTGAAGAAGATGAAAATAGTGGTGGGGGGACCGTTATAAAAGGAGGAACGCGAGAGCCTATTTCATTTCTTGGCAAAATTTCGAAGAGTAAACATCTCAACATGTATCGTTGCGATAAATGTTCGGAATCGTTTCACGATGAAATTTTATTAGACTGTCATAAAGAACTAATTCACAACAACCCAGAAGAAAAACAAGAACAACAAGAACAAGAACAACAAGAAGAACAAGAACAACAAGAAGAACAAGAACAACAAGAAGAACAAGATGAAATAACAGCAACATGTTCAACTACTTTACCGAATCTACAAGTATTTGCATTACCCGGTAAAGTAGTAATGCATCATAAGATTCAAAATGAAAACTTGAAGCTAGAAGAATTTATTAGAGAAGCAAAACCAATCGTAAGTAAAATTTTAAAAGAAGAATTGAAAAGATTAAACTTTCTTAAATTTGGTTTACTACTAGAAGCTATGTTTATAAATGTACAAGAAGAATTATCACCAAGAGGATTCATAACAAAAAACCGAACCATTATGGAAAGTTCAAACATTGATTTAATAATAGAAAATTGTATAGAAGAAATATTAACAAAAATTCAGGAACACGAAGGAAGAGGATCCGGATGGAGTCTTACAAGTATTGAAGTATTAGATATAAGAGTTCATAAACATGGATATGGACTAATGGGAATCTAGTTACATTCCTTTACCAAAAAGAATTGAAAATACAAAATCTTGTGTTAATGTTAAAAATGAAGACAATGAATGTTTTCGTTATGCAATGACAGCTAAATTTGTACCACCACTTCATGTGAATAGACCTAACCAAGAATATGAAAATCAAAGATTTAGATACAATTTTCAAGGAATCACTTATCCTGTATCACTGAAAGATATATCAAAATTTGAGAAGAAAAATCCTGGTACGTCTATCAATGTTTTTGCATTAGATAGTTCAAACAAAGTGTATCCCTTTACATATTGCAAAAGAAGAGCTACCAGATCATACGGATTTACTACTACTAACGCGAGGAGATGTGTCTCACTATGTGTACATAAAGCAATTTGATCGTCTTGTTAATAAGCAGCTTTCTAAAGATCGACACAGAAAGTTAATTTGCAAGAGATGTTTCAATTTTAAACGAGATGGGCTACACTCAAGAGAATGGTTACAAGAGCACAAAAGATTATGTAACAATAATTATGAAGCAAAGATTATTTTACCTTCGGAAAGCAGAGCATTTGTTACATTTGAAAAGGTTCATCATCAGTACCGTATTCCTCTAGTTGTGTATGCGGACTTTGAATCAACACTTGTTCCTGTTGAAGATGAAAATTGTGAAGCTAGAAAAAGTGTCAAGTATCAAATGCACAAACCAAACAGTTTTTGTTTAATGGTTAAATCAACATTATCAGAAGAACATTTAAACAGATATGGATTAACTTCAGAACCTCTAGTATATCGTGGTGAAAATGTAGAAAAAATATTTCTTGATTACTTATATTCAATAGCTGGAAATGCACAAAGATTATATACAAATATTGTACCAATGAAACCGATGGAGGAAGAAGAAGAAATTCAACATGAAAATGCAACTCGATGTTTCTTATGCAAAAATGATTTTACTATTGAGAATTATAAAGTTAAAGATCACGATCACCTCACAGGTTATTACAGGGGTGCTGCTTGTAATAAATGCAACTTAAGCTATCGTTTACCACTATTTATTCCTGTGGTTCTGCATAACCTCAGTGGGTACGATGCTCATTTTATAATACCTGAACTAGGAAGAGACGATGGTAAAATCGATGTGTTAGCTGAAACTTCAGAGAAGTTCATAAGTTTTTCCAAAGAAGTTGGAAACATGAAACTAAGATTCTTAGACTCCTACAGATTTATGCCGTCGAGTTTGTCCAAACTTTCAGAAAATTTAAGGAAACAAGATTTAAGATTTCATCGAAACAAAGAAGATTGTAAATAACGACAAACTGGATATGGTACTTCGGAAAGGTGTGTTTCCATATGATTACATAGACAGTTTAGAAAGATTTAATGAAACATCACTTCCGGCTAAAGAAGAATTCAAAAGTAAACTTTATGACATGGACATATCTCAAGAGGACTATGATCATGCATGTAAAGTATGGAACGATTTAGGATTTAGAACATTGGGAGAATATTCAGATTTTTATGTTAAATTGGATGTAACTTTACTATGTGATATAATGGAAGAATTTAGAAATACATGTTTTGCAGCATATGGATTGGACCCTCTTCATTCGTACACTTCACCTGGATTAGCATGGCAAGCTATGTTGAAAGAAACAAATTGTAAAATACAACTTCTTACTGATATAGATATGGTTATGATGTTAGAGTCAGGAGTTCGAGGGGGATTGACGCAAAGCGTTACACGACATTTCAAGGCGAACAACAAGTATCTGCCCGATTATGATGCATCAAAACCAACAACATTCCTGGGTTATTTTGATGCAAATAACTTATACGGATGGGCAATGTCGAATCCCCTTCCATATGATAATTTTAAATGGATAGATCCAGAATCGATTGGAAACATAATGGATATACCGAAGCATGGTGAAACTGGTTACATTTTTGATGTTAATTTTGAATATCCTGAACATCTTCATGATCAACATTATGATTTACCACTTCTTCCTAAGACTGAAATTTCCCCTACTGGAAGATGGCCAAAATTAATGATGACTTTAACCGACAAGTCTCGATATGTTGGACACTACTGGATGATACAACAAGCTTTAGACTTAGGATTGAGAATTACAAAAATTAATCGAGTACTACAATTTTCTCAATCTTGTTGGTTAAAACCTTACATCGACAACAACACAAGAAGAAGAGCCACCGCTACATCAAGTTTTCAAAAAGATTTTTTCAAATTAATGAATAACGCAATATTTGGCAAGACTTTGGAAAACAAAAGGAAACATAAGGATATCAAATTGGTAACTGATCCAGTAAAATTACAGAAATTGGTGCAACAACCAAACTTTGGTTCATCTATAATTATTAATGAAAATCTAGTTGTTATTTCCATGAACAAGAAGTCAGTTACAATGGATCGTCCTTTGTATCTTGGAATGTCAATCTTGGATATTTCAAAAACACATATGTACGAGTTTCATTATAAGAAGATGGTTAACTATTATGGAAGAGAGAACATTGGTATTGCATACATGGACACGGATGCACTAATTTACTGGATTAAAACAAATGACATGTATGAAGATCTACGCACCTTTATATATAAAGATGATTTCGACTTTTCCGATTATCCTAAGGATCATCCAAATTACGACTATGACAGAAATAAGAAAGTATTGGGAAAATTTAAAGATGAAACAAATGGTGTGCCGATGATGGAAATTGTAGCATTAATGTCCAAACTGTATTCATTTCAACTGTACATAAACGAGAGGAACGAACATCAAGTCACGAAGAAGGCCAAAGGAATAAAAACTTCTTTCCTGAAGAAGAACGTACAGTTTGAACATTATAAAAGATGTTTGTTTGAAAATGTTGAAACAACTGCAACGTTCAACACTATTAGAAGTTATAATCATCAACTTTTTAGTGTCAAACAAACAAAGTGGGCATTAAGCTACAAAGATGACAAGCGCCATATTTTAGAAGATAAAATTAATACTTTACCATTCGGCCACTACTCTCTAAACCCTATCGACCAGTAAACCTATTCTTCGTCCTCTACCTTCTTCCTTTTTCCTTTCCGTAAAGAAGAGGGGACATGGCAAGCCCAATGCCATGTTCCCTCTTTTTTACACTAATATGAAATGGCCTTGACCTATATTCAAACTATATAAATGAGAATAAACTATTCTGTGGATCAGTATTTTTACATGCAGTGTACAAGCAACATCTGAAGATGGAAAGTGTGAAGGACAAGATTGTAAATGAACTACATAAACCAGCAAGAAGAAGATTTCCAAGAAGAAGTACAATCATTAAAGGAATGAATGATCTTTATCAAGCTGATCTCATTGAAATGATACCGCACAGTAAATTAAATAAAGGATTTAAATATATTAACAATTATAGACTGTTTTACTAAAATAGCTGACGCTTTACCAATGAAGGATAAGACTGGTAAAAGTGTTACAAAAGCTATGGAAACCACAATACAAAGAAATAAATTTAAAATTAAACATCTACAGACCGATGATGGAAAAGAATATTTTAATAAAGACTTTGGAGCTTTGATGAAGAAATATCAAATAAATCATTATTCTACAAATTCTGAAGTTAAAGCTTCAATAATTGAAAGATTCAATAGAACATTAAAAGGTGCGATGTATAAACAATTTTCAAAAAGAGGATCATACGTGTGGTATGACATATTACCACAACTTATAAAAGAGTATAACAACAAATATCATCGTACCATTGGAATGAAACCTATCCAGGTAAATAGTGCTAATGCCAAAATTGTATTACAACGCATTAAAAATAATACAACACCAAAATTGGAAAAATTGCAACCAAAGAAGTTCAAGGTCAACGATAAAGTTCGTATAAGCAAATACAAAGGTGTATTTAGTAAAAGATATCTACCAAATTGGACTAATGAAGTATTTACAATTTATAAAGTGCAACCAACTATACCTGAAACCTATTTATTAAAGGATAACAAGGGTGAATTACTTCAAGGTGGATTTTACGGACACGAATTGTTGAAATCAACAGTCGGTGATGTATATCTTGTCGAGAAGATTTTACAAAGGAAAAAGGATATGGTTAAAGTCCGGTGGTTAGGGTTTGATAAAAGTGAAGACTCTTGGATTCCTTCAAAAGACTTAGTATAGTTGTTTAATAGCTCATTGTGTGTTTAACCTTTATACAAGATGGAGATTGTACAACAAAAAGACCGATTTAATATCAATAACATTGATGAATTGACAGTTGACAATGATAAGTTAAATCATGGAAAACATGGTGAATTACTACCAAATACGATAAGATGTCTAATAACTGGTCCTTCAAATTGTGGAAAAACTAATGTTGTTTTTAACCTTATAACTAATCCTAAAGGATTGCGTTTTAATAATATATACATTTTTTCAAAATCATTGCAACAACCAAAATATCAATTATTGGATAAAGTACTTGCAAGTGTACCTGAAGTGAATTTTTACAAGTTTAATGCCAGTGAAACAATTATGCAACCAAATGAAGCAAAACCATTTTCTATTTTTATATTTGACGATGTTTCTTGTGAAAATCATGACACAATAAGGAATTATTTTGCTATGGGAAGACATCATAATATTGATAGCATTTATATTGGTCAAACATACAGTAAAATTCCAAAACAACTTATAAGAGACAATGCAAATATGTTGATCATCTTCAAGCAAGATGAAACAAATTTAAAGCATATATATAATGATCATGTAAATGCGGATATGCCATTTGAAAAATTTAAAGAGATGTGTGGCAAAGCATGGAATGAGAAATATAGCTTTCTCGTTATTATGAAGGAAGAAGATATTAAAAATGGTAGATATCGTATAGGGTTGGATAAATTTGTATTTATGCGTTGAACTACCGATGCTACATCTAGTTACACGTTGAACTTCACAGTGTAAACATGGTGAATCAAGAAAAACTATTGAAAGAAATAAAATCACTCAGTGATTCTATTAGGATGAAGAATCGTGCATTGAGGATGGGTTTAAGTGAAAGAGAAGAATTTCTAGAGACTACATTTAAACCTATTACGGAACCTTTAAAACAGATATCAGAAACTATTGGTAAACCTCGTTATGAAGGAGATGTTTTACTACCAGTTTCTAAACAAGAAGTACAAGCATTAAAAAAAGAAGAAGATGATGATTCATATACAAGTGCTAGTGAGCAAGAAGAAACAAAAGAAGAAGAACCAATTGTTGAAAAGGAAGAAGAACAGCCAATACCTGAAGCTGAACAATCTATTCCAAATTTAACTCAATTGAGTAGCGATATATTACAACATGGACCTCTTGGAAGAAAATATATAATGAAAATGCTACATGACATGAAATCAAACCCGAATTTGAGTAGATCACACGTATACGGAGCAAGAATTGATGGGAATGAATTGAAGATTGGCGATTCAAAGCTTGAAATAACACAAGACGATTACATCATTATTGGTGAGCATAGATATAAAGGAACAAAAGGATTATATGAATTAATTTTTAAAAACATACCACTAAGATATTCATCCAAAGATTTAAGTGTTTTTAAGGAGATTCTACAAAATACTAACGCTCATAAAAGAAACTACTTAAAGGATGGAATGATTAATCGTTCACGTGCAACAAAATATAACATCGTTATAAAAAAGTTGTTTCCTCCACGAAAATTGCCAACATTACGTACTGCACCAGCGGTAAGACAACCACTGAAAAGAAAATCTTTATCACTTATGGATTTATCACTTCTTGAACAACATGGTAAAAAGAGTAAAGGAGATACTTCAACATCTGGTAAAGGATTGATGAAAAATCTATACAATACAAATGTGATTTACTACAACGATATCAATAAATTGGTTGATAGAATGAGACTATTGCATGAAGCCATGGAAGCCGGTCATACAGGTTTGAATAATGAATGGGTGGCTCTAGTTGATGAACTTAGGAATCGCGGTATAGTCGTATAATTGTCCGTGGATATAAAAGAGGTGCAAGCATAAGACGTATCAGTTCTAACATGAGCGTCGACAAGTTCGGACGGTACTCCGCTTTAGGAGTGCAAGTTGGGGAAGACAGAAAAAGAAGTGGATTACCGCAAACACCTGAAGGTGACTATAGCATAAGTAATAAACGTTTAAAACTAGTTAAAGATCCAGAAGAAGATACTGATGGAGCAAATTTGAAGACAGTAAAAGAAGCTACTTCAACATCATTAAAATTACATAAGAATACTTACGATGTTAAATCACATAGATTAATTAATGTTGGTAAACCAACTGAAGGTTCTGATGCAATTACTAAAGAGTACTTATCATCTGAACTTTTAAATACTTTAAAATTGCAATGGGGTAATAACTTAAAAGATGGACAAACGTATAATGCTGGAAATTATAGAATAACCAACGTGGGAAATCCCAAAAATGATAAAGATTCAGTTAATAAAGAATATTTACATTCTATAATACCGGAAAAAACTGAACATGGATTTTCTTTTTATAAATTTATTATAAATGACATTGGATACCCAAAGGAAGACGGTGATGCTGTAAACCTAAAATACATCAAGGACAACTGTATTTTACAAGATGGTGATGAAATCGATTGTCATGGGAAAGTGTTGTCAAATGTAAAGTTCGGTTCTCAACCAAAAGATGCTGTTACTATGGAACAATTATCTAAAGAATTAAAAAAGGAAACATCCAATTTTGTAAAACATGAAGATGCCGTGTTAAAGCGGGGAGATAAATTTATACATGGAAATGAAAAGTTTAATTTAATGCAAGGAAATAATGATGAATGGGATGCAGGACATAAGACAATAACAAATGGAAGATTTGGTATAAAAGATACAGATGTACCTCTAATGGTGCAAACATTAATTGCGAGTGGTGGTACATTAGGTACATACAATGGTCGTAATAGAAGAATAAAAGATATTTATCCTGGTTACGAAGAAAATGATTGTGTTACAATGAAACAAACAATAACTTGGGATAAACACTTTGGGACCCAATATGATGCAAAGATGAAGAAAATAATTAATATTTTACCAGGTGAAGATTCAAATGATGCTGCTACTATTGGACAAGTCATAAAAACATCAAAAAGTGATTCAACAGCTTACACATGTAATGATAAACGTATTATGCAATTACATGATCCTCAACATCCAAAAGATGCTGTAAATTTAGATTGTTTAATAAGAATAGTGGGCAATTTACTTATTGATACCCACAATCATATAGCTAGTACAACGAGTCATGTGATGATTCAACCCGATGAACGAGAAGCTTGGATTAAAAATAGAATTATAAATCAGTATATAATTAATTTGAATAACTAAGTCTTTAAATATAAAAGATTTTGCACAAGTTATTCATTTGTGTAAAGTATCTCGTGGAGTAAACACGCCAGTTATATAAGACAACATAATGAAGACCGTATCGCTCAGTCATCGTCAAGACAGCGGCAAGAGAGGACGTGGTATAACATCAGCTGCATTATCCCTGCTTAGACGGATTCCAGTTGGTGCTGTTGTAAATCGAACGATAGACGCTTTACCATACGAATTACATCTGCCCGGAGGTTATCAATATTGTGGACCTGGAACTAAGTTGGCAAAGCGTTTAGCAAGAGGAGATCCTGGAATTAATAAATTAGATCAAGCTTGCAAGGAACACGATATAGCATATTCAAAGTATAAAGATTCAACAAATAGATCAATAGCAGATAAAATTCTAGCGGAAAAAGCTTGGCAAAGAGTAAAATCAAGTGACGCAAGTATTGCAGAAAAAGCATCGGCTTGGGCAGTAACTACAGCCATGAAGACGAAAGCAAAGTTAGGTGGTGGAAAACGTCGCAGAGGAAGACCTGCAAAGAAAGGCGCTCCCAAAAGAGGTGGAAACATTAAAAAAGGACGTCGTAGAACTCATAAGGCAAATGTAAAGAAGACTTCTGTTTGGCAAATGGTAAAAAACGGAGCAGGTTTATACCTAAGACCATACCGTGTGTACTAAATAAGAAGAGTCAATTGATAATTCCAAATAAAGCCTTAACAAATCATCAGTTAAATGATTATGTGAAATGTTTGAAAATACCATTCTTTCGAGGAGTTTTTATGAAAGATGCATTACCAACTAAAATATGGAAAAATGAAACTGGAATAGTAAATTTGGATTCCACCTATGGTCCAGGCACTCATTGGGTATGCTATAAAAAACTCGGACAAACCATTTACTACTTTGACAGTTTTGGCAATCTACCACCGCCAAAAGAACTGCAACATTATTTTCGAAACTCCAAAAACATTTTTTACAATTACAAAAGAGAACAACCTAACAATACTGAAATATGTGGGCATTTATGTTTGGAGTTTCTAGCGAAGAGTGTCAGTCAGCTTTAAGATGTCATCGTATACAGTGTCACTGAGTGGAAATTCATCCACATTGAAAAGTACGCTGTTCCCAGCATTGCGTCTATCCAAGGAAAGATTATGGGAAGCGGCATTACTTGATTTGACTACCTACAATTCAATTCCTAATGTTACAGAAGGAAAAAACAATTTACTACATTATTATGAAACTAAGGATGCTGCAGGAAAATACTCAGAATTGAAAATAATTACATTTCCTACTGGAGCATATGAAATTGATGACATAAACCAATTATTACAGAAACAACTCGGAGAAGACAATATCACCGTTAAAGGAAACAATAATACTTTAAAAGCAGAAATAACTTCGAAATATTATATTGATGTCAGCTTGGAACAGTCGATTGGCAGTTTACTTGGATTTACAGATACAAAAAAGAAAATCTTAACTCCTGGAACTACTCATTCAGGTGATTCAACTGTAACAATATTGAAAGTAAATAGTATTGATGTCACGTGCAACATTATACACGGATCGTATAGAGATGGAGTTAATCAACATATTTTACATACATTTTATCCAACAGTGGCTCCCGGTTTTAAAATTGTTGAGAAGCCACAAAACTTGATATACCTACCGTTAAACACCAGTTTCATTTCAGACATCGTACTGAACATATTGGATCAAGACGGTCATAGTGTTGACTTTAGAGGAGAAACAATTACTATACGGATACACATCAGAGCAGCAACATAAAAGTCAACATGGGATTATCATTTAAACCACAATGGAAGAGTCGGGAGCTCAGTAGCTCCTCGACATTGGAAGAGTTAACATCGGAAAACATTCGTTTTCTACAGAAGATTGGATTGAAACTTAACAGCGATGGATATCCTGGATATATCTCAAGGACCAACGTTCGACGAAACACTATGGGAGAAGGAATATCACACGCACAACCCTTACACTTCATCAAAATTAAACAATAACGATGAAATAAGGATCCCCATTCAACAACAAGATATTTACACTTTACCGTGTGAAAGTTACTTGTACATCGAAGGACGGGTATTAAAATTGGATGGAAAAACTGCTTCAACAGTTCCTTTTATAAATAACCCGATGGCATATCTTTTTGATGAAATAAGATATGAAATATCAGGGGTGACGGTTGATTCAACAAAAAAGGTTGGTTTAACAACTACATTGAAAGGATTAACATCATTAACACCGCATGAGAAGAATTCAATAGTCACTGCCGGATGGGTTGCCCCCGATAAAGACACTATAACACCAGCTTCCAACGGTCACTTTGATTTTCATGTACCTTTACGATTGCTTTTGGGATTCGCTGAAGATTACAAACGGGTAATAATAAATGTCAAACAAGAATTAGTATTACTCAGATCTTCAACTAATAAGGACTTGATACTTGCAGACCCTGCAACTACGGAAGATAAACTGGAATGGCAACTACAGTTGGATAAAGTTGTTTGGAGAGTACCTCATGTAAGATTGGCTGATGAACATAGAATCCTATTATTGAGAAAGTTGAAATCTGACCGTGATATTGTGATGCCATTCCGAAGTTGGGAATTTCATGAATACCCTACACTACCTCAGACAGAACGACAAACATGGACCGTCAAGACATCAACTTACTTGGAACGAGCAAGGTACATAATACTCGGTTTTCAAACTAAGCGAAAAGATGTTATCACTGCAAATGCTGGTCAATTTGATCACTGTAAAATAAAGAATTGTAAAGTTTTTCTAAACTCTCAATTCTTTCCCTATGACAATTTGAATGTCATGTTCAGCAAAAAACGTTTTTCCATTTTATACGATATGTATGCAAGATTTCAATCATCATATTATGGAAAGACTAATACACCACTATTATCACCTGACCAGTATTATTCCAAGGCTCCAATAATTGTAATCGATTGTTCAAAACAAAATGAATCGGTAAAATCATCAAGTGTGGATATAAAAATTGAAATGGAATTTGAAGAACCAGTAGCGGATGGAACTTCGGCATACTGTCTAATTCTACATGATAAAATAGTTACTTACACACCGCTGACCGGAATTGTGAAGAATGTACTTTAAGAAGAATTGTACAACAACTGCAAATTTTTGAGGTTAGAATTATCTGCTTTAATTTTTGAGGTTAGAATTTCATTTGTGAAAGACAAGTTGAAAACAAACAATTATGTAATTGTATAAATTTCAAGGATTTACGAAAAATATAAAAGCGAGAAAATAATTAGTAGAAACTTCATTCTATCTTCAACCGTCGTATGGGAAACATCATTCGCAAGATGAATTCTACTAACGGAGAAGAAAATACACCTCTAATGGATGATAATAGTTCAGATATAGAAAAACAAGTTGAACATGAAATGGACGAGTTCCTAAAATTCAACAAACATAAGAAGAGAGAAGAAGAAAAAGCTGAAAAAGAAGTAAAAAGGAAGAAGGTTGAAGTTAACATTACAACCAATATTTTAACAGAAGTATTTCTTCGGATTATCTACCCAATTTCTTCATGCATGACAAAAAGTATTTCAGTTGGAATTTTAAAATCAATGGATTATTCACCAATTGTTATTTTAAATCATGGAAACAAAATGGTTACTTTCAGTGAAACTACTTGGGAATCTCTCATGAAACATTTACATCTTTTGGAGTGCTATTTAAGTAACAACACATTTGGAAGAAGAACAAGATTAAGTTTATTGGAATCAAATATTGAAGTTGATATAGTAAAACATCGTGGAGGACAAATTGTTCGCTTCAGAGATTTAACTACACATAATGTTAAATTATATTTCACTAAAGAAGAATTTTATACTTTAAGTTGTACTACCGGTCCCGTCACCAGATATTTGAAACAACTAATATTTTCAAGTGCAATAATTAAAGACTATCTAATTGATACATTGGACAAAAAACCTTTTGTTCCAATTTTATACGGTCCCGTGGATACTTCAATCTTTAATAGAATACCTCAAGAAGTTGAAATGTGGAGACAATTAAACAACTATCACACCAATTTTAATATTGATGAAGTGGCACAAGAAGTGAAAGAAGAAGAACAATCCTGTCTGTTATAAACATCGGCTCATTCAATTTTTAAGTCAGTTGTTAGTAAGACTTCATCATGAATAAACGGGTTTCGTTTTCTAATGCGCCACATATAATGGAAGTTAAAAGAGGTATAATTGAATTTCAAGCTTTCCGAGGAAATGATGGTAATTTTATTATTAAAGAATTAGTAATCTTGGACATGAACACATCAGTAGTTTATCATTATTTGTTCAAACCTCCAGTACCATTTAATAGACTAACAACTAAAGCGAAAGTTACAAACAAATGGTTGAACAAACATTTTCACAACTTAAGATGGGATGAAGGTTTCATTAATTATAACATGATGCCGCACATTATGAATCATTATTGCAAAGAGTTTAAAATTATCTACACAAGGGGATTGGAAAAAGCAAATTGGATACAATCATTTACAAGCAACGAAGTGATTAATGCAATAATTGATAAAGATTTCCAATGCTACTTCAACGAACTTTGTATTTCATCAAAAAGTTTTAAACATCGAAGGTCGCAGTGCGCTTTAAAGAATGCCTACCGCTTGAATAATTTCCTTCAACAAACTGGTGGGGGTAGTGTCAGTGGTGGGGGTAGTGTCGATTATAAAAGTGAGAGCGCTACCATGACACAGCATGAGTATTACTCAAACCTCCGAAGAGACAACATCTCCGACGGACATTCTTATTAACAAGAAGATTAACAACAACATCAATATGGCATCACAGAACTTACTTCAAAGTTTAGTTGATCAGTTCAACGCTCATTCTAAATCATCAATTCTACCTACGAAGAAATGTTCTGAACTAAAAGAAGAAAAACACTACATCATTCATACTATTAAGAAAATGGAAACTTCAGTAGGTGATGCTATAAATTGCACTTTGAGCGAGGCACCTTATACAATTGGTGATGAAGCAAAATTTCAGATCTTCTTACCAAAGCGCTTCGTACAACTACTTCAAAATGAAGATCTTCGTATAATTCAACCCGGCACACTCTATTTGGTATCACATGGACCCAGTGGAAACAACTCTACTGAACTTACAATTCATGTAACACCTACTACTGATTAATTTGTACATAACATTGTAAATATTTCTTTGTATTTGTTTTTTCAATAAATATGATATAAAACAAAAAAAAAAATAAAAATAAAAAAGCAACATATTGTAATGTTTTTGTACATTACAATATGTTGCTTTTTTTAAAAATTCCACAGGATGACCTTGACCCAATTTTGTATAATTATAAAAGGGGAAATGTACTTGCAAAATTCATCAGTCTACTGCTACCTTTCATACCGTACACATCTCGCTCTTAATCCCTGAATATAAAACTGCAACATGTCCCTAAAGGTCAAGTGTGCATCTTACGATACTAACACCATAACAACTTTTGAACAACTCGAAGATTTAACCAACGAAATGCGAGTTTTACTTACCGGTGGTTATCACTTAACTGTTGATGTTAGTGCTACTAATACAAGGATGTTCACTAAAACAAAATATTGCGATGATGAAATATTTATTTCTACACAACCTACAACTTCTTCATCGCCAACTGGTCAACATAACATCAAGTTCCAAAAGTATTACCAATGTTGAATAACTTTTGACAGACAAAACTACAACTAAAGAATCACATGATCAATATGAGTTAATAAAAAGGATGTGATACTTGTATAAATAATCATTTGCTTCTCAGCTCTCACCACGACAAGACTTATTTAAGAAAATGTTGTACAGAATGATGATTCAACTTGATGGAAAAATCTATGGAAAAGACTACAACACCATTGAACAAATGACCCAAGATTTAGATGTATTAACTAAAGAAGGATATCAAGCTAAATTAATTTTAAAATTTCCTGAAGTACATCCATTATCAACAGAAGAACTTGTTGCTATGGCTAAGGCGGAGAGAGAGAAAAAGTCTGAAGAAAACAAAGAGAAACAAACTTCCTAAATTTTAATAATCCTTACACTTGTAAGGTATAATTTTTTAAAACTCCATTTGGATGACCTTGAAATTACCCCCACCACTTTTCACAGTACATAAAACTCACTATTCAACACTATACACTCTTATTCTTTCACTGGACTCCGCAGCGTCAACATGGAAGAGCAAAAATACAAGTACAAACCTCGTTACTGTTGTGAACAACAGTGTACAGATTTAGGACCAATGATGGTGGATGGGTTAGCTTGTACTAAATGTGAATTCTTCGGATCTTGTTATTGCAAATGCAAAACAAAACAACTACCACCACCGGAATTGCGAACTTTAAAATTTTACAAATCAAGATATTTTCATACATGTTGTCCTCAAAGATGTTTCAAATTTCACCCTCTAGATCTTGCTCATTGTCAACGCACCAATTCTCATCAAGATGATTTTTGTACACATATGATAAAAAGATGTAAATACAGATCAGATTGGTATTCCGATCCTGTAGAACCATCAAATGTGTAATTTCAGTTTTACACTCTTTTTTAAAACTTCATTTGGATGACCTTGAGATTTCCCCCACCACTAGTTCTAATTTTTATATAATATTAAATCATTCCACTTCCAACACTCTAACTAACAACATGGAAAACAAATTTATCAAATTTGAACATATAATAACTGACAGGGAGGAGATGGAAGAATTGTTTCAAAACTTACTTTCTGTCATTGACGAATATCCTATAAGATGGTTCAGAATTGTAGTTCAATATTTAAATCCTGGTGAATTGTTTTCTTCATCAAGTGAAGAAGATGAAACAACTACTTCGGTTCAAATAATTGAATTAAAAGATGGAGAAGAAGAACTAAACGTTTTATTCAATCATAAGCTCAAGGTTCCCTATATAAAAGCCCCCTCCCTAGACAGCCCCCCTCCCTAGACGCCTGCTCAAGGTCACCATTATATAAGCCCCCTCCCTATGCGCCGATCCTCATTCCATCACCGACTCTCCAATAATGAACAACTCTCCATTGGCCCGAATGAATTCTAGTTTTGAAATAAACTCTAAAGAAGAGTTACAAGACATTTTTAATATTTTACAAGAACTTGTAGATAATTTTACAACCATCAAAATGAATTTGGAAATAACATACGATTGTCCTATTTGTGATAAGATTGAAAGTTCGGACGAAGACAGTTTACTAAATCTAACTCCTGCACCATCTGACACTACTGATGGTAATAATGAACAGCAAAATATTTCCCCCACCACTTCTTTGTAATTCTTCGTTCCCCCCACCACTTCTTTATTTAACTAACATTTCTCGCTTTCACTTCTCATTCCGTCTTCAACTTTTGAACTATCAACATCACTTGTTTTAAAATTTCAAACACTACAAAATCATGATGGATATGATGGATGAAGTTCCCTTCATAACTAGAATAGAAGAGGATAAATTGAAATTGGAAATTAAACGATTGGAAATGGAACGGGAAAACCAACTCGAAATGTTACGTTTGTTCAAGCTTTTCAAATACATCATCTGGGGACTCTGCGTTTACCTTCTCATCGTCGTTGGTGTTTGCATTTACAACTCTGTAGTTCATCACAAAAGTTCAACTTGTTTAAACTCTGCTGTTGCACATTAATTATATGTTCACAAATAAAATTAAAAATTTACTTCAGCCTATCCCACTATCACCAACTAGTTCAACTTTGAACTATTTCTGGTGGTAGTTGGGTAGGCTTTTTTAAAACTTACTCTGGATGACCTTGACATACTTTCCAGGCCCCCAGTTATAACTGTTGAATTTCAGTTTTGATCTTACTCTTAATTTTTGTTCAACTTTTAGAGTTTAGTTAACACAGTTGAATTTTACTTTTCAACTAACTCTTAATTCATGGCCAATTCTACTTCAAATTCAATATGCTCTCGCCATCTGCACCCTGCAGCTGCCCTGGCAACTGACACCATCTGACCCCTGCAGCTGCCCTGGCAGCTGACGTCACTTCCGGTTTAGAAGTGGCTTTTTCCCACTACTTAGGATAAATGCGAACTAAAAATACTTTAAAGTACAAACTCCTAAAAAATCATTTCTGAACTCTTTCAATCATTTACTGTACAATTCAGAATGAAGGGACCACACGATACTCCCAAACTCAAGCTTTGATCTGACTAAGGAATAGTAGAGAGTTATGAAAGTGTAAGGATCTTGAAACATCCTACACCTTCGAGTTATAAACCCTAGTGTACTAAGTGACCTGTTGACCATACTCACAATGTGGTTATTGAACGGCAAGTCTGACGTCATTATAACTCCTAGATCCCTGAATCGATTAACTCTTTCTAATACTACGCCATTGATCTTAGGCACGGCGCGCACTACTTCGGAATCGGCTCGGCTCGGCCGGAATCGGCCCGGTGACTAAATTTGCTTTGCATGTAACGTAATGGATCGGCAAATGCCGATCCGTGCCGTGCCGTCCCGATGTAGTGCGCGCGTCTCCATTACATTACACGCAAAGCAAATTTACTCACCGGGCCGATTCCGGCCGAGCCGAGCCGATTCCGAAGTAGTGCGCGCCGTGCCTTATACGGAAATAATAAAGGATGTGAAGTTCAATAAAATGACATTGTTGAGCACTTAGAAACGTTAAGGTTGAGTTTATTACTAGAGCATCACTGATGAAGTGAGTTTAAGTCGTTTTGTATTATGGCACAATCAGCAACCTGCTTTGTTGAAAAATCTTTAAATCGTCGGAATTCATAAAAAAATGGCTTTCCAATGTGAGAGCTAAGTCATTGATAAATATTTCAAAACACAAAGGACCTAAGTTGCTGCCCTGTGGAACTCCTGATGGGGTTAGAAAAGAGTCGAGATTATACCCTAAAAATGAGACAAATTTCCGTCTGTTCTGTAAGTAGGAAATGAAAAAAAAAACTTATCGTATCAGCTGAGAGTCCATAAAAGTTAGTTTTCTTCAAAAGGAGGAAATGATCTACCTTGTCGAATGCTTTCAACATGTCAGTATAAATAACATCAACTTGACGTCTGGAGTAAATAGCTGAAAAAGTAAAATGGACAAAATTAACGAGATTAGTGTTAATAGAACAAGAAGGCATAAAGCCATGCTGTGAAATTGTGATGTATTTTTTCATATGGGAGAAAACATGATAAAAAATTATAAGGTCAAAAACTTTGGCAGGAGTACTCAAATCAGCAACAGGTCTATTATAGGAATTTCAACTCTATTATATATCTTCAATATAGGAGTAATTTTAGAGATCTTCCAGCAATCTGGGAAAAACTTATTAACTATGCATGGATTTAAAATATGACACAGTAGCTTCACGACAAATTTGGATTATAAGTCTTCTAATTCTAAGACTAAATTCTTCGACTTGTTAATGATACATTGTTCCTGATCCATCGTCCTCAGCGGAATTATTCACCGGATTAATTCTAGGTCCAGCAAGATTAAATTTAGGCTTTACTATTTTCGGGTATATTTAGTATAGCCACTGTTGGTGAAATATTATAAATGCTGTGATTAAAACAGTAAAAAATATATCAAAGTTATAAATAACACGATAAGATGCAATATTGAAAATTAATGATACACACCGCTTTTTGGACCTTGAGATGTATATTTATTTGTTCTCAATGAAAAGGTTTGACATAAGTTTTGAACAACTCTTAAGAAGTCCTGTGGTGTGGTTCACTGTGCTTACGCTCGGGCCTCGCCGTGTGTTGAGGTTTCTAGGGTGACATTGGCGAGGCAGCCCAGTAATAATGAACGAGGGGCAGGAAATGTCCTCACATTACTTCTTACTAGGGAGAAATCCAACATATGAGGCTCTGATCTATTACACAAATGCTATTGCAGACATATCCTATTCGAATAACAGTAACGTTAGTTAATAAGTGTCTTTGTATGTAACTAATTTAACTGAAAATTCATTGAAATATTTTAACACAAAAACATAGTTTTTTAACATTTTATAGCCTGAATACAAGTCACAAAAATGAAACAAACTGCAGAAAAGAATATTCAATGTTTATTTTTAGTTTGAAAACTTCACATCTATAGCTTTAAAAATGAAAAATATTTTAAAATAAAAGTATATAACAAAAACCACATTATTTAATACTTTGCATTAATTGTATTTCACTGTATTACCTTCCATAGCCAAAACTAGGAGAGACACATTACTCTTAATATGAATTAGACTTCAGTAATTAGTTATAACACGTGTAATATTTGGTATTATCACTGTAAATAAAGCATTGTAAATTTTAATTTAAATACGAGTACAATTTAACAATAATATAATGTAATAATAATACTATCAAATCAATAAAAAGCTACTAAGGAGAGGAAGTAGGCATATTTATTTTTTATACAAAAATATAAAATTAATAATATAGAAGTTAAGTTTAAAAAACAACACCATTGGTAAATAATCCTTTTAAAGGTACCTTGTGTTTCTAAAGTCCTTTTCCAATACTATTTTTACATAAGCTGTAGATAACGTGATTTTCTTCAGGGGAGTGTCAATGGCCAAAAAAGGAAACCTTTCAAAAGAACAATTTGTCAAATGTTTGAACCAATTCCCAAATTAAAAAATGGATATTTTGGTAGATTGGTGAAAAACATGAACAGCCTTGGTAACACATTTTTAAGGGAATTATAAAGGAACAATAGTAGTGTGTTTTGGTCACTTTTAAAACCGGCCACGTGCCCACGGAGCCACGTGCCGCGGCAGCTGGCGCCAGCTGCCATGTCATATAGCTTCCGGTGGGGGTTAGAGGGTATATATTAGACGCTGTCGCCATATGCCATGCCATATAGCTTCCGGCCGGGCAGATGGTGAAATAATCAATGGGGGGTGGAGATGGCGAGAGCACAGGCCCTCGCTAATTGGCCCATAAATTAACCAGGTGCAGCTGGCGAGGGCAAGGTGACGGGGAAGGTTGGAGGGGTTAGAATTTAAGAATAAAATTTATCATAGGCGAGGGTAGGATTCGAACCCGGCCCGCTGGCGTGTGAGGCCAGCGCTCTACCATTTAGCTACCGAGGTACTTGGTGAAAGGTAGTGTAAATGTGTCTGATAATATTGTGCCTGTGGTTCGCTTCTTGTCCACCAGAGAGCAGCACGTACTACGACTGCGGCAAGTTTCAAATTCCGCCACCAGAGTTCAGCATGTACTAGGGCTACAGCTAGTTCACTATTTCTCCAACAGATAGCAGCACGTGTTATGGCTGCATCCAGTTTACCCCAAAATATCCCCACAAATTACCCAAATTACCCTGGAATTCCCCAAAATACCCTGCAATTTCCCAAATTTCCTCGCAGTCTTACCAACTTATGTCATTCACTATAAAACAAGAACATATGAAATGCTGGGGGTACTATAAAAAGTGGATAAAACCCAAAACTGTTGGCAATACAGTATATAAAATCAACCAACTTACGTCATTCACTATAAAACAAGATCACCTGGATCGCCCGGAACAAGAACATATGAAATGCTGGGGGCTATACTATAAAAAGTGAATAAAACCCAAAGATGGCTGCAATACAGTATATAAAATCAACCAACTTATGTCATTCGCTAATCAACAGTTATACTATATGAAATGTACCTGTGGCTAGTTCTCAGCGTCAATGGCTATAACGTCAAATGTACATAATCAACGGTTATACTATATAAAATGAAAACTCTACTATATTATTTAATACACACCAATGACTATAATGTTAAATCTAGTTATACTATATGAAATGTGCCCAAGGCTATACTATATATATTATGCATTGATGACTTTACGTTAAATATACGCGATCAATGCTTATACTATATGAAATGCATTCGCCGCTATGCTATACAAAATATCAATGAATATAATGTTAAATAAACATGATCAACGCTTATACTATATGAAATGTACCTGTGACTAGTTCTCTGCATCAATGGCTATAATGTAAAATGTATATAATCAATGGTTACACTGTATAAAATGAAAATGCTACTTTACTATATAATATACATCAATGACTATAATGTTAAATATTTTTAATCTAGTTATAGTATATGAAATGTGTCCAAGGCTATACTATAAAAAGTGAATAAAACCCAAAAATGTTCGCTATACAGTACATAAAATCAATGGCTAGAAGCTGTTAAGCAACCAACAACGTTATCATACTATATACGACGCATACAGTACTATATAAAGTGAATAACATGCAAACTTCAGCTTAAAAAACATAAAAATCGCTAATATCTCGAAAACGGTGCGTCCTAGAGGTCCGGGGACCCAAAAAAACTACCTACTACGTAATAGAGGTACCCCCCAGGGGGTGGATACCCATAATTAAAAAATTAACCAAAATGTTGCTGATTGCATCTAAAAAATGAAGGGGCAATGAAGGGGCAAAACTTTGATATTCCATATCTTAGGAACGGCTCTATGTATTAACTTCATAGTTGGTATGTGTGTACACTTACTTGCTGTCTACAAATGCATGGCAAAAGGTATCCAAAAAATGAAGGCGCAAAAAAGTTTTATTTTATATCTTTTGAATGGCAATATGTATTTATTTCAAACTTGGTATGTGTATACATGTAATGTTAACATGTAATAAAATGCTAAAAATAACTTTCCAGATCTAAGGTCAAACAGTCAAAAATAAAAAAATCCTAAAATTAACATTATTATTGTCCTTCGCTAGCGTAGAGCTTTACCTTTGAGTCACTAGGCATTTGAAATTATTAGTATGTGTGTACACTTATTTGGTGTCTACAAATGCATGGCACGAGGTATCCAAAAAATGAAGGCGCAAAACAGTTTTATTTTATATCTTTTAAATGGCATTATGGATTAACTTCTTACTTGGTATATAGGTTGGTATAAGTAAACATTAATTGTTTACCATTGCGTGGCGGGGTGCAATTAAAAAATGAAGGGGCAAAACTTAAATACTGTATATCTCAGGATTGGCTGGACCAATTAACTTCTTACTTGGTATGTAGGTTGGTATGAGTAAACATTAAATGTTTACCATTTCGTGGCGAAGTGCATCCAAAAAATGAAGGGGCAAAACTTAAATATTGTATATCTCAGGATTGGCTGGACCGATTAACTTCTTACTTGGTATAAAGGTTGGTATGAGTAAACATTTAATGTTTACCATTGCGTGGCGGGGTGCATCCAAAAAATGAAGGGGCAAAACTTAAATATTGTATATCTCAGGAGTGGCTGGTCCGATTAAATTCTTACTTGGTATGTAGGTTGGTATGAGTAAACATTAAATGTTTATAATTGCGTGGCGGGGTGCATCCAAAAAATGAAGGGGCAAAACTTAAATACTGTATATCTCAGGATTGGCTGGACCGATAAACTTCTTACTTGGAATGTAGGTTGGTATGAGTAAACATTAATATTGGACATTGCATGACGGGGTGAATCCAAAAAATGAAGGGGCAAAACTTAAATACTGTATATCTCAGGAGTGGCTGGACCGATTAACTTCTTACTTGGTATATAGGTTGCTATGAGTAAACATTAATTGTTTACCATTGCGTGGCAGGGTGCATCCAAAAAATGAAGGGGCAATACCGAAATATTGTATATCTCCGGAGTGGCAAGACTGATTAACTTCTTACTTGGTATGTAGGTTGGTATGAATAAATATTAAATGTTTATAATTGCGTGGCGGGTCGCATCCAAAAAATGAAGGGGCAAAACTTAAATATTGTATATCTCAGGAGTGGCTGGTTCGATTAAATTCTTACTTGGTATGTAGGTGTATATGAGTAAACATTAATTGTTTACCATTGCGTGGCGGGGTGCATCCAAAAAAATGAAGGGGTAAAACTGTAATATTTTATATCTCAGGATTGGCTGGACCGATAAACTTTTTAATTGGTATGTAGGTGTGTATAAATAAACATTAATGGTTTAGAATTGCATGGTGGGGTGCATCCAAAAAATGAAGGGGCAAAACTTAAATACTGTATATCTCAGGATTGGCTGGACCGATAAACTTCTTACTTGGAATGTAGGTTGGTATGAGTAAACATTAATTTTTGACATTGCATGGCGGGGTGCATCCAAAAAATGAAGGGGCAAAACTGAAATATTGTATATCTCAGGAGTGGCTGGACCGATTAACTTCATACTTGGTATATAGGTTGCTATGAGTAAACATTAATTGTTTACCATTGCGTGGCAGGGTGCATCAAAAAAATGAAGGGGCAAAACCGAAATATTGTATATCTCTGGAGTGGCTGGACCGATTAACTTCTTACTTGGTATGTAGGTTGGTATGAGTAAACATTAAATGTTTATAATTGCGTGATGGGGTGCATCCAAAAAATGAAGGGGCAAAACCTAAATACTGTATATCTCAGGATTGGCTGGACCGATAAACTTCTTACTTGGAATGTAGGTTGGTACGAGTAAACATTAATTTTTGACATTGCATGGCGGGGTGCATCCAAAAAATGAAGGGGCAAAATTGAAATATTGTATTTCTCAGGAGTGGCTGGACCGATTAACTTCTTACTTGGTATATAGGTTGCTATGAGTAAACATTAATTGTTTACCATTGTGTGGCAGGGTGCATCCAAAAAATGAAGGGGCAAAACCGAAATATTGTATATCTCCGGAGTGGCACGACCGATTAACTTCTTACTTGGTATGTAGGTTGGTATGAATAAATATTAAATGTTTATAATTGCGTGGCGGGTCGCATCCAAAAAATGAAGGGGCAAAACTTAAATATTGTATATCTCAGGAGTGGCTGGTCCGATTAAATTCTTACTTGGTATGTAGGTGTATATGAGTAAACATTAATTGTTTACCATTGCGTGGCAGGGTGCATCCAAAAAATGAAGGGGTAAAACTGTAATATTTTATATCTCAGGAGTGGCTGGACCGATAAACTTGTTAATTGGTATGTAGGTGTGTATAAATAAACATTAATGGTTTAGAATTGCATGGCGGGGTGCATCCAAAAAATGAAGGGGCAAAATTTAAATATTGTATATCTCAGGAGTAGCTGGACCGATTAACTTCTTACTTGGTATGTAGGTGTATATGAGTAAACATTAAATGTTTACCATTGCGTGGCGGGATGCATCCAAAAAATGAAGGGGCAAAACCGAAATATTGTATATCTCAGGAGTGGCTGGACCGATTAACTTCTTACTTGTTATGTAGGTTGGTATGAGTAAACATTAAATGTTTATAATTGCGTGACGGGGTGCATCCAAAAAATGAAGGGACAAAACTTAAATACTGTATATCTCAGGATTGGCTGGACCGATAAACTTCTTACTTGGAATGTAGGTTGGTATGAGTAAACATTAATTTTTGACATTGCATGGCGGGGTGCATCCAAAAAATGAAGGGGCAAAACTGAAATATTGTATATCTCAGGAGTGGCTGGACCGATTAACTTCTTACTTGGTATATAGGTTGCTATGAGTAAACATTAATTGTTTACAATTGCGTGGCAGGGTGCATAAAAAAATGAAGGGGCAAAACCGAAATATTGTATATCTCTGGAGTGGCTGGACCGATTAACTTCTTACTTGGTATGTAGGTTGGTATGAGTAAACATTAAATGTTTATAATTGCGTGGTGGGGTGCATCCAAAAAATGAAGGGGCAAAACTTAAATACTGTATATCTCAGGATTGGCTGGACCGATAAACTTCTTACTTGGAATGTAGGTTGGTACGAGTAAACATTAATTTTTGACATTGCATGGCGGGGTGCATCCAAAAAATGAAGGGGCAAAACTGAAATATTGTATATCTCAGGAGTGGCTGGACCGATTAACTTCTTACTTGGTATATAGGTTGCTATGAGTAAACATTAATTGTTTACCATTGCGTGGCAGGGTGCATAAAAAAATGAAGGGGCAAAACCGAAATATTGTATATCTCCCGAGTGGCAAGACCGATTAACTTCTTACTTGGTATGTTGGTTGGTATGAATAAATATTAAATGTTTATAATTGTGTGGCGGGTTGCATCCAAAAAATGAAGGGGCAAAACTTAAATATTGTATACCTCAGGAGTGGCTGGTCCGATTAAATTCTTACTTGGTATGTAGGTGTATTTGAGTAAACATTAATTGTTTACCATTGCGTGGCAGTATGCATCAAAAAAATGAAGGGGTTCAACTGTAATATTTTATATCTCAGGATTGGCTGGACCGGTAAACTTGTTAGTTGGTATGTAGGTGTGTATAAATAAACATTAATTGTTTACAATTGCATGGCGGGGTGCATCCAAAAAATGAAGGGGCAAAATTTAAATATTGTATATCTCAGGAGTAGCTGGACCGATTAACTTCTTACTTGGTATGTAGGCTGGTATGAGTAAACATTAATTGTTTACCATTGCGTGGCGTGGTGCATCCAAAAAAAATTAAGGGGCAAAACTTAAATATCGTACATCTCAGAAGTGGTTGATCCAATTATCGTCAGACATGGTATGTGTGTACATGTAGCTATAATTAAAGGTAGCACCGTTTTGGTGCTACCTTCGATTTACTATTTTTATAGAATGGTGTATGGAAAAATTCTTTAGGTTTTCAAGGAACACTATTAATTATTGGTTTAAGGACAGACTACTATAGATGTGTGTATATATATGAAAATTCCTAGCAAAACCTTAGTTTTAACGATTAAGGTAATTTGGAGACTTCTAACTGGATTAAACCCATAGTTAAAGGTAGCATCGTTTTTGTGGTTCCTTTGATGTATTATTTTTTATTGAATTTTATATGATAAATTTTCTTTAGGTTTTCAAGCAACAATTTTAAGTTTTTGTTTAATGTGAAACTACTAGATATGTTTATGTATGTATAAATTCTTAACAAAACTTTAGTTTCACCATTAAAGTTGATTTGGAAAACTTCTAATTGAGCTTAACCCATTTATTAAATGTTGCTACTTAAAGGTAACACTGTTTTAGTGCTATCTTTGATGTAGTATTTTTATATGCAAAATTTTGCTTCAGGTTTTTAAAACAACACGTTTAAGTATTGCTTTAAAGTCAAACGATCAAATATGTTTTTTATCTACGTGAATTTCTAACAAATTGTTAGTTTTAACCTTAAACGTGATTTGGAAACTTCTAATTGAGCTCAACCCATTTAAAAGTTGCTACTTAAAGATATCACCATTTTGGTGCTACTTTTTATGTACTAAATTCATTTGTGAAATTTTGCAATAGGTTTTTAAACAACAATTTTTAGTTTTAACCTTAAACTTTATTTTGAAACTTTTAATTGAGCTTAACCCATTTAAATGTTACTACTTAAAGATAGCACCATTTTGGTGCTACCTTTGATGTTCTATTTCTATATGTAAAATTTTGCTATAGGTTTTCAAACAACACTTTTAAGTAATGTTTTAAGGCCAAACCAATAAATATATTTTTTATCTATGTGAATTCTTAACAAAACTTTTGTTACTAATTGAATGGTGATATAGGAATTTCTATTTTTAGCCAGATATTGGACCACCGTTTTGTTGCTACCTTTAATGTACTATTTTAATAGTGTCTTTTATGTGTAAATTTTAACCCAATTAGTTCTGTATTTAATTTTATTATTGTTTTGAACATTTGTCTTTTAGTCAAGCAAACGTCGTTTTGATGTTTAAAAAAATCATTTGTAGCACATATATGTAAAACTAATATTTTTAAATTCAATCCATTAAATGAATATAAATGTGACATTAATGTAAGATGTGTTAATAATCAGTTTAGATACATTATTCAGAAAATTGTCAAAAATTCAAATTTATCATATTACTGTGTATGTGCAGCACTTTCCCTTATTTTTGCATGCGCAGTTGCACTTCAGCATTTATAAAAGTGGTTTGTTGAGCGTGCCCCTTATTATTGATGAATCTTCACAAGAAATGTTTAAAATAAAACATAGAATTGTGTACGCGCAGGTTTTCCACCACTCTTCATCGGGTATATAAGCAGCTCGGTTAACCACGTACTTCATTGTTTGGTGAACTTTTACCGAGTGAACAGCTTATTCACAATTTCGGTTTTTCCGGATATTTAAATCTGTATGCTATTTTGTAATATTCAATTAATATTGAAAGTAAATAGAAAAATAAACGACTTCACTATGTCTGCACTGCAGTGTTACATGTTTGATAATAAGCCCGTAGCTGTATTATTTGATCGTGAAAACAATCCATGGTTTAAGGCTAATGATATATCAGAGATTCTAGAATACAAAAGACCGCGAAAAGCAATAAATGATCTAGTTAAGGAAAAATATAAAAAGTTGCGTAAGGATATAAATGAAACTAGTTCGGTTTTACCCTATAATTTTCAAGAAAGAACCGTATTCATAAATGAACCAGGTTTATATTCCTTAATTATATCGTCTAAGATGAAAATAGCTAAACGCTTTCAAGATTGGGTGTTTGAAGAAATCCTACCATCAATTCGCAAGTATGGAGAGTATAAAATTAAAAGAGAAAACCTTAAGTTGACTCACTCCTTACATAAAGTGTTGGCAAATAATCAAAAACTAATTGAAACGTTAGTTGATCAAATGCCTAAGGTTGCTGTTATGCCTGATGATATGGACTTAAAACATATCTTTTGTGTACTGGAAAAAAACACATACTATGAAAAGTATGGAGCAATTGAGTACAAGTGTATTCGTACAGAAAGAAGACGATTTAAAAGAGCATTGAAGAAAGCTAAGAAAGATGGTTTTGTACCAAGTTTTACAAGATATTCTGTACCAAACAGTATAAATATACTGAATAAAGCTAAGGAGGTTATGCATGATTATGGTATGCATTATGAATCTTCTTTAAATAACATATTGACACCCCATAATTTTGTAAATATTGTTAAAATTGTTCTTAATGAATAAACTGTATGAATGTATGTGTGAATGTGAGACTTATCAGATTGAGAAGTTAAGGTATTTACTTTGGCTACTCCTTCGAAAAGTCTGGTTTGAGTGAAGGTCACTGGCGCGGTTGACTAAAAGACCCGTAAACCATATGTATGTGTGTGCAAGTGTGGAAAACGACGTACACCCACCTCCTCGTGGTGTTTTCTGGGTAACGCTAAGAGGTGTACAACTAATATCTTGTAAACCACATGGATTTGTTATTTATTTATTTCTTAATGTATTCATAGCTATTTATAGAAATAAATTTTATTTAAAAGAAATTTGTAACAGTTTAAATTAAACAAATTTAAAGCATTTTAAATACATACAATTTATAAATGTTGTAGCAAAACATTTCATGCTTTACTGATAATAATTATAGATGAAATCGATAGAATGTATATATAATTAATATATAAAAATATAAGTCTTGTAATTAATGAAGCTAGAAAAAAGAAATAAAGATAGCATCAAATAAGTGTTACTTTACAAAATAGTAAAACCAAAAATGCAATAAACTCTTAGATTATGCACAATTTGAAGGTAGCATCCAATCAGTGTAAATAGATATAAAGGAAAAAGGCTTTCAACTAAAAATACAATAAACACTGGTTTTAAGACCTATATTTAGGTAGCACCTAATTAGCTTCATATATGTCAAAGTGAAAAGGATTTTTATCTGTATACTACAATTAACCTGTTTATACTTTATAGTTATAAGTTAATATAGAAAATGTCAAACCTATTTGTTTTTGTTTACAAATAATGAAGAAAAAATCCAATAAACACTTGTGTTTAAGATACAAATGCTGGTGTCACCGAATCAGTGCTACCTTTAAATAGAGTAAAAGCCTTATATATGCAAAAAAATGGAAAAATTATTTGCCTAAATATTATATTTAACATGTTTTTTTTTTACTTCAAACTAAGGTGTTAATAAACCGAATTTGAACCATAAAAAATATAATAATGAAGTTAAAACATACAATATATACTGGGTTTTAAGACCTTTATTTATATAGTATTAAATCAGAGCTACCATTAAGTTAATAAAATCGCTACTTACATTTAACTATAAAATTGGTTTTATTTATTCAAGATTTAATTTTATCGATTTTTACTCTACAGATAATGCTAAAACCACTAAATCTGAGACTTGTCCATATATAATCCCATGACACTTTATAGATACAACTCATCCATCATATTCTCATTCATTTTGATTTTGATATAAGATAGTAAAAACTCAAAACTTACTACTTATTTTCAAGATAAAATACAGGTATCAA
Source organism: Neoaliturus tenellus (assembly GCA_030545055.2). Lineage (NCBI taxonomy): Eukaryota > Metazoa > Arthropoda > Insecta > Hemiptera > Cicadellidae > Neoaliturus > Neoaliturus tenellus. Next base: position 191,721,839 of record CM061531.1, on the reverse strand, counting down.
CGAAAAAATCGGTGCTATCTTGAAATAGTTATAAGAATTGAAATATATTATGGTTTTATTTAATTAAAATAATTTTTTTACACATATCCGTACAAAACTAATTCTGAACATTAATGCTTAGAACCCTGACATATTGTCTTTACTTCGTAGATATAGCTGTTTCTCAATTTGATCGTATTTTTCATTTTTACAGTAAAAACTTGACTGATAAAGGGAGTTAATTGAGTTTTGTTGAAGCTGCTTATAATTGTAAGCGAAACCTGTATTTTCAAACAAGATATTTTACAGCGAAACGGGGTTTTAGGTTGAAAGAGGCTGCTTTTGGTTTATTTTACTCTGATTTACAGAAAACACAAGCTAAAAATATAGAAAAATAGAAAAAATGAAAAGAAAACAAAGAAAAATAGAAAAACAATAGAAAAAAAGAAAAAAATTTGAAACACCAAAAGAAAAAAGAAAAATTTGAAACACCAAAAGAAAAATAGAAAAAAAATTTGGAAAAGTAAATTTTGCGGTGAAGCTGCTTATAATAAATTGTAAGCGAATCCTGTATTTTCAAACAAGATATTTTACAGCGAAACGGGTTTTAGGTTGACAGAGGTTGCTTTTGGTTTATTTTACTCTGATCCACAGAAAAAACAAGCTAAAAATATAGAAAAATGAAAAAAGTAAAAGAAAACAAAATAAAAAATTAAAAAACATAGAAAAAATAGAAAAAACAATAGAAAAAAAGACAAAATCGAAAAAACAAATGAAAAAAAAAAAAAAAATTCTGGAAAAGTGAATTTTGAAAAAAATTGAAAAAAACAAAAGAAAAATAGAAAAAATTCTGGAAAAGTAAATTTTGCGCGCAAAATTTACTTTTCCAGAATTTTTTCTATTTTTCTTTTGTTTTTTCAATTTTTTTCAAAATTCACTTTTCCAGAATTTTTTTATTTTTCATTTGTTTTTTCGATTTTTTCTTTTTTTCTATTGTTTTTTCTATTTTTTCTATGTTTTTTAATTTTTTATTTTGTTTTCTTTTACTTTTTTCATTTTTCTATATTTTTAGCTTGTTTTTTCTGTGGATCAGAGTAAAATAAACCAAAAGCAACCTCTGTCAACCTAAAACCCGTTTCGCTGTAAAATATCTTGTTTGAAAATACAGGATTCGCTTACAATTATAAGCAGCTTCACCGCAAAATTTACTTTTCCAAATTTTTTTTCTATTTTTCTTTTGGTGTTTCAAATTTTTTCTTTTTTTCTTTTGGTGTTTCAAATTTTTTCTTTTTTTCTATTGTTTTTCTATTTTTCTTTGTTTTCTTTTCATTTTTTCTATTTTTCTATATTTTTAGCTTGTGTTTTCTGTAAATCAGAGTAAAATAAACCAAAAGCAGCCTCTTTCAACCTAAAACCCCGTTTCGCTGTAAAATATCTTGTTTGAAAATACAGGTTTCGCTTACAATTATAAGCAGCTTCAACAAAACTCAATTAACTCCCTTTATCAGTCAAGTTTTTACTGTAAAAATGAAAAATACGATCAAATTGAGAAACAGCTATATCTACGAAGTAAAGACAATATGTCAGGGTTCTAAGCATTAATGTTCAGAATTAGTTTTGTACGGATATGTGTAAAAAAATTATTTTAATTAAATAAAACCATAATATATTTCAATTCTTATAACTATTTCAAGATAGCACCGATTTTTTCGTTGATACCTGTATTTTATCTTGAAAATAAGTAGTAAGTTTTGAGTTTTTACTATCTTATATCAAAATCAAAATGAATGAGAATATGATGGATGAGTTGTATCTATAAAGTGTCATGGGATTATATATGGACAAGTTTCAGATTTAGTGGTTTTAGCATTATCTGTAGAGTAAAAATCGATAAAATTAAATCTTGAATAAATAAAACCAATTTTATAGTTAAATGTAAGTAGCGATTTTATTAACTTAATGGTAGCTCTGATTTAATACTATATAAATAAAGGTCTTAAAACCCAGTATATATTGTATGTTTTAACTTCATTATTATATTTTTTATGGTTCAAATTCGGTTTATTAACACCTTAGTTTGAAGTAAAAAAAAACATGTTAAATATAATATTTAGGCAAATAATTTTTCCATTTTTTTGCATATATAAGGCTTTTACTCTATTTAAAGGTAGCACTGATTCGGTGACACCAGCATTTGTATCTTAAACACAAGTGTTTATTGGATTTTTTCTTCATTATTTGTAAACAAAAACAAATAGGTTTGACATTTTCTATATTAACTTATAACTATAAAGTATAAACAGGTTAATTGTAGTATACAGATAAAAATCCTTTTCACTTTGACATATATGAAGCTAATTAGGTGCTACCTAAATATAGGTCTTAAAACCAGTGTTTATTGTATTTTTAGTTGAAAGCCTTTTTCCTTTATATCTATTTACACTGATTGGATGCTACCTTCAAATTGTGCATAATCTAAGAGTTTATTGCATTTTTGGTTTTACTATTTTGTAAAGTAACACTTATTTGATGCTATCTTCATTTCTTTTTTCTAGCTTCATTAATTACAAGACTTATATTTTTATATATTAATTATATATATATTCTATCGATTTCATCTATAATTATTATCAGTAAAGCATGAAATGTTTTGCTACAACATTTATAAATTGTATGTATTTAAAATGCTTTAAATTTGTTTAATTTAAACTGTTACAAATTTCTTTTAAATAAAATTTATTTCTATAAATAGCTATGAATACATTAAGAAATAAATAAATAACAAATCCATGTGGTTTACAAGATATTAGTTGTACACCTCTTAGCGTTACCCAGAAAACACCACGAGGAGGTGGGTGTACGTCGTTTTCCACACTTGCACACACATACATATGGTTTACGGGTCTTTTAGTCAACCGCGCCAGTGACCTTCACTCAAACCAGACTTTTCGAAGGAGTAGCCAAAGTAAATACCTTAACTTCTCAATCTGATAAGTCTCACATTCACACATACATTCATACAGTTTATTCATTAAGAACAATTTTAACAATATTTACAAAATTATGGGGTGTCAATATGTTATTTAAAGAAGATTCATAATGCATACCATAATCATGCATAACCTCCTTAGCTTTATTCAGTATATTTATACTGTTTGGTACAGAATATCTTGTAAAACTTGGTACAAAACCATCTTTCTTAGCTTTCTTCAATGCTCTTTTAAATCGTCTTCTTTCTGTACGAATACACTTGTACTCAATTACTCCATACTTTTCATAGTATGTGTTTTTTTCCAGTACACAAAAGATATGTTTTAAGTCCATATCATCAGGCATAACAGCAACCTTAGGCATTTGATCAACTAACGTTTCAATTAGTTTTTGATTATTTGCCAACACTTTATGTAAGGAGTGAGTCAACTTAAGGTTTTCTCTTTTAATTTTATACTCTCCATACTTGCGAATTGATGGTAGGATTTCTTCAAACACCCAATCTTGAAAGCGTTTAGCTATTTTCATCTTAGACGATATAATTAAGGAATATAAACCTGGTTCATTTATGAATACGGTTCTTTCTTGAAAATTATAGGGTAAAACCGAACTAGTTTCATTTATATCCTTACGCAACTTTTTATATTTTTCCTTAACTAGATCATTTATTGCTTTTCGCGGTCTTTTGTATTCTAGAATCTCTGATATATCATTAGCCTTAAACCATGGATTGTTTTCACGATCAAATAATACAGCTACGGGCTTATTATCAAACATGTAACACTGCAGTGCAGACATAGTGAAGTCGTTTATTTTTCTATTTACTTTCAATATTAATTGAATATTACAAAATAGCATACAGATTTAAATTCCGGAAAAACCGAAATTGTGAATAAGCTGTTCACTCGGTAAAAGTTCACCAAACAATGAAGTACGTGGTTAACCGAGCTGCTTATATACCCGATGAAGAGTGGTGGAAAACCTGCGCGTACACAATTCTATGTTTTATTTTAAACATTTCTTGTGAAGATTCATCAATAATAAGGGGCACGCTCAACAAACCACTTTTATAAATGCTGAAGTGCAACTGCGCATGCAAAAATAAGGGAAAGTGCTGCACATACACAGTAATATGATAAATTTGAATTTTTTGACAATTTTCTGAATAATGTATCTAAACTGATTATTAACACATCTTACATTAATGTCACATTTATATTCATTTAATGGATTGAATTTAAAAATATTAGTTTTACATATATGTGCTACAAATGATTTTTTTAAACATCAAAACGACGTTTGCTTGACTAAAAGACAAATGTTCAAAACAATAATAAAATTAAATACAGAACTAATTGGGTTAAAATTTACACATAAAAGACACTATTAAAATAGTACATTAAAGGTAGCAACAAAACGGTGGTCCAATATCTGGCTAAAAATAGAAATTCCTATATCACCATTCAATTAGTAACAAAAGTTTTGTTAAGAATTCACATAGATAAAAATATATTTATTGGTTTGGCCTTAAAACATTACTTAAAAGTGTTGTTTGAAAACCTATAGCAAAATTTTACATATAGAAATAGAACATCAAAGGTAGCACCAAAATGGTGCTATCTTTAAGTAGTAACATTTAAATGGGTTAAGCTCAATTAAAAGTTTCAAAATAAAGTTTAAGGTTAAAACTAAAAATTGTTGTTTAAAAACCTATTGCAAAATTTCACAAATGAATTTAGTACATAAAAAGTAGCACCAAAATGGTGATATCTTTAAGTAGCAACTTTTAAATGGGTTGAGCTCAATTAGAAGTTTCCAAATCACGTTTAAGGTTAAAACTAACAATTTGTTAGAAATTCACGTAGATAAAAAACATATTTGATCGTTTGACTTTAAAGCAATACTTAAACGTGTTGTTTTAAAAACCTGAAGCAAAATTTTGCATATAAAAATACTACATCAAAGATAGCACTAAAACAGTGTTACCTTTAAGTAGCAACATTTAATAAATGGGTTAAGCTCAATTAGAAGTTTTCCAAATCAACTTTAATGGTGAAACTAAAGTTTTGTTAAGAATTTATACATACATAAACATATCTAGTAGTTTCACATTAAACAAAAACTTAAAATTGTTGCTTGAAAACCTAAAGAAAGTTTATCATATAAAATTCAATAAAAAATAATACATCAAAGGAACCACAAAAACGATGCTACCTTTAACTATGGGTTTAATCCAGTTAGAAGTCTCCAAATTACCTTAATCGTTAAAACTAAGGTTTTGCTAGGAATTTACATATATACACACATCTATAGTAGTCTGTCCTTAAACCAATAATTAATAGTGTTCCTTGAAAACCTAAAGAATTTTTCCATACACCATTCTATAAAAATAGTAAATCGAAGGTAGCACCAAAACGGTGCTACCTTTAATTATAGCTACATGTACACACATACCATGTCTGACGATAATTGGATCAACCACTTCTGAGATGTACGATATTTAAGTTTTGCCCCTTAATTTTTTTTTGGATGCACCACGCCACGCAATGGTAAACAATTAATGTTTACTCATACCAGCCTACATACCAAGTAAGAAGTTAATCGGTCCAGCTACTCCTGAGATATACAATATTTAAATTTTGCCCCTTCATTTTTTGGATGCACCCCGCCATGCAATTGAAAAACAATTAATGTTTATTTATACACACCTACATACCAACTAACAAGTTTACCGGTCCAGCCAATCCTGAGATATAAAATATTACAGTTGAACCCCTTCATTTTTTTGATGCATACTGCCACGCAATGGTAAACAATTAATGTTTACTCAAATACACCTACATACCAAGTAAGAATTTAATCGGACCAGCCACTCCTGAGGTATACAATATTTAAGTTTTGCCCCTTCATTTTTTGGATGCAACCCGCCACACAATTATAAACATTTAATATTTATTCATACCAACCAACATACCAAGTAAGAAGTTAATCGGTCTTGCCACTCGGGAGATATGCAATATTTCGGTTTTGCCCCTTCATTTTTTTATGCACCCTGCCACGCAATGGTAAACAATTAATGTTTACTCATAGCAACCTATATACCAAGTAAGAAGTTAATCGGTCCAGCCACTCCTGAGATATACAATATTTCAGTTTTGCCCCTTCATTTTTTGGATGCACCCCGCCATGCAATGTCAAAAATTAATGTTTACTCGTACCAACCTACATTCAAAGTAAGAAGTTTATCGGTCCAGCCAATCCTGAGATATACAGTATTTAAGTTTTGTCCCTTCATTTTTTGGATGCACCCCACCACGCAATTATAAACATTTAATGTTTACTCATACCAACCTACATACCAAGTAAGAAGTTAATCGGTCCAGCCACTCCAGAGATATACAATATTTCGGTTTTGCCCCTTCATTTTTTTTATGCACCCTGCCACGCAATTGTAAACAATTAATGTTTACTCATAGCAACCTATATACCAAGTAAGAAGTTAATCGGTCCAGCCACTCCTGAGTTATACAATATTTCAGTTTTGCCCCTTCATTTTTTTGGTGCACCCCGCCATGCAATGTCAAAAATTAATGTTTACTCATACCAACCTACATTCCAAGTAAGAAGTTTATCGGTCCAGCCAATCCTGAGATATACAGTATTTAAGTTTTGTCCCTTCATTTTTTGGATGCACCCCGTCACGCAATTATAAACATTTAATGTTTACTCATACCAACCTACATAACAAGTAAGAAGTTAATCGGTCCAGCCACTCCTGAGATATACAATATTTCGGTTTTGCCCCTTCATTTTTTGGATGCATCCCGCCACGCAATGGTAAACATTTAATGTTTACTCATATACACCTACATACCAAGTAAGAAGTTAATCGGTCCAGCTACTCCTGAGATATACAATATTTAAATTTTGCCCCTTCATTTTTTGGATGCACCCCGCCATGCAACTAAACCATTAATGTTTATTTATACACACCTACATACCAATTAAAAAGTTTATCGGTCCAGCCACTCCTGAGATATAAAATATTACAGTTTTACCCCTTCATTTTTTGGATGCACCCTGCCACGCAATGGTAAACAATTAATGTTTACTCATATACACCTACATACCAAGTAAGAATTTAATCGGACCAGCCACTCCTGAGATATACAATATTTAAGTTTTGCCCCTTCATTTTTTGGATGCGACCCGCCACGCAATTATAAACATTTAATATTTATTCATACCAACCTACATTCCAAGTAAGAAGTTTATCGGTCCAGCCAATCCTGAGATATACAGTATTTAAGTTTTGCCCCTTCATTTTTTGGATGCACCCCACCATGCAATTCTAAACCATTAATGTTTATTTATACACACCTACATACCAATTAAAAAGTTTATCGGTCCAGCCAATCCTGAGATATAAAATATTACAGTTTTACCCCTTCATTTTTTTGGATGCACCCTGCCACGCAATGGTAAACAATTAATGTTTACTCATATACACCTACATACCAAGTAAGAATTTAATCGAACCAGCCACTCCTGAGATATACAATATTTAAGTTTTGCCCCTTCATTTTTTGGATGCGACCCGCCACGCAATTATAAACATTTAATATTTATTCATACCAACCTACATACCAAGTAAGAAGTTAATCAGTCTTGCCACTCCGGAGATATACAATATTTCGGAATTGCCCCTTCATTTTTTGGATGCACCCTGCCACGCAATGGTAAACAATTAATGTTTACTCATAGCAACCTATATACCAAGTAAGAAGTTAATCGGTCCAGCCACTCCTGAGATATACAGTATTTAAGTTTTGCCCCTTCATTTTTTGGATGCACCCCGTCATGCAATGTCAAATATTAATGTTTACTCATACCAACCTACATTCCAAGTAAGAAGTTTATCGGTCCAGCCAATCCTGAGATATACAGTATTTAAGTTTTGCCCCTTCATTTTTTGGATGCACCCCGCCACGCAATTATAAACATTTAATGTTTACTCATACCAACCTACATACCAAGTAAGAATTTAATCGGACCAGCCACTCCTGAGATATACAATATTTAAGTTTTGCCCCTTCATTTTTTGGATGCACCCCGCCACGCAATGGTAAACATTAAATGTTTACTCATACCAACCTTTATACCAAGTAAGAAGTTAATCGGTCCAGCCAATCCTGAGATATACAATATTTAAGTTTTGCCCCTTCATTTTTTGGATGCACCCCGCCACGCAATTATAAACATTTAATGTTTACTCATACCAACCTACATACCAAGTAAGAATTTAATCGGACCAGCCACTCCTGAGATATACAATATTTAAGTTTTGCCCCTTCATTTTTTGGATGCACCCCGCCACGCAATGGTAAACATTAAATGTTTACTCATACCAACCTTTATACCAAGTAAGAAGTTAATCGGTCCAGCCAATCCTGAGATATACAATATTTAAGTTTTGCCCCTTCATTTTTTGGATGCACTTCGCCACGAAATGGTAAACATTTAATGTTTACTCATACCAACCTACATACCAAGTAAGAAGTTAATTGGTCCAGCCAATCCTGAGATATACAGTATTTAAGTTTTGCCCCTTCATTTTTTAATTGCACCCCGCCACGCAATGGTTAACATTTAATGTTTACTTATACCAACCTACATACCAAGTAAGAAGTTAATCAGTCCACCCAATCCTGAGATAAACAATATTTAAGTTTTGCCCCTTCATTTTTTGGATGCACTTCGCCACGCAATGGTAAACATTTAATGTTTACTCATACCAACCTAAGTACCAAGTAAGAAGTTAATTGGACCAACCAATCCTGAGATATACAATATTTAAGTTTTGTCCCTTCATTTTTGTTGGATGCACCCCACCACGCAATGGTAAACAATTAATGTTTACTTATACCAACCTATATACCAAGTAAGAAGTTAATCCATAATGCCATTTAAAAGATATAAAATAAAACTGTTTTGCGCCTTCATTTTTTGGATACATCGTGCCATGCATTTGTAGACACCAAATAAGTGTACACACATACTAATAATTTCAAATGCCTAGTGACTCAAAGGTAAAGCTCTACGCTAGCGAAGGACAATAATAATGTTAATATTAGGATTTTTTTATTTTTGACTGTTTGACCTTAGATCTGGAAAGTTATTTTTAGCATTTTATTACATGTTACTATTACATGTATACACATACCAAGTTTGAAATAAATACATATTGCCATTCAAAAGATATAAAATAAAACTTTTTTGCGCCTTCATTTTTTGGATACCTTTTGCCATGCATTTGTAGACAGCAAGTAAGTGTACACACATACCAACTATGAAGTTAATACATAGAGCCGTTCCTAAGATATGGAATATCAAAGTTTTGCCCCTTCATTGCCCCTTCATTTTTTAGATGCAATCAGCAACATTTTGGTTAATTTTTTAATTATGGGTATCCACCCCCTGGGGGGTACCTCTATTACGTAGTAGGTAGTTTTTTTGGGTCCCCGGACCTCTAGGACGCACCGTTTTCGAGATATTAGCGATTTTTATGTTTTTTAAGCTGAAGTTTGCATGTTATTCACTTTATATAGTACTGTATGCGTCGTATATAGTATGATAACGTTGTTGGTTGCTTAACAGCTTCTAGCCATTGATTTTATGTACTGTATAGCGAACATTTTTGGGTTTTATTCACTTTTTATAGTATAGCCTTGGACACATTTCATATAGTATAACTAGATTAAAAATATTTAACATTATAGTCATTGATGTATATTATATAGTAAAGTAGCATTTTCATTTTATACAGTGTAACCATTGATTATATACATTTTACATTATAGCCATTGATGCAGAGAACTAGTCACAGGTACATTTCATATAGTATAAGCGTTGATCATGTTTATTTAACATTATATTCATTGATATTTTGTATAGTATAGCGGCGAATGCATTTCATATAGTATAAGCATTGATCGCGTATATTTAACGTAAAGTCATCAATGCATAATATATATAGTATAGCCTTGGGCACATTTCATATAGTATAACTAGATTTAACATTATAGTCATTGGTGTGTATTAAATAATATAGTAGAGTTTTCATTTTATATAGTATAACCGTTGATTATGTACATTTGGCGTTATAGCCATTGACGCTGAGAACTAGCCACAGGTACATTTCATATAGTATAACTGTTGATTAGCGAATGACATAAGTTGGTTGATTTTATATACTGTATTGCAGCCATCTTTGGGTTTTATTCACTTTTTATAGTATAGCCCCCAGCATTTCATATGTTCTTGTTCCGGGCGATCCAGGTGATCTTGTTTTATAGTGAATGACGTAAGTTGGTTGATTTTATATACTGTATTGCCAACAGTTTTGGGTTTTATCCACTTTTTATAGTATATACCCCAGCATTTCATATGTTCTTGTTTTATAGTGAATGACATAAGTTGGTAAGACTGCGAGGAAATTTGGGAAATTGCAGGGTATTTTGGGGAATTCCAGGGTAATTTGGGTAATTTGTGGGGATATTTTGGGGTAAACTGGATGCAGCCATAACACGTGCTGCTATCTGTTGGAGAAATAGTGAACTAGCTGTAGCCCTAGTACATGCTGAACTCTGGTGGCGGAATTTGAAACTTGCCGCAGTCGTAGTACGTGCTGCTCTCTGGTGGACAAGAAGCGAACCACAGGCACAATATTATCAGACACATTTACACTACCTTTCACCAAGTACCTCGGTAGCTAAATGGTAGAGCGCTGGCCTCACACGCCAGCGGGCCGGGTTCGAATCCTACCCTCGCCTATGATAAATTTTATTCTTAAATTCTAACCCCTCCAACCTTCCCCGTCACCTTGCCCTCGCCAGCTGCACCTGGTTAATTTATGGGCCAATTAGCGAGGGCCTGTGCTCTCGCCATCTCCACCCCCCATTGATTATTTCACCATCTGCCCGGCCGGAAGCTATATGGCATGGCATATGGCGACAGCGTCTAATATATACCCTCTAACCCCCACCGGAAGCTATATGACATGGCAGCTGGCGCCAGCTGCCGCGGCACGTGGCTCCGTGGGCACGTGGCCGGTTTTAAAAGTGACCAAAACACACTACTAACAATAATATTGAAGATTGAAGGTCCTCATCTCAACCCAGTTGAAAATTACAACCAATTTAAGTGTGAACTACTTATAAACGGTGTAATCCACCTTTTTCGATTGGCTTCGATTCTTCACAAGTTAGGGATGGAAACGAAACTTTACATTCTTCCTCGTTCTTATTTTATTGATTTACCTTTCAAATGAGATATCACTTAAGGGCTGTCGCCTTTACATTAATTACATTAACCCAAATAAC
>CM061531.1:191659843-191710465 GCA_030545055.2 Neoaliturus tenellus | reverse complement strand
ATATATATATATATATGTCCGTTTACTTGAAAGAAACCTCCAATTTTGATGAAATTTGGTACAGAGGTGTCGGGCAGCATCAATCAGGTTAAGATCGAAAACAAGCTTGATCGGACTATGGAAACAGGGTTTTATGGGGTTCTAAAAGCGTCAAAAATGGGTTTTTGGCATTTTTCGCTGTTATTTTTTTAGTATTTCATAATTTTAACTTATAAACCATTTAAAATAACTTTAAAAAACAAAAAATTTAGTATTTTGAAACATTAATAGCTTAACTGGTTATGGAGAAAATTCAAATCAAGTTTCTTATGTTAATCTTATGGGTAAATCTTTAATAAGTTATACATCGCTTATTTATTAAACTTTCTTATGAACCTTCCCTAGGTGGTGAGTAACGAAGATTTGATCAAAAACCCTCATTTGTCAGCAAACCTACATGCAAAATCCCACGGTATTCTCATGGAAAATAAGTGTTCAATGGGAGCAAGAGAGATGGAGATAATAAGGTGTCTGTTCTTATCAGCTTTCTTCTGCATTTGTCAAATTTGGAATGGTTATGTTATGGGATTTGTAAACAAATAATTCCTTTTGCATGGAGTATTTGAATATACACTTTTATAACCTTAAAAAAATAATTTATTGCAATATAAATATTGTTATATAAATTATTGAATACAAATAGTTAACTAAGGAATATAATGTCATTAAATACATTATATTTCCTTGTAAAGATTATTAATTATATAAGATAGCCACAAAGATCAACATCTCAAAGCTTGGATGTTGAAACAATAACTCTTTAGAAATTGGCTGAGTACGCAGGTCTCCTGCGACAGGGGTATTGATTCTTATTTATATAATAAATAATTAATGTTAAATAATTATTTATATTATTTGGTCAAACATGTCATTATATAACAAATTATAAATTTAGCAGCTCATAAAAAAATACAATATAATCAAACAGCACAATTCATACTGATTAGTTTTAAATATGTGTGTAAAATTCATTACTGTATTGCTCTATTCATGAGTAAAATTACTTTTAGTTGAATATACTTTTACAGATCATTAGCATAACAGTAACATCACTAAAGTGTGGAGTGTAAGGTTGCTGTTAGGCTGCTCGGAGATAGAAAATACAATTCAAACAGTTGTTATAGAGACAACGATAATGGATGCTATTGCATTTCCACCGGCCCGGTTACTGCTGCACAGTTTCACAGAAGAGCATTAAATGTAAACAGACTGACTCCATTGCAATTTAATCCGTTATAAAACTAAAAATAAATGCAATACTTTGAAACTTATCGTATAAACATTAATTTAAAAAGTGAACATAAAACAATTTTCAAAAATGTAAAATGATTAATTGTGCATTTTGTAATTTGTTCACCTTAAACATGTCATGAGTGTTTGACTGTTTTTAAGTATTCAATTAATAATCATTAGCAAACTCTAAAGTTTCAGATAAGGCTTACCTTATTATCGGTGCTAGGAAAATAAAGTTTATTTATGTTCAGTTTGAATGATAAAATAAACGCAAGATACATAAAGTGCCAGCGAAAAATTATTACTATAACCACTTTTCATGTCACATTAATTAAAAAATCAAAACCAACGAGTCTATTCTCTTTATGATAAATATAGGGAAAGGGTATGCAGGTGTGCTGCCATGGGGAACACTAAAAGTAGGTTTAGCATAAAAAACTTTATTTCGACCATATGAAGCTATATAGTACATTTCATCAATATCTGTCCATAAATAAAGGAGTTTGCCTATTCTCCATATATGATTAACATGGGAAAAAAGTATGCAGGTTTGCTGCCATGATAAGTACAAAAATCAAGATATTTTACCATAAATGGATGAATCTCAACCATATGAAGGTAAATACCAAGTTTCATTCAAAAACATTTGTTAATTGAAATATTAACATAATATCCTTATTCTCCATAAGATTAACATTAGAGCCCCAAAATACAATGTACTGTCATTACACTTTTTAATAACTTTATACCCAATGGAGGTATAGCAAAGCTTCAACATACTAAATTGTATGTTTTTTTAGCCAAATACAGTTCATATGAAAAATGCTAAAAAAACTTTTTTGGGTACAAACCCCCCCAAAACTACCCTTTCCGGTAGATCGATATATCTGGTTCATGAACTCATCCAAATAAAAGTAGGATTACACATCTCTACCAAATTTGGTCTCGATCGAACCGTTTTTACCTTGAGTTTTTGTCTAGGGACACATACATACAAACATATCTATATATAAATTTCAGTGAGTATTACTTTCGGTCTCTGGGCACGTCAAAACAAAACCTTAAATTGTACCGGGCTTAGGTCTTAACATGAGACCTACAGTAATAGCTTCTTCCGTATGGGAAATTCGAAAAATAACAATTCGTTGTTGGCAGCCTAAACTTGGTGTTTATTGTGGTGTGCAAAGCAAAGTAAGCAAGTTGTGCATGTGCAAAGTACACATTCCACAATATCAAAACAAACTTTAGATCAGAAGAAGATTTTATGTTACAATATTATAAATATTTAAAAAAATACAATTAAGTAATTACTTGATAGTTTAGCATTCTCATAAGTGTTTTTTAATTACCACACCCTTCATTTAGGCTATTTTAAATTTTACCTTACTAAACGATGTTCGTCAACATAAACTAATAACGAATCCACTTGAGAACAACACGATCCCCGCTAATGTTCAAAGTTAGGACCTTTGTTTCAACGTGACTATCAACTTGGACGAGCCTACATGAACACGCAGATAGAGACTATGGCCACACTACAACACAAACCATTCTTCATCAATACTATCTTTATCCAAACCACAATAAAGTATTATATTCATGCTAGTACTATATCACGGCGAAATTTTGGACTTTTTCAAATATTTTTAATGATTTTTTGTTATTGTTTTGCCCATAAGTCTGTTAAGGTTTCAACGAATTTTTTAGTTCATATTTATAGGGTAGAGAGCTGGCATTAAATCATTTAAGACTTGGATAAATGCTAATGTGCAAGCGTTCCCGTCAGTTTATGGCCTCATTTCGGATTCCAACAGAAAGTAATCCATTCGATTCATGAATATTATTAGTTTCATTGCCCAATAACCTTATAAAGCTTATTTTATTTCAAGAAGATATTTTATCAGATTAAACTCCACAGTAATACAGAAATTAAGAAAATGTTTAGTAAAATGTAGATGGAAAAAAGTAAATTAATACTATTCGAGAGTGTAAGGATATTTACGTCGTACTTAATACAACTAATGAACTTTGTATGTAATTACCAGAATGTCGAGAATTTTTAACCGTCAGTTTAATTGGGAAATCTACTAACCTTGTTTTTTTAATCCAATTTAACCTAAAGCGACTAAATAAACTATATTAAATTACGTTATCTTATCTCAAGACACCACCGTTACCTGTTCTGGCCGACACTGAATTTACTTTTTGTTGCGACTTCCGAAAATTTGCTCATTTTCTTTTACGTTAGCATTATGTTGTCTTCTTGTCTACTACTCTACTAACTAATCTAAAATCTAGCCTATAATAACCTATCAAATTGGTGTATTGGTCAACCGACTAATTGGGTAATCGCTTGCGCGATTTCGTAACAGTGTTAAAATGTTGGATGGAAAAGAACAATTTAAATGTTTCCTGTCTATTTATAGCCCTCTAATCCACCAAAATGCATTTGGTAGTAATCTATAACGGCGTAATAAGATTTTAATAGTGGAGGTCGTTACGTAAAAAAGACACCATACACTACTTAATAATACATACAGGCGAAGCTATGTGTTATAAAATACTCAAAATGTCAATGAATCGCTGTTACTTTTAATTAAAGTTTTTTATTGATTAATTACATGACTGTTTTAATATTAAAAATGAAAGCATATATAATATCTTGTTAACCTATATTCCAGTGTTACATAAGGGAACCTTTAGTCACACGGTAAGACCCCGCAGCCCTGGCTATGACTAGTAAATGATAAATGAGCTCAAGACCACCACAAAAGACCTTGAACTTACATTATGCATGGAACATAAAAGAAGTTTGCCTTTACGACACGTTTTCAGAGAGAACAGGGTTGCATTTTTCACTGACGTTCTATAACTTAACCTACCCATTATATACGTTTTATTGAGTTCATATTTGTCTTAACGTTAACTTTAAAAAGTGTCATTAGACTTAAATACATATTTGATAGTACAATTTGTAATACTAGTTTTCCGTTGATTCTTTATTTGATATTATTAAAATTGTATGTTAAAACACATAACAAATTTAATGGTATTTAATAATTAGTTTAAGTTTAAAAACTTTATTATTTCCGAAAAACCAATAATTTCAAACGTATGATGATAGCTAAACTACTTACTTATTTAAAAAACAGTATAACTATTAGTAATGTGATTATAGAAGGGAAATAGGTTAAGGTGATGTAATACAATCATGTTGTTTCACTAATTATTGAAACGCGAAGCTTCGTTAAACTGGGTTAATAATTTATAACTTACCTGTGTGTTAGTCTAATCATACCTTAAAAGTGCCTTCTAAGTTTTAATGCTAGTAATTTATTGGAAGTGTTTTTTATTAGTTTAGATAGTTATTAATTGATAAACGGTACATTTTTTAACGATCTATGTCTGACAATGAATTTTGAAGGAGCCTAGTAATAGTATCTTATATTACATTACCTTACATTTATTGAGAAGTTTTGTTGACTTTATGCTGTATATTTTAAAGTAAATATGTCTGAAGGTTATGTGGGATGTTTGTGATGGATCAGATGAGGTAGTGGTTTGTTACTGACAAATAACAGCTGATTAATTTGTCAAAATCCTTAATTAATAGCCCTATGATCAAGTTCAGCTTGGTCCAGTTTCGAACCATAAAAATCGGCTAACCTTTCTCAGGATCCAACCGGCAACCATGAGATTCAAAAATAAGCTTTATAACAACTCAGCTACCCAGCCAGTTCCTGTACACCAGGTTTATATAGTCTTATATGCTTGTTTAGTCAAATTGCTTGTTGTTAAATTACGTTCTTATACATTTTATTTCTACAATTCTATAGGCATAACTTATTTGTAGATTAATATACATATTTATGGTTATGTAAACAATTTACATTTAATTATTAGACTATAAAAAAAAATAATTTCAAGACTCAGCTGGGCTATTAAGGCATGAGGCCAAATTGTTAATGTACATGCTACACCATTGTTTAAAGGACAAGACTGTTTTGTAACATTAAATCGAACGATAAATTTTTAAGCAATTTGTTCAGTTCTAAAAATATAACATAGAATTATTCTGTAAAAAATCAATTAAGTCAAATTTAGAATGGAAAGGGCTTGCGGATTTTCGGAAAGATTGTCTGATACAAGGAATCACAGTTGGATATTAGTGATGAGTTAATTTTTTATCTGCTGAGAAATTTTGTTTATACATTTGAGATTTTGTTCATTTATTTTTAATTTTTCAGTAGAGTATTTGTTTTAATTTCATCATGTCATGTGAAAGCAGATATAATATATATATATATATATATATATATATATATATATATATATATATATATATATATATATATATATATATTGTAAATAGATAACAATACAGACTGCGTCAAACCCCTGTCCTAACCAATTCTCCACATGACGTTAAGATTTCTTGAGGTATGTTCATTTGCTGCTATGAAAAAGTAGTATAAGTATTATTTGTTCAGTTTTATAGTATTCAATAATACAGATTTGTATAATACACAGTCGATAATACATGACATATTTTATCTAAATGAATAATGGGACATCTATTCTATATTTTTATATATCTCTTTCAGTATGTAAAACTTTATTATCCGTTTAACTCTATTTGAACTGATTTTCCAATTATTTACTGTCGTATAACTTATAGATCGAGATGTAATAAACTTAAATGCAACTTTTTACGCGAAAGGAATATCTTGAAAAAGTGTTTACTAAATAACAACAACAAAATAATCAACCGTTATAGTCAGGAAATGATCATATAATATCACTCCTCAAATTATAAACTGTAGAAGTAATAACTATTATTTCACGTTACAGATGTACTTGGTACATGACTATGAACTCACCATGAACATTAACAGCGAGCAACAGAGAATAACACGGCGTTACTTCTGCATCTTAAATGTTAACTGGAAATGCTTCCTTTAGGGCCTTTTCAATTATGGATGGAAAACCTTATACAAAGTTTTTACTATTTTTCTGTTAATGTGGTACCGTATTTAATATTAGGGGAGGGCCGGGTAGTACGGAAATAATTGTAATTCCCTTAAGGAAATAATTGTATATAATTTATACGTTTAAAAAAAAGTTTAAAACCACGAAAATCCATTTATTTACAGTAACGCCTTTATATTAATAGCTTTGAAACATATATTTGACTGTTAGAAACAATTTTATGAAGTTTCAATATTGTCTAATTTCTAAGGAATCACAAAGTACCGGGTAGTATGGGCCATGCAAAAAACACAGAAAATGAAACAAAATCAGAACTTTTCGTGCCAAAACATATTTTTAATTATACATGATATAATTATAAATCTTAAGGGTTTGTAATTCCACCTTATTTAACAAAAAGTATAGATAGGCTAAATTAATAATAAAACAATTACTGTCAAGGCCCATAATACCCAACTAACATTGAATACAAAAGCATGGCGGATTCAAATAATGGTAATTCGAATTTAGACGAACTTCTCACGAGTGTATTAACATAATATAAGGTAAGTAATAAACCTAGTTACACAGTTTTATCACCACCGGAGTCCCCAAGAACCTCTCAAACGTTAGTCGTCGAAGCAACGATTTCTAGGCGCGAAACTAAATAACTGTAAATTAAAAGCGACCTATAGCACACAGCGAATATAACCAATACCGTATCACTATAATAGTGGGCTTTGCGGTTCCCCTACTTGTTTCACAGTGCTGGTAGAAAAACATCGCCTGGCGCGCACTACCCGCTGGCACATACTACCATGCGCTCCCCTATATTAACGGTATAATAAAGTTTAATGACATTATCTTGAGAAAATTTAGACTTTCACTTGCAATTTGGTGACATTTATAAGACGAAGAAAATTTAATTTGTATTTTAATTATTTGAATACATAATGTCATCGCCAAATAACCAATGGTACGTTTATTTCATTGTAGTACAGTAGTTTATGCGACTATTGTATTATGAACGCCTTAAAGTCATGATCAGGGCTTCGAGGCTTCGCTTGTGTTGTAAATATCTCACAAGTGTTTAAGGGCTGAATACAATCCTTGCATACACTATTTTATCCACGTACAACCTAAATTTAAACTATCACTGTAATATACATTTAACAAATATAGGTTATAGGTTGTCACTCATACAAAACGTAGCCGCACCCGTTGTCACTTGACCTAATCGTCGTTTCCACTCACATGGTCACACTCTTTTGAGGTATTAAGAAACTAAATGAAGAATCGTAATGGGACATCAGCCGACGTGCTAATCGCGTAATTTCTATTTTAACACTACTTTCGTCAATCGCTGAACTTTCATTGGTGTAGACTAGAACCTGTATTTAAAGTGACTCCTATATATTTAAGAAGTAATTGTGCAGTTAGTTAGAATTAGAACTACATAGAATTAGAATTACTTACTAGAGTTAGAATACTTAATCTACCTCTTTATGATGTAATATCATAATTTAAACTTAGTGCAACGGGCACAGATAAAATACATTTATTATTCTGTCTTTATTATTTTTTTCGTTTTTGCTTTATAAAGACTGTAAACAGCTATAACTGTAGAGTAAAATAAAATAAATATTTTAAACCTAATATCGTATGCGTTTTAGTCAAATCTATACCTTTTGCGTAACAATTTATATTGAAACTAAAGGAATAAGAAATGAAAACAATCACGCTCATGCTTAAAATTACTTATTTGTTTATGGACATAACAAGTTTAGTACAATATCATCAAAAGAACTGCACTATTGCTCATAAAACAGGTGGGCCAAATAGGCATAAAATTAAGAATTTGATCAAGGTGGATGACATTACCCACCTTATTATAATTGATTAGGTTATTAACTTGAAGGTTAAAGTACTTAATATAGAATTGACCTTTTTTAATAATTTAAAATTCAAAACCTCAAGGCAAACAGCGTATTATTATTATTGGTTTAGGCCTACTCAACTCTAAAACTTGTCTCTTTTCCTCTTCTATTTTACGACAAGGAAGGCAGGGGCTCAGGACTTACAAGATGTTGGGAAAGTTTTCCATCTTTAAGAGAAGGGTTCGCAAAAGGAAGTTGTAAATAGTTGTAAAGCTACCGCCTGTTTTACGGCCTATAAAAGCTTCAAAAGCTTTTGTTTTTAGTTTATGTGAAAATTGTAATGCTTCGCTTTCTGTTATAGGTATATTTACAAAAACTATACATAAAGAAATGTTTCTTTGTTTGTAAAAAAAAAAAAAAAAAAAAAAAAAAAACTAATTACGTGCTAGTAATAAAAATGCAAAATTAAATTTATTTGTATTCTTCGTAGGCTTATTTAGTAAAAGGGCTTTATTACGATATAGTTACAATAGTTTAGTAGGTAGATTGCTTATGTTACTTTGTCTCTTTTACAAAGAAAAGTAATGTGGTTTTTATAATATTGCTTAGGCGACATTAAAATAAATATTATAACACCCCCGTCCAAGCACAACCGCGTCATTATAATGAAACTTAATTTTTTTATTATTTTTTTTGATAACAAATATTACATTTGATAAAATACGTATATCTCCTACCATTGGGGCATTATAAACAAATAATTTTTATTACATGCCTAGTACATTTACATACAAAGTTGTTCTGGTAGGCCCTACTTGTTTAATTTTCTAAAAAAAAAGAAAAAAAGATTTATACACTACTTTAGGCGGAGTATGTATGTTTTCCAACAAGTTGGAAGGATATAAGTTAAGTCTTACCCAGTGTATTTACATACCAAATTATATACTATAAAAATATTTAAGTGAAATATGTTCGTTCCCTATACGAATAACATAAGCAAAATTTTAAAATTTTATCCGTAACAAGTTAGTTGGGTTAAGTTAAAATTAATTGTACTAATATTGCGTGTATTTTGAGTTCTTTTATGTGGTTTAGGTTAAATTGTGTAGTAGAAAAAAATAAAATAAACCCAAAAAAAGACAAACCAACTTTTTGCTATTTTGAAACTCTATCAAGTTCTATTTCCATAGACCAACCATTCTGGTCTCTGAACCTAACCTGAAAAATGGTATTTATCTTCATACCAAATTTACAAAAAAACTATCAAAATAATGTAAGAGATATCGAGTTTTTTTATCAAACATATTAAATAGGCTATGGAACCATATAATAATGTTTAACCACCTTCATATAAGTTATGAAACTCCAAGCACACATAAATATAATTTATATCGATTCTTTAGATGAGTACTGGACAGGTATCCAATACAGGTTCCAGGTATGGATCTTTACCTGATGAAAAATTTGTCAAATTGATTTTAATTTAGAGTTTATGCCATTTTTACCGTGTATCATTCAAAGGTCGTTTTTTTTGGCATTATTCTTAAACCACAAAAGAACACTTTAACTTTGTATACATATTGTCTTATGCTTACATTTTAAGATTTCTTTCTTACTTCCTGTTTTGCCCCCATGGGGAGTTAAAAACTATTTACACATATAAAATAACTATTTATACATATAAAAGAAGTAAATTTAAATATTACTTATTAATGCACGAAGATTTATTAATAAAGTAAGTTTACAAATTAGTAAGCCGTTTCCAGGAAATTATGCCTCAATTGATATGAATTTGAATTAACAGTGATTTTGGCCTCTGGGTACCTCAAAATTAAAAAGTAACACTCCCGGGCGTTGGTCGTACCCGTACCTTACTACTACGGAAATTCTTTTAAGGTAAATTGATTCATATTTTTATTTACGTTTTTCTGGTTACATTGAGGAGGCAACAACAAATCATAAGCTTTTGAGCGTCACTAACCATTTCAGTTTTGAAGATAGCGTTTGATGTCTTTTTTCGTTTATAAAACTTTTATCAAACACTAATTGAATAAAGACTTTGAGAAATCCTAAAGAATATCTTCAAATCCCTCTCCGTCCATTAACTTATATATCTCACTGCCCTGTAATTTTCCTTTAAGGAAGAGCTTCACTTAAAAGACCCTTTTTTATTCTCGTTTTAATTAAACGTTGTCAAGACGCACTTTACGCGAGGGTGGATGGGGTTCGAGGAATAAATCGCCCATTCGTTAAGAGGATCCAAGATATCCTTTAATTCGTGATCATTTCTAAGCGTAAATATAAATAAATATAATTCAAAATGTTTCGTTACAGTGGGATTGTCAATGTATAAATGCAAAAGGATGTATGTTTCATCATAAAGTTGTTTTCAACTGGTGATGGTTTTAAAGGATTGATAAAAATACTGACTTAAGAAAATTTTTTTCAACATTAATTTTTAACTAAACTAACCATGCTTAAGAAGAAATTCCACTGCAGTTAGTATTGGTAAAAGCGATTGTGTTACATAAAATACAATGATATTTTATTTAAACAGTCCTAGAGTTAACTATGAAATTCTTTATTAATGCAGTTGATTTAAAAAACATAATACATAAAATTAAGATAAATAATAATATTATTTATCTTATTACATACGGTCAGGAAAAAATTACGATAAAAATTTTCGTTATGTATTATCAGAGTAACTTAAAGCATAAATACAAGTTTTATGAACTTTTGCATCCCTTCTCTGAATCAGCTTACAAAAATACAATTTCAATATTCTCTTTTACTTTTCCACCAAATGAAGAACGTGTCATAAATCAAAACATGTTCATCTCTGCAAGAGACAAACCTGATTGAGTTCAAAGAAAACAAAATTTCACAATGAGCCTCCGTTATACATTTTTTGTGACGGCTTCAAAAGCAGATGTCCTTTTCTGATGTCAATTTATGTTTCATGTCTTTAATATTCAAAGGGTTTCACTTTGATAGCAAAATTAACGTTTATGGTGAAATTCATAACCATCTGTTTGAACCGTCACTATACATGGCCGTCGAATTAACACAGAAAGCACAAAGTAGTCATATCACAATTAGCTGAATGCGGCAACGATTTATTGCTGAAAACATAAAAACATTTTTTAAGAAATTATTATAAAAGGCACTAAAGACATTTATTGGTATGTATTCCTTTATTTAGTAAGCCATTTATTAGGTTTAATATTATAAATAAATTTTCATCTTTTGCCATTCATGAAGATTTTATGCAGTTTAAAATTAGAATAGGCGTCTTTGTGGCGAGATTTCATAACTCTGATTTTCAAGACAAATCTTGTCAGAAATACAGTTATTTACATATGTACAAAAAGGCAGTGGCCGTATAGGTCAGTGGTAGAGCTGGGTTATCAGCCAGTGTGTCGGGGCTCAACTCCCAGCACGCGGACATTAAAATCATTCGGCCGCTCCCGTGGTTCGGAAGTCATGCTAAACCGGACTCATGCTAAGTCTTCCACCTGCATAGAAAATAAAAAAAATATTTGAACAGACATCTTACCCTAAAACTGTGATCGATTTACACTACTTGTTTTGTCTTCCTTTAAAGCGTGCATTTCAAAATGTTTGATTTATTTAATGATGGAGATAAGATTGAGAAGATTTTTACAGTGCCTTTATGACACTGCCGTTAGAGATGTAGCGGACTAGCTTCTTAACTCTATTGCTAGGAGATAGAAATGGGTTATAACTATTGAGAACGTGAACTTGACTCACAATAGCCGGTAAGCTCGGTCTCTGCTTAGAAAACTCGCCCTGTTGCTGTTTTAGAACCAAGTGCAGCTTATCAATGTCTGAAGAAAAGGTCTTCTGATTAAATTTTACAACCTGATTCCTATTCCGTCCTTGTTGTGTCTCCTTACCCGATGCTCTCCAATAGTGTGATAGTCGCTGATAGGCTGATATTCGCAGTTTATTTAAAATTCAGAGGAACGGCATTTTTTTTAATAGACATATACCTCGAAAAATGTTCACCTAGGTCTAAATGTTTAATAAATTGCGTGGGCCTACCGTATATCAGTTTAACAATAAAAAGTATTCTATCATAAAAAACTGACTATTATTGTTGTCTAATATAGCTATTATCGAAATACAATTTTTATCTTTTCAGGTTTCCGTCACTCTTAAATAAAGTCAAAGAGTACTATTACTAGCCTTTCTTTTGTGAATCGTCTTTTAAAGATAAAACCTCTCCATTATACTTGAGAGCTGAACCAAATCCCCTCAAAAGAGATCAAGTGACTCACAGACAGCCGGCACAATAGAATGATCAAAGGCGGAAAGGACAGAGTCCTGGAAGTGGAGATTCTAGCAAATGGCCAATTACTAATCCCCGTCTTTTCTTTATATGTATTGAAATTAATACTCTTGACTTCACAGGCTTACAACTAAACATCTTTAAAATGTATTCTTAAGCAACATAGCATAAAGTCTAGGATAAGATTTTCACAAAACGAAACGTATGTCGATGTATTAAGGTTTTAATAATATGTTGTTTTTCAATAGTTAATTATAAATATACATGGTGGAAACTATATAATATATTTCAAAGTAATTAAGTAATAAAAGTAAAATTTTGCAAATTGATGTTAAGTGACAAAGTCTGCTTTGTAAAGCAGTGTGCTATAGTTCTTGGACTTCCAAGGGGGGACGATCCTCAAGGAGTCAGGATAACACCTTCAATGCAAGGCCGCAAAACCCGACGTCAAAAGGATGACCGAGTCAAAAATAACAGGCGATCACACTTTGCATAACAATTATATTGCAAAAAAAACCGCAATAACTCCCGATACACTCGACATTTTAAGGTCAGGTTTGTGGAAACTCGCTTGGAATGCAAATCCCTTTAAATTATTTATCATATGACGTAGGCCAATGAACTTTCCTTGACGACTTCCACTGGGGGTGTCCCTAAAGGAAGTCTTGGGAAAACTTCATTGTCCTATGTCATATCATACATCATTTTAAATGACTTTGCATTCCAAGCGATTTTCCCCAAACCTGACCTCACAATGTCGAGTGTGTCGGGGGTTATTGCATATTTTTTCAGCAATATGATTCCCATGCAAAGTTTGATCGCCTGTCATTTTTACTCAATCATTCTTTTGAGGCCGGATTTGCGTCGTTGTTCTCTATTCTTAGAGACCTTTAATTTGATGTACATATTGACCTATGCTTACATTAAATATTTTCTTCTGACTTCTTGTGGACGGTCCTCCCTTGTAGATCTAATTTCAATGAGTACTTTAGGACGTATACTTTAGTCACTCAACATCAATAATTGGAAAAGTTTTAATTTTACTACTTAAATGATTTCAAAAATATTATATTGGTTTAAGACCTTTTTCCCATTGTATTTTATATAGTTTACCGACCTTTTTCATGTTTGCAAATATATCATTTTCCACAATTTAAATTTTATGTGAATAATTTTTAATATGTGTATTTTTAATCCCCTATTGTTTGTTTTTAAATTACGGTGTTAATTTTATCCTGTTATTGAATACTCCAAAAATTTCAATATTAAATAATTGAAGAGCCTTTTTATAACTTGTACTACAAAAAAATCATATTACTTATAAAATTAATAATAAGTAAATATAAAGTATCTGTTGTCTATAAAAAAGTAAAACATAAAGAATTAACTATAAAATAATTTACTATACAAAACAGATTTTTACTTTCAAAAATTGTTTGTAATATATTTACTAATTTGCTATATTTTGTGTGTCAACGTAAATATTCATTACCTTCTTCCACAGTAACGAAAAACATTATGCATGATGAAATTTCATGAAACATAAAACCTATTTAATAAATAGGAGAGTGTGCCTGGTGAGTGAATAACACGACCTCCATTAATGTTCAAAGTTAAGTGACTCGATGGCATTGGGCGACTAATAATGGGGAAGTTTCCACAATGCCAGATGCGAATATGACGCAGTTATGAAAGCCGGAAATCCCTCATACAAAAAGTTTGTAAGGACGTAAGTAAGCTCAAAGTAGACTTACTTTTTTAATTTCATATCATAAAAATAAATAAGTTTACAAGATTTAATAATGAAGCAGTTAGTTAATCTTTATTTTGAAATAGTTATACTTCTATGATATTATAAGAAACATTGTAGTGAAAACATGTTGATTTTTTTTAGACTATCTACAATTTGAGCGATAAGTTTATACCAGCGGCCAGACGCAGCTCCGGAGTCGAGGTAATTATCCAGTAATGGTGTAACAACAGAGCCTGGGGCGCGGCGTTCGCCATGGTATGTTGTTGTTGTTGCATTCCAATTAACGTGGTAATTAAATTTTCACACGAAAATTTCCTTCGAAAATAATACTCTTATTGTTAGTTAGGACTGCTTATTTGAATTTACATAAATTAGGTCTTTTAAATATAAGTGTTACGTTGAAGAAAATGTATACAGTTTATTTATTATAATGATGAATAAAATTAAAATACTTACAAAATATGTACAAAAATTTTAATAGGTAAAATAATTCTTTAAAGCAAATAACGATACTAAAGCAAATAAAAGCGATAAATATGTTATTGTTAATTCATTACACTGCTGTACAACCCAGTCTTCAATAAAGGTGATTAAAGGTGATTAGGCTATGATCTCGCTATTTTAGGTTTCACAGGAAAGAGGGAATAGGGGGCTCGCATTTGAAAACAAAATTGATTTATACCCAGATCCGTACAACAAACCGTTAACTAACAACAAACAAAGGTACCGTATCCTTCCTAATTAGTTCTAATACCAGTAGCAGCAAGAGTAGATTTCTTGTAATAAGGAATTTGTCAGGTTTGAAGTAAGGTAAGCACTTTTAACTTAGCTCTTTGTTCTATAGTTTCGAGTAAGCTTTGATTAAAAGAGCTGCTTTATGCAAAGTTGTGGGGAGCTTTCAAGTGCCGATACAGCTTTAATGTATGGAGAAATAAATTTCAGGTTATTATTACACTGTTAAACAGTGTGTAAAAAAGGTACTTCCTCTCACTTTAATTTGTTTGTATGTCAAGATTAATAAATATTCTTTGGGGAATGACAGTAACATAACACAAAGTGAAAAAAATACCCGTTTAAAATACTTCTTACTGCCAAGTGATCCTTAGATTAGGTGTAAACGACATATGGTATCGAACATCAAGGTGTTCATTTCAAGTCTTCATCTTTTTGTCCTGGCCAGTGTTTTAATGTAATGTTTTCGTGTGTGTTTGTGTTGTGTAAATTTTACCATTTGATTACCTCTTCAAATTCCAACGTTGAAGAGGAATAATGCTTTTAACTTGATGACGAAGACTTGAAAATGAACACCCTGATGTTCGAAACCATGAGCCGTGACAGTTACGGCTCAGTTTTCTTATAATATGTTTTTGTTATGTCGTGACTAATTCGTGTGGCACTGCCGGAAGCAAGGAGAAATTGTTCTAGAATGTTCGAGAATGTTCTTCTTCTCCTCGTTCTTTTCAGTGCTGCCGGTTTTCTGTCCCTTCCGCTGTCGACTCTCCCCTTTTCTACGCCAGCCAGCCTTCATTAACAACCTCTTTTAAATCATTGCCCATCTACTGTTCAACTGATGTGTCCACTGTAATGTCCAAGTTTCCAATGTCGGGCGTTTCCTAAGTTCAAAATGGAGGAGTAAAGTTTTTCTCACTAAATGCCAGGTACGTGAGTATTATTAATTATTTCTGTTGTCAATTTTGCAAAGATTGAAATTTTCAATTGTGAGTTGCTATGATGGCCTACGGGCGAAATTATCGTTTGGTTATTTAAAGCGTTGTGTTTCAAATAGTTAATGTTGTAATTTAAGGTAAAGTAATTAAATGTGTTTTCTTGTTCCAATGAAGATTAAATGAATGTTTGTTTAAGTGTGATTTAACATTATCCTGTCATGACTGGTAACCAGAAGCACATGTTTTCAAGTTAACTTTTCATTAAAAATAATTAAATAATAGGCCTATAAATTTTATTCAGCAGTTCACACATAACCTCAATTGAGGAGTTTAATTTTGGAAGTCTGCAGGCTAGGCCTGACTCAAATTTAATTCTGTTCTGTTTGTCATACTTGAATATCAATGTATAGGCTAGTTATAATATTCTGTAATAGTCATGAGTACAGTTTGTATTTAAAGTGATTTACCCAAGGGTTAATTAATTTTCAAATATCAGGCTCACATTTTGTTAAACAATTGAAGTTATAAAAATGGCTATGGCCTAATGTCTGCTGTGTTCCTCTGCTCATCAAATTGTATAGGCCTATTCTCTACTCACGAAGTTAAGTAGGACTGTGATCTGTTAAAGGGTCCTAGCCTCGGGCTAGCTTCATATCATGGACACTACGTAAGGCCCATCCATAACCCCGGACCAGCGGCCTGGGTCATCGCTGCCAGGGCTCGGACAAGTTACCATGGACATCAGACTAAGGCTACCGTACCACAGCCACTCTGACGGACCAGCTGTCGTTGGGTCAAGCCTACTGGTGCTGGACCAATTCCACCGGGTAGCTACATGCTCCGCTTCAACTATCCAGGTGCTATCAACTCCATTTTTTTTTATTCTTTAACTTCCGCTGGACTTGCCTTCACCAACCTACATAGTGAAAAGTGATACAACAGTTTAAATTCAACATATTCACCCATAGACTCATGAAATACCTGAAAATCCGGAACCATCACCGTAAGCCTATACCCATCAAATAGTCTGAACCATACTTGTTCGAAGTGAGCTGCATTACAAACCCACCCAAGGCAGTGAATTTCAAATTGGACTGATATTAACTTTGTTTTATGTAATTTAGGTTAAGGTTAGGGCTCATAAATCTTTGGTTCCGTAGGCACGTTTCGGCACTCTTGTTCTAAATTTCTAATTCGGCCAACACCTGCGCAAAATTCTGCCTACGGGCCATATAGATTTCCACCTCTTTTATGTGTACCGTACTCATCCGTTTAACTAGTTTTAAGTCTTAAATTCTGGCACATCCAAAATCGTATTATTTGTGTAGTAATTGTTTATGTAATTGTGATGTCTATTTATTTATATGTGTAATTTAATTGTAATGTTTAATTATTTATTGCTTATCTTGTTTAATATGAGGATATATAAAGATTTTCTCACATGTTCTCTTGAAAAGATTCAAGTATTATAGTATTCAAATTGAGCGGATTTTGTTACTAAAATTTATAGAAATTTCCAAGTCGTTTTAAAATTGCTGGCCAGTCAAATGAAATACATAGTCAATGTTTTAACCATATTTTCTCTATTTATCGATTTTTTTAATGGACTTTTTTTTATAATGGACGATTTTTCCTGCTTAACTTGTAACTTGATTGCAACCACATTTTTGTCAATAAATTGAAACCAAGAATTGTTACTGTATGATTGTTGTTTTATTTACTATGCCCAAACCTCTGTAACACTCAATGTTTTTTTAAAGTTCTACGGACCTAATTTTGGGTCTGGGTTTTTCAGCCGTTACAAATGGTAGCAGAGCGTGGTTAAATTCTTTTCATTAGTGGTCATGTGATTGAGTGTTGTGAGGTTTGGACATAGGTTTCAGGCATTGTGGGTCTGACAGACTTCCAAAATAATATTTTTTTTAGGTTTTCTTCCGCTTCTGGTTTCCACGTCATTTTTGTTACGGTGTATCAAATGGGTTGTAAATAAGGGTTGCGCGCTCATGATTAATCGATTCAGTGTTATCGCATTGTTTGTTGTCGTTAAGGTTGTTTCAAGTGTAAAAAAAAAAAAAAGATGAATTTTGGGTGGGATTTGGGCTGCGTTTTGGTCCGGTGGATTACGTGCGGTCGGGGATAGGGACCCTGGCATTTGGTGTGTTGTCAGCTGGTGTCGATCTGAATTAATTGTTCATTTTGTGAATTGTTGTAAGGTTATAGTTTGTGTCATAGTTTTCTGTTGATTGTTGTGAATCTGAAATATCTGTTAGGGTTTCTTGCGACTGGTTTCGCTGCTGGGCAGGATGGCCAAAATTAATCCCGACTATTTGGTCAAAGATGAGTTGGAGTGGGAGGTGGAGCGAAGAGGTGAAGTCCCTCTTAGGCTATGTAATGACTTGAGGAAACAGTTGAGAAAGGTTTTGTCTTCCGGCAAATCGGAGCTTGAGCCTGGGACCATGGATGTGGAACAGGAATTCACAGTTTGCCAAGAAAAATTTCTTGAGCTTTCTGCTCTCAGGGAAGAATTAGTAGAGGAAAATGGTAGGGCTGCTTTTCGTCTTTTGCAGCGATTGCAACATTTGGAGAGGAGAATTAAGGTTTTGCAGGGTGCCCCGGAATCAGAATCCCGGAAGGGGGACATAGAAGCCTTATCTGCCGGAGTTATAGAGATGTTAGATAATCTTAAGGCTACCATGGACTCAAATACTCTGGATGATGGAAATATTCCACGCCCGCCCCGGTTAGGAAGGAGTCAACTTCGGTGATGAACCCGAATACCAGTGGTAGCGTTGAGCACAAGTCCGCTAAGGCTGAACCACCGGCTACACCCGTTACAGAGTTGGTCAAACAGTTTGAATCCCGATTTCAAGTTGCAGGTTCTCAGTTAAATTGTAATGATCAGAATAATCAACCTTTTTTGCACCCTTCATTATCAACACAAAACCCTGCACCACATTTGCTAGATTTACCTAACGGGCAACCGGATAATCCAATGATGGTGAACCAACCAACTGTGCCTTCAGCCATAAACCATTCTTCAGTCTTTCTCCAACCTTCTCAGGTCACTTCGTCTGTCTACAATAAATTGCCAAATCCCCTCAGTGGAATGGTCCAACAGATACCATCTACAAACGGGCATAATGTAGATGTGCTTCTGCGCTTCCTAAGCATCCTGATTAGGTTGCGCGATTTCCCCGGAATGACTGACCAAGCTCTCATGCAACTGGCATACCCGTGTTGTAGGGAACCTTTGCTGGCCCGACTTCTTGATTGCATGCGTCAAGGACGGAAGTTTGATGAATTCCATGATGTAGTGCTTAAGTCATTCATACCTCTGAGACTCAAATCACAATTGGTGCAACAGAAATTCTATCGGTTACAGGAAGAAGGTGAAAGTTTCTCCACCTTTGTAAGTTCAATCCGACATGCTCATTCCTTACTTCGGTTAGAATTGAGTGAACCTGAAACTGTCGAGGTCATTATAGGAGCTTTAACACCTACAGAAAGGTCGAGATTGGTTTTTTCCCAGATGCCAACTACATATGCGGACTTAGATCGTCTCGGAGTTTCTGCTCGCAGTTGGGAATTCACAGACCACC
This sequence comes from Neoaliturus tenellus, assembly GCA_030545055.2. Taxonomy (NCBI): domain Eukaryota; kingdom Metazoa; phylum Arthropoda; class Insecta; order Hemiptera; family Cicadellidae; genus Neoaliturus; species Neoaliturus tenellus. The sequence continues at coordinate 191,691,014 of CM061531.1, read as the reverse complement.
TTCGTTCTCAAAGGTCGGGAAACCGCTCACGTGAAAATCGCGTGATGGCCGTAAATGAGACAGCCAATGCCCAACCTAGGCGATACTCCTCTGGTCCTGTATGTTACAACTGCGGACAGCGGGGACACATCAGTCGGAATTGTACCGCACCAAGGTCATCTAGCTCTTCTGCTAACCGGCCAAAAAAACGGGTATGGAAGGGGGGAGTGACTCATGCTGCTCCTCCCTTCTCTGATCAGGTTGCCAAGCGAGAGGACCACACCCACAATATTGAACATAAGAAATTTCACAAAAGAAATAGGAGACTCAATCAGAAGTGTAAACTGACTAGAGGTAACTTTATAGCCCAAATTTTGGACAAGAGAATTTCAGGCTCCAGGCCAGTTTCCCCTTATGTTGACGTGAGTGTGGGTGGGAGAATCCATTTCAGATCACTACTAGATACCGGATCTACGAAATCTTTAATTTCTCAAAGGATTTTCCAAAAGTTAACTGAAATGAGGTTAGTAAAGAAAATTAATGCATCAAATGTTCAGTGTTGTACGGCCTCAGATTCCCCTCTAACCATTAATTCCGAAGCAACATTCTGTTTTAAGATTGATAGATTCTCATGGACTTGGGACTTTCTGGTTGCCAGTGATTTGGCCTTGGATTGTATATTGGGAGCAGATTTTATTACCGCTACAGGGCTAATTTTGGACCTTGCCAAGAGTGAAGGTCAATTTCGTTTCAATCGACGTGTGTCTATTCCTTTTGTGGATGCCGAAGGAAATGCCTACAAAGCTCTTGAAATTGACATCAAGGAAAACCCCTCAGTAGATCCATTGGGACATCTGTCGGAGGATCAGAGATTGCGATTCTCTCAACTTTGCAAACAGTATGAAGATGTATTGACTGATAAATTGGGTCTAACACATTTATTGGAATATGAAATCAAACTTAAGGACACCAAGGTAGTTCGGTCTCATCCATATAAATTTGCACCTCCAAAAATGGATGTTTTGAGAAAAAAGGTGAACGAAATGCTTGAACAAGGTGTGATAGAGCCTTCTCTGTCAGCCTACTCTTCTCCGGCCTTTCTAGTTCCGAAGTCAGGCGGAAAACATCGATTTGTAGTCGATTACAGGAAGTTAAACACTTGCATTGAGATTGAATCTACACCTCTTCCCGACCTTCACTCTGCTTTTGATTGGTTCGGAAAGGCCAGGTTCTTCAGCATTTTCGACCTGAATGCCGCTTATCATCAGATACCATTGACCAAGGAGAGTCGCCATCTTACTAGCTTCTGCGTACCTTGGAATCTTTACCAGTTCAAGCGAGTGCCAATGGGTCTGGCTGTCGGAGCGCAAACCTTGACTAGACTCCTAGACTCTATATTTCATGATTTGAAATTCAAATGTGTTTTCAACTATCTAGACGATCTTCTGGTTTATAGTGAAGACTTCGAATCCCATATTTTCCATGTGGAGGAAGTGCTTAAAAGGTTAAGAGGGGCCGGTCTTACCGTCAACCCCGAAAAGGTCCAGTTTTGTCATGAGCAAATATCGTTTCTGGGACATCTCGTTTCTCATAAAGGCATATGCATAGACCCTGCCCGGACTCAAGGCATAAGAGATTTCCCACCCCCTAAGGACGGAAAAGGAATTGCACGTTTTGTCGGCATGGTAAATTTTTATCGCCGCTTTATTCCCAATGCTGCTGAACTGACCGCTCCGTTAAATGCCCTTAGAAAGAAGGGTGTCAAATTCAACTGGGGTCCCGAACAACAAGAGGCTTTCCAAAAATTGAAGGATCTCATTATATCACCGCCTGTGCTGAGAATGCCCGATTTCAGTAAACCATTTGTCCTGCAGACAGATGCCTCTTCCTGCGCCATTGCAGCTGTCCTTTCTCAGGAAGTAGATGGAGTGCGGCTACCCATAGGATTTGCCTCCCGCACACTGACTGATTGTGAAAGAAAATCATCGATTTATGAACTTGAGTGCTTGGCTGTAGTTTTCGGCATTGATAAATTTAGAAGATTTTTGGAACATTCTGAATTTCTCTTAGAGACCGATAACCAGGCTTTATCTTGGCTTCTGGCTCATCCTCGTCAACTGGGAAAAATTGGTCGATGGGTAGTGAAAATCTCCGCCTTTAAGTTTCATGTCCAACATGTACGTGGTACGCAGAACATCATCGCTGATACTCTGTCCCGGATGTATCAGGATCCAGGCAACGAATCTTCAAACCACTGTCACAGTATATTGCCCAACTTTCCTGCTGCTTTTGACGACATCGTGTCCCATCAACTAAAGGATCCAGAACTTGGGCCGATATTGACCGAAATTCAGTCGGGAGGAAACCACCCGCCATATTTCTTGTCAAAGGGTGTCCTGGCTTGCCGCCCTCAAAGAGGTGATAGATCTCCAAAGATTGTGCTACCTAGCAATCTCATTCCCATGGTATTCTCGTACTATCACAATTCACCTGTTGGTGGACACCTGGGAATCTTGAAAACCATCGCCAAGATAAGACAGACCTTCATTTGGAAGGGAATGGACCGTGATATAGCAGCCAGAGTGCGAGCATGCCACTTGTGTTCACTTAGCAAGCCAGCGCAAAATACCAAACTAGGATATCTTTCGTCTGAAGTTGCTGAAAGGCCCATGGAAAAGCTATTCATCGACTTTGTAGGACCTTTCCCACGTAGTAAGCAGCAAAATTCCTTCCTTCTGGTTGCTGTGGACGCCTTCTCTAAGTTCGTCTGGTTACTCCCTCTGCGACGTGCTACCGCTCAGAGCACCATAAAGGCACTCCACGGTCATATCTTCCAGCATTTTGGAGTCCCCACCACTATAGTGACTGATAACGGTAGTCAATTCACCTCTCATCTCTTTAACAGAATGTGCTTTGGACATGGAATTCTCCACGTCACCACTTCACCTTATTATCCACAGCCATCGCATGCGGAGAGATTCAATCGGAACCTTCGAGCTGCGTTAATCGCCTTTCATGCGGAAAAACAGACCTGTTGGGACCAAAATCTCCACTGGTTACAAATGGCCTTTAACACTGCGCTTCATGAAGCACACAAGGAGGTACCTTTCCAGCTGATGTTCGGGTTCAAACCAAACAACCCCTTGTCCAATGTTTGGAAGATTAACGACCTCCTCCCAAATTCTCAGGGACCAGAAGTGGTGAAAACCTGGGCGGCTGCTAGACGTAATTTACTGCGCTCAAATGAGAGAGTCCGCAGAAGATACAATGTTGGTCGGAAGGACAACCCTTTTAAAATCGGCCAATTAGTCTACTGCTTGGCACATCCTCTCAGCTCGGCAGCGAACCAGGTAGCGGGAAAGCTTTGTTATCGTTGGACAGGCCCACATCGAATTTCTCGTTTTCTCTCTCCTGTCACCGCTTTGTTGGTTGACCCAGTTTCTGGCGAGAAATTTCGAAAAGCCCACATATCGCATCTAAAGGAATACAAGGGAAATGATCAAAAATAGACGGTAGACCGTAGGCAAGGTTAGCGGAGTGGGGCCTGATCAACCCTTCTTCGCTGATCTTGGGGCATTCCACTCATTCTCATTCTCTTATTCATCTAGGTCATCTATCAGCGCTGATATTCCTGTTAGGGTAGGCTTATATTCCCTATTTTGAGAGTGGATGCCCGTCCCTGCTAGTCACCAAAGTTTTCCCTTGTGCCCCGTTGGTGCCCCTTGGTGGGGGGAGGTTGAGCCGTGACAGTTACGGCTCAGTTTTCTTATAATATGTTTTTGTTATGTCGTGACTAATTCGTGTGGCACTGCCGGAAGCAAGGAGAAATTCGTTCTAGAATGTTCGAGAATGTTCTTCTTCTCCTCGTTCTTTTCAGTGCTGCCGGTTTTCTGTCCTTTCCGCTGTCGACTCTCCCCATTTCTACGCCAGCCAGCCTTCATTAACAACCTTTAAATCATTGCCCATCTACTGTTCAACTGATGTGTCCACTGTAATGTCCAAGTTTCCAATGTCGGGCGTTTCCTAAGTTCAAAATGGAGGAGTAAAGTTTTTCTCACTAAATGCCAGGTACGTGAGTATTATTAATTATTTCTGTTGTCAATTTTGCAAAGATTGAAATTTTCAATTGTGAGTTGCTATGATGGCCTACGGGCGAAATTATCGTTTGGTTATTTAAAGCGTTGTGTTTCAAATAGTTAATGTTGTAATTTAAGGTAAAGTAATTAAATGTGTTTTCTTGTTCCAATGAAGATTAAATGAATGTTTGTTTAAGTGTGATTTAACATTATCCTGTCATGACTGGTAACCAGAAGCACATGTTTTCAAGTTAACTTTTCATTGAAAAATAATTAAATAATAGGCCTATAAATTTTATCCAGCTGTTCACACATAACCTCAATTGAGGAGTTTAATTTTGGAAGTCTGCAGGCTAGGCCTGACTCAAATTTAATTCTGTTCTGTTTGTCATACTTGAATATCAATGTATAGGCTAGTTATAATATTCTGTAATAGTCATGAGTACAGTTTGTATTTAAAGTGATTTACCCAAGGGTTAATTAATTTTCAAATATCAGGCTCACATTTTGTTAAACAATTGAAGTTATAAAAATGGCTATGGCCTAATGTCTGCTGTGTTCCTCTGCTCATCAAATTGTATAGGCCTATTCTCTACTCACGAAGTTAAGTAGGACTGTGATCTGTTAAAGGGTCCTAGCCCCGGGCTAGCTTCATATCATGGACACTACGTAAGGCCCATCCATAACCCCGGACCAGCGGCCTGGGTCATCGCTGCCAGGGCTCGGACAAGTTACCATGGACATCAGACTAAGGCTACCGTACCACAGCCACTCTGACGGACCAGCAGTCGTGGGTCAAGCCTCTGGTGCTGGATCAATTCCACCGGGCAGCTACACGCTCCGCTTCAACTATCCAGGTGCTATCAACTCCATTTTTTTTTATTCTTTAACTTCTGCTGGACTTGCCTTCACCAACCTACATAGTGAAAAGTGATACAACAGTTTAAATTCAACATATTCACCCATAGACTCATGAATTACCTGAAATCCGGAACCATCAATATAGGCCTATACCCCTTCAAATAGTCTGAACCAAACTTGTTCGAAGTGAGCTGCATTACAAACCCACCCCAGGCAGTGAATCTCAACTTGGACTGATATTAACTTTGTTTTATGTAATTTAGGTTAAGGTTAGGGCTCATAAATCTTTGGTTCCGTAGGCACGTTTCGGCACTCTTGTTCTAAATTTCTAATTCGGCCAACACCTGCGCAAAATTCTGCCTACGGGCCATATAGATTTCCACCTCTTTTATGTGTACCGTACTCATCCGTTTAACTAGTTTTAAGTCTTAAATTCTGGCACATCTAATGCTGAATTATTTGTGTAGTAATTGTTTATGTAATTGTGATGTCTATTTATTTATATGTGTAATTTAATTGTAATGTTTAATTATTTATTGCTCACCTTGTTTAATATGAGGATAGGCTATATAAAGATTTTCTCACATGTCCTCTTGAAAGATTTGAGTATTATAGTATTTAAATTGAGTGGATTTTGTTACAAAATATTTATAGAAATTTCCAAGTCATTTTTAAAATTGCTGGCCAGTCAAATGAAATACATAGTCGATGTTTTAACCATATTTTCTCTATTTATCGATTTTCTTGTGGACTTTAAAATTTTTCTGCTTAACTTGTAAACTTAACTTGATTGCAACCACATCTTCTTGCTAATAAATTGAAACCAAGAATTGTTACTGTATGATTGTTGTTTTATTTACTATGCCCAAACCTCTGTAACACTCAATGTTTTTTAAAGTTCTACGGACCTAATTTTGGGTCTGGGTTTTCCAGTGCGTTACAAACTGTATACAATAAAATTTGTTCCTTGTACTTAGTTTTTTTTTTTATATATTCCAAAACGTTCCTTACGTTCTGAATAGCCCTCGTAATTGAAAACCAATGTTTTATGCACAAAAATCTCAATAACTCAATTATTTGTAGTCAGATCATTACCAACTTGGTAGCATTGGTTGGATAATTTATTTTTGCAACTTTTTTGTATCTTGTAAATTTTTGATAAAATTTTCTGTATTTGAGATAAAAAACTTGAAATGGACGCCATTTTGAAAATACACAATGGAAAAAAATAATTCATTTTCTCTTTTAATAAACAATGTTGTAATAAAGGTCCATTCCAAGTATGAACCCAATCCATCTATCTGTATTAAAATTATTAATTGTAAAAAAACAAAATGATGGCTAGCGGGTTAATGAAGTATTTAGGACATATATTTAAATGACCTATTTATATAAATACAAACTCTTTCCTGATCTAAAAGCACTACCATTAGATTTATTCAAACATAGATTGTATAGCCTTTTGGTTAACGTTTCATTTTATTGCCTCCAGGAATTTTTTGAATGTAATGCTGTATGTTTTGCACTGAACCATATATGTCTAACTTTGTCTATTGCAAGTGCTTAACAACAATAAAATTCTTATTTATGAAAATGAACGAACGATAGTTCATTCATTTTTCATTCATTCAAATAACTGGCTGGGTAGCTTAGTGGTTATAGTGCTCGCCTTTGAATCCAAAGGTTGCCGGATCGATCCTGAGAAAAGTTAGTAGCTTTTTAAAGGTCCGATTTCGGACCCAGTTGCCATTTGTCATTGGGCTATTAATTAATGATGCTTTCTAACAACTGGTCGATGTTAGATAGTAACAAGACTGGGGTTTGGACCGTTCCCCGTAAAAACGTTAAAAAAATGCCACTGGCGTAGATACACCCAAAATAAAATAAAAAAAATAAAATAGATATTTTTGGCCTCATTTTTGGGACCTCAAAATGAAAAAGTAACATGGTCCCAGGCTTAGGTCTTACCATGGCTACTACCGTAGAAGATTGAATTATTGGTTGAGGGTGGTATTGCTCTTCTCGCAGCAATAAAAAAATATTCGTTTGGACTTTTATCCAAATGTTGTAATGTTTATTAATAATTAATGTGAAAATATCAATTAGTAACGCCTAAATACCTTAGTGTTTCTTTATTTATTAATTTCCATATTTGTTTATTTTCGTCTACATGGGATATAATTAATAAGGCTTGTAAGTACACGTTATGGAAAAAATACAAAATAATGTAAATAAAAAATTGTAAACTTCCTAATTTTTTTATTTAAAAAATATATTTTTGTTTTTGCACAATAATTGGTTTACAAATTAGTAATTTGTACTAGGGGGCCAAAACAATCTCTGGAATAACTCTACTAAACTTTGGACTCGGGACTTCATTAATTTTGGGCACTTTATCGCTTTGTTTTCCTCACCAGTGAGATTTCCTAGCTCCGGAAGTTAAAAATAATTTTTAAAGTTTGCACTTTTTAAAGTTTAAAGTTTTTAAAGTTAAATTCATTTTCAGCAAATTCCGTCGCAAAAAAAACCATTCGAATCATAAGAATTTTGTTCCTGAAAACTTAACCCGTTATCACTAATTTTTAGTACTTCCCTTTTGGCATCTTTAAAAAAAAAGTTTTATTAAAATTTAGATAGCATTTGAGACTGATGATTTGTAAAAGATTAGTATCTCCAAAATCAACTAACTAAAACCCTTAAAAAAAAAAAAAAAAAATAATAATAAAACAACCGACCAAACAGGGGGCCAGCGGTGTTCAGACAAGTACTCTTGGTTCTCCGGATGAAGAGATTTCAGCAGTTTGGGAGACATCTTGCACAGCTTGTTGTAGTTGACACAGAGATGGTTCATGCACCAGTCGGCAAGCTGGTCGGCGTTGTGGAGCTACAAAGAAAAAAACAAACAGTGATACTATCCTTATCTCTGTAGTTTTACTTTTGTCATTGTGATATTTACTTACAGTCAGAAATTAATCAAACCAAGGGGGTGTGGGAGTATCCAGATTTTTATTAAGTATAGTTTTTAAAATTATGTAGGCCCCTATGTTTGAATATTGGAGTGATTTCGGGAAAGTATTTTTTTTTTTTTTACTAGTTTGGCAACTAATAGCGTAAAAGTAGTTTGTTTTTTAGCCATAAGGTTAAAGTTTATTAAGAGAATATTTTAGAACGAACATTGTAAAAAGAAATATTGTTTGAAAATAATTTACAGATTAACTCGGCCTAATAACTTTATGAAAAACAATGTATATCTGCTTCCTATCCACAGATTTTCTCCAATACTACTTATGTAGTGCAAACTGTATTTATGAAAAATTGAATGTGTTGTTATGAGTATTTTATATGCACACCCATTACAAAAACATAAAATATAAGATTTTTACAATTTGTAATCTAACCAATTCTCAAATATAGAAGACAAACACCTTGAAAATGAAATGGCTAGTAAATAAAAATTATCAGTTACATTATTTTTGTTTGTTTTTTGTAATCACTGACAGGAACTTGAGTTTACCTCTACAAGACTGCAGCAAACCTGGTTCCCTGATGTAATGATGTGCCATTTCCATCTTCCAGTTGCCCCTTTGTACCATTGATGATGCCAAGTGGCCATGGTTTACTGGCAGGCCAGCTGAGCGACCTTCAAAATTTAGCAAACACACCCCTATATATTTCCTTTCTTGGGGCTAGGAGGTTGAGAGAGACAGACCAGGGAGGAGCTGTGACCAGTACAATATGTGACGACTTTTCTGTATCACGCAACTCTCGCGCGGGGGGGGGGGGGGGGCATGCCTCAGCACAGGAAGCATGTGAGTTTGGTATTTTTATACCCTCGTCATATCAACCCAGATGTCAGCTCCATTGGGTGATATCCTGTGTGTCAATAGCAACTCTTTATTTTTTAATTTTTTTTATATTTTTTTTATTATTTTTTTTTGAACTAGGTTCAAAACACCTAGTTCAAATTAATTTTGACATTCCAGTAGTAGGATATGAATTCAAATTCTTTATTTTTCTCTGTTTCAGTCCACTTACATTAGCCATTAACGTTCAGAGTTTTGAGGTTACTACATCTGCCCTGTCGCAAGCACTCTTGATTTAATCCCATTAGGTGAGCTTGTTGTCCTATTGTCTCTTTTAATCCATTTAGGCAGAAAGTTAAAATATATAAAGAAAGTAATCATTATCAAAATATCTCAATTAAATTACAAAATTAACAATTCATCGTAAATACAAAGGTAAAAAAAAAATTAGCCACACAAGACTTTTACCTTGCAGGACTCGAGGAGTCGCAAGCAATGCTCCACAACGTCACCATTGTCCGACGCAGAGCAGATCCTTGTGAGTTCCTCCACCACGCGCTTCTCCACCAGTGTGACCAACCTCTGCAGACACAAGCGGTTGGCAAGCTCAAGCAGGTCCAGGCATCGGGTTGGCATCACTGGACCCATGTCGTCGCAGTAAAGGAAGCTCACCAGCTGGCGGAACGTGTCCGTGCGTACTCCCGGGAAAAGTATCTGTCAAACGGGGATTTTCAATATGGAAATAGAATCAGAGAAGACAATATCTCCTACATAAAGATATAGTATAAATAACTCAAATTAGTGTCTGTAAATTTCAAAGTTAAAATGTAATTTTCTTCAAAGACTTCTCTGCTGTTACTTCCTCAAATTGAGTAGAGGTCCCCTTATTGGACATGCCAAAACTGAATACTCTCAGTTAGTTCTCCTGAAAGACTGCAGGTGCCACACAATTACTATATTACAATGTACCGACAATAATAAAAACATGTTTGTTACAAAGAGGTGTGGTGAACTGGGAAATGGATTCTTTAACTTAACTTTCCAGGCTCTGTTTTGTGTTGGTTAAGTTTAATGATATATGTAAGTCAAAATAATTACAAACTGTCATTATCTAAAAATTTTGATACATCTAAGTGAAGGGTAAGAAAGGTCTAAATTTTATAAATGATTTCCCATCCAAGGGAAGAGTAACTGGCTGGGTAGATGAGTGGTTATAGTGCTCGCCTTTGAATCCAACGATTGCCGGATCGATCCTGAGAAAAGTTAATAGCTTTTTAAAGGTCTGATTCCAGACCCAGTTGCCATTTGTCATTGGGCTATTGATAAATGATGCTTTCTAACAACTGCTCGATGTTAGATAGTAACAAGACTGGGGTTTGGACCGTTCCCCGTAAAAATGTTAAAAATGACACTGGCGTTGAAAGACACACACAAAAAAAGGGAATCTAGTTGACACTGACTATTATTCCTGACTATTGTGATACGTTATTTTGACAATTCATTGACTCTCTTTTAGATGTAAAAAAATAAATTGAAAAACACTGCATTAAATTATATTTTAGTAGTTGACAACATTGTCAGCTGTGAGTAAAGTTGTCTACTCACAACTTTGGCACTGCCTTCACGGAAGTCTCCGGAGAACATGGCCCTCATCATGTCACACCGCGCCATGAGCAGCGGCCGGTGTGCCGACAGAGACCCGTCGTCCAGTTGGAAGAGAACATCGGCAAACAGCCCCTGCCCTAGCACCAGCTCCTTCAGCCGAACACGGATCGCCTGCAACATGACACCATGTCAGGCAACCTTACCATGTGCCACACCGAGTGAAATGGGTAGAAAAAAAACTTAACTGAAATTATAAAATGTAAAATTTAAGCTGAGTAGCAAAAGTCAACATTCAAGATCCTACAATGAAGATCCTTACAGTTGATATGAGGGCTGTTAAGAAAATAATAGAAGTTTTTGGTTGGCAACAATGAAGCTAGCAGCAATATCTAGGTATTAGAGTGTTAATACTCTTGAATAAAAACTCTAGAAATTGAGAAGTTGATAAGGTTTTTGAAGGTTGAAAAAAAATCACATAGTACCAAATTAAATTTATCAAGTAGTCAAAAACTTCACACAACATGTCTTAAATGAATGGCTCTCTCCAGTAACGTTGTAAGCGGCAAAATCCAAATTTTACAAGAACAAAAAACAACATAAAAAACCAACCAACATGGCTGACTGACTATACTGTCTTAGTAAAGTGACTCTCAAGAAAAAGTGTGTATAAGTGATAATTATCCAACAAACATTATCTAACTTATGTGCAAAACTTACTTGGAGCAACTGTAAGTCTACTTATTGATAAATTTCTATCAGCAAACTAAAATATAATCAAGTAAATACAACTCAAATACCATGACTCAAGAACTGACCTAATTATTGATGGAAGCAATTGTAAGAATCTCATATTTCATAAAACTCAATAAAAATCAAGCTACTAATATAACTCAACTAAAAGATCAACCTCAAATTTTTTAGTCACTTCTGAAAAAACAAACATTTTAAATGCAAACATAAACTTCATAAAAATTCTGTATATGAAAAAACATATGGTAAGGTGTCAAGTGACGTCAGAGCCAAGTCACAGCACAAATCTTCCAACACGACACTTACAACAGATCCACCATTACACCACCACTCATCGAAGCAATGTTGACATAGCACTCAGATAGACAGCTCATGTGTCACAGCAAATGCTAGTGACCTACACCTGCAACCTCAGCAACCCTGACCTAGGCACTCTGCCTACTTACTCACCAGCTGGCTATCACAGTGTTTTAATTTTACATTGACACGGTATTTGATTAAACCTTAAAATCAAACAAAATTATATAATTTCCATGAAAATAAATAACATTTTTCTTAAAAATAACAATAAAAATGCCTACTAAGTATCCATGCGGCTCATGTAGTGTAGGGGTGAAATACTCTGGAATACTATGTACTAGCCGTTGCAATACGTGGTATCATGCAGGCTGCCAGCAGATACCCGAGAAAGATCTAAAATGGTGGACCCCCGGAAAAATAAAAAATTGGAAATGTACAAACTGTAGATCACATCAAGAAGATTTGACTGGAACCAATTCCAATGCAAATGATAACAATGATACCCTAAATTATTCTATACAGGAGCTAGAAAATAGTTTAATTGAAAATAAAAGCCTAGCAAATACAGAGAGTGATGAAGACAAGTTAGAAATGGCAGCAAAAATAGGAGCAGCTCTGTTAGAAGAAAATACATATTTAAAAGAAAAAAACGAACTTCTACAAATTAAATTGGCAAACTTTGAGGCAAAAATAGAAGAAATGGAGCAAGATGAAGAGAAACATAGTAAAAAAATAGAAGACTTGATGCAGATAATAACTGAAAAAGATGCTCAAATCACTAAAGAAAAAGTACTACGGTCCCGAAACAGAAGACATATTTGAACAACATGACAAAAAACTAAATCATCTTATTGAAGGCTATGTTTCAAAAATAAGTAACTTAGAAAAAACTGTAACTTCATTAAAAAAACGCCTAGACAATGTAGATTACACCAAACAAGAATCCGTATCTGTAAAAAGCAGTGAAACTCAAACCACTACATCTTCACATAACCCCTTATTATTGCACAACACCACAAATCTGCTTACTGAAGTAGCTGAGCTAAAATCTCGACTAAACACCATGGAACTTTGTATAGAAAATGTTCAAAAGAGTTTAAAAGCTAATCATCAAACCCCATCACTATTAAACAGTAATACAAGTCTCAATAAAACCAGATCTGTAGCTTCAAGGAACTATAAGAAAAATCATTTTAGCATCTCCTTGCAGTTAGCAAAACACAGAGAAAACCTAAACACACACTCAGTGGAGGTACCACAAGATCCTCCACAAAAACTAAACCCTGTAGTAACAAAAGAAATTTTGACAACCATTGAGCAAGTAGGGATTACTGGGGGAGACAGTCAAACCCCGTCACAAAAACTGAGCATCAACACATCCAAAGAAAACCTGACAACCAGCGACGAAGTAGGGAAGAGCGGGGGAGACTGCCAAACCCCTTCAAAAAAACAGTACCCGATTAATGAAAACTTGACAATGAATGAAAAAGTAGGGAAGAGCGGGGGAGACTGCCAAACCCCTTCAAAAAAACAGCACCCCATTATTGAAAACTTGACAACCAATGAAAAAGTAGAGAAGAGCGGGGGAGACTGCCAAACCCCTTAAAAAAAACAGCACCCCATTAATGAAAACTCGACAACCAATGAGGAAGTAGAGCATGCAAACTCTCTTTATTGTCAACCTGAAAACCTCCCTGGCCCAAAAAAGCAAAAAATGCTTAGTAATGTTTATATGAAAGGCCCACCCATCACCGCAATGCTACTGGAAAAAGAAGAAAGCTGGGAAATCTTCTTTGAAAAAAACATAGAGCACTTCAAAACTATAAATGCAAACTACATCAATGCAGTCTCTCACAAGTCTGGCAACGAGATTCAAACACCTTTTTTAGGATTCCCAACCAAACCAGTAATAACAACTTAACTAAACTAGGAAAAAACCCGTTGCCTCAGCCAGCCAAATTATCGATTTTCCACCAAAACATAGATGGCCTCAGTACAAAAATTGACAGACTAAACCACCAACTTTGTAAAACCAAACCAAGCATAGTTGTACTCACAGAACATGGACTTTCTAAAGACAAACTTGAAAATACCCAACTACATAATTATGTATACATTGGGGGATACTCGAGAACTGAACATAGAAAAGGTGGAGTTGCAATATATGCAAACAAAAATCTAGGTAATGACATTTCCTGCATCGACATTGCAAAAAAACAAATAGAACTTGTCTGTGAAACACAGCTTATAAAAATAAAAATGAAACAAACAGAGTTGTATATCCTAGGAATATACAGGCCCCCAATCTATACCAATCTCGACCTGGCTCTTGACACCCTGTCCAACATTCTTGATGATCTACCAACTTGGAAAAATCCAGTTATTATAACTGGAGATATTAATGTAGACAGCCTGGCTGATGAAGATGACAGTAAACTCCTAAATCAAGTTCTGCTGAGCCATGACATCAACCGAATACCTCTACCGCCAACAAGAATCACCTCTCACTCAAAAACATCAATCGACATGATTGCAACGAACTTGTTGCAAACAGAAGTTGACACTGCAGTTCTGCTCACAGGCCTATCAGACCATACGGGCCAGATCTGCACAGTACATCTTGAGTTTGACAAATCTGTCATACCAAACACAACTCGAGGATACTACAGTGCTCGAAACATAGAAAACCTTAAAAACCTTCTGGCACAAGAAACCTGGGAAACCGTAACCAACACTCAAAACGCAGACCAGGCTTACTCAGAATTTGACAAAATACTGCGAGAAGCACTAGATACAGCTTGCCCAAGTGTACAATCAAGACCAAAGAAAAGAAAAATATTTACAAATCAAGAACAAGAGCGTGAACTTATGAGGCTGAAAGGAGCATATACTACAGCACTCAACAACTCAATTCTGATTAATAATGAAGAAAATAAAAGACAAACCAATGACAGAAAGAGAGAATATGACCAATACCTCAAACAACTCAGAAAGGAAGCTTCAATAACCTATATTGAAAATGCAGAAAACCAAAGCAGAGCAGTCTGGCAGGTCATAAACAACAATCGTTTCAACAAAAAATCTCAAAAAAACCAAATAAAATCTCTTGACATTGAGGGCACAACCCTAACAGATCCCCAAAAAATAGCTGAACATATGAATCACTTCTTTGCTAATGCTGCTGAACAAGTTCTATTGGATTCTCAACAAGCACTCCCAAAACTACATCCAACACTACATGAAAGAGAGTTAATGTCATTCGAAGAGAACCTTTCACCAACAGATAGAGCTGAAGTAGATAGAACTATAACATGTCTAAAATCAAAACCATCATCAGGAATCGATGAAATATCATCAACAATTCTGAAACACTGCAAAAATGAAGTGCTAGACCCAATAGTTAACCTAATAAACAAGTCTTCTCAACAAGGCACTTTCCCCTCCATACTTAAACAATCATTAATCTACCCGAAGCATAAGAAAGGATCCACCTCCCTTATCAACAACTATAGGCCTATTTCGCTTATCTCAACCCTATCAAAGGTCTTTGAAAAAATAGTTCTAACAAGACTGCTCACACATCTAAAAAACAATAGTATTTTAACCAATCACCAACATGGCTTTAGAAAAGGCAAGTCTACCATCACGGCTATAATTGACTTGGTAGAAACTATCATTGATGCCACAGAAGCAGGGACTACAACAACAGGTATTTTTCTGGACTTTAGTAAAGCATTTGACAGTCTGAGCCACAAACATCTTCTGAACAAACTTCTAACGCTAGGAATACAAGGAACCGCACATCAATGGTTTCAGAGTTATCTCAGTGGAAGGACTCAAATGACAGAGATAATTAATGTAACAAACAAGACATCCAGAAAATACAGATCCACACAAGTACAGACAACCAGAGGAGTTCCTCAAGGATCTGTCTTGGGTCCAGTTTTATTCATACTGTACACGAATGACATTATTTCTGTGTTACACGACAATTGTGATGCTTTCCTATATGCTGACGACACTGCCCTTGTTGTATCCCACAAAAATATACAAGAGCTAGAAATAAAATCCTACATTGCTGCCAGCATTGCCAAACAGTACAGCCAAGAGAATGACCTCGTGCTAAATGAAGACAAGACGCAACAACTCTTCTTTGGTTCACAAAGAAGGAGTGCTCATGCGCTACCAGATGTAATAGCATCCCAAGAGGCCAAATACCTTGGGATAACCATTGATAGTGACCTCAACTGGAAACCCCATGTAGATCAACTCTGTAAGAAGCTTAGCACTGCTCTTTATGTCATCAAGCGCCTGAAACACATCAGTAACGCAGAAACCTCAAGGACTGCCTACTATGCTCTTTTTGAGGCGCAAATGCGTTATGGACTGATTGTATGGGGGCTATCATCTCAGGGGAACCTTCAGAGGGTATTACGTCTACAGAAAAAGGCAGTCAGAATCATGGCTGGACTGGAATTTCGTGACTCATGCCGGGGGGAGTTCAAAAGGCTGAAACTACAGACAGTAGCTAACCTATACATTGCCGAGGTAGTTACCCACGTAGTTAACAAAAGACCCATAATAAACTTCTCAGAGGCTCATCATTATGACACCCGAAACCAAATCAACTACATACTCCCTGCACATCATCTGAGAGCCTATGAAAAAAAACCCAGCTACATCGGAGCAAAACTATTCAACACCCTTCCACCTGCACTGAAGGAACAAAAAACCAACCGAAACTTCAAAGGAGCTGTTCTCGACTGGCTACTGGAAAAAGAATTTTACTCTGTTGAAGAATGCCTGGAGGGACGAGGCCAACCTCATCACTGAAGAAGAAAAATAATGACGCCATGACTGTACTTAATGTTCATGTCAATAAAGAGTATTTTGTCTTGTCTTGTAACATATAACAAATCAAATTAATTAATTTTTATGTTTTTTTTTAGGTTATACATGTATATACAACAGTATAAATTGTTATTATGATGAATAACAAAACAACATCAATAGTAATAATTAAGTTATAATAAAAAACGTGATTTTAAAAATACAGTACACTCTCATTCATCGGAACTAATGTGGCGGACGGCCGGTTCGGATGTCGAAAACTTCCGATAAAGCGGAGTCCGTCGTGAGTCATCATTTCCGCCCGTACGGTGACCTATCGTGATTGTATTCACTCTTGTTTTTAAGATAAAACAAGAGATTTTATGAAAATAAGGCACTCAAACTTTGAACATGGTAACAATGAACCTATGGGAATAAAAACAACGCAGGAATAAAGATCCAAAATTTTTATTCTCATATTCCAGCATTCAACTGACTTCTACGTAACACAGGTGCAGTCGCGACGCGAGACAGACTGACAGTTTGGAAAGCGGTCGACGGGGATGTTCACTTCCTGTCCCCTTCCTCTTTCTATTTTTGTGCGAATACTCCACGGCCTCGTAAATCACATCGATGGGTACAGATTATGGAAAACGCCTGATGACTTTAGATGCAAAATGTGATACTTCACTGTTGTGCGGATAGAACGAATGGCAATTGAAGGCGCTAAAACGGAAAAATTATTTATTTTGTAAGAAAAAAAAATTAATAATATCCAGATTTTCAGTTCCGATGAAGCGGAGTTCCGATGTCGCCGAGTCCGATGAACGAGAGTGTACTGTACAATAACATTGTAAATACGTTTGCAATGTTCTTACCCCTTTTTGAGGTTAGATGGCGGTTGCGAGATTGTTGGGCATTAAAAACACAGCTCGGTTTTTATACAAACATTGGGTTATATTGTGTACAACATTAATAAAAGATAGAAAGAAATACATAAATCATAAAATTTAAATATATTTAATTATCTTATTGTCAGTTATTATAACGTCAATACGCGTACTCCATCCACAAAGTGGCGGTTTTCCTGGCACCGGTGATTTCTTTTCATTTTATAAATGGTTCTCCAGAATTCATGTTGGCTATATGAACATTTTTTTGGTTCAGTTTGTAATGTTTATATTTATTGTTCTTTTTCTTGACCGGTTAAGCCAATTTTCATCGGATCCCGCTAAACGAACTCTCAGGGACGTCAACATGTCAGGGCCCTTACAACGTTACTGCTTGGCTAGACAAAAAATTCGTGGTTTTCCACTGGTCCCAGGGCTGCCAACTTTAGAGATATCAATAATATAATTAACAATTTTGATGCAGAATGGTGTTTACAATGTTACTCCGTTGAAATCTCGATTTTTGAAAATTTTTTTTCAAATCAAATCAAATCATCTTTATTCATATGTACAAGCAATTATACATGAATAGTGTCAACATTTTGCAAGATAATGAACAAATAAGAAATGAAAAATGAATAAGGGAGAGATAGTAAAAATAAAATTTTTTTTTTAGTGAGAATTATAACAAATATTAATGAGGCCTACTTAAAATGTGAAAGTTGAATGGACAAAAAAAGAGAGATAAAAATGGAAGAAACTGTCACAATTCCTCAAAGGAGTACATTGCCTTGTTGATGAGAAATTTCTTGAGTTCAGTTTTAAATTTTTTCAGTGAAACCTCTGATCTAATACCAATTGGGAGCTTATTGAAAAATTTTGAACCAGCATACCTAGGTTTTTTTTCAAAAAGTTTTAATTTGTGGGGGACTATTGTGAGAATGCCACGACTTCTTGTGAGATATTCATGATTGTCGCCAACCATTTCTAATTCCTGAAGCCTGTTTTTTACAGATAAAACTGTTTCATATACGTACATTCCGTATACTGTCATAATATTTTCTGATTTGAAATACTCTTTTACTGAAGTTTTTAAACGGAAGATTACAAATTATTCTCAAAGCTTTTTTTTGCATTTTTAGAATGGAATTTAAATTGTTTTTGGTCGTGGCCCCATAAAGAGAGATCCCAAATGATATAATAGAATGGATATAAGAAAAGTAAATTACTTTTCAAGGTTTCTTTTTCACAGAAATATTTTAACCTTATTAAACAATATAACCCAGATGAAATTCTAGAAAGTAATTGTTCAACATGACAATCCCATTTAAGCGATTTGTCAACCACTAGCCCCAAAAATTTTATTTTATCCTTAACATCAATAGTTTTGTCTAGAAATCTAATAATTGGCTGAGTTTTGTTTTTATTTGACTTCGATTGAAAATTAATTAAATTAGTTTTTTCAGGATTTAAAGTAAATGATTTGAATTAAAAAAATTACTTAACAGAAGCATGTCAGAGTTGGCCTTAATTTCTAGTTCATCATAAGTTGGAGCTGTGATTTTTAAATTTGTATCATCAGCATATAAACACAATTTGCTTAAGTCACTGAGTTGTGGGAAATTTCTCAAGTAACAGATGAATAAAAGTGGTCCTAAGATGGATCCCTGAGGAACTCCGTGTTTTACTTTTGTGACAGATGATCGATATGGAATTTTGTAATTTTTGTTGTTGTGTTATTTGTTATTGTTCTTTTTCTTGACCGGTTAAGGTTGTTATTGTTTTGTTATTTGTTACTTACAATGTTACTGAAGGGAGCCATTCAAATACAACAAATATAAGACAAGCTTCATGAAAAACTGAACTAAAATTGTTTAAAAATATTCTCAAAATTGGTTGTGAGTGGACGTGTATTGTCGTGGATGAATAAAGCTTGGTTTAGCCGACTCTAATACTGATGACATTTTTAATGTCATAAATAGTTGTAGGAAATAATGAAATAATACATTATGACACTTACCTGTCTATATCGTTGCTTTAACTCTGGATTTAAAAATTCCTCATGTGCTTGAATATTGGAAACGTACACTAGCAATTCGGGTAGTTCCATAAATTCTGCAGCTTGACGAATTTCCTTAAAAAATAAAAGAAAGGTTAGCAAGATACAACAACAAAACCACAAAGTTAATTACATTCCACAATCGTAACTTTTTTATATTGTGAATACCAACGCAACAGACAATTATTATGAAATATTAAAACCATGATAGCCCTTACTTGGTCCCAAGTTGCCCAGAATGAGGGAGTTCTGCTCAGTTCAAATGAAGACCACTGACAATCTTTAAGTGGTGGTGCATAATGATTAAATTCAGTCTAGAGCAATAGTTTGACTCACTTTTACATGTGTATTGAGAATTCAACTGAGTTGAAGTTAGCAATGATTTTAAAATTAATATTTTGCTACTGGCTGGTCAGTTTTTTATTTTAATTTATTTATTTATTCACGGCAAACACCATTTTACATAACAAAATACATCATTCAAACATTAACATATAAAATAGAATAAATAAATGGACTACTCAAAAATGACAACTTAACGACTAGCTTAACAATGGCAATAAAAAAGACAATTCAAATTCAAATTCAAATTCAAATTCATTTATTTCCAAAACACAACACATTTTACATTCATTGCAAAGTATTATAACGTATAACTAAACAAAATCTACTAACTAAAATAAACATTCTTGTATGGAAAAGTACCTACATAGGCAAGAACGCCTGTGCGTAGGCACGAGCCGCTATAAATGTCACTTTAATATTGTTTTTTTTTATTTATTTTATTATTTTTTTTTATTTTTACTATTAATTTACCAGCAAGGAAATTTGCAAAATCAATTTTAAAATTTTATGTACAAATCTTATGTAATTTATTATTTTGTATAGTATTCATAAAAACAGAGACTACAAGGAAATGTAATAAAATTTATAAGATTTTAAACAAGAACATTTAATATTGCGGTGACCGGCACGCGAAGACCGTTGGGCTGAGTTCAGTCTTATCAATTTTAGTGAAAGTCAGTGTACATTTGCAGTCAGGTTGGATCTATCTGTAGCCGGATGTGATGACCACCTCAGTTGCCTCCCTCCCAATATCAAACAACCATTCTGTCACCTTTTTCTTTAAAGTGAGGGTTTTATAGTTTCTGAAGTTTTGCAATTGTGGAGGAAGATTTCTAATGAGAATTTGTGATATGTAATGAGAGTTGGTAACTGAAAAAGTTCTAATTAATTTATCCACTCTAATTCTTAAGGTCTGAGAACTACGTGTATGATAATTGTGTTCAAACGTGAGAAAGTGCTCATCGAATTCTTTAAAATATGTGCATTAATAAAGTTTTAACATAAAGTTGCCTCAGGTCAAGAACTTTGAATTCATTAAAAAGCTCATTAGTGGGAAATCTACGCCTTTACCGAGGGCAGCTTTGATTATTGATTTTTGAATTACATTTAAAGGCTCCAAAATAGACCGATAACCTCCACCCCATGCAATGATACCGCCCATGAATAATGATTGACAATAAGCAAAGTAACAAAGTTTTAGTTCGTTAAATTTAATATCTCAAAAAGTTGCCTAAAAACAAAAATGAATTTCCTAACTTTATTTTTTAAATAATCCACGTGAGCCGACCAATTCATACTGCTATTAAAAACAACCCCTAAATATTTGTAAGAATCTACTTTTGCAATTTCCCCCACAGTTACAAAGTTGAGATGAAGAATCACCGCAAGAGTGAAGTTTCAAGATATCGAAATTTGTATTTAAGTTAGACTTGAGAGCTATTGGCATAAATTTAGTTTTGCTTATGTTGACAGTAAGTAAATTTTGGTCAAACCACTTTTTTACCAAAGAAAGATCTCTTGCGGATGAAACTTCAACCTCGTCCCAGTTAGAACCCTCGAACAAAATAGCAGTATCATCAGCAAATAAATATAGTTTACCCCCAATATTAATATTAGCTAAGTTATTAATATAAATTAAAAATAAAATAGGCCCCAGCGTGCTACCTTGGACTACCCCATAATCGATTTGTCGCTCTTCACTCGCAACACCACAAACAGAAACAATTTGCCTCCTACCTGACAATAAGAAGGTTAAAGTTGACATTTCAATTGTGGTTGACAAATACAAGAAAATACAATGATAATGGATACATACAAAAATACAATATGAAATACAAACAAATGCTTAGTAAATAATCTAACTAAAAGGACATAATGTGTGATAATAAGGAATCTAAATCAAGCAGTCCATGAAGCAGTTGATCACGTTCAAGTAATGGTCTGCAAAATTTTGATTCCATGTAGTTTTATCCATTTAATACGATAGCAGCACAGTTACACTAAT
Organism: Neoaliturus tenellus; assembly: GCA_030545055.2. Taxonomy (NCBI): domain Eukaryota; kingdom Metazoa; phylum Arthropoda; class Insecta; order Hemiptera; family Cicadellidae; genus Neoaliturus; species Neoaliturus tenellus. The sequence goes on along the minus strand of CM061531.1, from coordinate 191,669,511 downwards.
TATATAAAAAAAGTAATATGTAAACATACTTTATAAATAAAATACCAAATATATACCCAAAGCAGAAAATTACCTCTCTAAGCATGCTTGAAAACTAAATAAAAAATAAAAGCATGATATTGTACATCTAAATAAAAATATGCTACTATCAGGAGACATATCTGATTGAGAATGTGTTGAAAACTTTGGGGAAATAATCAATAACTTCTACAATAAACTCACAATTTAAATACCACAGCACAACGAACGTCAACATCTTTTATACAAAGTATTTCTGTGTTCTTGTTTTACTTAGTAACAATTAACACACATTCAGTTAGTTTGAAAAAAAGGTTTTTAATAACAACAAAGTGTAATGCAAATGAGCTCAAGAGTGTTGGCTCGCAAGTGGTACGGTAAGGGATATTGTGTGAACTGTAATATGGAACAGATAGAAAAGTCCACATGTGGTTTAGGGAATAAATTGTAATACAGGTGCTACGAAGGTATCCCTATCCAACACAGAAGATGCCTCTGTATTTTATGATTGGAAAAGGACCTCTAATATTTGTGCCTTTAAGACATTAATTAATGTTTACATAACAAAATATTTCATGCTATGACAAGGTTGTTACAGTTATTTGTAATAACGCAGAAATAAAATGTTTATTTACTTAAAAAATAGGAACCGGTCTCACTTTATTTTTAAGTTTAACAATTTTTAATTAATGACATTTTAATAATTTTTGTTTATTATTTAATATTATTATTATATCTTGTTTTAAAAATGTGAAAATTGTAAAATTGAATAAAATTGTTTATTTGGGAGAATGTAAAGTTATGCATTCTCTGTAGATATAAATACACGCTAATGAACTGCCATTGTACACCAATAATTTAAAACCAAGTATTAAAACCAATATTCAAAAAGGGGGATTTAAATAACCCCTCAGATTATCGACCGATTGCTCTGTTACCTTCTTTCTCAAAAATTCTAGAAAAAACAGTAACCATTCAAATAACCGAATATTTAGAAACTAATAGCCTAATAAATCCATCACAATTTGGGTTTAGAGCAAATTTAAGCACACAAAAAAGCTGTAACAAGTATGATGGATACTGTGGCACAGGCTTTGGATGGGTCACAGAGGACTATGGGAGTGCTCTGTGATCTCTCCAAGGCTTTTGATAGTGTTGATCATGAGATACTTATTGAAAAATTGAAAGTGCTAGGAATTAAAAATAATGAACTTAATTGGTTTAGCTCATACTTAAAAAATAGAAAACAAAGAACCCTCATTCATAAATTTAATAATATCTTCAGATCTGAATGGACACATACCCCATATGGAGTTCCTCAAGGTTCGATTCTTGGTCCTTGTCTATTTATAATTTATGTAAACGACCTGTGTCAAAATATTAACTTTCCAACTTTTCAGTATGCAGATGATACTGCTTTAATTTCAAAGGACCCAGAGATGATACATTGCAAGCCACAGTCTCCAAAGAGCTAGAAAATTTGAGGGATTGGTTCGCAGCAAATGGTTTGTCAATGAATGTGTCAAAAACACAATTGATTGAATTTTCAGCCTCCTATTCGGACAATAAATTTATCTCTAACATAAGCAATTTGTCCATTAGTACCCAAAATACTGTTGACTATCTAGGAATAAAAATCGATTCACATTTAAATTGGAATTCACACATAGAAACCATATCTAAACGCTTAAACTCAGCTACCTTTCGTCCTTCGTGTAATCAGAGATACCACGAATCTTGAAACCCAACTTTCGGTCTATCATGCATATTTTTTCTTCAATAATGAATTATGGACTAATTGTTTGGGGCTCAGCTAGTCAAGCCAAAAAGATTTTTATTTTACAAAAAAGAGTTATAAGAATTATAGCAAAAGTCCCTCAAATAACTAATTGCAAGCCAATTTTTATCAAAATTAAAAATCCTCACCTTTTACAGCTCATATATATATCAGATAGCTTTGATGGTAAAAGAAAGTTTTGACACATTCATGCTTAGCCAACCAACCCATAATTATCACACTAGGTTAAAAAATTCATTGAAACCGGCACAACACAGACTCAAATTATTTCATTTGTCCCCACAGTACATGGGGCCAAAAATATACAATAAATTACCGGTTTCTCTAAAAAATATTGATTCTCTCTCAAAATTTAAAAAAACATTTAAAAGAGTGGCTACTGGAGAAGGCTTATTATTCGTTAGATGAATTTTTGGAAGGCCATTAAAATGTCTAATTATTGTAAATATTATTATTATTATTTTTTGTAGATGAGGAAAAAACATTTTGTTCATGTATTTATTATTACAAATATTTTTATTTGTACCAACAAATAATTAATTATAGATTTAAGATGCTTTGACTTATCACCTGTCCAATTATTTATTGATGTAATGTGATGTATTCTGAATAAATAAATAAATAAATAAATACACTAAAGTGCAATCTCTCTTGATACAAATGTCTATATACAAAAATAACATTGATAAAGCAGAACTTAATTAAAATGCACAATATGTAAAAGGAAAAAAATTGACATATAAGTTTTTGTACATGGACATGGTTTTATTTACCATAAGCAATCCTAACGGGAGGTTCTGTAACAAAGGGCTTAAGTTAGCTGTGTAATGTTGTCTAAAAAATCCGTACACTTGTTAAAAGAACATCCTTACGATAGTGAGTCAGATGACAACCGAAAGCAGACAGCTGTTTTTTATTTGTGATAGAGGTACCACAGAAAACAAACATTGCAGTTTCATAAACTTTCAATATTTTTTTGCAATGAATAGCTCTGTTCAATTAGTTAAAAATATTCCATGCATAGCAGTACGGTAAAAAAATTCACTCTAGTTGGAAAATAAAGCAAATATGTCCACCCAAATACCATCTTGGTCAATTGTCCTGGCGTCGGCTGGGCTTGCCCAACATCGGAAGGTGCACTGCCTGATAGTATTTCCGGGCAATAAGGTGGAAAGAAATAATATTATTTCTCTTATCAATCCTCAAACTTTTAAGGTGTTAAATATTTTTGGAAGGATTTTTATATTCCAAACAATTGGCAAAATACTATCTCTGTCTCATTTGAAGAAAAAACATTTTTATTTGCACATAAAGTAATAAAACAAACAAGTGTCAGTCACCTGGAGCTGTTGAGTATCGGTTGTCGAGGGTGCCGGTGTAGAGGAACTGGAGGCACTGCTGGATGGCGTGAGGGGTCACCAGTTTGGTCAGAGTCACGACGGTCTGTACGCAGCTGGACACCCCTCCGTGCTGGTCCATCACCTCGCACTGGCGCGCCGGCGGGAACAACAAACACATTAAAAACACACAAAACTTGAAATTAGTGGTCCTGTATCCAGAGCTAAAATAATGAAGTGAAATGTAGCCTTTAAAGGAGATTTTGTGCTTGAATTTGAATAATTTTCGGGCTACAGAAATCTATACTTATTTAATACGCTAAGGGTTTTTTTGTGTAGAGAACGCCTACAATTAAATAGGGCTTGGTCTGTAGTTGTTTCCGCCAAAAAATGATGCTAATCGGACTGAAAATAAAGGCGCTATCCACCATTGAAATCCCAAAATTTCCCGTTAAAATAACATTGGGATTGAAGAAAACATTTTAAACATCTGTTAATGTTCAGCTGTAAATACGTGTAGTTTTTGGTGATTCGCAATATTGGATTGGTTGGATGTCATTGATTTAGAACTAAAAGTCACGTGTGTATTGTATCAAAATAAATTGCTCGATTTCGAGCAACACATATACTAGTACATTATTGTTACATCAGCAACTTATTATATCATCAATGATCTATTTGTCCAGTATTATCCTATTTTGGGTTTACTGTCAACCAAATCAACCCAAAACTTGTTAAAAGAATAAATTTTTTGACAAAAATAATAAAATAACGGATTTTGACAAAAACTCAAAAATAATTTTTTATTATATTTATTTAGGCATACACCAAGGGAGCTAAGGATCCTAACTCTTCTCCCCCTCACAGAACATTCAAGACACATTCAGAACACACACCCTTTAGAACCTGGCACAGAACAGCTTTCTGGGAACCACTACAGCATTTATCTAGGCTCTCGTGTGCCATTTTCATTGTACATATTGACGAAGTCATGCCAACCAATATTTATTTGATAACTAATAAATTGTATTAAACTAGAAATTATTACTAATAGCCAAATTTTTTAAAACCTTACAGTCAAAACACAGCAAATTTTTACAGTCAATTCATTATTGAATTCCACTCACAGAAGTAATAGACTAATGTTATTGTGGGAAGATGATATCACTTTTGAGGAAGATTGTTTTATGATTTTTAAGGTATTACTGTTAAGGTCTTTCAATACTTAAGTAACAAATGGCAGGCATTATATTTAAATGTCCCGTTTCCAGCTGTTTGCAGGTTTTGTATGGTGTGCTGCAGGGCTCAGTAATGGACCAAACCTTTTTTATATTGTACCATAATGAATTGCCTAGTAATATTAATGATCAGTATGTCAAATGTTTTCTTTTTGCAGACGATTTAGCCATAAGTTTAGAATGTAACCTAAATGATGTTAATGATGTGGTAATGATGCTAAGTCAACCCTTATTACTGAGTGGTGCAATGCATATAAACTCTGCCTGAATGCTGAGAAGGTTCAGGATCTAACAATGTGTCTGGGCAGTAGTTCCAGCAATGTCACATCACTTAAGTTCTTGGGATTTCATTTGCAGTCTAATCTTAAGTGGCAAACGCACATTGATTATTTTGCTAAAAAAATTGTAAAAGTTATATTTATGATAAGATCATTAAGGGCTTGTGTTTCTCCTGATGTCCTTTTTTGTCTTTTCTCTGTATTTGCACATCCACAGTTTTATGTCATATGGAACTCAGTGTGGGCTAACTGTTCTTATGCCATTGACAGAATTTTTACCTTGTAGAAAAAGGGTGTAAGCTTTATGTGTAGCGTTCATAACCAAACCAATTGCAAACCACTTTTCACTGCTCTTGAAATACTTAACTTACCATCATTGTTTGTCATGTCATGTTTGCTTTTTGTTAATGACAATGCGTCAAATTTAACCAAAATATCAGATGTTAACAACTGCTGTACAAGGTTTGAGGTAATATTTCCACGGCAAGGTGCATGTATTCAGTTACTCAAAATAGCTTTTGCTATTAACGCATAAAAATGTATAATGCTTTGCCAGTTAACATAAGATATTTGTCTAGAGCTAAGATTAAGAATATTATAAAAATAGGTTTAACAAAAGCCTACTTGTACAAACCTGAAGAGTATTTTGAGGTTAAGTTTTTTTGTAACAAACTAGCCTGTTAGTTTGATTTATTGATGAATACCATAAATATTATTATTGTTTCAATTGACAATAAAACATTTAATTTAATTACCTGCTGGACACGTATGGCCGCGAAGGCCGGATGGTTGAGCTCCCGGCTGCCGCAGACCTTCTTGTTGGCGTTGCCGCTGTTGCTAGGGGTCGTCAGCACCTGGCAGCTCGACCGCCGCTTCAGTTGGTCCCACACCCTAGGACACACAGACACCATCAGGGTGATCAAAAATCATGGCGACAAATGTTATTGAATACTATTATAAAACCTACATTCAGGATGATTTTAATTTTCTAGTGAATCTAAGTTAGTCCTATCTGTAAAGAAAATTATGAAGAATATTAAGATAAAAATATACAATCTATAAATGTAAAGATAAGATGGTTGAGGAGAATATTGAAGGGAGAGTTAGTTTCTTGTGCAGAGTCACCAATTTACCATAACAGCAGTTTATTGTACCAACAGCATCAACAGTATTTGAACAGCAACAATGAAACTTAGCCAGCAAAAGCTTATAATCCAAAAAATCTTACCAAAAGCTCACCTTACAATCCCAATAAAGGCGTGTTGACCCAGGAGTGAATCTTGCGATAGTTGCTTATCACGTCATTGCCCCTAAAGCGATTGTCCTAGAGCGATTCTGATACATTGTTTTGCTAAACTGCGAGTTTTTAATGTACCATAAATTTGAAGCAGAAGTTAAAGAAAATACCTTTTAGTTGAGGAAGTCGATGATGAGGATGTCATGGACATTTGATTTGCACCACAAGTTGGAACACATGACATTTTTGCTGCTAGACAAGAAGGCGATTTTAAGGTATTATTATAAAAGCTGCTTCTAGAAGGCTTTCATCTTCAAATCTTCAATTCATTTTCATCTCCGCGACTGCGATTGAGTCTGCTCTGAGACCAGACTCACTACAGTCGCTACCCGCACTAGTCGCAGTCGCGTCAAGGACAATGGCCCCATTTGAAACAACGCTACCAGTGTTAAAGCAACTGTTGGTCAGCGACTATCGCAAGAGTCACTCCAGGGACAACACGCCTCAAAGGTGACATAATCATACTGTATGTATGATTATACGATGGTTTTAATATAATAGACAGTAGTTTTGCTGATGGCCAACAAATGTGTATTATCGTTTCACAAACTTAAGCCGCGTCCGCACTGGCCGAACATACGTGGCGAACTTGTTCGGCGAACACAAAAAATTAACGAACATTCCTAACGAACAATTACCGGCCATATGATTTACATTCTAAAAGGTTAGCAACGAACAAACAAAAGTTCGGAAGAACTTTGTTCGGCGTTCATGTTCGGCCAGTGCGGACGCGGCTTTAAGTTAACAATGAATACCTATGTTGCTTGTCGTGTACTTAGCTCAAAAAGTACATTATGATAAGAATCGCACTAAGCCTAAGTGATTTATATTAAAGGTAATGAAAGGGGGTGCTGTATTTTTAGTTCTATTCAATGATGGATTGACAGAAATATATGTATACAAATTACTTACCGAACTGGTTTTTCAACTCGAATCAAATACTCAGTATCTTCATTGAAGTCGCCTGATGTTGCTTCTCCAAACGTTGAAACCTGATACAATAATTACCCATTAGGCAACAGTTTAAAACCAGTTAATTTTACTCAGTTAGTCATTTAGTATTTCTGGTTTACCGTAATTCTCAGGTGACTAAGCGACATCTTGGAATTCGACTGAATGTCTCTTAATCCCATGGGAATCATGGCCAAACGGAAAGCCTATAGTCAATCAACGTAAACTGTAAACATCATATAGCTATTGCTCGTTATTTGTTCGCATTATAGTTGAAACTATCTATTTAGTTAGGTCGCCATAATAACACATTGGCTACCGACGGTCGGAAATTCGGGTCGCCGGGAGTTCCCAGCAGACCGATCCTAGTACTCGATGCTCTCACCACAGACCGAGTCATTGTGACAAACAATAACCCAGAGACCAAAAATTTTAATTCACAATTTTTATATAATTTGATGTGTAACATATATATTTGCTCATAAAAGTTGGAAAAAAATTAATTCAATACTGTTTTTGCATTTTTATTGCGTCACATATGTATGACGTTGGTCTATAGTAATATTTTGTATTCAAATCAAATCATCTTTATTCATATGTACAAGCAATTATACATGAATAGTGTCAACATTTTGCAAAATAATGAACAAATAAGAAATGAAAAATGAATAAGGGAGAGATAGTAAAAATAAAATATACAAGTTTAGTGGGAATTATAACAAATATTAATGAGGCCTACTTAAAATGTGAAAGTTGAATGGACAAAAAAAGAGAGATAAAAATGGAAGAAACTGTCACAATTCCTCAAAGGAGTACATTGCCTTGTTGATGAGAAATTTCTTGAGTTCAGTTTTAAATTTTTTCAGTGAAACCTCTGATCTAATACCAATTAGGAGCTTATTGAAAAATTTTGCACCAGCATACCTAGGTTTTTTTTCAAAAAGTTTTAATCTGTGGGGGACTATTGTGAGAATGCCACGACTTCTTGTGAGATATTCATGATTGTCGCCAACCATTTCTAATTCCTGAAGCCTGTTTTTTACAGATAAAACTGTTTCATATACGTACATTCCGAATACTGTCATAATATTTTCTGATTTGAAATACTCTTTTACTGAAGTTTTAAACGGAAGATTACAAATTATTCTCAAAGCTTTTTTTTGCATTTTTAGAATGGAATTTATATTGTTTTTGGTCGTGGCCCCATAAAGAGAGATCCCAAATGATATAATAGAATGGATATAAGAAAAGTAAATTACTTTCAAGGTTTCTTTTTCACAAAAATATTTTAACCTTATTAAACAATATAACCCAGATGAAATTCTAGAAAGTAATTGTTCAACATGACAATCCCATTTAAGCGATTTGTCAACCACTAGCCCCAAAAATTTTATTTTATCCTTGACATCAATAGTTTTGTCTAGAAATCTAATAATTGGCTGAGTTTTGTTTTATGTTTGTATTATGTTTGTTTGCTATAGACCGACTGTCTCACATATGTGTCGAGTTGGATGACTGGGAAATAAATGAAAAATAGTTTTACCACACCAAAAAATACTAAAATATACAGGACAATGTGTCACGCAATAAAATAGGCCATCTGGAATGTGGAGTAAACAAACACTAATGGCAGCATGTAAGCAGACAAGATGGTCAACTTTGAAAATCTGTAAAAAATAAAAATTGAGGTCGTACCCAGAGACCAAGCGACACACATGTGTGTCACACATTCCTATAGACCGATAAACAGGTTTTAGATCAATTCAGTGGACCAAGTGGGCGTGGCGAGTCATTTAACTGAACCGTGACTGCGTCCCATATATGTGTCGTCGGTACACTGGATTTGACCTGAGCGTCCCATATATGTGTCGTCGGTACACTGGAAACACCTTGAGCGACACATATATATGACGCTGGTCTATATTTAAGGTTTTCTTTTAACATTACGTCACATATGTGTGACGTTCGGTAGCCAACGTGTTAATAAGGTTTTAAGGTAAGGTATAGCTGTTCATCAAATACAGTAAAGTAATAAAAAACTTCATTCTCAATATTTGTTATGGTTGCCTAATTTGGCAACTATAAGCAAGTTATAGACTGAACAAAATTTGTAGAGCACAATGGGATGGCAAGTTTTGAATAATAATCAATATTTTTAATGATCAGTTGAGTCAATATTTTCCATTAATTTACACTCTCGAGCACAAAACTTCAGCAACTATAACAATAATGCAAATACAATTACATTTTAGGGTTGCCAAAAAACAAAGAATATTGATTTAAGTTTGGCATATCAAACTTAATATTTTCAATGTACAGTTGATCCCTTAAAAAAAATGACTAATTGAAAATATCAAAGGAAAAAAGTTATACTGCTCTCAAAAACTAAACCAGCTATTGTTATCAAAACAAATTTTACCATTTTCTAAAACTTATCAAACAATACTGGTCTAGGGGTTGCTGTATCAAGCAATTTATTTTGATACAATACAAAAGTTACATTTAGTTCTAGCAATGAAATCCGACCAATCCAATATTGTGAATATCAGTGATACCTAAAAACTACAGCTGTACGTTAACAGACATTTAAAATGCTCAAACCAATCTCAATATTTTTCTAATTTAATTTCAAATTCAAATTTAATTTGTGGATAGCGCCCTTATTTTAAGTTTGATTCTCGTAAATTTTTTGTAGAAACAACTACAGACCAACGCTTATCCAATGACACTAAAATTTTGAAAATCTTGAAG